>OX387344.1:17927500-18580714 GCA_947563465.1 Archips xylosteana
ATCCATCCATACATCCATACATCCATCCATACATCCATCCGTACATGCATACATCCATACATCCATCCATACATCCATACATCCATACATCCATCCATACATCCATCCATCCATCACCAGTAGTTTAGGCGGTTTTATAGAAATAAAAGAAGATAGATTTTTTTTTAATGTCGTAAGTTGACTGTATGTAATTTTTCCTCCGTCAGTTTAATGTTAGTAAGCAAATTTAAAAAGTTACAGCAGCGGACAATAATGGTTTTTCATACTTACTTTTATGGCCTAGGCCAAGAAGTAATGTAGGGAGCCATAAACAACAAACTTCATGGCTTCATTTCGTGACATTAACGCATACATTTCAAAGCATGTTTGAGAAAAATACATTTATAATCGCATCATTTGGGAAAAATATGCTTGTAGCATGCAAGTATGCAAAGCTGTTCAAAGAGGGATGGAGCGACCTAAGTTCGGAGTTTCCCTACGTGATCGAATCAGAAGTAAGGAAATTCGCAGGAGAACCAAAGTTACTGACATAGTTCGGACGGTTGCCGTACTTAAGTGGCAGTGGACAGGACACATTGGTATCATATTATCTCGCCTCATTCGTTTTTCGTTTAATTATTATTTCGTCTCATTCTGTATTCGTCTTCGTCTTGTTCGCTATCCGTCACTATCTTTTTTGGTCAAATTCTGCAACTTGTCTATCTCTTAATACGTCTTATTCGTTTTTTGTCACGGTCTTCTTGGGCTCATTCGTCGTTCTTCCCTTTCGTTTATTGTCTCATTTCTTTCTCGTTCAGTGCTGGTAAAAAAAATGTTCATAACTGAGACAAAAAACGAAAGGGAAGAACGACGAACGAGTCCAAAGAAGACCACGAAAAACGAATAAGACCTATTATGAGAGAGACAAGTTACAGAATTTGACGAAATAAGATAATGACGGATAGCGAAAAAGACGAATAAAGAATGAGTGACGAATACAGAATGAGACGAAATAAGAATTAAACGAAAAACGAATGTGGCGAGATAATAGGTTACCGACACATTGTTCCTAAAACCAAAGGCCAATGGGGCAGTAAAATTCTAAAGTGGCGACCGTGAACAAAAAGGGGGGGGGGGGGCAACAAGATAGACCGAAGATCTGGTAAAGGTCAAACGAACCAACCAATCGTTATAGAATTCCTTGGGAAAGGCCTATCTCCAGTAGGGGAGGTTTTTTGGTTGATATGATGATGATGATGATGCAAGTACCCAACGGAGTCTTGTCACACTATCTACTCTACACAGCAATAACACTATTAGAGCTTTAACATTATATTTTAGCCAATGATTTACCCATGTGTCCATTAAATCTGTTCTAATTGCTTTGCTGTTAACCACCGTCATGTATCTAAATTTTTAAATTGCATACCTACACGTTGTAAAACAAACAAAGCAATAAATGTGATCAGAATTATACGTTTTATCCGTTTTAATGTTCTCAAAAACTCAATTTTAATCCGCAGAATAAATAATTAGGGTACTCAAGCTCTTCGATTCACATTAAAAAATACATAGATCACGTCCCGTAAATTGGGCCTCCCCAACCACCCCCCGATTTATTTAAGAATGTTATGTAAATTTGAACACAAGTCTTTGATCGTCCGCATCAGAAGTCCTAGCAAAAAAAAACTTCGTCTAGAGCGGAAAAAACCGAGAGAAGCTTAAGAAAAATAATGATTTAATCTTACTTCCCGCTGTCGCGCATATAAAGCGGGCTCGGGGGCGCGAGAATCGTTTTTAATCTTTGCTTTGTAAAGGTGATTATAAGGGATTATAGGTTTGGAAGTATGGCTGAAATTTCGCGGCTGAAGAGACGGCCCCTTCGACTCATTTATGGCATATTTTTTGGCCCCGCCAGGTGGGGTTGCGGTCGCACCCCCTCCGATACTTCTCAACTTTTCCTTATTCCTAGAACTCTTCAAAGGAAATGCTTTATTACGTTTTGTTTCGCCGCTGCCGATCCGCGTTTTTGCCGGCTACTTCCCTAGACGTCTTTACGAGGTAGGGTTTTCATATTTGCATAAGTACTTAATTTATTATACCAGTAGTTTCTAAATAAATTCGACTTTGGGCGTGCGTTTGGACGTTTCGTAGCTCATGCAGTAATCATCTACAATCCATTATAGAATTAGACATTACACGTTTGCATGATATGTCGCTCATTTTGTTTGCACAGGTGCGACTACAACTACTCATTCAAAAGATTCAAGCTTCAACTACGCGGCATGATGGTCTAGCGGTATGATTCTCGCTTTGGGTGTGAGAGGTCCCGGGTTCAAATCCCGGTCGTGCCCTGTTTTGCTCTCCATGAAATCCCTGGACTGGACAATAAAACTGATAATAATCCTTGCTAAATCGGTTCTCTATTCAATAGTATAGATAAATTACAGAGACAGTGAAATTTCATATGTACTGGTATTGTGTGTTTATAGGAATTCCACTTTAGTGAGAGAGAGACAACAATATAGAGATCTCTCACTCCAATGCCTATAAACACACAATTCCACGCTCTCAGTAATTTATCTATACCTACTTAGAGTTTGATATTATACCTATCATATAACATCATTTTAGCTAAGAATTGACGTTAATCGAAATAATCTCAGTTATATAAAACTGGAAAGTATATAAACGTTTAAAAGTAGGTAACTACACCCACACCTTTTCCCGAAGGTAAAGACCTCATTGGCGGGATCCGCAGTATAAGCCCCGTCGAGATAGCGTGGAGTTTTGTCATTTTTCATTACGTGACCAGATCAGGTTTGTCATCTGAGAGCGGCGGCAATCCTCCGCCTGTGCTAGCCTTACAAACCACCCACTCAAACGTCGTAACCACCCACCTAAGAAACAATCAAACAGAAAACTTATAACTTCCTGCTTAAGGTACAATTTTAATAGTATCTTCGAAGGTGTTACGGCGTTATTTGTGTACTAATGTTTGAGTAAAGCTCTCCAGCTAGACGAAGAGTGGTGCTCGTGTAAGACTTGGAATTTTGCTATGAATACTTAAACATAGACATTGGATAAATCCTTGTCTAGGTATAAAGTTCCTTTGCTCAAGGCTGTTAAGTTACTGCGGATATTTTGGAAAATTTTTAGTATGCCATTATTTAAAGGATTATTGTGCTTATGTTAGTTTATTAGCACGAGACAATTCATTGGAGCTCTTTTAAATCCTGCTACGCCGGATGCTACGAAAAGCGTAGCTACGTAGCATCAAGGTAGCGCTAATGAGTCAGATGGTTATGGATGGACATATTACGTGGTTTTTAATTTGCTCTAGAAGTATTCTAACAGTAGTCGTATTATGTAGTCTTTTATCCAATACATTTTGTGTTGTATTTGAAAATAAAACCTTGACAATATTTCAGAATGGTACATAAGCATAAAAGATTTCATGTGGGTGTTTTACAAGGTATGTTAAAAATATATTAAAATTAATGATGCACATCAGAATTGTTAGTTATGAGGCTATTAGTATTTCTACTTGCAAATCATACTTGTTTGCAGTTGAATATGCGTGGGTTGCTAAAGTATGACTAGAGTTCTCAGCTCAGGGGTCGTTGCTGCAGTTGCATAAAATTTTAAGTAGACTAGAGGAAAATTAATGAAGGATACCGGTGTAAGATGGTAGCTGAATACTTATGGAACTGACGACTTAATTATATGGCTTGATCTCCGCGGGGCGGGTTCCGGGGGCGTCTCATCTCAATCGCAAATCGGCCATCTTGCGCCCCCGGGATCGCCGCCCGCGCCCCTCCACCCCCTCGTCCATTATACTTTTTAAGCTCCAATCTCGTTCATTTAAACGGTTGGCTTTAGATGGCAATCGCATTTTTCCACTGCAGGTCACGTCTCGACCCGTCTCCCGGCTCGGGGCTTAAATCAACAAAAGAAAATAATAAGATTCGTTCAAATTAAAAGTGTAATGTCGCGAAAGTGCGCGGCCGGGCGTGGGCGGTCTTAATCCCGCCACCGCTCTTCATTAGGCGCGCGCGCTAAGGCTCGTGAAACGCTTAAAAACGTCGCCAAGAATTTTTCTTTATTCATAACGGAGATTAAGAGAAATGCAAATGAAGCGAAGCGTGGCGGGAGGCTACTTAGCTGTGTCAACAATGTTCAGAGTATTCGGTAGCGAATCAGTATTTTTTTTCGTCTCACCGCTCGCAGCACGTGTCGCGGTTCACATTGACGTACTTTCTTTTAATTTGGAATCAAATTATACTCGCTAATAAATATGATGCTTCACATTTCACTGATTTGATATATTATTAATTTTCGTCGAAAAAATACGTGCGTTTCGTGTATCGGCTCACAAGGCATCGAAGCGTATGCTTTCAATGTATTAATGCTACTTTTCTCGTGATAAAAAATTAGTTTAGTTACTAGGCTCATGAATTTTACTTAATGGCAACACACTCCTCACGTTTTATTAGCTTCACGGTATTTAGATTCAATAACAGAAGTCGATCATTAAGTATAATCCTACGTAAGGATCCGAGAATACGAAAAGTATGATTTGAAGTTATACTCCCAAACAATAAGGAGATAGAAGGAATCTCTAAGACAAAGCGCCGAAGAGAAACAAAGGACAAATTTCCGATAATAACGTCGGAGTAGGTATTGTAGGGAATTGCGTTATTTTGTACCAGCGATCGGGCGGCTCATTTATTTGTTCATCCCGTCTTAACGTTTATGCTGGTCGCAACTCTTTCGCGGGCGGCCCTACGCTTTTAGGGATGTCTAAGAGACATATCGATATTTGGGCCATTCTTTTATTTTTGGGCCATTAATCTTTTGTGAAATATAAGGCATACCTGGTGATTTTATTCAAGTGTAAATAACTTATATATATACAAACTAAAATAACTAAATTTAATCTTTTAAAGCAAAAAAACTTTAAATTAAAGAAATTCTGTGGAAAAAATTGGTAACTCAGCGGAGAATACACCAATTTCCATACAAATGGCAGGGACATGCATGTCCACTCACTGCGTTACGTACTTTATAGATAATAATGATTACTTTTTATACGTAGTGATAATTTTAAATGTAAGCTTAATTATGTGCCTGTTTAAATGTTTAATAATAAAACCGAGCACTTTACCGTTTTAAATATTTGAAGAGCACATTACAAAAAAGTACTGGTCAAAGAATAGTTAAGTAGAATGACCCATTTATTGTGTTACATAAGTTTGTTTTAATCTTATATTATTTAGGTTGATGTTGTTACATTCATGATTGATCATGGAAATAAGAGTTAAATTATTGTATATATTTGCTCTTTTTCGGTTGATAGATATTTTTTGTTAAGTAATCCATTGCTTCTTTTCCTGCTTTTAATAAAACATTAACATGATGATACTATTAGTCACTAATAGGGTAATAGGTAAAGATTCTACTTATAATCAATTGAAATGTGACTCTGCGACTTTTAATTATGATAACTGTGAAATATTGTGAAAATACGAAGAAAAAAATATCATAAAAACAACATTTCGAACTGATGAAATACTTGGTAGGTAAAGTTCATTTTTGTAATAAGCATACACGAGTATTGTCTACTGGCTTACGCCCACGGTTTCGCTACCGAAGTCGAATTCACTGCCCCGTGCGAATTTCTTTAAATTCATATTTACACCTCTTCGGGAAGGGAACATTTAGGCTAAATTTCAGTTCTGTGGATTTTAAGATTTTAGCTGAGCATTGATGAGTCAGTCAGTAGTTAATCAGCCCTAGTGTTCAGTGAAACTAATCCGCTTAAATATGCCAATATTAATTTTAATTTATCTTGTACTAGGTATACCTACTAAGATCAATTTTTTTTGTGGGGCTAAGTTCGATAAATATCCCTACACAGCCCTAGCGCTCCGCTCCTCTCGGTCGACTGTATTTTTATTCGGAATTTATATCTCACAACGAATCCCACATTATTGTCTTTGAGCATTTATTTTGTGATGGCATTAAAACCGAAACCCCTTTTTCTTGGAGAAGCGATTTCATTTTAGCTGGGTTTAAGGAATTTAAGGCGGTCTTATAGGGCTCCGATATTGCGAGGCCCTCTCGGGTGGGTGGAATAATTAATTTACTCTATTATTATTCCGTTCCTTCTGATAACGTTTATACACTAGCTGCAAATATTTATGGATCGCAGCTATTTATAAAAATGGGGAGCCCGAACTATTGCTACGGAAACTTTAGAAGGGTAGCTATGTAATTATATAACAGAAACTTATTTAGACGGTTTCTTACTTAGTTCTAAGTTGTGATGCCCCCCCCCCCCCCCCCATTGACACCAAAAGTTGGACCTCAGGCGAACGCATAATGTTTGATGAATTTCCACAATGATTTTAAAATCCTTTCATTTAATACCATAATCACTTGTAGCTACATAACAACTGCAACAAATGCAAATGTAAAATACCACTTTTATCAGAATTTTTTCCCAGTCAGAAAGTGAATGAAAAAAAATACTGTCCGTTTCTATTTCCAATGGTACAACAGTTGTTCACATGGTTAGTTATATCTTCTTCTTCTAATATATGAGAGAGAGAGAGAGAGATGTTTATTTACACATATTCGATACAAACACAGAAAAAAAAATACATTTGACAGGAAATATACAAATAAATATCGAATAGTATAAATTGGGCCCCACTCAGCATAATGTTGAGGCAAGCCACAACGCTGTTTTTCAGTGGGACCCATTTAAAACTAAACACAAAAAACATACACACTGTAACGACACGAACGCCGGCGAACAGTTCGCTACAAAAATCTAATTGGGTGGGAACACAGCCCGACCTTGTGAAAACCCGTAAGTAGGTACATAAAAAATTAAAAATAACTTCCGCCATGTGCTTGTAAAAGAGAAAAAAAATATATATATATATATTAACAGAAACAAAACGAACAAACAAAGAGTCAATGTGCCAATCTCAGATGCGCTTAATTTACTTGTCACCCATCAGTGCTACGAGTACCTCAGCCTGAAGTCTTGTTGGAGCGAGGTAAGTACAAACATGTTGTACCTAGGTTGCACTTAGTGCGAGAAAGTAACTATAAAAATCTCGTGTCACGGTGTTTGTTATAGAACTTCTCCAAGACGGCTTGACCGATTCTCATGAAACTTTTTTCTCTATACTCGGTAGGTCTGAGAACAGGTCGTAGGCTGAGCCACGGGCAACAGCTAGTGTAATATGAGTGAGTGAGTGATTGATTGAAAAAAATACTGGCCTTAAACTTGCAAGTACGAAGGCAAGGTGGTATTTAGGTCGCCTTGGAAGTCTAGTAGGGTTTCAGTCTTCACGGGCTGTCTGCTCCGAGTCTGTAGAGTGTAGCGATGGTAGTTAAAGAAGAAGAGCGTTATGATAAACCGGGAAAAAGCTGGAATCAAATATCTTGCTTTACTGTTTGCTTAAAACATCCGAGCCTCGTTTAGTGTCTAGGCCAGCAAAAGAAAACTAAATAAGATTAGGATTAATTTTTACAAAATATATATTGTACAGTAAAGGACATAAATATCTAAACAGCCATCGCGTCAAATATTATAAGTACACCGACCATATTGTTAGTGACATGAAGATGTATATGCAAATGTTTTTGACGTATTGGTAAAATACATGTATTTATCATTATTTACCATGTTATGCAAGTGTACAGTCATGCACAAGAAAATAAGTAAATATTTATAACAAAGAAAGAGTAATATTTACAAGGGTTACGACAATACCTGCAGTAGCGGCAGCCGTTATTAATACATGTAACTCGGTGAAATAGAAGCTTCACAGGGCGAACTTTGCGTATTTATCTCCTACACAAATCTAATTTCGGCTTGCGCCTTGCCAATTACTAGAGCAATTGACAGGAAAAACAAAAGTGAACCGGCAATTTGAAATTTTGAATTTTGTTCTTCTATAATCGGCCAGTTGTTTGTTATAGAGGTTAGCTACACAGCTTAAAAATACATAAAGTAAAAATTTCTAAGTGATTTTATTCTCGAAGATAAAACTTTTCCAGACCCAAAACTAAACCTTAAATTATTAACGAAAAGCACCATAGCAGAGATCGTCGTGGCGTATATATTTGCGCGCAAGTTCGCCTGGGTCTCGCGTACATTCCTGAAAAAAAGCAGCCATTTTGAATGTTTATCAAAGATAGTTCTTTCCAACATTGAATGAAATTTGCAATGGGTTCATTAATTCCACAGCTCCCCTCGTACAAATAAAGAAATACAAAGTTTACCTCTTTATTATACTTACTAGTATAGATATAATAGAATTGCTTGTTTAATAGTAAAAGATAATGAAATCTAATTAAACACTATCAATTGCCCATCGCAATCCAAAAGAGCATTGTCACTCTTCAAATAAACAGCAAATGTGAGTGGGTTAATTAATTAATTTGGTTAAAGCCGTTAATGTGAAGGGGATCGGCGTGTTTGCGCTCTCTTCATCCGGCGCAGTGGAATCGGGTCCGCTCGGCGCCGCGCTATGGAGAGGGAATCGATATACCTACAGTCCATTAAACTGAATTGTTTAAAAAGGTACCTTTTTTTACTAGAAATGCCACGTCAACATTTCATGATCTTTGTCATTTCAGCTGAAAGACGTCCACTGCTGAACATAGGCCTATCCCCAACTTTCGCCAAACAGATCGGTCCTACGCCACCACATCGAATACTATGCATCAACCTTGTTGAAGGCCTACCTACACTACGTTTTCCAGTCCGTGGACGGCACTTGAGAACCTTTTGGCCTCATCGGCTATCAGTTCTACAAGCGATGTGGCCTACACACTGGCACTTGAGTCTGGCGATTCTTCGAGCTCGTTGACATTTCATTCATCTGCCCAAAATCTACCAAAGAAGTCATCGTGGAATTTATGATGAGAAGGTTTCACCTTGGTACGCACTTCAGTTTCCTCGTCTGTACACAGTCTTTCCCATAATGCCCACGCCCGGGCCCCCAACCTCACACGAGAAATGAAAGTCCGGTATAAAGATAAAGATATTTTCTTTGTTTAAACTGATACAGCAGTAAATACAGGTGGTGCAATATGGATGGTGGTATGGTGGTATATTTGCTTAGACGATAATAATGGTTTTTTTTGTCAAGAACTCCACATTTTATGTTTCAACGGGGCTACCTCTGGGCCCAAAGGCCCGGGAATGTCCTAAGACGGCCCAACTACTTTTCACATTAACTAAAACCTAAAGTTCCTCTAATTCATAGTTTCACCTACAATTATATAATATCAAATGACCATTACATATATATTTCGTCCATTGTTCTTTTTAAACGTTAATGTATTTTGACATGTTCCTAGTTCTTAATGTAAACAAAAGTGTGCGGATAATTGGGAACAGCTACGGAAAAATACCTTGAAAAAAAAATATACCTTAAAAATATACCTTGTCTGATTGAAAAAAATATACCTTGTTGAGTTTCTTGCCAGTTTCTTGTCAACAGGGTTTTTTCCGAACCGGTGGTAGATTTTTCGACGTTCATAGGAGCATCAATTGATGCCTAAATTGAATAAAGAATTTTGACTTTGACTTTGACTTGACTTTGAACCCCAAAAAATGGAAAAGTAAACCGTGGTTTTCGTATTTTAGTTTAATCGACCAGCTAAACTCTTCCACGCTTCAGTATCCGGGCTCAATTTGATTAGCGGCCGCCGCCGAGTGGGCTCGATGGGACGACAAACTTTCCAGCCAGTTGGACCGCAGTTGTGCAGGGACACTATTCGCCACCCACCAAGTGATATCGCAGAGGCGAGCCAGCTATGTTGCCGTAAGATGAGAAGTCAATCTTGAACTGACATGCCTTCCCTTCAGCTGTTGCCCTCGACTCCGTCTGCGAAGAATAGGGGGTATAAAAAATAGCCTACGACCTATTCTCAATCCTACCGAATATAGAGAAAAAAGTTTCATAAAAATCGGTCAAGCCGTCTCGGAGGAGTTCAATAACAAACACCGTGATACGAGATTTTTATATATTAGACTAGCTGTTGCCCGCGACTCCATCCGCAAAGAATAGGGGTATAAAAATAGTCTACGACCTATTCTCACACCTACCGAATATGAAGAAAAATGTTTCATAAAAAGCGGTCTAGCCGTTTCGGAGGAGATCGATAACAGACACCGTGACACGAGATTTTTATATATAATATATATTAGATGAACTAGGTACGGTCGAGTTCACCAATATATGCATCGCCAACCTTTCATAAATATCTATACATAGACCTTATGTTACCGTAATAAGGTCTATGTATAGATATTTATGAAATGTTGACTGTACAGATATTGGTGAACTCGACTGTACTTAGGTACAGTCAAGGACATAAATATAAATATATTTACAGGTATTCCAGGCGGATGCTATGCCTGGGGACCGATATCTGAAGGAAAAAAGATGGAAGTTGTATGATCAATTGATCACGCATCCGAATCGAGAATGTAGACTGTAGCATTTTCTCAAATGGATGACTAGATGGCGCTATAGGTTGCTACAGCGGCATACAAAGTTATTTGTGAATAAAAAACCGTTGTTCTTTCCTAATAATTTATTTTTTAAAAGTAGATGTTAATAAAAAGAACTAAAAAGCTGAAAATAATTTAATTCTGATAAAAATAGACCTGGCCCTTTCATTCTTGTATTATTCAATTTGAATAAACAACGCAATTATTTTATGCAATATTAACTATGCAAATTTATAACATTACATGAATATTTCAAACATAAATTTGTTCAAGAAAATTTCAAGATGCTCTCCTGAAAAAGTGTGTTTTTGTGGTTTTTGTGGAGCATAACGCTATTATAAATATAGGTAAGTATGTCCGCATTCGCAATTTATCTGTATTATAAAGCTGAAGAGTTTGTTTGTTTGTTTGTTTGTTTGTTTGTTTGAACGCGCTAATCTCAGGAACTACTGCTCCGATTTGAAAAGTTCTTTCAGTGTTAGATAGCCCATTTATCGAGGAAGGCTATAGGCTGTATATCATCACGCTTAACACCAATAGGAGCGGAGCGGAGCGGAAGAATGTTTCAAAATCGGGAGTTTTTGAAGTAAAACTTCTATCTATAGGCGCTAATCTCAGGAACTACCTACTGCTCCGTTGTATTGTTGATCGAAGACTGCTCCGATTTGAAAAATTCTTTCAGTGTTAGATAGGGGATGAAAATTTCATTGATTTTGCCGTAGGATACACCGTTTTCAAGATATTTGACAAAAACACCGAGGGGTGGGGGGTGGGGGTGGGGTGAGTGTGCGGGGGAGGGGGTGGTGGGGGGGGTATTAAAGGGGGGATGAAAATTTCATTGATATAAACTTTTTTTTTTTTTACGTGTGGAAAATGCACCTTATGCATGTCCCCCGTTCGAGGCAGCGGGGGGGGGAACATGAGAGTCTTCCGCGACGCCTACCGACCACCCCGGGAATGGGGTCCCTCTTGGCAAACACCGTGCAATGTAGGTTCGGGAGTCCTCGCCCTCCCCCACTGGTGCTGCTGGCACCCGAAGGCACCACCCTCCCACCCCAGTCACGTCGAAGGAGTCAGTCGTCGCGTCCGATGACCACAGCCCTTAAAAGGGCTGCGCCGCCCCGGCATCATTGGGCTTACGCCCTCCGCCTGATGGGCTCACCCTCGCTTTCCCTGACCCTAAGAACAGGTACTTCGCTCGGGCTCGCCTCCGTCCAAAGGCGTCAGCCCGAAGGCTGGACGCCGCCCTCTTGGGCCCGCAGGCCCGTTGGCTGGCAGGGTTCACCCGGTGGCCCTCTGCCTATGGGCTCCCCTCGCCAAAACAAAACACCCCCCCCCCCCACCCTAGTCACGTCGAGAAAGTCAGTCGTCACGTCCGGCGACCATAACCCTTAAAAAGGCTGTGCCGCCCCGGCATCATTAGCTCCCGCGCCCTCATGTCCTGCTCTGAAAGCAGAGCGGTACCGAGGGCACGGTCGCTTCCGCCCTGAGGCTCCCCCTCACCTTTCCCTGCTCGGGCCACAGAGTAGGTACTAGGCTTAGTGTCACCTCAGTCTCTCGACCCCTCTCAAAACCCCAAGGCTATCCCTCCCCATCAGGCGTTTGGCGCCTCAGCAGGTTGCAGAGCGGTGAAGTTTTCGGTAGCCCAGGCCGTGTGGCGAGTACGGCGGGGCTACTTACTAGGTTCAAGGTTGCAGAGCGTGCACTATTGGCAACCGAACGCCTGTCCCTCCTATGCTATCCCTCCCTATATAGAGCGTAAGTCGCATCGAGGCCTGTTGCAGAGCGATGACTTTTCGCATAGCCCAGGCCGTGTGACCAGCACGGCGGGGCTACTTACTCAGTTCAAGGTTGCAGAGCAGCTTCCCGTCAGCTACCTTACGCCCGTCCTCTCAAAATACATACATATCATAGATACATGGCCCATATAATACATATATACATATCCCACCCCCCCGGTCGGATATTAGCCGCCGGCTAGCAAATCCACCATTGAATTTACTAGCCGTCGTTGCCCAAGATGCACCAGGCCCAGACGCTACACTTTCCCACCTCATGAAGCCGAAGCTTCGGATAGCGGGAAGTTGTAGCGCCCGAGCACGCGAGGAGGAATCCGACATTGCACCCCTCATTGATATAACCTGCCCAAATTACTAATACCACGCGGACGGAGTCGCGGGCTAAAGCTAGTAAGTATTATATTATGTGGCGACCGGTACCAAATGGTTCTTCGTTCTTCTATGGCATCTGAACTTGCATTTAATTTTCGTACACGAGTAGAGTAAATTCAGGAACTTTAAATCGTTCAATCAAGTATAATACAACACGTCAGTTAAGGCACAAAGATCAAGTAAACTAAGATTTTTTTTAATAAAATAACTATACATTAAAAAAAGTATAAACCCCCAACGCAATTAAATCTAAGATCCCTTCCGCAGCATACAAAAGAGTTGATAACTTTGAAACGGCTGGACCGATTTTAATAAACCATCGCCAAGAAACCTGCTTTCAAATTAAAAAAAACCGCATCCAAATCGGTTCACCCGTTTAAGAGCTATGATGCCACAGACAGACAGACACACACACACACACACACACACACACATAGCGGTCAAACATATAACACCCCTCTTTTTGTGTCGGGGGTTAACAAAAAGGAAGTCTATAATTAATTACAATTACAATACTCTAGCTAGACATACTTACCATCGCCATCTATCAATGGAGTTGAGAACAAATGTCGTGTCATAAAGTTGTACTATAGCGCCATCTATTCTCAGTTATTACAACGAAGAACCTACAGTAGTAGAAGCTAACGTTCTTAGTTCCGGTACCTACCGGCCGGCATATTCATTCAGTTAATAAAGCAGATTATAGATGGCGCTCTAAGTCCAAAATATTGTGCTCTATCATTTGCTACAAAAACTTTCGACAGATCAATAAACCGAACATAAATATAAATGTATTCTTATTTTTTGTAGTAGTAGAGCCATGTTGTAGCTAGCTGCTGCATCAGGAATGGGCCGGCTCGTCCGGGGCAGTACCACCCTCTCACAGAACACCGGCGTGAAGCAGCAGTACTCCTGCTGCGTTTCGTACGGTCAGTGAGAGCGCCGGGGGCCCAATACCTTTCCCCCTCCTCTATTCCCTTTCCTTTTTCCTCTCCCATTTTGGGCCGACAACGCACTGACAGCGCGTAAAGCGCTGCGGGTGTCTATGGACAGTGGTGATCATTTTACATCAGGTGACCCACTAGTTCGTTTGTCTGGCCCCTCTAAAATAAAAAAATAAAAAACGTGTTTTAGAATGCAATAATTGCTCACTTTTCATGCATGAGACTTGTTGATTGTTTGACACAAAGTGGAGTAGGAGTAAATTACTGCACTAGTTTGTATTCCTATCCAAATAGTCAATTGGTATATATAGGTACAAGTGGTATTTTTGTATCGGAAATACCTAAGTATATCAGTACAAAATTACAACTCTAATTGACTGTAATATAATTATTTTAATTGAATGTGTCAACCAGGGGGCGAAAACATTATTTGAGCTAATTTATTGTTCTGCAATACCTACCACAGAAGGGTATTTTCGAAAGATGTGATTTCAAAAAATCGTCCCAGCAAGGGTGAAGGGGAGAGTAAAATCACGCTTGTGAAAAAAAAAATGTTATGGACCAAGTGATTAATGCGGGCATTATAGGCTAGACGACTAATAAAAACTGTTTAGTCCGTCAGTTAGATTATTAAAAAATATTGTACACGTATTTTTTCTTTTGTTTGACAAACAAAAAATGAGGAGGATACAGTGCTTAGAAGTTTCGAGTGACGTCACTATATGGTACAATTTTTACCTAAGGGTGACGTCACAAGCCCCCACTCCGGAAGTTTGATGATCTGTATCTTTGTCGTTTTTTAATAATTTGATAAACCAAAAAATACGTGTCCCATATGTCCCATATTTTCCCATAATCTAAATGACGGACTAATTAGAATGACCAATTTTTAACCCAGTCGTCATCCCTATTAATAATGCCTGGGCATTATTAATAATGTCTAGCTCTATCGGGCAAAGTGATTAATTTAATTACTATCTAAACTTCATTATTTATCATATTGCCCGGTCATTATTATATTGCTACGTGACAAATGGGCAATTTGATAATGAAGCTAAGTTAGACGCGGTGCGAGCAAGGCAGTACGGGGCGGAAGCGACTAGGAATGGTTAGGTTCAAAGGCTAATGCGGGAGCGTAGCGGAGCAAAGCTCCCACATAGCCTTTGGTGTTAGTTTTTTTTTTTATGACCACCCGGAAAATGTACAATTAATTAATAAATAAATTGAAAATTCATTTAAATTGTTTAACATTCATTTTATTTTAAGTTAATTTATCATTTAGTCCATAACAAAAATTGTGCTGTAAGTATTAGAAATACGGATAGAGACGGAAGTGCTAATAATTATTTACAATTAGCCACAAAAAATTTTAGTCTCGTATAGTGATTTATTTGTTAACATTCATTTTATTTTTTATTTGAAGTAGGTAAATAGCTGATAGATAAAAATGGTACGGTCAAGTGCAAAAATATGTAGGTATCGATTTAATCCACTCATAATTATGTACCAATACCTTAATTCGAGGACATCAGACCTATGGGACATATTTATGAGCAAGTTGTATGTATAAATATTTTTACACTTAACTGTACTCGCTCACGGATCGATGTCATGATTTTAAAGGTTTTGGTTGTAAAATAATTTAATTACTTATTTATTTTAGCGAATGAAACTGAAACTACAGAGCCCTTATTTTACGTACATCGAAAGAGCCGCAGATTACGGCCCTGAGGCCTTATTATCTAACGCACACAATCACAATCGCTTTCACCTCTTCCTTCTGTCACATGGTATAGAACGAGAGTAGAAAGAGATGGTGAACGCGATGGTCTAGCTAGTCGAACATTTCATTCGAATTATTCTTATCATTCTATTTCTTCGGTTTCTAGGAAAAAACTATTCAAAAGTGGTTAAAGGAAAAATTCTATTTACTACTCGAATCGTTCGAATGATACTACTTTCGAATAACGTGATTTCAAAAATCGGTCTCTTGGACCGGAACAGTTAAATGACGTCCAAGAAGCTCTTTTCAATGCGAATACCTAATCCGGTTTGCGTTTTTTTTTTTGGTTGTTATTGTCACCTGTGACACCACTAGTATATTGTCTCGACAATATACTTTTACGTCAGCCATTGATTATGCATTAAAAAAAGTAAGTAGGTACTTGTCCAACGCCGACATGAAAAAACATTATTACATAATGTACAGTCAACAGCATAAATAAGTGGTCATTTCTGTACCTTGTCGTTTTCAATCGTTTGACAATTTTGTATGACATTTCAAACATGACGTTAAAGTGACAAGGTACATAAATGATCACTTATTTATGCTGTTGACTGTACCTACTACAGGTAAGCGGCAGCAGTGCTAATAAAGTTAGTTAGTACCGTGTGTGGGTGCGTTCATTTCCTAGGTCAGCCATTATACTCAATCTTTTTTTTGTATGGGTCATAAATGTGTTTTAGTAATGGGGCAGCGGGCACCAGCACTGATTTTCAACAACATTTAAGGTCAAAATGGCCGAAAATTAATATAAATTTTATGTTAGGCGAGCCACTCGGAGAAGCTCAGTGGACCGTTGGTTGAGTATCGCTGGCCTAGCTCCTATAGGAAACGTGCAGTAACTATAGGCGGCAGCACTAATGCGACAGAAGAGACACTAGGCGGACAGTAAAAGAAACTTATCTATCAGAGTAAAACAGTCTCTTCAGACAGTATGCGGACAGTAAAACAAACTTATCAGGGTAAAACATTCAAATTGATGGCACCAGTTGGCAGCACCGTCTAAGTATGTGCACGTTCCCTTATGGCGGCAGCACTAATACGACAGAAGAGACACTAGGCGGACAGTAAAAGAAACTTATCTATCAGAGTAAAACAGTCAAATTGATGGCACCAGTTGGCATCACCGTCGATGTGCACGTTCTCTATACAGTCCACAAACACTAACTATTGACTCAATCACATCCGAATCAACAATTAACAGTCACTATACTAAAACCACTCTTTACCAGTTTTCTTACTTACTTAGTTGTGCCGTAACAAAACATAATACCTACCAGAAAAAACTAGTGCAAAGTTAATTTATTATCCATTTATCTTAACAACTTGACCCTTGCGTCTTGCGTGCGCCATTGTAACTGAAAATGTAGATCTCAGTAATACTGGTTTTAACTGACTCATAAAATTATAAGAGAAATGATATCATATGTGCATACATATGTTGCGTGTATCGTGTAGGTAATATTCATTATCTTGTACTACTTATACATAATGACTTGTTTCTTCAAAATTAAATATGTTACGTTGACACGAGGGCGTGAACTTTGTCTCATTGTTCTTCCTAAAACAATACGTAAACCGCAGTTTTTATAGAATATTAAACAAACCTGTAAGTTTTTTGCAAATACATGTATAAAGTGACATAGATACTGTACTTACATACAGCCATGTCGTGCCGAGCGGATTTTGTTCCAAAAACTTATTTATCATCAACATTTCAGCCGAAAGACGTCCACTGCTGAACATAGGCCTCCCCCAAGACTCGCCAAACAGACCGGTCCTGCGCAAACCGCATCCAACGCGTCCAACACTCATTATTGTAGGGAACGTGCAGAAACTAATAGGCGGCTGCACTAATGCGCCAGAAGAGACACTATGCGGACAGTAAAAGAAACTTATCAGGGTAAAACAGTAAAATTGATGGCACCAGTTGGCAGCACCGTCTGTGTGCACGTTATATAGGGCTGGGTCTCCATGATGTACAAAAACAGAAGTGGCTAAAATAGATGTTAGCTATAACATACACACACGCACGCTAGCATGCACGCACGCTCGCACGCACACTCACATACTCACAAAGTTCCGCATTTATAATTATGAGTAGGGTTAGTCGAATTTTACTTAGTTATGTATGCGTACAACTTTAGAACCGGTAAACTGGGGTTACTTTAGGAAATTTTGGGGCTACTTTGATAGATTTAAAATGGTTATATAAAAACGCAAATATTCATAGCTCGATTGAGCAAATGACGTAAAAGGTAATTTATCAAGGTAAGTAGTTATTTCACTGCCACAGATGGTCTAAAAAAATAATGACACGGCGTAAAAACTGTTTTCCAAAGTAGCCCCTGCATTTTAAAGTAACCCCGTTTTACGTTATAAGTCGGAAATTCTGACTCAAATTAGACTAAGTTCTGGGTAAAATGGTTACGTAACCTCCCTTTTCTCCAAACGTATGGCCCTTATATGCTTTGTAGACGATTGTAACCAACCTTTGTTTGCCATTTGTGAGGATGAGCATAAAGCAACGAAACCTGTTATAGAAGTTTGAAAGGAACTCGACACTTTCACCTCTCCATAATGATTTAACATTACAAAATTAGAAAATAATGCGGTAATTAATATAAATAAATTCCCTCTAGCCTGCGGGATTTTTTTTATAACAGCACGTAGATTCTTGCTTGCTTGACGGTAGGTATGTATTATGCATTAGTATTATTATTATAAGACAGATAAATTAAACTATTGACATTATATATAATATCATTAATACTCGTATTGATGCTCATTTTGTTTTTAATGAAGACAACAAACAAAAGTGTTCCTAATACAGGGTGACATCGGAGACGTGATCCAAAATTATATTTTCTGGATCCACTAATGATAACGATTAACTTTTAATATAGGACCAACTTCGAAAACGTAAACACAAAATCGACGTCTCCATACAAATTGCGAAACCAGTTGCGAAATGCTTTTAGTATGGGAGGCTCAATTTTTTTCTACCGATTTCGATATTACTCCCATGATAAAAGTTGATCGTAATCATGAGTGGATCCAGAAAATATAATTTTGGATCACGTCTCCGATGTCACCCTGTATAATTTAATAGCCGATAAAAAAACATTTCATTTTAGTCCTGAAAACCAGATTAATATACTAACAATCAACTGCAAAATTAGATTTTTAGCCGTTTTAAAATCAGTAATATAGTTAGTTGATGAAGCTGGCATCGAAGTGACGTCATAACTATTAACTTCTAAATAAAATCTACGGGAAAATCGTGTTTCGACAGCTAATAAAAAGTTACGTCAGTTGATGTGGTGTCATCATTCCTATTTCAATGCAAGTACGAAGGCACGCAAATTCTAAATGTATTTAGGGTAAATAAATATTATGCTTTTTTATTTTTCTGGCAATCCTGAAAATACATAATATTTAAAATACATAGTATGGTAAATGAAATAGTCGTCGAATGTCAAATCATTGCAAATTAAATTCGAGCAAACGATAAGTAGTTGAGTTTCATGTCGATCTCATAAGTTTTTTACACCGCGTACAGTGCGTGTGGGTCTCATTAGCTCTCATAAATGGAATCCATTCGCGGTATCCTTAACAATTGCTTATCGAATTCGGTGAAATGCTCGTATCGAATGGACAACAATAATTGTAGTCTGATATCACTGTATGGTTGTTACGACAAAATTGACACTGCTTCTTGGGACAGTCCGAAAAAAATATTACTTTGGACTGGTTTTTTCATTCTGTCTATCAGATAAATGTAAGCTCCTTTTTTCCTATGACTCGAGAAAAAGAGAGAGATAGCTTTAACTGAGACGGATACTTTTATCTGGGGATTGAAAAATCGACCCTAAATAATTGTGTTAAAAAAAGCCGTGGTAGCCGAGGCGTTTAGCCTATGGCCTCTCAAGCAGAGGGTCGTGGGTTCAAATCTCGGCTCGCACCTCTGATTTTTCGGAATTTATGTGCGAAATTACATTTCAAATTTACCATGAGCTTTACGGTGAAGGAAAATATCGTGAGGAAACCTGGATACGCCTGCGAAGAAATTCATATGGTGTGTGTGAAGTTCCCAATCCGCACTGGGCCCGCGTGGGAACTACGGCCCATCCCCTCTCATTCTGAGAGGGGGCCTGTGCCCTGCAGTGGGACGTATATAGGCTGGAATGATGAGGTGTGTGCAACCTGCGAATATACAGTGGTGGTCATACAATTAAGAACGATTTGAAGTTTCCGATTTTTTTTTATCTAAATCATGTCATATGTCTAGTTGTGTTCCTTCTTAGAAGTAACAAGTTATGTTATAAAATAGCCACATGGATAGAGCAAACGGGATTAAGAATAATAGTGTATAATTGCTAACATTTTTTTTTACAAATTTTATTTGTTCTCTATACTAATAAATTCAAATAGTAATGAAGCTGGACAAATAATTAAGAACGATTTATTAAACTGCTCGAGAGTTGTTTTATATGAAGCTTAGATTAAATAAATCATATTAATGTGAAGTTGGTATAGAAAAAAAAAGCAATTTAATACATTTGAATTAAAATTAATAGTTAGTAGCATGTCCACGGCTTTTAATTACGGCTTTACACTGGCGAGGCATTGAATCTATCAATTTTTGACATTTCGCAAGAGAAATAGAGTTCCATTCTTCTAAGAAAACGTCGTACAGCTCTCTCAAATTGCCACACTGTCGATATGAAACCTTTTTCTTGACTTCGCACCAAAGATACTCTATTGGGTTAAGATCTGGGCTGTTGGCTGGCCAATCTAAGACAGAAACTGATTGTGATGTGAGGAATTCCTTAACGGTGCGTGCAGTATGCTTTGGATCATTGTCGTGCTGGAATGTCCAAATAACCGGAAGCACGTCTTCGGCATATGGTAACATTGTTTCTTGCAGTATATTTTTGTATTGGAATTGATCCATGTTTCCTTCTATCAGCCTAACAGGTCCAACGCCATGTCCAGAAAAGCACCCCCAAATTTTCACATTTCCCCCGCCATGCTTTAATGTCACTTTTGTGTACTTCGGGTCGAATGCTTTATTCGGAGGGCGTCGTACATATCGTTTTCCATCAGAACATACCCTATTTATTTTTGTCTCGTCAGAAAAAAGAACGTTTTTCCACTGTCTGACTGTCCAGTTTTCATACCTTCTTGCAAATGTAAGTCGGGCTTGCCTATGACATCGTTTCAACATAGGCACCTTCCTTGCTATCCTTCCGTTCAACTTATTTTCTACCAAACGCCTTCGAATAGTGCGTGCAGAGATTGCTGAAGGGTTGTTTTCGCCAAAATATTCTTTTCTCAACTCATTAGACCCTTTAAAAGGATTTTGTTTTGCCAAACGAACGATATTTCGATCATCTCGACGAGATGACTTTCTCTATCTAGGTCCACGTGGAACGTTTGAAGTAGTTTGATACGTGGAAAAATGCTTTACGGCATGGAAAACCATTGTTTTTGAACATTGCAGATAGTCGGCTATCTTTTTATACGACCAATTCTTCTCGCGAAGTTTTATTATTACTTCTCTTGTAGATTTACCACAACTTTTATTTTTCCCCATTGTTTTTATACGAAGTAATCACTTTTAAGACTTTAACAGCACGAAATGGCGCCAAAATTATACGAATAATAATCTACAACCACAGAGCCACACAGTGTTCTCTATTTAAATTTGAAAAAATAATAAATTATTCAGCGTTCTTAATTACGTGACCAGCCACTAAGTACTAATACTAGGTTCAGATCGAATGTATAAAGTTTCTCTATTAATTTTTTAACCAACTATGTGGCATAAATGAATGTACCGGTAGTACGGAAAAGTTTCGCAATACCGAGAGAAATAAAAAAAATACGGGCAATTAGTTATACTTGTTACTTTGAAAAAATCATCTCAATAAATAATCGTTCTTAATTATATGGCCACAACTGTATATATATTCAATTCACTTACAAGAAAATCAGTGTCGGATTAATTACGAAGCAAGAGTAGCAATGCTACGGGCCCCGCGTATTTAGGGGCTCAGCGCACCAACGTTATCTGACCATAAAAAAGTTTTTACATTTAAGTGGGAAAAAAAAATCCAAATCAATGTAGCCACAATTTTTACTACCTACAAAGAAAATAGTTTCATCAAAATGGCCAACTATAAATTTAAAATTGATAATGATAACCAAAAGAAAAACAATTCGATGGCCCCTTGATTAAGTTTGCTACAGGCCCTCATTATAATGGCTTATGGTGCCCTGCCCTGTCTTTCATTTTACGTCATTAGCAATAGAGATGGCAGCAGAGTGTCATCTGGGGCTAAATTCAGGAACGCAACACGGCAACACGGTTTGCGAGCGATAATTCAATCGTTTGTGAGAGGATAGGAATGGGCTGAGCTTGGGATGAGCCTCATTTTCCTGTTAATTCGCTTTGTAAATAAATAAATGAATAAATAAAAAACTCTCGCAAACCAGTGATTTTTGGCGTTCCTGAATAGCAGTTCATCCCTATTCTCTCGCAGAAGATTGAATTACCTCTTGCAAAGTGTTGGGCCGTTTCCTGAATTTAGCCCCTGATGGGCATTAGGATGTTAAACTATTTGACTTCAGTGATTTAGCCCCCTTGTGACGACATTACTCATCGTTTTACCACACTTTACTGAAACATTAATAAACCAATCCCAAGTATTTATCATCCAGGATATTACACTGATAATTAATTAAAAATAGTACTTTAATCAATTATTTAACCAAGCACGCTTATCATTAGTAACTTTCATTACTAGGTATTAAACATTTAAATAGATTTCTTAATAGATTTCGGTGTTTACGCAATTGTTTATACGGATGTAATAAACCTGTTTAACTAATTGACTCTTAATGTATGTGCGAAATTGCATTTGAAATTTCCAGTTAACTTCACGGTGAAGGAAAACATCGTGGAGAAACCTGTACCGCAAACCCGCGAAGAAATTCAATGGTGGAAAGTACGACCGAACCCTCCCGTTCTGATGAGGCCGTGATTGATACTTAATACTTCCTACTCGGTGCAAATGAGTAGGTTAGGTAGGTACATGGGTAAGTACCGGTTCTCGTGCAACGTCGGGCGTGGTCAGTACTTGGATGGGTGACCGCCTGGTTTCATTTTTGTTTTTTGAATGTTTTGTTATGACGTTGTCACGTTAAACTATCGTCCGTAAACCGACTTTACAGACAACCGGGTTTCAGCACTTTAGGATAGGTACCTAGGGTGTAGTAGGTCCCAATACAAGCGGGATGGTCACCAACCAAGAACTAAGGCCAAAATATAATACCCTTGTCCCATTAACTTCTCTAGCTGACTTAAGTAGGTAGTAGTAGGTAGTAGTAGGTAGGTAGGCTGCAGTACAACTTTTTTTTTTTTCAAAGTGCAAGAGCTTACTTGGTAAATCCTAACCCTCAGTATAAGGGCTGCCAACCTCAAGGCACAAAAAATGTTGTCAATGTCATTAAATTTAGTCTTACGATCGAGTATTACGATCTAGCAGGGCCCAAAATCGTTGGTAGTTTACTACTTAGCGCCCAAGAGCCCCGTTTCGTTAGACGGCTGTACCGACCAGTGGTGTAGCGTACCTTGGAAGGGCCCAGTATCAAAATTAGTTGGGGGGCTTGCCCGGGAAGCACGGGATTAAGTGTCATTGTGGATACCTAACATTTTACTAATTTTTGCTTACACACGTTAGGGGCTCTGTAGCCCGGGGGCCCCGTATCATTGATACGGCGGTAGCTACGCCTCTGGTGCCGACCCAACCCTATCCTCGTGCAAGCTTTTTCTGACTTCTATTATTCATCTTAATGTACCATAATATACTTCCGATGTTAGCATCGGTCAGAAGACCATCGTCATCGCGATTTATTTGGAATTAGTGCGAAATACGATTAACGAATGACGGAAATGGCATGAGCATGACGCAAAGGACAACTTGCTAACTAGCCTCTGCCACGTAAAGATAGCCGTTCGCTAAACATTACTCACATCACACACAACCATCACAACACAGGAAAAAAGATAAAAACACAAACCTATACATGCACTTTAAGGCGGCGCCACTGCAGCACAATTGCTACAAGATTACTACGCGCGGTGTTAGTTCCAGGTTTATCCACTGGCATAAGTAAGCTTGTACAGATCGAATGACGCTTGGAGACGGGGGCGTGTCATGTATCATTCACATGTTACGTAGTAATTTTATTACATATTTTATTTACAATAATAATCAGGGCGTTAAGATAAGCTGACCCCCCGCAGTAAATAATGTTAATAACATGTTGACTTGACAACGACGGTAGCTGATGATCTCGTATCTAATATTGCATCAACTTGGTGGCTGAAAACAGGCAGCTGCGTATAGCGTGCATATTGAATATTAAATGTTATTTGACACACACACCGGCTTTGAGATTAGGGAAAGTACGGTAACAGCAATATTAGCACGTCATAGCCACAATCTAGTTTTGCTTGTTATTGGATCGGCACTTTATTTATTGAGATCGCAAAAGCAATGTATAAAAAAAAACCGGTTGTCTGTAACGTCATAACAAAACATTCAAAAAACAAAAATGAAACCAGGCGGTCACCCATCCAAGTACTAACCGCGCCCGGGTGATCGGACGAGAACCGGTGTTTTGTCAATATCTTGAAAACGGTGGGTGCATCCTACGGCAAAATCAATGAAATTTTCATCCCCCCTTTATACCCCTCCCCCCCCCCCCCCCCCCCCCGACCTCCCCATTTAAAAATTACGCTATATGCAGTTGGTCAATATTCTCAGACCTACCAAATATGTACCTACCCAAGTATAAACAAAAAATCCATAAAAATCAGTCAAGCAGTTTCGGAGGAGTTCGATAACAAACACCGTGAAACGAGATTTTTTTTATATATTACATTTTCTAAAAGAAACCCGAATACCTTTCTTACAATTTCTTAATAGACACTTAGGTACATTACGACAAATATACAACATGTGTCGCCACAGTTTAAAAATATTTGGTTTACAGTTAATTATTAATTAAATAATTATGAATTAAGTCGTTACTCGTTACTACAACCAACACACTCGCAGTTAACTTTTATTTGGTTTAGGTAGGTAGTAAGAAAACTTGTTTTCTCGTTCAAACACAAACACCCCTACGTACCTATACATAATATATTAAATCTTACTTTATAGGTAGTTATTATTATGTAGATATTTTTTTCCATTTACGATGTTATGTTGCGAACGCCGAAACTATGTAATAGGTAGGTAAGTATATCACCTCGACTAAACTGCCGTTGCACATAAATTTCTGATTATTTTTGTGTAGAAAAATCTACCTGTAAATGTTCGTGTTAACAACAATAGTTTATGAGATAGACTTCAAATTAAATAAGCTACTTTAAACCCTAAATAAAAATAGATACTCAAATCTGTGGAAGAATTACCAAATTATTATGTACAGCACGTTTATTGTTACTCAGCAGATATCGAAAATAGACGACAAGATAATTTTATACCTCTTGAGTTTATTATTATCACAGTTATAATTAATTTAAACTTTACTTACGGAACACTAGGTAAGTATTTTACATACAATACAATGACCATTCGGACGTAAGGAAAGGAGACATTCCAATCCAAGACCTTTGTCGACCTCCACCTCATTGAAAAAAGTTATAGGATAGGGAACCAGTCAGGAAACAAAAATTGTTCTAGGATTCGTCAAAACCGTATTGTCACAGCCAGCAGCTCAAAAACACAGCTAGTTGAAAAGCTGAAATAAATACACATCAACTTTACAAAATAAACTTTGAAAACATGACATACATTATCTATTGTGTATTTTATTATTGAAGACTTACAAAGATAACGATAGATATCCAGTTCTTGATCACTCTCTTAGTTCATGCATTATAATTTATAGTAAATACGATGTCTATAACAGACAACAAACTTTTCAAAAATTCCCGCGCTGAGAATGATTTGAACTGACCAATAAAAAATCCTTCGACTCACAACGGCCAATCACAGGGTCGGAAAATGTGGTGTGACTACGGAGGGCTGCAACATTCTGTTTAGCTCTGGTTTAAATTTATCGAAGATACGGTTTTCATATCGTAAACACACAATATTTTAGTAAAAAATCATTAGCGTAAGTCGTGTTAATCACATTATGGTCGCTGGCATCATTAATAGATCCAAACAATTATGTATTTATGTTACTGATAAATACAAAGTTTTTTCCCCGCATCGTACGACAGCGTCCCATATAAATGGCGAGCACTCCCCACCTCTTTAGCATAACGTCTATTCTCGTGGTACAGCGCGGTCGTTTGTCGCTCGAGTGTTTCGTGTCGTGAATACAAACGTCAATTTTGTGGTGACATTAATATTTGAAGCGTGTGTGTTCAGTGATATTTAAACAGTTAAATAACACCAGAAAAATGTCTTTCAACACTGATATATCGACCAAATTGGAAAACAGCAGGTACGAATCGTATTCTTCAATGGCCGTTGGTTTGGTTGGGATGCTTAGCACCCACCCATCTGTCCTTCTCTCTAATGCTTGTGTGCATACATATTATGCGTTGCATTCCTGAACCCGAATTCGTCGTGTTTAGCGTCCAATGCACCTGTTTAGAGAATTAGCACAATTCTGATTGTAATTTACCCTCCTACCCACCCAGCCTACCATCACGCCACCATTAGTCATGGCGTTGGTATTTCTAAAGCCCCTTTTTTATAGTGATGGTAAAACGACAGAGTGTATTGATAAAATAATTGCATTCTATTACCTAAATGTAAATGCGGTAATCATTACGACCGTGAATGAGGTTATCCGGGATCTCCTGACGCTAGTGGGCATGCGCCTTGATCCAGCCATGACTCAGACAAAAATGGGGAAACACCATCGCCGAATTTTAACATGACATTTCTGGAAGTTTGAATAAATATCTAATATAATAAATACGTTTGCTACGTCGAAAAGTACAATCTTAAATTATAATAATCGCATTTGTTTGTGCATAGCTAGTAGCTACCTACATGAACAAACTCTCACCTCGCACGCATCACACCGGCACTATTGGATGACCATTTCATTTCATTTATGGGTATCAAATGCCACAAATTTACAAATAAAAGCAGTGTGTAGCAACTAGCCTGGCAGCCACCTCTGGCTATCACATAAACATTTTGTAAATTTCCTTTGTACATAATGAAAAATACTACAAAGAAACTGCATAAACTTTTATGAGAATTTATGTAGTTGATTTGATAATTATTATGTGTTTGATGTGTCTTAGAGAGCTGTTATGCTTAATAAATATTCATGACAAAATGATGGAGTTTTAAGTAATTATACATGACCGCCAGCCTCTTAGTTTAGTCCAAAATACATGTTTTATGGTCAGGTGTATTAGTTGTAGGTATGTTAATTATTTGTCCACACAAAAACAAACAGGAAGTGCTTATATTTAAAATATGGTGCTCAAACAGATTTACTTAATATATTTTTTTATTGTTACAGGAATAGCCTGCGAAGAATCGCCAGGAATGACAACACAGAATTCTCCAAACAAAGCATCCTTAATGATATGGAGAAATTTGTGAAAGTGATTAATTTCATGGATGAGACTGTACTGGTTCCCAGCCGTCTGATGAATCTGCCACAGGAGGGCGACGATGACCCATTCAACATGTTCTCTCTGTTGAATGACTTGAAGACTGAGCTGCTGTGGTCTGCAGGGGAAAGCGAGGAGCCTGTGGAGCAGCCGTTGAGGAGAGTGTCGGATATTAGTGACACAGAAAGCGATGCGTCCAGTGCGGCTGGAGACTCCGGCATAGAGGGTGAGGACGAGAGGGAGTCTGCAGTGCGTGCTGCCGCGGCCTGCCGACGCCACCTCCGCGGGCTGCGCCGCTCCCTACGACAGCTCACCGCAGCCGCGCACCACCTCACAAGGTCCTACCAAGAAGAAGTGGGCGCTCCGGTCTAAGACTATTCTCCGGCATCCTCCTGTGATTTAAAGCCTGCCCCGACCGTGTTGTACATATAGTATTAAGCGGCCCAAACTGTAAATATAGGTTAAAGGGCTGGACGTGTTTGGGAATCTCAGTAAGTTAACAAGGTTATTTAATAAACATTAATTTTGGTTATTCTTTAGTTTTCTTTCAGCTCCTTGTGTCTTACGAGTTAAGAGTAAGGTTCTCAATAAAATTCTCATTGCCATCAAGACATTCTATAAACTTATTAATGTTGTTGATTTTAAGTCTTAAGGATAAAATGAGAATCAGTTAATTTTTTTGGATTGGTGGGCTTGCGCCATAACTAAAGATTTTCTTTTAACCCTTGATTTGGCAATGTATGCCACAACATAACTTCTTTTTGTATTTTTTTTTTAATATAGAATTTTCAGGAGAGTAATTTAAGACGAGGTTTCAATTATTAACTTTTAGAAATTTTGCCAAATTAAGGGTTCACCCAAGACTATGCAAGTGGCCCTTATTATTTGTTTACATTTTTTCTGTCATTTTTCCTCATTGCTAATATCAGTTACAAAAAAAAATCCAGCTTGAATAATTTACATAAAATACACCTGACTTTCACTATGACTGAGGGAGTCACGAAAATTTGATAGAGATAGTAATTAATTTGCTCTGCAAACAGAGATAAAAATGTAAGCAAGGTTACACCAGCTAGATGTGAATTTAGTTACTAGGCAGAGTATATGTCTACGCAAGTTAGCTTGTTGACGATTTAACTCTTAATAATTAATTGTGACTTGGCTACCTTTGTATTGATTGAAGGAAATAAAACCCACATTGTTATAAATTTGTAACAAGAAATTATCTATGCTGCATTGTTGGTCCATTACATGATTGTACATATATCAAACTTGTATTACTTCACACCTTATGATCAAAAAAATTACTTTCCATGGGCAAAAACTAAACAAGCCCATTATTTAACTAATCTATATTAAGTAATAATAAATAACAAAGGGGTAAACTCTTGTTTTTATGTAGGGGGGTCATTCTACTTTTCGTTGACCAGTAATTTTTTGTAATGTGCTCTTCAAATATTTTTTTTTCAAAAACGGTAAAGTGCTTTGTTTTATCATTTAAATAGGCACATAATTAATCTTACATTTAAAATTATCACTATATATAAAAAGTAATCATTATTATCTATAAAGTAGGTAACGCAGTGGATATGAATGTCCCCCGCCATTTGTATGGAAATTAGTGTATTTTCTGCTGAGTTACCAATTTTTTCCACAAAATTTCTTTAAATTTAAAGTTTTTTTTTTGCTTTAAAGGATAAAATTTAGTTATTTCAGGTTTTATATTAAGTTATTTACACTTGAAAAATATCACCAGGTAAGCAGGTAGGTTTATTTCACAAAAGATTAACTCAACCAATTAAAAAAAAACTAATATCTATCCCCAGATTCACATAGCTAGGCTGCATTACCATACTATACCAACTAAATCGGCTCTTAAGGGCCGGCGCCCACTGACGGCATGGCACGGCGTGGCATTTTATTACTATCAAGTTATTTTGAATCTTATTTCAATGAGTTTAGAATTCATGTTACTTTATTGGTTATGCGTTGCGTCATCCCTCGGCACGTCGCGGCATCGTGGTATCGAAATAAAGAAACATGAATTCTAAAGTCATTGAAATAAGATTCAAAATAACTTGATAGTAATAAAATGCCACGCCGTGCCATGCCGTCAGTGGGCGCCGGCCTTATAAGTTTATTGAACTTTGATTGAAGTTGGACGGGACCTCAACCACTTCTTATAGGTAAAGTTGAGGAAACTGAATCACATACCAGGGTGGAACCTCTTCACTGTCAATTTCCAGATGATTGAATTGACCAACCATTGAATAGGCAAAATAATTGAAATACAGCCTATTAATCATGTAATTTATTAAAGCGATTATCAGCAGACTCAGAATAGGTACATGTTAGAACTCTATAGTTCTTTCAATTAAGTAGCTGGGGCGCCAAGATAAAGTACCTACGCCGCGAACAGAAAAAGTTTGGGAACCCCTGCTATACAGGGTTATTTGTAATTCACTGGCATCCTCTTAACCCTGAATTTGTATCACTCAAACAAATGCTTTTTGTTTTACGACTTTTTTAAATGAAGCACTTTTTTTCCCATACAAATACACAGAGTAACGTAAAAATAAAAGGTAATCTCAAATTTTCAAAACGTTATTACACCAAAAATATTAAGTAATGACAAAAGCCGTAAAACAAAAAACGTTTGTTTAAGTGGTAGGAGTTAAGGGTTAAAAGGATGCTAGTGAATTAGAAATAACCCTCTATATAGTCCATCTAAGGCTAGAGTTCTAGACAGACAGCAATAGCAGTACGGTTAGGCAGAAATGCTTACAAGATTTTTACTCGTATAGGTACAGTAAAAGTAACTGAACTCTTTAGTACCCAGTTTGTTGCAAGAAACAATGGGACAGTTTGAAATCCATATCGTTCCATACAATTACCTGCCTTATAATATTATAAATGCCAAACTGTGTCTGTCTGTTACATCTTCACGCTCGCTTAACCGATTAAAATAAAATTTGTTATAAAGATAGGTAGTTTAAGACTCGGAAACGGACATAGGATAGTTTTTATCAGTGGCGTAACTATAGGGCGACAGGGCTGGCAAAATGCCACGGGCCCCCGGCCCTAGCGGCCCAAGAGGCCGCTAGCTCAGAATTAACATTAAATTAGAACGGCACGATTTTTACTGTATTTAGAAATCATCCTTTAAGGGGGTGGAACTTTTTATGGGAAATCAATAACCGCTGAACCGATTTAGATGAAATTTGATATAGAGATAAAATTTGAGACTCTAGAACTGACATAAGATAGTTTTTTCCCGGAAAATCGCATGATTCCAGTGGGATAGCAATAAACTAATTCTTTGGAGACGGAATCGCGGGCAACAGCTAGTGTTTTAATTAAGTGACAGTGTCAAAGTAGTGGTTCAGTTGCTTTTTGTTTTAGTTTGACTGTACTCACTTAATTACAATAAATCAACAGAGTGCAGATGCAATGTGTGTTACTTAACAAAGGACCTTCCAAGAAAAGTCGTGCAAGTTTCACTACATTGCGGCGCTCGACTGTCCACTTCAAACTTGTGCGTTTTATGGCCGCGCAATGTAAAGCAACTAAACCCAAACCCTAAAACTACCTAAACACTAGAACTATCTAAAAAGTAGAAGGCATTATAAATTATAACTATAAATTAAAAAAATTAAAAACCCCCATCACAATTAAATCTAAGATCCCTTCCGCAGCATACAAAAGAGCTGATAACTTTGAAGCGGCTGGACCAATTTTGATGAAACGTCGTTTGGAGAACCATCGCCAAGAAACCAGCTTTCAAATAAAAAAAAACCGCATCCAAATCGGTTCACCCATTTAAGAGTTATGATGCCACAGACAGACGCACACACACACACACACACACACACACACACATAGCGGTCAAACTTATGACACCCCTCTTTTTGTGTCGGGGGTTAAAAAGTAGGTACACTTATTAGTGTAATAGACCTAAACTAGCTGTTGCCCGGGATTCCGTCTGCAAAGAAGTCGTTTATCGCTATACCAAATTTCGTCTAAATCGGTTCAGTGGTTTAACCTTAAAGAGGTAACAGACAGACAGTAAGACACACTTTCGCATTTATAATATTAGTATGGATTAGTATTAGTTAGTATGGATTTTTAACCGACTTCAAAAAAAGGAGGAGGTTCTATGTTCGTGCATGTATTTTTTTACTTTTCATAGAACCTATTTCAAATCTGAACTGAAGCTGCAAAAAACATAACTTATTAACTAAGTAAGGTTTTTTTTTTTACTAAGTAAAGTATGTAGTTATTGATATGGTTGCGTGCTAAACATAGGACCTGTGGCCGTATTGTCTAACGCTTTTGGCGCTTGCCTTCGCTTTCACCGTCTCTTTCTGTCATCATCTTATACCGTTTGACAGAAAGAGATAGTGATTGCGAAGGTAAGCGTCAGAAGCGTTAGACAATAAGCCTGCTGCTGTCATGCTGTCTCCATTGAGCAGAAAGCGAAGTATACGTTATAAAGCGTTCAGTTATATTTTTGAAAACCTTGCTCTCGGAATTGTTCTTGGCGTCTGCTGCCGGTACTAGTACAGTCAAGTGTAAAAATATGCAATGGGTGCATACAACTTGCTCATAACTTGCGTCATAGCTATTATGTCATCGAATTAAGGCATCGGTACATAATTGGGATGCACCAAAAAAAATAACCTATAGTTTTTATATTTTTTTTGGAAAGAATAGGATATTTTAAGACACCATTTTCATCGATTTTGAATTTGGTTGAGTATTTAATTTTTTATATTTTTTTTTAGAAATACGTTGGATGACGTCACAGTGAGAGAGCCACGTTCCATAGCCTAGAAAAATTCAAGTCGTACATAACATAATCTGTGGCACTACCACGGCACTACTGAGACCCTACTACGAAGTGCATAATTCGAACTTCGTTTCATGCCGTCCCGCTCACGCTAATATGATTTGACACGAGAGTGAGAGGGATGATACGATACGAACTTCGAATTTTGTAGTAGTGCCCCTGATTTGTCTTGTCACTGTCAATATTACAAGCACGGCTTAGGGTCCTAAATGAACCATGACAAAATAGTTTTATTTATTTCTCTTCTTTTAGCTTCGATTATTCCTGTTTGTTTAATGGTGTGATAGTAAATAGATATTTTTTATTAAAATCTGATATTTAAATTCTTTCATATTTACTTGTAACGTAGTAATTTAATAATTAAATTTGTAAAAATACATTGCGAGTATTGTATACATTTCGGACTTTATGATAAATGACAACTGTTTAAAGCCAGGTGTGCATCATGTGATTAAAGTTCTGTCTTAGTCACTCTTTGCTATTATAAGCAGGACAGCAACATTTCAAACTGTCAATTTGCTTTAGAGTGTAGACCTGCTTTATATCTGCCTTTGTGACGATCGATTCACTGCAGGGGTCAAATGAAGGTCATTACTTTAATTTTCTGTATTTAATTCAGATTATCATATTTTTGGAATCTGATTTCTGAAAACGCTTCACAAAGCCTATTTCTCCAAACGGTTTTCGATTTATTATACGTTGCCAAAAATTGGGACATCCCAATTATAAGGATTAAATCAATACATATTTTTGCACTTGACCGTATCTACAGCTAGAAACTACACCAAGTTTTGGATCAAATTAAAAGGTAAAAACGTTTCTAGTGCTGCGAATAGAAAAGTGAGGCTGGTTACTACCCCTCACCTTGTCGACTGACGAGCAAAAATAACTGCTTACTCTCCATAGAAAGCCGTATGTAAAGTGACCCATTATTTTTGCCCTTCAGTATAGTTTGGTTGCACTTGCACTTCTACCTTCAAAACCTTGCCGTTCGAAGATCTTCGTCTTTACTTTTTATTTGGTGTGAGCACCGAATCAGTAACTATGCAATGTCAGACGGGCGGGTTCCAGAACCGGTCACGGACAGCATCCAATTCGAAAAACTTGAAATCACTAACCTGTTCGCGAATGTGGAAAACGGTGACGTGACGACATACTTGAAGACTGGCTAGAAATATGGGATCGGTATCAAACTTATACCTTGACTTCCGTAGGCAAAGAGTTTTGATTGATGGTTCTTTCAAATGTCACCTAAACCTTGATAATCAAATATGTTAACTTCTCAAAGGCTTTTAACGTTATGTAACGAATTTAATGAACAAAATAATGTCGAAACTTCAACACGTACTATGTATCTACTTAAGCAAAGCAATACAGCGCAGCTGTATGAGGTTAAGGGACTTAGATGTCCATTTCTCCAAGTTGGTTTACTTGATTCAGTCATTCTTAATGAAGGGACTTGGGTGCAGAATGTACTTAAGTAGGTACCTACTTAGCTACAGTGGATGCCGCGCGGCACAGTGGATTCCTAACTCAAACATCTGCGAACATACCTACTTGCCATTGGAGGAATAGGAAATAGAATACAAATAAAGGTTAAATCGATGAGGAAGTTAAACCTGTAAAATAAACAGTAAATAACTTCATAAATTATTTCGAGGTCAAGGATCCTTACTTTGCCCCCACTTGGTGATCTTAATAAATGTCAAGTACCTACTATCAGATGACTCAATTGATGGAATTACATAAGAGATTGGAGCAATCATGACATTTCGTCAATTAAATTCTCATTGGAATGTTTAAGACTCAACAAGGCTTGCGAAGCTTGCTTTAGAAATCTTATCTTATTAACATTACGTACTTAGGTATTAATTTAATAATGAAAAATATTTTAATATTGATAGCAATGTGTCAAAGTAAGATTGTTAAAGTACGGTTGGTTAGTCTAAGGCGCATTCCATACATTTTACCCTTCTTATACGTAAGTACTTAATCTCTCAAGACACTTGCACGGCATGGTCGTAATCATAAAGATATGGTTTAAGTACTTGCATAAGTATTTTTGAAACATAAGCTGTATCTTCCTACGTCTGGCTGTAATTGTGTCGCTTAGAATATGCATATTCAATTTCGGCTAAGCTAGCTAGCCAGAAACAAACAACTTTAATAACAATACTCTTTTCTTCTCTGGACAGTCGTGTACAAAGACACTCAATGATAGCAGGTAACGAAATATTATGAGATTACTAGATCGACCGACTTATGTAACTCCGTCTGCGTAGTAGCGCAAAGAATTCTGAACTGTAAAACGTCCTTGACAAGGCGTTAATTCGCATGCTGAAGCTTCTGTAGGGACTTAAGGTAGTGGCCATGAACTAAAATGGGACGGTCTAGATCGATCCGTACTCTGCGGACTGCAGGTTAGCGTAACTAGTGGCGAGAAACTGTTAGGTCACACTAATGCTGTTATGCAGTGGTGGCCGTGTGATAACAGTTACCTACCCTAAGCTATTAGTATAACGATCACTGAAAAACGTTTTGTTTGACGATTTCGATGAAATGCTAATCGGACAAAAAACATTACAAGACCTCATAATAACGAACTAATTAAATAGTATCCAGTACCGTAAAGCGGAGTGCCTTTGATCAAATTGTGGCAACTTTGATAGTTTTAAAATCGCTATAAAGTCGACATTGTCCGTATGAGGTGAATATGATTGACATATAGGTAGACAAAAAGAAGATCGATGAAGACATCGACAAGGAAATAGCAAATGCCAACAAAATGCGTGAGTTGGTCGGTGAAATAATTTTTATAGTCGCCCCGCAGTTCAAAGTCACCCCGGTTTACGGTACCAATGTAATTGTAGCAAAGAAAGACCTTGAGTTCCAGGAATTTACATTATACCTACTGCAGTTTACTTGGACGCCTCAATAATCGATGACAAAAGGCAACTAATCGCATAGCATTAGTTTTGTGACGCAGGCAAACGGACGGGAAATTATTATCAAACTATCGATTGACTGCATTGATAGACTGGTACTTTGCATAGCTGCCTACATTTTCTTGTCTCATTAATGTGCTATGTGCGACTCTAGTTCTTTGTTAAGGCTCAGCTGACGTCTTAATTACTTGAGATCTGGAAGGGAGAAGTGATTACTGTGAAGTTATTACGTATTTAAATGGTATTTACACATAGGTAATATCTACGTACAGCGCCTACAGCTTCATAATATTTGTTTGTAGATTATTGAGTCTCACGTGTACTTTAAAAAACTCTTAAAGTTTACTAAAAGATACCAATTTTAAATGAAATGCAACTTATCTTGTCTTTTCTTTGCTGTTTATGCTGTCATACCATATGACATGAAAGTCTGATTTCTAGCGTAATTTCTGATATTCCATTAGGCGACAAGCCAGATTGCTAATAAGAACGCTTATGAATTGGCGATAGGATTCAAGTTACATACCTTTAGTTTAGTGACTAAACTTTAGTCATTAGTCAACAAAATACTTCGGTGACAGAACATTGAGTAAAAGATTACCATATTTGTTTAACAGTTTGCCTGATAACATCCCAAAATCTTATAAAAATAAACTTAAAATGTTCTATAAAACATTTGTTAGAAACTCTTTTATAAAATATAATTAAATAGCTGTAACAGTAAATTTAATGCAATGCCTTATCGATAAGCCTTTCTCAGTTGTTTATTCCTTCCCCGTTCACTCCGTTAAACTTCTAGTGGTGTGCATAATGTTAGTATTGCGTCAATGAAGCATAGGTATCTTAGCAACAGTGACAATTTGAATCTCAATGTTCAGACAAGTGGCTCGCAGACTGGAAGTCAGCTGGCCTTGTGTTAATAGGTACAGACAGACGTACATTGGTTGGCTTCAGGCGGCGCGAGAAGCAATTATCTGAAATAATCGCACTAGATAACGTGGATGCGAAAACTGTTTGTGATGTTTTCGCGGCTAGATGTTTAAAAATGCAATTCTATTTCATTTGGGGACTTCATTGATATTAGAAGGATTTAATTTAACATGTGGTACCGGAGCCTGAGACAAATATCTCAAGTATAGATAGATGCTTGAGGTGATTGCAATGATAGTGTAGATAAGGAATTTTGACAAGACACCTTTGTTTTAGGGTTAACTACCCTTTTATTTTACCCTTAGATTTGTGATTTCAATTAATATTCCAAGAATTGACAACATTCGCCTGGGAAATTACAACGTGGTCTAACGCTTGCCTAAAAAAACACTTGTAAAATGTTTTGTCTGTCAATTTAGCGGATGGAATTTTGGGATTTTAGCCCGATCCGGTGCGAATATCGAAATTACAAGTACTCTGTGTTTTCCCAATATCCAGCTACATACCTATCTACATAACAAATTTCATCCTAATTCGTCGTCTTTTTAACGCGCAATAGTGACAAACAAAACTGTTGCCCGCGACTCATTTGCAAAGAGTTCGTTTATCGCTATCCCGCGGGACAAACAGTTACTTTCGCATTTATAACTTACTATACTTAGTAGCATTATAGGCGTTTGTTTGTCTAGTTGTTAGAGAACCTGACTACGAAGCTTGAGGTCCCGGGTTCGAGTCCCGGTCGGAGCAGATATTTGTGTGCAAAATACGAATGTTTGTGCTCGAGTCTTGGATGTTTAATATGTATTTAAGTATGTATTTATCTTTATAAGTAAGTTTATCCGTGGTCTAGTACCCACAGACTGGCCATAGTACAAGCTTTGTGTAGTTTGGGACTAGGTCAATGTGTATGAATTGTCCCGTGATATTTATTATTATTATTTATTATTAATTATACCTGATGGTATGCGTAAGATGGAGTATGTAACCTTCCTAGTTCTTACTATTGCGTGATTGTAAATACGGGAAGTCTACAATTGTTTTCAAATAATCAATGTAACACGTCAGGGAAAAATCATTAGATAAGGCGAATAATAAACGGAGATATTTTTGTGCGAAACTTAACTGAAATTTATTTAATACTTTGAAAAAAAGGTGTTTGCGTTACATATCAAAGGCAAGGCTACATAACAGATGTTGTTCTTGCAAATTGTGTGTGAAGCTAAAATTAGCAGAACAAATTATGACTTTATTCGGTTACGGTGTAGGTAATTAAAGGGGTGTTGAAATTGAACTGGTGCTATCTTGTTAAGATAAGAGATAGATAACGAAGTCCTTCGTGCCCGGCGCTCAATCAAATATCTTGTGATTGCTGATGCACTATAAGTATCGCACTTGTACGTATAGTGACATTATACTTAGTTGTTGTTTGTGTCATTAACCGTATACTTAGTAAGTTATTATTATTCTTTATTTAGCCTATTTAGTATTCAATCATGTCAAAATATTGACTTGGTTATCATGGCGGCATTTATTTGGTCCCAAAGGAAGATCAGCGCCGTTTGCAAGAGCGGCAGTTTATTGATTTTGAGCCATTTTGTGACGTGCACATTTTTTAATTTATTCTTGTTTTATTTTTTGTTTTTCTCTACGTTGTCACAAATAAATGTTTCCTTTCTTTCTTCACATCTATTACTGTGTTCTAATATTCTTCTTTACTACATCTATATTTGCTAGAGCTTGCTGTCCTGAAAAATAATTCATGGCTTATAACTATCCTGTCAGTTTGAGAGCATTTATTATGTTCTCTGGAACTAGCTGTCCAATATATGCCTGCATAATATTCAGGAAAATTTATATTGCATGAGTAGATTAGGTATACATATCTAAGGTATATAGATCTGTTCCCTTTGCCCTTTTCACCAGAAAAAAGAACTGTAATAATTTTAAATTTGATAACAATCTCAACGTCAGATTTACGTCATCACTTTTTTTTTAATAGAGTCTAGACAAAAGTAATGGATCTATTGTGTGCTAGTTTTGGAGTTATGCTCTTTTAGAATAAGCACATCTTAAAAAAATGTTATATATTAATTAATAATCCTAGAGAAAATTTAAAACTATTAGCGTCTTTCTCTTTCCAAACAGAATGCAGAGAACGAATCAAATTATAGCCTTAGAAATAAATCAAATAAATGTTTGTAAATTATGTTTACAAACGGGGTACCTCTGAACTCTATCTAGGCTATAGGTAAGTACATTAAAATATACCATGGATCTAGGCTAGCTAGGTTGCATTTCTAGGTCGAGTATAGGTCAAATCAATGAACTCTACTTCCGATTTACTTATACATATGTTAGTTTACTGCGCCATTCTCAGATTTAGAGTGAAGTTGTAGAGCAAAACTTTGAATAGGAAAAGAGGATTGATGATTACTGGAACGATGGTTCGCACAAGCTTGAGTTAAATGTCTGAACCGCAGCATTTCGTATTTCAAGTAAAGCCAATGTTAAGACAGCTTAGAACTGGTAGATTTAGAATTATCAATATTTTTGGTGTGTAGGTACCTACCGTTTGAAAAGCAAGAAATTTCTGGCTGATCCCAAATAGATTAATTACATTACATATTATATAACTATTTATTCACGTAAAATATAAATTCACCTTATATGTATGAACAACTATCCTAAACTAAAAGCAGGTAGGTGAATCAAGCAACAAAAACTAAAACATTATTATTATGAAAAGGGTCCCCTTAGGCAAGGTTCCAAAAATACTGGCATTGTTCCCCCTTTGAAAATCTAAGCTAATTCTTTGTCCGAGATAGCTGCCAGCTCTTGTCATGTTAGTATACTTTACTTGTATACGCTGTGGTTGTAGACATGTACGGGGGACTTTACATTATTAAAGATGGCGTGTCAATACTTGTGTGTTTCAATACTCTTATCTTAATAACCTTTTAATAACTAATGAAATACAGTTATTACATGGCGCTGAGGACTTAAAGAACTTATTGTGATAAATATAAATACCTAAGTGGAAGTAAACTGTTGTAAACGAAAGATGGATGCGTTAAAACCACCGCCACCATTAAGCCTCATGGGCGACTTGAAACAAAATTTTCAAAAATGGACACAGCAATATGATATCTATATGATTGCTAGCGGGACGGAAGGTGATGAAAAAATTAAAGATGAGCAGAAAAAGGCAATCTATTTGCACTGCCTAGGTGCAGAAGCACTAACCATATACAATGGTTTTAAGAACAAAGAAAAGTTTTCCTACGTGGAAGTAAAACAGAAGTTTAATGAATATTGTTCGCCACCCGGAAATGAAACTTTTAGTAGACATGTCTTCTTCAGCAGAAAAAGAGAGATGGAGAAAGTTTTGATGAATTTTTCTGTACGTTGAGAAAATTGGCGGGAGACTGTGGTTTTGCAGACCTAGAAGAAAGCTTAATAAGAGACCAAATCATTTTAGGCTTAAATGATGCCAAATTAACAAAAAGATTGCTCAAGGAATCGACCTTAACATTGGATAGCTGCATGAAAATATGTAAAGTGGCTGAGAATGCTGCAAAACAGGTTCAAGTCATGACAGAAAAGACAGTTGAAGCAGTTACAAGAAAGCAAGAATCTCGAAGCAGAATGCCTAATCAGAATAAAACCAATTTTCATAATAAACAACAGCCAGGTAAGAGTGCAGAAGGATCAGTAAGATTGAAGAATAATAACTGTGAAAGATGCGGAGGAGTGCATTCTCATCGGTCCTGCCCAGCCTTTGGAAGGAGATGTGCTAAGTGTAATCGATATGGACATTACATGCAGATGTGCAGAACAGTTGGTGCTGTGTGTTTCAGCGATGATGATAGTGATGACTCATTAGTAGTGGGGTCGGTAGCTGTGGGCCAGGTTGAGAGAGAGAACATTCAATGCAGGTCAATTTGGAAGATATTGTTTTAAGCGGTTACCATTTGGCCTGAATTCTGCCCCTGAAGTATTTACTAAGTGTTATTCAGAAATTTTTAATGATATACAGGGTGTAGTGACTTATGTTGATGAAATATTGGTATGGGGAGATACGAAAAAAACACATGATGAAAGATTACTCCAAGTTTTAGAAAAGGCTCGGCAGGCTGGTGTCAAGTTCAATAAGGAGAAATGTGTCATAGGTGTAAAGGAGGTTAAATTTGTGGGTCATATCCTATCTAGTGAGGGCCTTAAGCCAGATCCGGAAAAAGTGCGAGCTATTGTGGACATGAAAGAGTCAACAACAAAAAAGGAATTACAAACTGTCTTAGGTATCATAACATATGTATCTAAATTTATACCAAATACATCTGAATTGACTAACTCACTAAGACAGTCGCTAAAAAAAAACGTAGATTACATTTGGGGTGATAAACAAAAAGAGGATTTTAAAAAACTAAAACAATTTCTCACTAGTACAACAGTGCTCAGATACTTTAATGTCAACAAACCAGTGACTCTTTCAGTCGACAGTAGCTCCACAGGGTTAGGAGCTGTACTCCTACAGGATAATTTACCAGTTGCTTATGGGTCAAAGACCTTAACAGAGTGCCAAAAGTCATGGGCACAAATTGAGAAAGAAATGTTGGCAATAGTATATGGATGTGAAAAGTTTCATCAATATATTTATGATAAACATGTAATAGTTGAATCTGATCATAAGCCTTTAGAATACATATTTAAAAAAACAATCAATGAAACTCCACTAAGACTTCAAAGGCTTAGATTGAGAATTCAAGGGTATGACCTGGAAATAAGATATAAACCTGGAGAAGAATTATTTGTAGCTGATGCTTTGTCAAGGAATAGTTTACCAGACAATATATGTAATAAAGACTTGGATCAGCATGTAGAATTGCATGTTTGCTTGAAAACGGAAGGATTAAAATTCACACAGCAAAAGTTAGAAGATTTTAAAAAAAAAACTGCAAATGATGATGAATGTAAAAAAATTATAAAAAATATTGAATTGGGATGGCCAGATAAAGTAAAATTACCAACAGAATTAAAATATTATCACTCTATAAAAGAGGATTTATACTATGCAAAGGGTTTCATATTTAAAAATACTGCAGTTTTTGTACCAAAGTCACTGAGGAAAGAAATATTAAACTTAATTCACTACAACCACCTAGGGTTAGAAAAATGCAAAAATAAGATAAGAGGAGTGTTATATTGGCCATTTATGAATAAACAGCTGGAAGATCACATCAGCAACTGTGAAGCATGTCTGAAATATCAAAAATCTCATTCATTTGAAACCCTAATTCTAAGGGACATACCAAAACAACCCTGAGATATAATAGGAGCTGATATGTTCTTCTATAAAAATAAAATATACTTAATGGTTGTAGATTATCTAACTAAATATGTGGAAATTATAAATATGGTGGATCAATCCACGCAAAGTCACATATTAGCATTAAAGCAGGTGTTTTCGAGATGGGGTATTCCAACAAAGCTATGTACAGATGATGCATCACAGTTTAATAGTTACGAATTTCAAGAATTTGTGAAAGAATGGGGATATCAGTTAGTTAAATCTAGTCCATATTATGCGAGGTCCAACGGTATGGTTGAACGGCACATTCAAAGTGTTAAAAAAATGTTTAAAAAATGTGATGTTGATCAGAAAGATATTTATATGGCCTTGATGGAATACCGCAACACACCTATAGATTCAGAAATTAACTTGTCTCCTAATGAGTTACTCTTAGGAAGACAAACAATAACTTTGTTACCTACCAGATCTTCTTTGCCAGGTAAAAATAAATTAAAGGAAGTTAGGAACAGTTTGCAGAAAAAACAAATTAAATACAAATATTATCATGATAGAAAAAATAATCAAAAAGGAATTGAGTTTACAGAGGGTCAAAATGTGTTTATAAGGGATAGTAAAAATAAAAATCTTATGGGGAAAATAATACAAGAAAAAAAACATAGAGCATACAGTATTCTAACAGAGCAAGGACAAGTGATTAAAAGAAATAGATACAATATTTACAAAGGCTCTTCTAATAGACAAAGAGACTATAACAGTGGTGATATAGAAGATTCAATTGGTAGTGGTGGTATTAGCAGTGACAATGACAATATACAGTGTGACAATGACAATGTACAGTCTAATGACACTACTAGCAATAGGAAGTCAGTAACTTTTGAAAATGTAAATACTGGCATAAGGCAAGCAAAAGGAAGGCAGGTAAAACAACCAAGTTGGCTAAAGGGTCATGTCTTATATTAAGTTAGATTATAAGTTAAATAAAACTTCAATATTGGTTACTTTAATTGTAAGTTTATTTGAGTAAAGAAAGGGAGATGTCATGTTCGTACTGGGATTCGTAATCCGAAATTCGCGTGACTTTTCTGATCCTCGAGTTATAAAATTGGTTTACACTGCTCTGGACAGAAGTAAACTGGAAGCTGCTTCTGTGGTTTGGAATCCGCACGAGTCTACTTACGTCTTACTTCTAGAGAAAATCCAAAAAGCGTTTCTCAGATTCCTCTACAAAAAAACGCTTGGGTACTACCCGTTCTTGTACCCTACCAAGTTTCTGCTCGGAACTCTGGGGTTTAACTCTTTGGAAGTAAGACGTAATTACGCGCTCGTAACGACATCTGCTAAGGCCTTGCGAGGGGAATGCGACAGTGTCGAGATGGTAGCGCAAATGGTGCGCCTGCACGTTCCACTCTTTACAAAATTTAGTTTTAGGCCTCGAAACCACCTTTTGCTAGCACTGCCGTTGGCGCGCACAGCCGCTTACAAGCAGTCGCCGCTGGTCCGTGCGTTGCGTTACGTCTACTCCCTCCTAGCATCGGCGCCTGAGTGTGATGTATTGACTGGTTGTTGGAAGAGAGTGTGCGATGAATGTTTGAAGTTTTGCGAGATGATGGATGCACGTCCGTCCTCATGTTATTAATTTATTTTTACTTTTTGTTGCTTGTCATATTTTGTACAGTTTTTATTTTTTCTGTCTTACTCAGTGCTTTGGTATCATACTGTCATACTGTGTATGTTTTTACAAATAAATAAATAAATAAATGTTAGTATACTTTACTTGTATACGCTGTGGATGTAGACATGTACGGGGGACTTTACATTATTAAAGATGGCGTGTCAATACTTGTGTGTTTCAATACTCTTATCTTAATAACCTTTTAATAACTAATGAAATACAGTTATTACAGCTCTTCAGTCTCCTGTCTGTTATTATTATTAGCGAATTATTTCCAAATCCATTTTGCCCTCTGAAATTGCCCACAAAAAATGATTAAGTACAAATAATATTCTGGAAAAAATAACTCCGATCCGATTGTTTTGTTTCAATAGGTATGTACAAGGAGTGTACCATTTAAAAGTCATTTACTCATTACCATACTTTTACACTGGTGTGTGTTGTGGACGAATTTATTGTAAGTAATGTTTACTTTTATTTGCACATTATTATGAGCAGTGACAGTGCCTACTTGTATAGGGGAAATGACCCTCTGATTAGCAAATAACACTCGAAGTTTAGCCTGAGACCTCAAATATAAACGTAGAGTGTGCTAACGAAAGCAAGAAATGTTCTAACTTAACGGTTTTTAGAATACTGACGCACATGAGTACAGTGATCAATCATGATTCGCAAAACTCGATTTGTTTGCTACCGAAGGATCATCGCTAATGTTGACACACAATGATGCAAATTCTGATGCAAAAACCAATGGTTATATACCTACGTCAAAGCGGCTAAAGGCAAATGTAAACATTGACACTTCGGTGCGCGAACTCTCCTACTTTATCTTGGTCGTTTGAGACTTTTAAGCATAAGTGCCTACTTAGTAAACTTTTCCATTCACGGTAGGTAATGAGTAATGACTATGCTCGTGGATCGTGAAGAAATTGTCACTTATGCTTTATAAGTACTGGATGGTTCTGGAAACGTCGGAATCAACCCTATACAAGTCGTTTACATTTTTATTGTTCACTCAGCACTTGCTTGCATGTTGAACAAACATTCGATTGCATGCTAGTCTAAGAAATATCTTCTAATATATAAAAATCTCGTGTACCTAACGGTGTTTGTTATCGAACTCCTACGAAACGTCTTGACCGATTTTTTGACGTGACAACGTCTGTTAAACCGATGAACGCCGGGTGCAAACACGAAAAAGGATGACGCAATGTAACGTACGTAGAGGTAACGCCACCAGAGTTGAGGCCACGCACACAACCACAACTCATGTAATGACAGCGGGATTTTGACGTTGTGTTGACGTTTAACGATAGCACAACATCAAAATCCCGCTGTCATTACATGAGATGTGGTTGTGTGCGTGACCTCAACTCTGGTGGCGTTACCTATACGTAGATGTACGTGTGTACATGTACCTACAGAGCAGCGACGGCGACGGGCGGAGGAGGAGGAGGCGGGGGGGGGGGGGAGGGATTGCGGAGGTTTCAAAGGGGGATGAAAATTTCATTGATTTTGCCGTAGGATGCACCGTTTTCAAGATATTAGACAAAACACCGGTTCACGTCCGATCGCCGAGGTTAATTAAGCAACGTCGGGCGCGGTCAGTACTTGGATGGGTGACCGCCTGGTTTCATTTTTGTTTTTTGAATGTTTTGTTATGACGTTGTCACGTTAAACTATCGTCCGTTAACCGACTTTACAGACAACCGGTTTTTTTATGAAACTTTTTTTCTCTGTACTACTACTATTATGAGTACTTTCCAAAAATCCAAATGCAATACTAATACAAATCGTTTTGCAAAAAAAAATAAAAATTACTCCTTTGCGGCGGTATGGCGCCCATTTGGAACCGTCAGAAAAGTATGGCATGGTGATTTTCGTGAATGGCTACTCGACGATTATTAGCTGTGCAAAAATTAGCTTGGTACAAATGGTTCAATTGTTGTTTTTAAATTAAAGTGTTCGCGTCGGTATGGCGGGCTGTAAGCCACACTGGAGAAGTATGGCATTGCGCTACCGCCTTCTGTTTTTTTATCGACTATCGGAAAATACAAGAATTTTTGTGGAACAAATCGTTCGATTTTCGTTATTTATCCGACACGTTCGATTAACGCCCACGCGATTGGGCCGCCGGTACCAGCGCTATGACCATCATTTTTCTTTTTGCCATTACGTAATTAGACCCCTGAAGAACCGCCATACTGGTACAAATGACTTTGTATTTTGTGTCACCATCCCCCGGTCTATTACGTTTATGTGAGAAATGCGTGTTCATGCAGTTCCTCCACCTCCACACTATACGAACACACAAATCACACAAACCCAACTATCACCACCACCAAAATACACTGACGCGTTTCGAACTCAACCAGAGCTCATCTTCAGAGTTAGCACCACAACCGTATGCTATGCTATGCTACCAAATGTTAGACTAACAAACCAAAACAAACGTTTTAACTTGTTACTGTAACTTCTCAAGTACCCACTTTATTTTTCTCAAACAAACTACCCCATAAAAATTAACTTTTATTGTCATATAAAACTACCTTGAATTTTTGTTTATTTATCGATAAGGCATATTTTATTAATTCTAACTGTTATTCCTCAAATTAGACCCAAGCCGCAGTAAAGGAGAAGATACTAAATTTACCTGTTCATTAATAATTAATAGTAGACCCCATAGTGTTGTGCCTAATTATTTCCATGTAGGTATTCCAGAGCATCCAGACGCAACCCCTTGCCGCAATAATGTAACTTCATAAGAATCCGAATCTAACAATTAATGATTAGATTACTACAATGTAAATGTTTTGCAAAATTCGATCGGTCTGGATGCTCATCCCTATATGCCGACGAAACACGCTCTTTAAATCTAGTATTAAAACTTCGGCCTGGCTGTCCTACGTATATCCTAAATACCTTGATACTTCATTCGCCAGAGTAGCAGTTAGTTAGCTACATTGTTCAACCTTGCTTCATTGACTGCGTTGGTATAAAATTGTCATTGTTTCATGAACTAAGATGTCAATGTCAAGAGTCATTCGTTGAGGACTACAACAGACATAACAACCTGCAATAAAGTTAATAGGAATAATTCTAAAACATGACGTAAATGTGTACGTACCTGTAATAATCGTTTTATTATTCATAACCTTACAACTTTTTTTAATTATGTGTTTGGACTGGGAAGCTAATCACGATGAGTTTAATTTAAAATTACCTACTGAGACGGGTATTTTACCTAGATAAGGTAAATGTCCCATATTTCGGCATGTTAAGGCTCTTCAGAATTAGTTCTGTTTTCTGAATATTACTAAACATGATAGTATTCTGAAAGTTTTTCAGTGATGAATATTGATATTTTGGCAGTAATTTAATGCATGAATTATATAATTTTAGTTTGAACCTTTTTTTATATAAATTTATTTGTGGACCTCTTATTTGGCTCCTATTTCGTGATAAAATTTGGCTCTGCTCTTAAGTTCGTGAATTCGTGGCCCCTGGTTCGGTATAAAGTTTTGCATAGTAAATTATGATAATTTCTTGATAAAATAAAAAACAAATATTTACCGAGTTATTACAGATTTAAGTAAGTAACTATTTAAATAAAAACCGGCCAAGAGCGTGTCGGACACGCCCAAGATAGGGGTCCGTAGCCATTACGAAAAAATCATGTAATATTTTTCTAAGGATTTCGTATGTGTACGGAATCTTCCAAGTTAGGTATCGTCAATACTTTGAAAAAAAGCTCGTATCTCAAAATCGTTAATCTGGCAAAGTGAACTTTATTGCGCGCGTATCAAGGTTCAGTTTTGTTTACATGCTGATTTGAGATACGAGTTTTTCAAAGTAGTGACGGTATGTTTAATACCTTAGGCTACTATTTACTCTTAAACTACAAATAATTCCCAAGCAATCTTAGCCGCTATAATTTTCCTTGTAAATTTAATATATTTACTACCATTTTGAATTTTTTTAAATTTTTCCACCCAACAGTTTAGATTTTAGAGGGGGGGGGGGACGGTCCATTTTAATGAAAATTTTCACTTTAAAGTTGAATATTTCGCAAAGAAATCACTGAATACAAAAATCATGTAAGCAACCCCCCAATGGTTTTAAAAGACTATCCAACGATACCCCACACTATAGGGTTAGTCGAGAAAAAAAAATCACCCCCACTTCATGTCTATGGGAAAAAAAAAATTTTTTAGTTTTCTTTATTTAACCACTTTGTCGGCGTGACTAATATATAAATTCATGCCAAATTACAGTTTTCTAGTACTAACAGTCTCTGAGCTTAGCCGCGGACAGACAGACAGACGGACAGACATGGCGAAACTATAAGGGTTCCTAGTTGACTACGGAACCCTAAAAAAGATTCACTTGAAAGTGAGATCGAGCTTTTATTGCTACTTATAGCTTATAAGTAGGTTCTTTATCATTAAAATGAAAAAATAAAACTTAATATAACTTTAACATTCAAAAAATAAAAATAATGAACCTCTTTTTCACAAACAAAACAAAATCTTTTTTCATCATCATCATTTCAGCCGAAAGACATCCACTGCTGAACATAGGCCTCCCCCAAGGCTCGCCAAACAGATCGATCCCGTGCCATCCGCATCCAACGCGATCCCGCAACCTTAACTAGGTCGTCGCTCCATCTTATTGTATGGCATTATTGTAGTGTATGGCATTTTGTACGTCGCATGCCCCTGAAAAAAAAGAACCAATGGAATCAATGTTTGAGTAAATTCTTAACAACTTAAGATTCTTACCTACTTAATAAAATCAAAATAAATGTACCTATTTAGGTATTTCACATCTATTGCATATTGTTTTACCTACCACTATCTGTCACGAACTTAGGAAAAAGTGTCAAAAACCGGTCCCTTATTTCGTGTCACTGTTTTATTTTAAATTCCCGTCCTTAATTTTGCAGATGAAGCTTAAAGTATATAAATTAATCAATAACTATCCTTTACGTCACAAATATACCGAGAAATAATTAAAATTAACTTAATTATAAATAAAATTGTTCGGAGGGTACATATGCGCATTTACCTTAAAAATGTAAACTTGGGTCACGTTCCAACTCGATTTATGAGAATTCTAGTGAACAAAACATATAACGAATTTAGCTCATACGAAACTTCATTAACCATTATATGTTATATGTTTTCTAATGCACATTTAAATTATCTTAGTTGTTTATATAAATGTGTAAGCAACCTAAATGTATCAATAAAATCCTTGATTCGGTAGTGACACGAAACAAGGGACACACGAAAAATATAATGTCGGCTATTTCGTGAGTCGATTTATTGCAGTTTTAAGTTATTTCTATGCTTATATATGACCTTTTCCTATGTCAAATTAATTGTATAGGAACCCAAACAAACACTGTCAAAAGTTTTATTCAAATGGACTAACCTTTGCCTTTCCATAAGCTTATGAAGTCGGAGAGTAAACCTTACGACGACAAGGAGTGTGCGTACACCGCACAGCTGATTGTGGCCGGCTGACAGTTTCGAGCGTCGTAGTAATTTCAGTTTAGACGATAAAATATAAGTACTTGGTTTTTTAAATAGATTAAAAGTCAGAGATGTTATATTTATGTGTAATTTAAATAAAAAATACCACAATTGCTTATTTTTTGCGTTAGTAAAAAAACTCACGAAATAACGTACTAGCACGAACTAGGGTGCATTTACCTTACAAGGCAAATGGTGCCCTTGTGCATTGCTGACATAATGTAATATTTTACTGTTGTGTTTCGGGGTGGTTTAGGTAATGGTTCAGCACGCCTCCCGGATTGACGAAGATCCGGGTTCGTTCCCCGGTCCATCATTTATTTTCTAGTTTTTAGAATTCGTGGGTGCCAACTACTACTACTACTACTACTACACTGGCTCAGCGACCCAAAGAGGATCTTGGCCTCTGACACCAGAGAACGCCACTCTTCCCTATTTTGCACCACCTCGCGCCAATTGGCGGTGGGTGCCAACGGGACCCTATTAATGAGAATCCGCTGTATGTGCGTCTGTCTGTCCGTCTGTCACAGGGCTGTATTTCTTGAACCTTAATAGTCGGAACGGAATTGTAATTGAGTTCCGTTTTACACAATGAAAGTTGACGAGATTAAAATTTATCTTTTTAGTTTTATAACATAATAATATATTTTATAGTGTTTTTATTGTGTTGTGTTTATTATTACGAATTATTTTATGCTGTGGAGATATATATTCTTTCGGGATTCAAGTATATTTTTTTATAAAGTATTGGCCTGAAACATTCAAGGCGTGGAATGGAAAAAAACCAAATGTCATCGTACCCAAGCTTTATGAAAAGGATTATAGTATGGATATCTTTTAGCTACGCCTAATTACCCATGTACAGGTCGATTCACAAGAGCTGGCACGAATGGATCGAATGAGCGAATGAAAGTACTTATTTTGTTACCTATTTGAACACACTTCACACAAATATGAAAATGACATGTATTAGTCATTTTCCTACAAAAATGTCAAAGTGACATTACTTTCGTTCAATCCATTCGTGCCAGCTCTTGTGACTTGACCTGTACCTTATTTATTGGTAATTCCAAATAATACCTGTCAACCGCTGCTATGAAGTAAATCCTGACACATGGCGCAATATCGATAATGTGAACCATAAGAAAATCTAATATATAAAAATCTCATGTCGTGGTGTTTGCTATCGAACTCCTCCGTGACGGCTCGACCGATTTTTACGAAACTTTTTTTCTCTGTATTCGGTAGGTCTGAGAATAGGTCGTAGGCTACTTTTTATACCCCCATTCTTCGCGGACGGAGTCGCGGGCAACAGCTAGTAAATGCTAATACGCTATACTTGTAGCATGTGACAGAATAGTAAAACATAGCTCTTTTTCCCATGGGCCGGATTAAGAATGTTGGGGCCCCCAGGCAATGCAATTTTCGGGGCCCCCTTTATATAAACCGCACTTTTCAAGAAGTCAAAACAAATCGACTGGTAGCATGCATCGAAAAATAGCAAGAATACTTATTATATCGAGGATACAAATTCTCCAATAAATTTTTCACTCCGAAACCTTTTTAATTTCTTTGATGCGCGCGCGGGGCCCTTTGGCGATGCGGAGCCCCATAGGCAGTTGCCTAAATGCCTATGATGGTTAATTCGGCCCTGGGTCATATTGTCAATATTCAGAAACCTCATAGTCGTTCAATGTGTCAGGATTTACTTCATCGACGACCGTTACAACGACCGCTAACCAGGAATTCATTGAATCGATGTTAATAGATGTCTAGGGCTTTGTCTAGGGATCAAACTTTAGTTGTACGTATGGCTACGCTCCCCATAGTGTCAACCATGTAGCCACAACACAAGTAGGTTTACGAGAAATGCGGTTAGGGTTGAATAAACCGATGACACCATTTTCTTTCACTCTAGTTTGAGTTTAGTGAACGACCTAGTTGAACTTTACAGAATTGAACCTTTGAAACTACTAAACCTACTTGTAATGCACAATTTGTACCTACAATTTTTTTGTATGCGTATATAAATTATGTTTTCTCAAACCTACCAACTTATGAGACAAAAGTAAGGAACCAATACGAGGAAACATTTGACGCTTTAACACTTGATCATTATAATTTATAAGTGAGCAGAGCAGCTACATCGAATTTTATTAGTTCAGCCGGTAAAAGAATTTCAAATTCCAGACAATTTATAATTACATAGTGTGAAAACAATATAAAATTACCATAAAATTATATGGTCTCTCTTGGGGTTTGTATTACAATACCGAAGTACGAAAGACCGAATGTATTAAAACATCGAATGGGTCAAAAGACCGACACGAATTTTTTCTGAAACCGTTAACTTTTTAAGATTGTTATAAAACAAACCTAACCTAACCTAATGGGTTCCGTATGATGCCGTTATAATAAATTCTGAGAAGTTTACGGTTTCAGAAAAAAATTGTGTCGGTCTTTTGACCCATTCGATGTTTTAATACATTCGGTCTTTCGTACTTCGGTATTGTAATACATACCCATTGGAATCAGATTTGCGTACAAGGGTTACGTACTTCATCATCACTGTCCCAGCCTAGATATATGTACGCCCCACTGCAGGCCTGCTCTCCTCTCGAGAGGGCTTGGGCTCAGGGTTGGATTAACCATTAGGCAGAGTAGGCAACTGCCTAAGGGCCCCGCATCGCCAAAGGGCCCCGCGCGCGCAACAAAGAAATTAAAAAGGTTTCGGAGTAAAAATTTAATTTGGAAAATGTGTCCTCGATCGAACTCCTAACAGTGGTGGTGTAGGGGAATAGCACGCGGCACGGAATGCTGAGGGCCTGGGTTCGATTCCCAGCGCTGGTCTTTTTTCTGGGGTTTTTTCTTTGCATCCATGTTTCAGTTTGTATTTAGTATGGAATGTATCCTCGGTGACAATAAGTATTCTTGCTATTTTTCGATGCAGGCTACCGGTTGATTTGATTTTACTTCTTGAAAAGTGCGGTTGATATTTGGCTGAAAGGGGGCCCCGACATTTGCTTTGCCTGAGGCCCCAACATTGTTACTCCGGCCCTGCTTGGGCCGTAGTTCCCACGCGGGCCCAATACGGATTAGGAACATAATATATTTTCGATTTCGTTCCATACGTATAAAGAAAGAAAGAAAGAAGAAAGAAATACATTTATTTACAACAACACAAGACACATCAATATTTTACAAAACAAAAGACAACACGAAAGCTAAAGATAGAATGTGTCATTGCGGTTGCAAATCGGACACTGGCTCAGCATAATGCTGAGGCGCTTATAGCACCCCAGCGCTGATTTTCAGCCAGCACCGTTGGTGACACCCGGATTGCTGTATAGATAGATTAACCAACATTTAACTCTAGCCTTCAGCTGCGGCTTCGCTCGTGTTAACCATTAGGTAGTGTTTCAAAAAGATAGTCCAATATCGAAACTCTATCGATAGTATCGCCACGTGTTGTGTCGTGTGTCGTTGCTTTATTATCAGCAATACTAATTGATAATGGCAATACAATCGATACTATCGATAGTTTTATGTCTAATAGAATCGATAATATTGCCAAATCAGGCAGCAATTACTAAAAACAATCTATACTATTGATTGGTACTATATCGATAGTATGGATTGTTTTTGGTAAGTAACTATGACTGGCTGGTTTTGCAATAGGTACTATCGATACTATCGATAGTATTGCCATTATCAATAGTATTTCTTACTAGCTTTTGCCCGCGACTCCGTCCGCGTGGAATTAGTAATTTGGGCAGCTTATATTTTATATCCAATTTGCTTTTTCATCAATTATGGCTCTCCTTAGTTCCTCGATATAAAAAAATTACCCCCCCCCCCCGCAACCCCTCCCCCCCCGCACACCCGCGTTCACATTCACCACCATACCTATTCCCAAGTCACTACTAAAAACTGTTCGATAAAACCTTAAAATCTTTCTTATTTGTGAACCGATTCAAATGAAACAAACACTAAATGTTAATCCAAGAAAATACCAACATATCAGTGAAAACCGCATCCTTCCAGGTTAAGCCGTTTCTGAGATTAGCGCGCACAAACGCATAGACAAACAGACAATAATTCTAAAAATCATTGTTTTGGGTTCTATTGCGCTAGTAAATAGCCCTAGTGACAGTTTTTCTCAAATATCTTCAATGTACAGACACCGACTTGTTACAGATTTATTATATGTATAGAATAGATATAGATAGATAAAGCACTATAGATGCTCTCGATACTATCGACATGTGGCGATGCTATCGATAGTAGGTATTCATCATCATAATCACTACCGATAGTTCTGTAACACAGGCATTAGATTTGGCAGTTGAATTGAAATTCCGGGAATTTACTAAATTCCCAAAATTTTCTACGCGGTCACCATTTACGCAGCATAAAGAAAACTCGTGCAAAATTTAATATCAGACTTAGCGATTGAGATTTCGGGATTTTACCCTTGTACAATTAGTCCGGGAGCCGACTGCAAGAAACCCTACCTTATAAAAAAATAGAAAATACGTACTCTGTAGGGGTAGCTGAATTTTAGTAGCTTCAACTGCTCTTGGTCGGCCGCGGATAACTTAGCAAATTTTGCGCAAATGAAAAAAAATTGGTGCAAAAAAAACCTCATCGAAAAATAGAATGAAACTTGTATTAATGGGATAGAGACCTTTTGAGGACAGTAAAAAAAGTGGTCGGCCAAATCCTGTGTTGGCAGGTTCTTGTGTCCGACTGTACCACAAATTCAGTCGGACACAAGAACCTGCCAAAATATCTGTACAGCCAGCCGTTCATCAATATCTAAACATGAACCTTATGTTACGGTAATAAGGTCTATGTATAGATATTTATGATTTACTAGCCGATCCAGTGGGAATATTGGAATAAAAAAAGACGCTTATCTGTCATTCCCGAGATCCAGCTACATATATATTATGTCCTACCTTTGGCCTCATCTACACTTTTCAACAGGTGAGATAGTGGTCAATCACGGGTCAGTTTTATGTAAAAAAAAAAAAAATGTAGGCCAAATTTTATTCAAATCCATCCAGCCGTTTTAGCATGAAAGGGAAACGTGGGGAGATAACAAAAAAAAAGGACACCTTTTTTCTTTATGAAAATGATTAGTGCTCGTGATTTTGAATAAGAAACCCAAAAATTTCCTCATTTAAAAAAGTAAATTGCGGACTTTAAAATGAAAATTCCCAAATAATGTTTTTGTTAATTCCTATTGAGGTAAGGAATCCGAAAAAACATTAATAATTTAATAAATATCGCAATAGTTTACTGTGCAAACAACATACAAATTCCTTGAAGGTGTGTTATTGTGTCCTCCGAGGTATTAGGTACAGTCTCCACCTTGACTTGTAATGCTTCTAATTGCATTGTTTATTCTATAGCCGTACATTTACGAAATAGGTGTCAGTCTATGTCAATAAGTGACCTCCTGGTGCTACTAAAGAACTACACTTTGCTAGTCACTGCCAAACACATGCTTGCTTGTTGCAACACCTCATCATCATCATCTTCCCAGCCTCTATACGTCCCACTACACAGTGCGGATTGTGAACTTCACACACGCCATTGAATTTCTTCTCAGGTGTATGCAAGTTTCCTCGTTAATTTGTAAAGCTTACACAACACAACTTATTGTGATAGTTTTCCTTTCAAATTCGTTATGTATACTACTATTACAATTTGTTTCAGATTTTTCAAGCCAACGACGTCTTAGCTTGTAGAGGGGGAGACACTTGACTCTAACAAGAATAAGCACTTTAAAGCATTTTTTTTCAAATACATAGATCCATAAATCGAAAAACCATCATAGCAAACATAAAATGTTTTAACAGACTTACTCAACCATACCCCACACTATGGGTTTAGAGGAGAAAAAAAATCATCCCCATTTTACTTATAGATACCCTAAATATTATTTTCAAGATTTTAGTTTACCATTTTGTCCGTGTGGTTGACGTATAAACTCAAGCAAAATTACAGCCACCCAGAGTCAATTCTTTTAAGCTAAACCTCGGATGGACAAACAGACAGTTAGACACACGGACAAATAAGAAATTGTAAGACTACGGAACCCCAAAAATTAAAATGTTCGTTTTTAACATTTCACTGCACTTATCCGTGATAAATTCCTAACGAAAGTTAATAACGTTGCGAAATAAATTCTACAACGATACAGAATGTTTTACTAAAAGTCTTGGACAAGGTGGATACCCGAGGTTATCGTTATAATTCTGATTCAATTGATTCAGATGTTACCAGGCATTGCATCACCGCACGACGCGTGTGCAATTAAACGGAAATATCTTGCGTTGTGGGAGTGAGCTCTTGAGTAACTCCTTCACAGCTTACTGCCAGTAATTCAGGTTCAAGGTTGAAGTGGAGTGAGGTAACCTGGCTTCCGTCTACTTTTGTTTTTTATGCCACGAAGAAAGTTACCGAGCAAATTTATGTCAGTCATCTGTAGAGCTATATTTTAAATAACATCACTCGTAAATATTATTTGAAAATGGTGTAAAACTGTTTCAAATAAGAGTGACGACCAGATGGCCTAGTGGCAGTGTGGGACAAATCAACTAATTTCGTCAATCAACTGATCAATCATGACTAATTTAATCATGATTGATTTAATCATGATTAACGCCACAATTCAATCATTAGTTTTAATCACGACCATGTGATTGATGCTTCTAACGGAATGTGAATGTTTGTTTGTTTCGTCGTACTTCTGTTCGAATTATCGCTTTTCTGGTAGTTTTGTACTGTCCTTATGTTATCTTAGGGTAAATTTATGTAATCATGTACCGATCAAAATTCATCAAAATCAAAACAATTAAAAGAAAAATATATATAAACCACCAATTTGTTGGCATTTTTGTTCTGTATGGTCAAGAACTTTAATTCATGAGCTACTATGGAACCATTTCTCGGTAAACGTCATAGTGACATCGCATTAATTAACAAGGAAAATCGTAATGACTTTTCCTTTGGAAAGGTTCCATGGTGGCTCATGAATTAAATTCACAATCATGATTGCTTGACTAAGATTGAAACTAATCAATCATCAATCACCACACCATGACTAAACTAACAAATCATTAGTCATCAATCATGATTGACGTATCTAATCATTAGTCACCAATCATTAGTCAAACTAAATTTTGCCCAACACTGCCTAGTGGTTAGAGAACCTGACTATGAAGCTTGAGGTCCCGGGTTCGATTCCCGTGTCGGGGCAAATATTTGTATGAAAAATACGAATGTTTGTTCTCGGTCTTGGGTGTTTAATATGTATTTAAGTATTTATCTATCTATATAAGTATGTTTATCCGTTGCCTGGTACCCATAACACAAGCTTGCCTAGCTTACTTTGGGACTAGGTCAATTGGTGAGAATTGTCCCGTGATATTTATTATTATTATTAAGAGTAGAGTAGTTAAAATTACAGCACTTACTAATCTTTACAATTTGTCGAATTTGTTTTGTAGCGATACACAGATTTATAAGCATTAAGTTAAATTGTCAATTATCATTAAACACCAGAGTCATTGAAAATGCATTGCTAGACTAGAGGGCGAAGGTAAAATACCTCCTATGCCAATAATTTTCCCAGTTAATTAGAAGTTCACGTAGAAGTAGTAGAAGAAGATACCTTTACAGCAACAAGCACAAGGCAGGATTAGCGACTATGATAAATAGAGGTAGAGTTTCGGATGTAACTTATGTTCACAAAGTTGCACTACGAAAGCATTAGTTACATTACGGCGCCCGATCTGCTATATACTTACTTAATAACATTGGTCTCGCCGCTCCACAATCCATTGTTAACTCTACATACGTAATTTTTCCCCATGTCAACTATGAAGACAGTGTCATTTTCTTCTTGACGATACAGCAAATCATGATGTTCTTGCCAATCTGGACTCTTTAAAACTAACATTAGCAAAACCATATAAAGAAACGTCTTTTTTAAGGTTAACAAGAGGAAGTATACGACGAGAAAAGAGTTAATTTATTTAGTTTTTATTTAAAATCTTTAGTTAATATTTTATTTAGGAAAACACATTTTGGAACTGTCAGATTGATTGACAGACTGACTTTGACGGAATAAAAGAGTTTATAATGAATCTAGTGCATCATAGACGTAGAGAATCAGTGTGGGTAGTTCCTGCGAGGTGGCCTTCGAGGTTTGCGCAACGATTCCGGTGCGCCCGCGCTGCTCCGTCCTGTGGCTACAAGCGTTTGACACAGTTTACTATACTTTGCTAGTTGTTAGGTTGACTATTTTACACACAATTAATTAAAAGTACCAAATAATAGTTAATGTTGTAATATACAGCGTGGAAAATTTAAGATGCTATATATGTATGTATGGCTACATACGGTACCTATAGAAAAAGATTGTTGATTTATGGCTTTTCAGTTGGACCTAAAAAAGTATTATACCTAATTATAATTGATTTAAATAATTGATTTAGGAAACACATTCGATTAGAAGTATAATTTATAAAAGAGTGTTTTATTTTCGATGACTGCACCTCACCCTTTTTTTTCATTAATAAAGTTTCTATTTTGTCTAAGTTTATTCCCAAAGTAAGTATAGTTCAATACTACTTAAAAAAAAGTTCAAGTTGTTGATCGGTATAGGTATATAGTAGGTATATTGAATGACGTCAGTAAATAATATTTTTACCGTATTTTTAATTCTGGCTGTCAAAAGGAAAAAAACAGCGGAGTTTTATAACCACTTTGCATTTTATGGCCTGGAAATAAATGTTGGTACTTTCTGCGGTCAACAAACCAGTTCGCCTAGCCAAAGGTCAGCAAGCAGGCGTGGTAAAAAATATATATATAATTTAAACAACTGACTGACATAAATTTTGCGGTATTAGTACCTATCTAACCTTACATTGAATGTTAAAGAATAGTAGATTGTTCAACAAGGGAGGAAAATAACCAATATCACACGAGGTTACTTGGCACCCGAGAACAGCGAGGGTGCCAATATTCCGAGGGTGATACTGGTGTTTTTCCCGAGTTAAACACTCTGCTTTTCATTTCGACTACAAGGAAAGTAAGAAAATATGAGTATAAATAAATAAAAATGTCTAAACTGGTCAATATGATCGTTGTAAAATATTTCAATGGAGTTTATTGTTAAAGAATAATAAATTTAACAAAATTTAGAATGAACTAAAACAATTACTTTGCTCACCCGCGACCTTACAATAGTTACGTTTATGCAAGAAATGTGTGTTCATGCAGTTCCTCCACCTCCACACTGTACGAACACACACAAATCACATAAACACAACTATCACCACCACCAAGCTACACTGACGCGTTTCGAACTCAACCAGAGCTCATCCTAAGAGTCCAGAGTTTAACATTTGGTAGCATAGCATACGGTTGTGGTAACTCCGAGGATGAGCTCTGGTTGAGTTCGAAACGCGTCAGTGTAGCTTGGTGGTGGTGATAGTTGTGTTTATGTGATTTGTGTGTGTTCGTACAGTGTGGAGGTGGAGGAACTGCATGAACACACATTTCTTGCATAAACGTAACTATTGTAAGGTCGCGGGTGAGCAAAGTAATTGTTTTAGTTCATTAATATGGACCTCCGCAAAGTAACGCCTGATTCAATAAAATTTAGAATGTTCAATGTAATAATCAATGAAAACAGTAGATAAAGTAGGTATTTTAGTAAATTTATTTATAAAATATGTAAGTAACCAATTTGAACCAAGGAGTTAAGCTGTATAGAGATAGGCTGTGTGGACAATAACATTGTCGTTTACCGTGTTTTTTTCTTAACATTTTCTAACTTTTGTGGTTTAAGTCACTATATAAGAAACTAATGTAAATTAATAATTTAATTTAATAATATTTCAGTGGCATTATAAAATTCGTAATATGAATAATTAAGAAAAAAAAAACTCAAACATAATTCTGTGGCTCTAGTGAAAAAGGGGTTAATTCTGCAGAAATTAAACAGCTATTTTCTATTTTATGTGTAAAGGGGGCTAAGTCGAAATCAGCTGTTCAAATTCTGAAGACTTAACCCCTTTTTCACTAGAGCCACAGAATTATTCCATGTATATCGTAATGCTTGGCTGAATGCGTATGTGTTGCATTGACAGCCAATGCCTTTATTTTTTTTTAATTCATATCTACCCTAGGGAAGAAAATAATAGCTATCCTCCTGCATGTCAGATATGATTTGCCTCACTTTCCGAGTATGAGAGATGAAAAATATAAATCAGGACCATTCATTCCTTCAATGACTCTCAATTCTTATTTAAATGGTGTGAGAATTATCGTGCGAGTTGTAGTACATTGTCGTCGATGTACGATCGTTTATAAATTCATAGCCGCGAGGCCCAGCAACGTAATGATACCAGCACAATTTTTCTCGCACCATCTAAATCAAGCTTAAATACTTACCTAAGAAGTCGTTATGTGTAATCGGCTCACGCAAATCGCTGACATTGAAACGTCCGTTACGACGGCAGAAGCGTCAAATTTTTGAGCAGTTTATTTATGTGGTTAGTAGATAGACATAACCCACAACCTGCATGCTTGTTAGTTGTATAGGTAAACCAGAATCTGATGGCATTTTTAAAAGTAAAAAAATATTGTTTTCATCTCTCATACTCGGAAAGTGAGGCAAATCATATCTGACATACGGGAGGATATCTATTATTTTCTTCCCTAGGGTAGATATGAATTAAAAGAAATAAAGGCATTGGCTGTCAAAGGAACACATACGCATTCAGCCAAGCATTACGGCATATAATTGAGTATTGAGTTTTTTTTTTAATTAGTCATATTACAAATTTTATAATGCCAGTGAAATATTATTAAATTTAATTATTAATTTACATTAGTTTCTTATTTAGTGACTTAAACCAGAAAAGTTAGAAAATGTTTAGAAAAAAACACGGTAAATGACAATGTTATATGTCCACACAGCCTATTTCTATACAGCTTAACTCCTTGGTTCAAATTGGTTATTTACTTATTTTACAAATAAATTTACTAAAATACCTACTTTATCTACTGTTTTCATTGATTATTATATTGAATATATTAAATTTTGTTAAATTAATTATTGCTTACAATAAACTCTATTGAAATATTTTAGAACGATCATATTGTCCGGTTTAGACATTTTTATTTATTTATACTTATATTTTCTTACTTTTCTTGTAGTCGAAATGAAAAGCAGAGTGTTTAACTCGGGAAAAACACCAATATCCCCCTCGGATGAATGATATTGGTGACCTCGTGTGATATTGGTTATTTTCCTCCCTCGTTGAACAATCTACTATTTTCATATGGCAACTGTCAACTGGCAGCTGTGTCAAATCGTTTGTTTACCGTTGCTTACATTTTGTAATTCGTCTTCGACGATTGTTATCTGGTGAAAATGTAGAGAAAACCGCTTAGATCACAAGCAAGGAATACACTGTGGTATACAATGTGTATAATACAATACGCGAAGAAGAAGGTGTAAATCAAACACAATCTTTGATTTTAAGCGTGTCGTGGAGTTGACTGGTAATATGAAACGAACTGTTATTTTGATACTTTTAAGTTTAGGTATATTTTGTCTAAGTTACATAAATGCTACTTATTACAGGGGTTCCCAGCACTACCATACGTCGAATTATAACTGAGGGCACCTCTAATGATGGTGAATTTTCTACACCTGGTAAAAAAAGAAGAGGCGGGAAGAAGAAAATCAACAATGACTTTGATTTGGAGTTGATTAAACGCAAAATAAAAGGATTTTACTCTGTGCGAAAGGAAATTCCAACGATTATGAAACTGATACAAATTCTTCGCCAAGAAATTGGTTTCCAGGGAGGGAGAGAGTATTTGAGGCTAGAGAAACATTTATTTCGTAATTAGTTGTGCTCACAACTGTTTTAGTAATTTGTTTTTTTTTCGAGAATATTTCGAATGTTAGCAAGTCGAAAATCATAAAAATCAATCAATCAGCCATTCTTGAGTTTTATTTCCCCATTTGCCATGAGATTCTGATACAAATTCGTCGAATCTTAAACTTCCTAAGTTTTTTGAAGTCGGTTAAAAATTACACAGTATCAATACCAATTTTTTAATTCCCCATTTGCCATGAGATTCTGATACACCTACCAAACTATTTCCGAGTAAGAAACGACATGGAATAGGCTAAGGGGTTAGGGGTTAGGATGCTGTGGATAGGATTACCGGGCTGTTGAGTGAGATAACGGACACCGACAATTTCAATCCTACTTTATGTTAGTTATAAATACGAAAGTTTGTATGTATTTGTGTGGATTTTTGTTACGATTTCGGGCCAAAACGTTCGTGTAGCGACTTTTTATCCCTACTGGATCGTCAAGGGACATTTGTAAAATCCCAGAATCACCGAAATGTCAATTCAAATTGCTAGAAGAGAAAAAAAGAACCCACACCCTTTTCCTAGTCAGTAGGTACACAGATTGTTTGATTGAAAACACGGTTAATAACTATAAATTAAAATTTTTAAAAACCCCCAACGCAATTATGTCACTCGAATGTTTGACATTAGGCAAGTCAATGCCCGTTATGCATCTAAGATTCCTTCCGCAGCTAACAAAAGAGCTGATAACTTTGAAACGGCTGAACCGATTTTGATGAAACATATCTAAGAACCATCACCAAAAAACCTGCTTTCTATTAAAAAAAACGCATCCAAATCGGTTCACCCGTTTTAGAGCTATGATGCCACAGACAGGCAGACAGACAGACAGACAGACACACACACACCCCTCTTTTGTGTCGGGGGTTAAAAATAGTAGTAGTTATGATAATATAATGTTGAACTTTTCGTAGGCGGCGACTCGCCGTTCACTGAATGGGACTCAAACTACTAGCTCACTAAGTAAGCACGTAAGTAACGAAGTGGCAAAATTGGTACCTACCTAGTTATGATCAAGTCTACGGTACTATGTGTGACGTGTGTGAGTCAACGCCTGTAACACGCTTCGCGAGCCTTCGATGACGAAGTCAGCCGGTCGTGCCGGCCATGCGCAGTACGTAGTGTCTCTACTGCGCAAATCGTGATCTGACTCGTTTGAGCTTCTAGTACGTGTATTCTATTCTAGAAGATTCTGTCGTATCTCGGCCGACAGCGGTACATTATGAGGTTTCGTTTGTTCTAGCAACTAATCAAAAGGCACGCCCCCCGCCAAGTCGAGCGTTGCCGTATCATCCATTTCTCAAAGCGATTCACGGCACTTTTAATCCCCTTAAGTTCGTTGTGGACAAGGCAAGAAACGTATAACGAAAATGTATAAGGAATATTCCTTAACTATTTAAATCGAATAGTCTGGGTACATACAGGTGCCCCAAAACTAAACGATAATCTGCTATGTACTTGGCGAGAGGTCAAATTATACGAGTAATGGAAAAAATAAATCTATTTCACTTAGTTAAGCGATAATAGACTCACGAAATATATCAGTATGCTTAGTATAAGTTTTACGTCAAACATTCGAATACTATTCGACTGCGTAAATCGAATGAACGTTAGTCGATGCGTTTGTCTTCACTTCGACTATCGCGGTGAGCTCGATCATCTCATCGTTGAAAATTTTCCGCTCGATTTCCTAACAAATCCTGCGAGTACGCGTCACTTTTCGAATAGTTTAGCGCTCACGTCGACAGCGTAAACTTTGGGACGAGCAATTTGTGAGCGTAAATACCACGTTTCACTTTCGCAAGGTTTAGTGAGAAGTAAGCAAACGCAAACGCTAAAGTAAAGCTCTCACATGCTTTCTGACTAGTGAGTCGTTCACGCGCGAATTAGTATAGTGAAAAATCAGTCTAAAAGTAAATGCAAAAAATGGCAAGAAGACAATTTTTTGCCTGGAGAATGCTCCAGGAAACTCAATTGCAAGATGAGCGTAATTTTCTTCGGAGAAAAAGGTCGGCTCTTCGACGACAATGCAATCCTTTCGACTTAGGGGTTCTGTGCTCCCAATAGGGAACGTGCACATAGACGGTGCTGCCAACTGGTGCCATAAGGGTGCCATCAATTTGAATGTTTTACCTTGATAAGTTTGTTTTACTGTCCGCATAGTGTCTCTTCTGTCGCATTAGTGCTGCCGCCTATAGTTACTGCACGTTCCCTATAATACTTTTTCTCACAAAAAAGTAACTTTTTCTCACAAAAGAAGAAACTTGACGTTTTCTCATGAAAAATAAACTTAAAAAAAAAAACTAAAAATCTTGAAAAAAAACGTGGATTCGATCCGAGGTCGGCTAGATCCGCGACCACCCGATTTCTAATGTGCTATTATGATCTGGTCGAAGTTGGCGAAATTTAGCTTTGTATTCTAATGCAAACAAAAATAGCCGGAAAACACGAGTAAAAGCGGTTTTCTGAAAATGAAACATAGCTAGATCAGTTTTTCATCCCCGAAAACCCCCACATACCAAATTTCATCGAAATCGTTGGAGCCGTTTTCGAGATACTGATTATATATACCTATATATACAAGAATTGCTCGTTTAAAGGTATTAGATAGATAGATAGATAGGTGATGTTTATAAAACGACGACAACGTTACGACGGTGACGACTCATTTCGTTCACGCGCCGACTACGGAGCGTATTCAGCGCGTTGAATAATACTGAAACATATATACGGTGACACTAGCCGGAACCGCGGCGCAGCGTATATGATTCAGTGCCATATAACGCGCTGGACCCGCTCCGTTAGCGCCGCGCGCACGTCCCGCACTGCGATTTGTAGTGGCCTTCAGTTGATCGGAAAAAAAATAATGAATAGTACAAATCTGTGTAAATAAAGTATCATATAACCTGCTTTTTAATGTTTTTGAAATAATTTGAGTTATTTTATAATTAAAGTGAAAGAAGGATGAATAATAATGTACGATTTTTTTATTTCAAGATTGTCTTAGGAATATGTCTATTTTTAATGTGGTACCATTAATATTAAGGCATTTTTTAACAAGGCAGCCCTGCCTGTCGCGATCGTGAGCGTGAACCCAACTTATTTGTGCATTGAAAAAGTTTTTATGCCGTTCGCAAAAAGTGTATTATTGCTTGGTTTTATTCACAGATAAGTTGGTTAGTCTGTACTATCGTCGAAGTGAGCTTTCGATTATGAAATTCGAAAAATTATTTCTGTCACATTCGTTCGATCGCACTTCGATCGTCACTTACTATTGCGAGACCGACTACACGATTCGATTGAAGTTACGTTTACGACAGTCAGTTTTGACGTTTATAAATTAAAAATGGATTCCGTTACTAAAAGACTTGTAAAAGACTGTTCAAAACAATAGCTAAGTCTGTGAATAGACTTCAAAGGACTTTCCCACAGCACAAGTATTGGTTGTTGGTTGCATTGCAATCATTCATTCCAATCAGTATTGGTTGAATTGCGGAATTGGTTGGAATCATAATTTTGTGTTCGCAGCTTAAGTGGTGAGTATTTCGAATATATTTTACTGTTGCAGACTGGCTTTCCGACTACATACTGCGTCTAATCCAAAGAACTATACACGCAAATTAGATATAACTTTCTTGACTTGTCAACATTGTTTTGACGAGCAATTTAAGATAACGATTAAAGCCAATTATATTTCGTAAGATCGTTCTTTGTTTCTCTTGCAAAGTTATTAAATACACATTGCGGAATTGGTAATCTCGCCTTATAAGTTATTATTTGTGGTTCTCAGGTAGGTTCTGTCAATAATTGGGTCCGCAAAGTTAGGCTGATTTTATTCAGTAACTGTACTGATGCCTCGGGCGTTTGAGAGTGTGTTAAAGAGAAGAGAAGAGTTAAGATCGCCATGAGGCCGCACATTCGGAAAGTTATCGCCATCACTGCCTTTCTAATAATTATTGTAAAAAAAAGAAAACCAAAGCCTAAACATTTTTGTATGAAACTGTTATATTAATTTATAATACACTGTTTGTTATCCATGACCGCAAACACACAACAAACAAGTGAGACAAAACATTCATATACATAGGGTCATTGACTACTATCTAATATTTTCAACAGATATTTGTTTTAGGAGACCAAATGGATAAATTAAGATAACATCAGCACTATAGTCATCAACATAAGCCAAAGGATGTCCACTATTCATCGTCAGTCCAGCTAGTAGGAGGACTGCGAATGCTGTCTTCCTGTAAGTGGTTGCTACTCAAGGACTTTTGTCCCTCAAAGTTGTCTGCGTTTTGGATAACTAATATACTAATCAAATTTATTGACTGATTGATATTCATTTCATTGTCATCAAATTGTGTTGGCATGGTGTGACTAACTGTATGTTTCATACTTAGATTGGTCAGTATGGGAAAGTCTGATACTATAAGGCCCATACTACACGGGCGGTTCTCCCGCCGCGGGAAACCGCTTCTGAACCGCCACTAGACACAATTTTATATGGAAGTTGTATGGTGCAAACTACACTGCGCAGCTCCGTCGAGCAGGAAACCGCCCGTGTAGTATGGGCCTAATATCGACGGCAGCAAAGAGTAAATGGTTATCTACGGAATTTAAATTTTACAGTATAGCTGTATTAAGAAAAAAACTTAATATTTTTCAAGTAATGGATCGATTTTGTTCAAATTTGGAGCAGTGCTCATAAGAAGTAATATTTTTATAGATACTTTATTGCCAATAAAATATATTTGTATATTTACCGAAATAGTGTACATGTCTTCATCTACTTTGGGGCAAAAATAATCGTAGATGAGATAACTACCACTTATCCGGTTATGCAGAAGGAAATCAAATTTCATCACACTACACAAAACTCAAAAAGCAATCATTTGAAAATAAATTTACAACCTGTATTATACATCAGTACATCACCTCTTAAAAACCGATCTTAGAGCATTTTTTAGTGCTTTTTTCACGAGTTAACGGACAACTGGCTAACATGTCCGCTTGTACTTAGAGCTATTTTAAAAATTACCCGTAGATGTCTTCAAGTACGTCTCAAAAATTCTCAAATATACTGTATGTCAGGCTGAAAAAAATAAAATATATATTGTAAAAATCACAGTTGTCCGTGTACTCTTTTGCTGATGTCGATCATCTACTTTTGTACGTGTACTCTTTTGCTGATGATCTGTTCTAAGGAACCATAACTTTAGGATTAACTACATAATTATTTTGTTAAGCATTAAAGTAAAATTAAAATATTAGCATTAGTCCTAGAATAAATTAAGGATAAGTTGTTGCTTCGCCATAGCAGGGTCCATGTAGCATTCATCATCCCAGCCTATAAACTTCCACCGCATGGCATAGGTCTCCTCTCAGAATGAGAGGGCTTGGGCCGTAGTTCCCACGCGGGCCCAGTGTGGATTGGGAACTTCACACACACCATTTAATTTCTTGGCAGGTTTATGCAGGTTTCCTCACAATGTTTTACTTCACAGTAAAGCTCATAGTCAATTTCCAATGTAATTTTGCACTCTATTCCGAAAAACTCGAGGCGCAAGCTGGGATTTGAACCCATGACCCTCTGCTTGAGAGGCTATAGGTCAAACCACTAGGCCACTATGGCTATATAATATGTAGCACTGTAATATTTATTTGTCATCTTTGAATATCATGGTTGCAATTAATAAATGAATATGAATAATATGTGTTAAGGCTTTATCTAGAATTCTAATTCAAATGTTGTACTTACAAAGCCACAGAAAAAGTCTGACCTACGCTCAACTTCTAATCTCATTGTGCATATTTTTATTGAGTGGCACTATTTTTAAGCTATTGCATAGCTTTTATTTTTAATTGAAATATGATTTAATTCAATACAAATTATTTATTTCATCTACAATTATTTTACTTGCTGCTTCTGTATTAATTAAATGAGTGAGTATGAGTATAAATATGGGTATACACCCGTTGCTTAACTTGTGTACTTACCATAACTCTGAAATTGGTACTAATTAAGCAATATTTATCTATCTTCTAATATATAAAAATCTTGTGCCACGGTCTTTGTTATCGAACTCCTCTGAGACGGCTTGACCGATTTTTATAAAACTTTTTTCTGTATACCTAACATGCTTTTATTGTAAAATCGATGATTGACTGTGACAAAAACGCAATGTTTGAATACATGGTCTATTTCTTCATTTTTTTAACTTTTTAGTTTGTATGTAGTTTTAGTTTATAGTTTTAGTTTTATTTTATGTAGTTTTTAATTTGTATTTATACTTTCTAGTTAACTTATAATTTCCCCCTTTAATAAATAGACAGTTAACTTTTTAGTTATTTTTATTAACATGTACTAAATAAAAGCTTATTTTAAAAAAACAGTTTCCTTTTATTTTTAACATTTAAGTAAATATTTATGACACGGGATCTACTACAGCGTAATTCATAGCGCATATTATTATAGGTAACGCCTTTGATCAATTATAAGATGACCTGGGAAGATTTATACTATAATAGGAGCCCATAGATTTTTACTGAAGCTTATTCTCACAGTACTTAGTGTTTTTTCCCAATTTGAATTGACACAGAAACAGTGTTGATGGAGCTCCTCTTCTGTGTGCTTTTGGCCCTTCGGGCCGATGTAAACTTGTCATGACCTAAACCTACCTAATGTTTCTGTGTCAATTGAAGTTGGAGGAAAAACGCGATTGTGAAAATAAGGTTCAGTAAAAAACCATAGTGAGAGTAATAACAAATACCTAATAGATAAACAAACCTTTCTTTGTCTTGAGCTTAGAGCCGTTGAGGTTGCGCGCTTCAAATTTTTGTTGTTAATAATCCATCCTCTTATCCTTAGATAGTGTATAAATAATCTAAGCTCTTATCCTATTGGTTTGCCATCATAATTTAATTAGGCCCATACTACACGGGCGGTTTCCCGCTCGACGGAGCTGCGCAGTGTAGTTTGCACCATACAACTTCCATATAAAATTGTGTCTAGTGGCGGTTCAGAAGCGGTTTCCCGAACCGCCCGTGTAGTATGGGCCTTAAGGTCTTGCAATATAGATCTTGCCCACATGAATTAATTGATGATTGAAATGAATGATGATGCGGCGACACGACACTTCCGAGGTTGAATTCATTCATTGACTGCCAATGCAAAACTTATGGACAATTTCACGGACTCAAATTGAGTCACTCAATTTTTTTATGCTTGTCAATTACAAAATATTGATAAGATAATCTTCTAAAACCGCAAATAAAACAGGTATAGACATTACTAGTCAAATTAATATCGTAAAACAAGGCAAAATTGCTTATTGCATTTGACATGACACTGACGGATGACATTTCGTTTCGTGCGGATTCGAAAAACGCTGTCGAATAGTTTTGTTCAGTCACGTACGATATAGTTTGCGTTCAGTGAATCGACTGAGTCACGTACGATATAGTTTGCGTTCCGTTCAACAATTTTTACTCGCAATTTTTGTTGCGCAAACGCGCCGCTAGAGGCGTTGTCCATGTTTCCATAGTAAATTAAATTTTTACGTAAACGCGATCGAGAAGTAAATACTTACCAAATGGTGAGGTAAAACTTATACTAAGCATACAGTACGCTTAGTATAAGTTTTACTTCACCAAAATACTTCTCGATCGCGTTTACGTAAAAATTTCAATTCTATGGAAACATGGACGCGCGGCCGCGGATGCGCTGTATGCTTAGTATAAGTTTTTACTTCACGAAATACTTCTCGATCGCGTTTACGTAATAATTTCAATTCTATGGAAACATGGACGCGCGCGCGCGGAGGCGCTGTCCATGTTTCCCTAGTAATTGATTTTTTTACGTAAACGCGATCGAGAAGTATTTTGGTGAAGTAAAACTTATACTAAGCGTACAGTACGCTTAGTATAAGTTTTCCTTCACTTCAATACTTCTCGATCGCGTTTACGTAAAAAATTCAATTACTAGGGAAACATGGACAGCGCCTCCGCGCGCGCGCGTCTATGTTTCCATAGAATTGAAATTTTTACGTAAACGCGATCGAGAAATATTTTGGTGAAGTAAAACTTATACTAAGCGTACTGCACATGTTTCCCTAGTAATTGATTTTTTTACGTAAACGCGATCGAGAAGTATTTTGGTGAAGTAAAACTTATACTAAGCGTACTGTTTTAGTCTCAGGTTTTCGTATTAGACGTTTTTCCGAAATTAATTAGTTAAATAACTAAGTGACATAGTTTATTTCTTATTTTTTCCAGAACTGTAGTAACTTGGCCTCTCGCTCGGTATCAGTTTATCGTTGAATTTTGGGACATCTGTAGGGGCCAAATTCAAGAACGGCCCAACACGGTTTATTCAATCGTTTGGGAGAGGATAGGAATGGGTTGAGCTTGGGATGAGCCTTATTTTCCTGTTAATTCGCTTTGTAAATAAAAAAATAAATAAACAAATAAATAAGGCTCATCCTAAACTCAGCCCAAACCTCTCGCAATCCAGTGATTTTTGGCGTTCCTGCGGCATTTAAACCAAACCCAACCCAAACGATTGAATTACCGCTACCAAACCCGTGAAGTCCCGTTCCTGAATTTAGCCCCAGATCTGATAATGATGAATTTTTCACTTGTTTCAAATGAAGTTCATTACGAGTTACTGTTCTGTGCCCTTTCGGCTTGGTATACGCATCAAAGAGAAGATGAGCGGGGAGGGGAGATGTGTGTCGTAACGTAAATAGATACCGTCAGATTCTGATGTCGCAACTCTGCGTACTCGAGTCATAACTACCGAGTGTAATTGATACGATAAATAAGTTGCTATAGATAATAATGTAGTCAATTGCATTGCGGCGACTCAAAGCAGACCTACCTAGGTAGAGTTTGATACGGGACCTATCTAATTTTGTTTTCATAATCGGTGGATTAAGTTATTGGTGAATAACTTAGGTAGGTATCCTATTTTCCTTTTTAAATAATTTATTGAATTAGGCGTTACTTTGCGGAGGTCCATATTAATGAACTGAAACAATTACTTTGCTCACCCGCGACCTTCGATAGTTACGTTTATATGTAAGAAATGTGTGGTCATGCAGTTTCTCCACCTCCACACTGTAAGAACACACACAAATCCAACTATCACCACCACCAAACTACACTGACGCGTTTTGAGCTCATCTTCAGAGTAGGTATCGCAACCGTTCACTATGCTACCAAATGTTAAATAATACCAAATGTTAGATGATGCTGGTTGAGTTCAAAACGCGTCAGTATAGTTTGGTGGTGGTGTTAGCAAGGTTTGTGTGATTTGTGTGTATTCGTACAGTGTGGAGGTGGAGGAACTGCATGAACAGCATTTCTTACATAATCGTAACTATCGTAAGGTTGCGGGTGAGCAAAGTAGGTAATTGTTTCAGTTAATTTAGTTTCAGGTAGTTTTATTTTTTAGTTAACCACGAAACTAAATACTACTCAGGTATATGAGTACCTAATAACTCAAAAAAGGCCCCGTAGGAGAAGGGTTATATTTTTCGAGCGTATGTATTTATGTATGTATGTATCGATTCTTTGGCACGCCCTGCAGCCTAAACGGCTCAATGGATTTTGAAGTGTGAGGTGTCATTAGATTCGTCTCAGTTCCGCGAGTGACATGGGATATATATTTTCCCGGAATTCCCATGGGAACGGGAATTATACAGGCGGGGTAACATTGAAATTAAAAGGGGTAGTATTGAAATTAAACAAAAGTTATGGAGGTAATAGGTGTCCGTATAAACCAATTAACGTTGTAAGTATCTCGGCATTCAAAATGATGTATCAGCTTCGTCTGCAATCAATAGATGGCGTTGCCAGAGCGAACATTATGCTTTTAAAAATGTTTCCGTAACCTTTTTTAGAAAAAAAAACAATGGTTTGCCCATTGGTTTAACCTATGGCCTCTCAAATATAAGGCCTTGGGTCCGAGCTCCGGCTCACATTTTGAGTTTTTCGGAATTTACGTGCAAAATTAAATTTACAATTTACCATGAGGTTTACGTTACGGTGAAGGAAAACATCGTACACCCGTGAGGGAACCTGCCCACACCTGCCAAGGAATTCAATGGTGTATGTGAAGTTCCCAATCCGCACTGGGCCCGCGTGGGAACTAAGGTCCAAGGCCTCGTATTTTTAAAGGAAGTCCGTGCCCTGCAGTGGAACGTATAGTGTATAGGCTGGGATGATGATAATGAAACTTTTCAGGACGACTCTAAAACTTAAACGTTTTCCATGTAGTTTTATTTTAACACGGGCGAAGCCGCGGGTTAAGGCTAGTATTATTATATTTACAATACAATGACTCTTTATTGTCCTCCACAAAGAAAACAATACAGAAAAACAAGTACATGTATATTTATTATATAATATTATTTGTTTATCTTATGCGATTCTCTCTCCAGACGTGAATACTTCCACAAGGTTTCCGGTTAAGGTCAACAGCCAATCCAGCCAAAACATTGCTGTAAAAAGACTTTGTCATTTAAATCGGGGTTAACTACTTTTTGGTGCACAAAAACAACAGCAAATATTTTAATAATGTATTTTCAATTTCGGATATAATTTATTTACAGTACCGAGGTGTTAAACTCTATTGTTCTATCGCCATCACACTCAACAGCAATTCGTTTTGAGGTTAGTTGGAACACGACCGACTTAGGCCATACTACTAAATTAGATTTTCGAACTTCGTATCATGCCATTCCGTTCACGCTAATAGTGTGAAACTGAAGTTCGAAAGAGACGGCACGATACGAATTTCTAATTTCGCAGTAGCCCCTCAGGAAGGACTGCCTGAGCAAAACTTACGAAGAAATAGTCAGACATCAATATTCGGCTGATAAAAATAAGTAAGTGGTGTGAACTTGAGTGACCGAATGAGGAATAGTCTAATAAGGGAACGTTGTGGCATGAAAGATGATCTTGTGACTCGTATAGAGAAAGGAATGTTAAGTTGGTTTGGGGATGTGGAGAGAATGGACGAAGGAAGAATTACAAAAGAAATATAATTTACTAATGTTTCGCAAATTATTTTTCCCAAACTGATTCATTTGGCAAATGTTTCATTTCCCAACTGTTTATTTTTTCTGAAACTGTAAACTTTTCAGGATTGTTATAAAACAAACCTAACCTAACCTAACCTACAGAATAGTCCTGAAGTATATACTGAATAGTTTACAGTTTCAGAAAAAATAAACAGTTGGGAAATTAAACATTTGCCAAATGAATCAGTTTGGGAAAAATAATTTGCCAAACGGCAGTATACGAAGAAATATATAATGCGAGTGTAGATGGAAATATTGGAAGAGGGAGACCAAGAAGGACATTCCATGATCAGATTGGGGATATCTTGGAGAAGGGTCAGATCAAGAGTACCCCAAACCGGCGAGCATGTATGAACAGACTATGAGTGTCGTGTAAGCGAAAGATGTACATATGTCAGGACGGTAGCAGGTGGAAACAAATTTAATAGTCCCTGCCTATCCCTTTGCTGGGAAAGAGGCGTGATTGTATGTATGTAAGCGGACGGAAGCAAAACAACTAATCAGTGTATAACCTCTCGCAAAATTCAAGAACCTGTTTAACTTTAATCGGGTATTTTAACATTGTCCTTAGACAGAGGTTAACTGGTAATCTAAAATTGTCGGACCAAAATTAAAATATGTATTTTTTTATTATATAAGAGGTTATTATGTAAACAAGCTCAAGGGCACTCAGATGGCAATAGGGCTATGCTCGGAGTTTTTCTGCGGGATCCCATTAGAAATGATGAAATCTGCGCAAGAACTAAAGTCACCAACATAGCTCAAAGACTCTCCAGCCAGACTCAAGTGGGCAAGGTATGTGCGCTCGTAGAACTGAAGGATGACCGATAGGGCTAAAAGTTTCTCAAATGGCGTCCACGTACTGGAAGACACAGTGTAGGTATGCATTTTAATGTGTTTTTTAGGGTTCCGTAGCCAAATGGCAAAAAACGGAACCCTTATGGATTCGTCATGTCTGTCTGTCTGTCCGTCCTTATGTCACAGCCACTTTTTTTCCTAAACTATAAGAACTGTTGAAACTTGGTAAGTAGAACCGCATTAAGATTTTCACACAAAAATAGAAAAAAAAAACAATAAATTTTGGGGGTTCCCCATACTTAGAACTGAAAGTCAAAAATTTTTTTTTCATCAAACCCATATCTAAGTGTGAGGTATCTATGGATAGATAGGTCTTCAAAAATGATTTTGAGGTTTCTAATATAATTTTTTTCTAAACTGAATAGTTTGCGCGAGAGACACTTCCAATGTGGTAAAATGTTTGTCCCCCTTTGTAACTTCTAAAATATGAGAATGATAAAACTAAAAAAAATATATGATGTACCTACATTACCGTGTAAACTTCCACCGAAAATTGGTTTGAACGAGATCTATCTAGTAAGTAGTTTTTTTTTTTAATACGTCATAAATCGTAAACCGCAATTTTTTATAGATAATGGAACGGAACCCTTCGTGCGCAAGTCCGACTCGCACTTGGCCGGATTCGAGATTTCCCGCCATACAAAAAGTTGTAGAATATGAAAAACCTTTCCAATGAAATATATGACTTGTCGTTAATGGTCCCTGGTCCATACAAGTCTGCCCTTCCTCCTTTTAACAAAATTGCACAAAGTCCTCGTTGCAACTTCTGCCCATGCCCTCTCATTCTGAGAGGATTCCTATACCCTAGAGTGGGACGTATATAAGCTGGGATGATGATGATGATGACATACAAGTCTGAATCTTTCAAATACACCACCAATTTACATCACGTAGCAGTCTTCGTCATTTACTACGTATACAGGGTTATTTGTAATTCACTAGCATCCTTTTAACCCCAAACTCTAACCACTTAAACAAACGTTTTTTGTTTTACGGCTTTTGTCATAACTTAATATTTTTGGTGTAATAAAGTTTTGAAAATTTGAGATTTTCTCTTATTTTTACGATACTATGTGTATTTGTATGGGAAAAAACCGGCCTAGAGCGTGTCGGACACGCCCAAGATAGGGTTCCGTAGCCATTACGAAAAAGTCAAGTAATATTTTTCTAAGGATTTCGTATGTGTACGGAATCGTCCAAGTTAGGTATCGTCAATACTGTCTGCGCATCGTGGACCCGCATCCCTATGGCCGCCGTCAAACCGCTGGCAATACCGGCGCGCGACGCCCGCGCCCCTCTCTCTTCTTTGCTCGGCTCGCGCACGCGGCGCGTCCGCTCCCAGACATTTTTCATTTTATTTTAATATTGTAGAACCAGTATTATACAATTAATTTACAGTTCATCTTTTAATTAAACAACTCCACATTAGGGCTAGATCCCACATTGGTCCTTCGAGAAGAAAGAAATTATAAAAGTACGAGTTCGAGTGAAGAGAGCACGCGGCCACGAAAAAGAAGTCGTCAAGACGGAACCCCAGGGCGTTGGCCGGACGGAACAGTGAGATCGTTCTAATTATCCCTTCATTATCTCCTTTCCTTTCCACTTCTTATTAACATTTCTATCGCCTCAACGCATTTTTTCTTCGCCGAAATTTGAGTGTGACAACGCATTTCCCTTTTAAACTATAAACTTGCGTGTTTGCGTATGTGTGTTGACCGTCTTACTCAAGCGGTCGCAGTTTTCCAACGCTGTTTTCCATCGCAAAGCACGAGTTTTTGATTCGCCTTCCATTAACATTCATCGGGTTTATGCACGCCTCAATTTAACGCTAATTTTGATCTGACTCTGCTCGCTGCACCCTTCTTTCACTATGTTGGAAGCAGATAATATTAAAAAGCTTAAAAAAAGCAAAGCTGGCATAAAAGCTAAACTAACCCAGTTTGAAAATTACCTAAAAACCGCAATATCTTATGACAATCTTAGCGATATTCATGTCACCGAGCTAGAGTGCCGTTTGTCTAGGATAGAAAACCTCATCAATGATTTCGACACATTACAGTGTGAACTGGAGTTGCTCTGTGACCCTCCTGACGAGCAATATGCCGAGCGAGAACAGGTCGAAAGCCAGTACTACCGACTGGTGGCCTCCGCGCGCAACCTCCTCCCTGCAAGCACCGACAAGGATGGATCTCCTGGATCACCGAGTCGCTCAGGTTCCGTGGCGAGCTACAACAACGATAAATCAGGTGGGACATATGAGCACACAAAAAGATTTAACTTGCCTAAAATAAACATCCCCGTTTTCAATGGCAGCTATCAGCACTGGCTCGAGTTTAGAGACATATTCACTTCAATGATTCATAGCAACCGTGAATTAGACAACATTAGCAAATTTCACTATCTGCGAGCATCCCTGCAGGGCAATGCTGCAATGATTGTTAAGAATATTGATTTCACTAATGATAATTACACAATTGCATGGAATCTGTTGTGCGATAGGTACAACAATTCAAGATTATTAGTTAACAACCACGTACAAGCTCTGTTTAATGTTGAATCCATTTCAAAAGAATCTAGTAGGTCACTGAGATATCTAGTTGATGTAACTAATAAAAATATAAGGGCTCTGACCACTCTTAACCAACCGACAGAACATTGGGACACAATAATCATTCATATGATGTCCACAAAATTAGATCCCATTACAAATCTTAAGTGGGAAGAACACCGGAACACTGGTTCTGAAGCTCCCACGCTGACTGACTTCTGTACTTTCATAAGAAACAGGGCAGACTTATTGGAAACGTTGGAAGAAAATAAAACTAGAAATTCCAAATTTGATCAATCCAAATCCAAAAGTTTCATCGTTGTCTCTGATAATCAGAAAAGTCAGCAAAATTATTTTAGTTCCGGCAAATATAATAAAATAAATTATAATAACAATAAATGCCTCTTATGTAAAGGTGAGCACACACTTTACAATTGTAATGTATTCAGGGATTTGAGTATAGAGGATCGAATAACAAAAGCGAAGCAGATTAATGTTTGCTTAAACTGTTTACGCACTGGTCATTCACAAAATAAATGTCAGTCTCCTCACTGTCGTTATTGTCGTTACAAACATAACACACTGCTGCATTTAGAAAAACGGGATTCTTCTCCAAATGATTATAACTCTGTCCCAATACAAGAGAATGTCGCATTACCAGTGGACAACTCTCAGACCCACTATGAGTCTCCTACAGATAACGTCACCTTGTCAACTAACACCACACAGCATACTACTGCTTCGCAAATACTTCTATCCACAGCGATGGTGAAGGTGTACGACTCCAACGGTAATAAGCACACAGCCCGGCTGCTGCTAGACAACGGCAGCACTGCTAACTTCATATCACATGAGCTCTGTGGTAAGCTGGGTCTGTCAAGACGCAGTACACGGTCAACAATATCAGGTATCTGCAATCAATCTAGTAAAAGTACACAACTGTGCAACCTCACGCTGTACTCACTATATAGTGATTTTAAAGTAAATCTAGACTGTCTTGTCTTAGATGAAATAACTAGGTCCTTGCCATCTAAATTAATTAATATCAATGATATTCCTATACCTACTGGCCTTCAGTTAGCTGACCCTTCTTTCAATGTTCCTTCTGGGGTAGACATACTTGTTGGTGCAGAAATTTTTTGGAGTGTTATTTGCAACAATTCCATTGATTTGGGTAAAAAACAACCCAAATTATATGAAACAAAATTAGGATGGTTAGTGTCAGGTTATGTGTCACATGCCAGCACTACTAACTCTAGTAATCAACATCACTGTCATTTCAGTAAAGAAAATGAGAATATTACTCAATTCTGGGAATTAGACACCATACCTGCGCGGCACTCCTTCACTGCTGAGGAACGTGCCTGTGAAGAAAGCTTCCAAGCTAACACTTACCGCAACTCAAACGGTGGTTTTGTAGTAACTATACCTCTTAAAAAAGATCCGAGTGAGTTGGGTGATTCTTATGCTATGGCAAAGATGCGATTCCTCTCACTTGAACGTAGATTTAATAGAGACCCAGTTTTTAAAGAAAAATACATTGACTTTATGCAAGAGTATGAACAATTAGGTCACATGACACTAAACTCTACCTCCCCGCCTCTATTGAACACTTGTGCTAATAATAATACTGTCTCATGTTTTATTCCTCATCATGGTGTACTACGTGAATCGAGTACCACGACTAAACTTCGCGCAGTGTTCGATGGATCAGCGGTTACTACGTCAGGGGTATCTCTTAATAACCTGCAAATGGTAGGCCCAACAGTACAAGATGATTTACTGTCAATTCTTATCAGATTTCGTCAACACAAATTTGTTGTGTCCGGTGACATAGAAAAAATGTACCGTGCTATAGAAGTCAATCCTGTACAGCGCCCTCTGCAACAAATTATATTTCGCACTGATCAATATGAACCTCTTAAAACGTACACATTAAACACACTTACCTACGGCACTGCCTCTGCGCCGTACCTAGCTATAAAGTGTCTCACAAGCTTAGCTGATGCAACAAGTAATGAAAAAGTTAAAAATGCAATTAAAAGAGATTTTTATGTTGATGACTACTTAGGAGGAGGAACATCGAAAGAAGAGGTCATACAAACGTGTAAGGAACTCATTTCCATTTTGGCCTCAGCACAATTTAATTTGCGAAAATTTCAGTCTAATAACTTAGACATTTTGAAAGCAATAACAGATGGCAAACCAGAAATAAATAATGTATTGCAACTGTCTGACTCTGCTCCAAATATGTCTGCCAAAACACTTGGCCTTCATTGGCTCTGTGATTCTGATACTTTATCATTTTCTATAAATATAGATTTACATGAAAAAATTACAAAACGCCATGTACTATCTGTCATAAGCCAAATTTTTGACCCATTGGGCCTTGTGGGCCCAGTGATTGTTGAGGCAAAAATGGTTATGCAAAGGCTATGGAAACTTAAATCTGGCTGGGACGATGAGGTACCAACAGACATTAAAACACAATGGTCCTCATTCGCAAGCAAACTGCCATATTTAAATGACATTAAAATTCCACGCTGGGTATTGCAAAATGATTATATAAAGATGGAAATACATACCTTTTGCGACAGTTCCGAAAAAGCCTATGGCGCTTGTGTATATGCCCGCACAATAAGCCAGTGTGGTGGCATACATGTGCAATTAATAACATCAAAAAATAAAATTGCACCTATCAAACCAACTACTATACCGCGACTAGAATTATGCGGTGCACTGTTAGGTGCTAAATTGACAGCCAAAGTTTTAAATTCTATAACATTACAGGTTGATTGCAGATACTGGTGCGATTCAACTATTGTTCTGGGATGGTTGTCAACACCAGGTCATAAACTAAAACCCTTTGTTCGCAACCGTGTAAATGAGATACACGAAACCACAGCCAACGGCTTGTGGGGTTATGTGCCGTCTCTTGACAACCCGGCGGATCTCGTTTCTCGCGGGGTGAAGGCTGACCTCATCAGCTCTTCGCCGCTGTGGTGGTCGGGACCACCATATTTACTTTGTAATGAAAACAAATGGCCTAAAATGCCTAACGAGAAGCGAGATTTGCCTGACATTATATGCCACTTAGCGCAGAGCTCTAATACTAGTAGCACTAACCCACTCTTAACGCTCATACATAAACATTCCAATCTGACATGTTTATTTCATACAATAGCTTATATCAAAAGATTTATATCAAACTGCAGAGACAAACAAAATAGGTATAAAGGTCATCTAACTGCAGATGAAATTCATGATTCTCAAAATACTGTTATAAAATTAAGCCAAAGTGAAATGTTTCCTGAGGAGTACAGGATTCTCAAATCACAAAAAGAATTGCCTGCTAAAAATAGATTATTAAACCTTACCCCCTTTTTAGATTCAAATGACATTATTAGAGTAGGAGGTAGGCTTGATAACTCCCCATACTCATATGATCAAAAACATCCCATATTACTATGTGGCAAAAATCACCTAACTAAAACTATCTTCCAAATCCAACATGTTAAATTATTACATGAAGGCCCTCAAGGTCTCTTAGCTAATATTCGTCAACAGTATTATCCACTAGGAGGTAGAAATTTAGCTAAATTAACTGTTAGAAAATGCATTCCATGTATTAGGCAACTAGGTAAAACAATACAACCCATTATGGGCCAATTGCCTACATCTAGAACTAAACTTGAATTTCCATTTCTCAACTGCTCAGTTGACTATGCTGGGCCAGTGCTTATAGCTGATAAGAAAGGCCGTGGTTGTAAATTGCTCAAGTCCTACCTGTGTATATTCGTGTGTTTCGCAGTAAAGGCTGTCCACTTGGAGCTCGTCACGGACCTGACTAAAGAAGCGTACATTGCCGCTCTACGGCGCTTTATTTCACGTCGTGGCAAGCCACTGACTATCACCTCAGACCATGGAACCAACTTTGTCGGTGCATGTAACGAATTAACTTCATTAATTAACAAATCCAATTTGGTATCAGACTTGGCCGATGAAGGCATTAAATTCCTATTTACCCCAGCATATTCGCCCCACTTTAACGGATTAGTCGAATCAGCAGTTCGTTGTACTAAATATCATTTAAAACGTATTCTAACTTTAACTCATTTGACATATGAAGAAATGTCCACCTGTCTCACTCAAATTGAAGCTATACTCAATTCACGACCGTTGACTCCTTTATCCAGTGATCCTACAGACATGTCAGCACTAACCCCTGCCCACTTCCTGATTGGACGATCTCTTTTCTCCGTGCCATGCCCACAGATCGCCGACGACGTCAATATCAACCTGCTCCAGAGACACAAGCGCATAGAGGTCATCAAGCAGCACTTCTGGCGCAGATTTTCTAATGAATATATTTGTACACTCCAACAGAAAAGCAAATGGCACAAGTCAACACATAACCTAAGAGTGGATTCCCTTGTGCTAGTTAAAGACAAGGTCAACCCGCCACTGATGTGGTGTCTCGGTCGAGTGACCCGACTGTACCCAGGCCCCGACGGCATCAACCGTGTTGCAGACATCAAAACAAGGCGAGGGACACTGCGAAGAGGATACAACAACCTTTGCCCGCTTCCAGACCAAGACCTTTGAATCCTCAACGTCTTCAAGCCGGGGACCATGTCTGCGCATCGTGGACCCGCATCCCTATGGCCGCCGTCAAACCGCTGGCAATACCGGCGCGCGACGCCCGCGCCCCTCTCTCTTCTTTGCTCGGCTCGCGCACGCGGCGCGTCCGCTCCCAGACATTTTTCATTTTATTTTAATATTGTAGAACCAGTATTATACAATTAATTTACAGTTCATCTTTTAATTAAACAACTCCACATTAGGGCTAGATCCCACAATACTTTGAAAAAAGCTCGTATCTCAAAATCGTTAATATGGCAAAGTGAACTTTATTACGCGCGTATCAAGGTTCAGTTTTGTTTACAATCCAAGCAATCTTAGCCGCTATAATTTTCCTTGTAAATTTAATACATTTACTACCATTTTGAATTTTTTTTAATTTTTCCACCCAACAGTTTAGATTTTAGAGGCGGGGGGACGGTCGATTTTAATGAAAATTTTCACTTTAAAGTTGAATATTTCGCAAAAAAATCACTGAATACAAAAATCATGTAAGCAACCCCCCAATGGTTTTAAAAGACCTATCCAACGATACCCCACACTATAGGGTTAGTCGTGAAAAAAAAATCACCCCCACTTTACGTCTATGGGAAGTACCCTAAAAAAAATTTTTTTAGTTTTTTTTATTTAACCACTTTGTCGGCGTGACTAATATATATATTCATGCCAAATTACAGTTTTCTAGTACTAACAGTCTCTGAGCTTAGCCGCGGACAGACAGACAGACAGACGGACAGACATGGCGAAACTATAAGGGTTCCTAGTTGACTACGGAACCCTAAAAAGTACTTCATTTTAAAAAGTCGTAAAAAAAAAGACTTTTGTTTGAGTGATAGGACTTCCGGGTTATGAGGATGTCAGTGAATTACAAATAACACTGTATATTGGGTGTAACCGGTTACCCCTTCGCTTCAAAAACCAGTTGAATGTAGTTCCCGAAATCAAGAAATCAAAGCAATTCACGTGTTGAAGTGTGTGCCCGTTATGCAAAAAAACCAATGACGTGTCGACATTTTATTAGTTTTATTACATTAATTGAGATCGTGTTAGTTTTTCTTGTGTAAAATCGCGTTAATTTATTTTGTAGTTTGATAGATATTCTAGTTTACTATCGTAATTTTAATAAGAAGTCTAAGTTTTAACATAGCATAAGCCCCCATAGAATACGGTAGCCCCTGCCGCCAACGACTTTGATCAGTGTCATCCGAGGGCACTGACCTTAGACGCTACTTCCTTAGGGAGGATCTGTGAATCTGCGTTTAAGTCCGCAGCGGATGTCGCATTGCAATTCAATCTTTTTCCATTTTCAGAAATTTCTACGATTATTAAGTCTTATCATGGTTAATAAACCACACCATGTACTTAGGTATATGGTAATAGTGAATTTTACATACAGTTTGAAAAGAATAATGGACAAAACTCATAATGATCATTTGATATAATGCAATTTTCTGAGAAACTGATGGTGATGACTTTACGGGATCGTTATAAAAAACTTATACCGAACTTAACCTTAACCAATTTGTTGACTACACGATCAAAAAAGTTCGTCTAATCAAGTCTAATTAATAATTTTACCAAAAAATACATATAACCTTTTTTTTATTCTATGTATATTGACATGTTCCCGTATAGATTAAGCCCATTTTCTAAATAACCTACCTATAAATTTATAGCTTAGGTACTGGGCAACACGCAAGATCTCAACCTTGGCCTTACTCTTTAGAACTTTATTTACAATCATATTATTTCTTATTTATAACTCACCGTATAATAAACTTGCTAAAAAGCATTAGGTGTTTGACTGCCAGTCTACCTTGAGACTTCTAGTTTATATTATTACTACTACTACTTAGGTATTCTGGGTACATCCGTGACCTTATCCTTCAGGTAAAATTTTGAACTTGTCTCGCACAAAACTAATTGAATCGATTCTTTTACCTCGTCATATTAATAATAATAATAAGCCTTTATTTGTTCCTTGATTTAATCCTTACATAACAAAATAGAATAAAAAAAAACTAAATCTAAATTATAGTATTAAATCAAGTCATGGCCCCTCTCGGGTATAGGCCTCCTCCAACTGTCTCCACTGTACTCTATCTCCTGCTGTCTCTATCCAATTGTCTCCCGCCACCTTTCGTAGATCATCAGTCCAACGGTCTATAGGTCTGCCCCTGCCCTTGGCTCTCTTGCCTTTTGGACCGTTCCATGTTGTGACCAGTTTCGTCCATCGTTCACCCACCGTTCGTATCATGTGGCCAGCCCATTTCCACCCATTCCCATCTTCATCGCTGTCCTACAAAATATAATGAAGGATTTAAAGTGGGAAGAGTTTCTCAGTAACTTAAGATTTGCCGAAGATATAGTTCTCATCTCGATAAACCAAGCGCCAGTCGAATATGTCGACAACTATATTTATTTTGGAAAGCTAATTTCATTTATAAACACAAGACATAAAGATGAACTAGACAGAAGAATTAATGTCTTGGAGAAAATTCTGGAGCCTATAAGAAACATTAAAATCAAAACTTCCATTAAATCTGAAGAAAAAGTCATGGATTCGTGTATGCCTGACATACGGAGCATAAACCTGGATCTACAATTAAATGCACAAAAACAAAAATACCTGCGTTCTATGGAGAGAAGCATTCTAGGCCTAAAGCTCAAAGACAAACAAAGAAGCAGTGATATAAGACGCAAAACCAACGTCATAAATGTGGGAAAGCATGCACCTCGTCATATTACTAGTTGAAAACTGTCTTGAATTTCAAATAAAACATTTAGATTTTATTTATGCATAGAACATGTTACGTTAATTCCTTAATGATACTTTTTTCTAATCCAAATCATAGAAATGCGTCACAAACCTGAACTGGGCCTATAAAATTGTAGATGTAAGCCAGTCTTTAAAAATATTCACATTCAAACGCAAGACTTTTTTGCCGAACCGAACCTCTCAATTTGTTGTGGTTTTAAAGAACATAAGATGAAGTATAGGTAAATACATAGATGACAGATCAGATGGCAAATAAACAAGCGAATTGACGCACATAGAACGTGTCCCGCCAGTGAGAACTTGTTGAAAGTTCACATACTAAAATTACTAAATCATGAATTCATTTGCATTATTTAATTTTAATTTAAGCAGCGGTCTTCGTGTAAAATAACGATATAAGCCATAGTTCAAATAGATCAGTTGTAGGTAGGTGTACCTTTCTGTGTTAAAATTTCCTGTAATTTAAGTATCCGGGATTGTTCTACATAATGTATTCTTCTATCAACCCTTACAACTTGTCAGTTCATTCATCCCCGTTCATATCTAAGTCACAATGCTTTTACTGATCGATCCTCAAATTTAAAAACTGTGTGACACTCAAAAATAAAAGGAAAATAAATAAAAAACGGTTGTTTTAATCTAAGAACTAGTTGGATCAAAATTCTACAAAAAATAGCATAAGAGCGCACAACTTGAATCTTTTATCTTGGTGTTAATTCACTTTTTGAAATTGAAAAGACCTACAAACTTTAACCGTACACATAAATAAGTTCTCCACCTTTGTAATAAACATACCTACCTACTCATCATTGCATGCCTATTCTTGTCTCTGTCCTGTCAATCGTTCAACTGGAAGAGATCCCTTAAAGGGATACGTTTGCCTTTGTACATCTGTTTCTCTGGTTAATTTTCATATTTTTTTATGTACAAGAGTTTTACATACATAGGTACATACATTTCAATGAATATAAGGATTAGATTTTGCTGGCTACTCTACTTCACTCGCCAGCTGTAAATTTTAGAGTTGTTGGCTCTCTGGCCTCACTGTAATTATCTAAAATAAAAGACTAATACGGTCAGTTTGAATATGTTCAGTTTGTTTAGAATTTTTCAGATTTTATGAAACGACTCCGGTGGCCGTCGGTTTAAACATCTACGCATCACGACCCCGGCTCGCGTGCAAACTGCAATCATATCCTTACGAAGCCGTCGAGAAGTTGCAAAAGATGCATGTATCATGAGAGGAAAATTACACGTAGGTAATAAAAAGCGTGTACCACCACTTGTTATAATCATTTTACTCTGCAAAAAGAATCTTCATAAGCAAGATAGAGCGAGATTTTTTTCTGTATCAAGGACAGTAAATAATCATGAAAATAATGCTTGAGAAAATCTAGTCGTTTGAAGCAGACATAATTGTGGTAATAGTGATCAATAATAAAAAAAGTTGATGAATGGCTTCTGTGATCGCTCTTCCTTTCTCTTTCTAATAATAAAATTCTTCAATTGTCTTCAGCTGTTTAGTTACATAATTAAAAGCGAATTGCAGATCGACGGACCTGAAATTTGGTATGTGTACTTGTATTTGTATGCGTACAAGGCGTTCCTTAGTTGGGTTAAAATCAAAACGACTGAATCTACAAAAAGCCATGGTTTGATATTTCCCGCATTGAATAAGTAATTATTAGACAGTTCTTAACTTCTTAATAAGTTTGACAGAAAATGCGACCAAAATAGCTATGTTTTCTAAAAAACTTTGACAGCTGCCGATAATTCCCCTACCATGATGACGTGGCCGAATAGGTAAATAAGGCTCATCCCAAGCTTAGCCCAAACCTCTCGCAAACCAGTGACTTTTTGCGTTCCTGAGTAGCTGTTCATCCCTATCCTCTCGCAAAGAATGATCGAATTCCCGCTTGCGCGCCGTCTTGGACCATTCCTGAATTTAGCCCCTGGTCGACTTAAGGTCTAGATAGCAAAACGACTACAGACACCAGTGATTTTGGTTACAATCGTAAAGATCTTAATCAGCAGCTATGTTCACATGATTCACTGATTAAGGGATCAGAATCCTTGGAATGATAAAATCACTACAATTTCCTTGAGACGCTTATCACTTATCGCAACGCATGGCGTGAGGTGAAAACTTCTCAGACATGATTCATTTCTTTGATAATAGGCCGTTTCAGTTCAAAAGAATTCGATAAGTTCAACATAAACAAGAGGTTTAAAAAAAGAGGTGTGCCTATAGGTAGGTATGTTACGTACCTAATAATAAGACTGGGTAGGTATACAAATTCCTATACATGTTGCCAATGAATTATAATAGTCTGACTTGTGTTTTAATAGAGTTTCTCATCAAGCCTATTTGAATAATTCCCACTGCTGGAGTTGCCACGTGGGCAAAGTGTGGATTGGAAACTTCACACACGCCAAAGATATGCTCAAGATAAAGTTACAAAAGTAATTTCTAAAAGTAAACTCAGAGATGCAAGCCCAGCATATATACATATATACGTGTATACGTCACACCACTAGGCTGTAGCAAAGGTATCCCACTAATATTATAAACGTGAAAATTTGTATGAATAGATGGATGTGTGGATGTTTGTCACTCTTTCAGGCTAAAACGGTCGGACATGATGAAATTGGGCACACAGATAGCTAATTATAACCTGGATTAACACATAGGATACATTTTATCCCGGAAAATTGCATCTTTCCCGCGGGATAACGATAAACGAATTATAATAGAATAGAACAGCTAGTTATTTAATGAAAAGTACCTGGACGACCGTGCTTTGCTCGGACTAAAACTAGAAAACACACTTTTTCAGAGATAAGACTGAGCTACATCGATATAGCGTCTCCGAAAACCCCTGCGTAGTAAATTACATGCCAATCGTTAGAGCCGCTTCCGAGATTCTGATTATAAATACAAGAATTGCTCGTTTAAAGGTATAATTAGACAGATAGATCAGATAGGTTCATAATTATATAAGTAGATTCTCACTCACCACCCATTCAACTGAGTAGCTTTGTAATATTTTCAATACAATATAAATTCCAATCATTCGTATAATGCATCAATAATCTTTTTATGCAAGCGTACAATGTAAATGAATGCAGAGTAATGTCTTTGTTACTATAAAGGGAATATGTATGAGGGCCCTTCAGGGCAGGAGAGTAGGACGAACGAACTGCATTCAGCAATATTGTTTTGCAGTAAAAATGAGATTAATAGCCACAATGGGGATCAATTTAAATTTACTATTAAGTTGGACGATACATTTTCTAAAAAAAATAAAAAGGTGTTACCACTTACCAGTACCTACATGTCTCAGTTTAGTAAAAATTGTGAGATAGATGCAAACTTCGAATAGAAAACAGTCTACATAGAATCTACAAAATAAAATATATTACATTACCTATCACACAATATATTTGGAATATGTTAGCCAGTAGCTGGATAAATTCGACTGAATAAGCTTACTGAAAATTGTTTCATTTTCTGATTACAGACTCGAATGTCATAAATAATCACTCAATCACAGACATGTGATCTAATCCAGTACCTACATTTAGCTGATTTTTATTAACTTGTTTATTTATTTGATGATCCGATTCCGAATTCCCTCTTAACGATGCTCATAGTAACGCGTCAAAGAAGTGACGTCTTTTCGAATGTGAATTTCTGGAGAAAAACCTTTGGACTTGCTGAACCACTTGACGAAATTTTCCGGAGAACTTGAAGATAACATTTTTTGGCAGGACTCTTTTGTAATTACCTACAGTAGCTATTGTGGTACGTACCTACATCATTAGTGCACATCATAAAAAGGCAAAGAAATTTACCACAAAGAAGTAAAAGAGCGTCGTAAAATTACGATAATTATGTAGTTACACACAATGAGGTAAAAAGTCTAACATACATTTTTATGAAGCTTGTGGCAGTCAATAAAAAATTTATGGCTAGGTACCTACACTTATTTCCCATCCTCTTGCAATTTATGATTTTCAAACATCTTAGGTATCCATACAATGTTAACACGAACGGTTACCGAATACTTAATAAATTCCTTGAGGTATAGGCAGAGCAAATTTATTCAAAGCGAATTTTAGCTATCAATCACCACATTCTACGTCCATCAAAAATCAACAAATACCTACTTAATTACAATCCATCCGTGTAAGTTCCAAGATTGAAGATTGATTGATTGATTGTGAGAATTGAAGTGTTGGGTTGGATTTTTTAAGTATTTAATTTCCAACATTGAAATCCTTACAATCAATCCAATCTTCAATCTTACAATTTACCTGTTTACTTCTTGTTCCTTAGCGTAGAGTGAAAGGGGAGCCTAGCACAATCCCTGAAAACCTCAAGAGTCCAACTGGCCATCCGGTTTCAGTTTTGTAAGCATAGCATGTATTTAAGTAAGTTTGTCGTCACGCCGCGTACAGGATGATTGCAATTTGATTAGTTGTGATAATCAATCATTAAAAATTAACCAAATGTGCAACACAACAAACAATTAAAAAGCCGTAAACAAAACAAAAGTATTTTTATGAATTTTTACGTATGAACACGAAGATGACTTAGATTTTCTCTTCGTAGGAATTAATGCAAGAAGGATAGCGAAGGTAGTGTGGTTCAAGTTAGAGGGGAATTCTATTTTCTAAGTAATTATTGAATTGTGGTAACAATACCATTTAATAAAATGTATGTATAAAAACAAAACAAATAGTTTAATTTACGTTTCTCGTATCAAGTAGGTATTATTATTCCACGTGTAAATAGAATAGATTACTTTTGAAGTCTACATTATTAAAATGATTGACGACTAATGATTAATAATTACAATAAAACTATTTGGGATGACGTCAAATTGATGTCATTGGCATGAAAAGTACGGGTCCAGTTTATTAGGAATTATTTGAAGTGTCGAGAATTATAATTTTTCTAAAGATAAAGTTCCGTATGAAGAGTCAAATAATTAAGACTATAACGAGACTAATGCAATCACTGCAAGAGTCCACCTGACCTCAGAAGTAGCGCAATTCTGTTTCTCTTTTTAAAGCACGTAGATTTGTGTGTGAAGTTCCCAATCTGCAGTGGCCCACGTGGGAACTACGGCCCAAGCCCTTTCATTCTGAGAGAGGGATTGTGCCCTGCAGTGGGACGTATATAGGCTGGGATGATGATGATGAAGAATTGAAGAGTCGAATAATAAAGACCATCGAGCTATAGAAAAGAGAGTCTAAAACAAATCCCTAAACACCTCAAAGAATCCAACGGACCTCTCCTCACCTCTGGGTCATGGCGAGACCTTTAGTCACACGATTCTGTATAATTTTCGCCAGCACGCAGATAAATGATGTCCAGTGCCCATGTGCGAGGCGCGTGATCAATGATACTACCACTATTATTTTAATGCGTTGTTTAATGGAGCAACCCGATTCATAACGTCATATAGGTACTGTTAGCGTACATTCGATAGCGGTAACGAAGATACTCTATGGTATCAGTTTAAATATTGAATTAAGAATAGCTATCGAATGTCAGCTTTGAAAAAGTGCATTTTGTACAATTGTTTTGGGATTTGGGTCATAAAAGAATAAACGATTGTCTCAACCATGTCTCAACGTAAAACATAGTATTTTCATTGATAGGGCTTCTAGATTATAAAGCTGAGGATCGTAACACGATCCCCACAGTACCTATATTACGAGCATCTAGTTGATGTTTGAATACAATAATGTTGCCATAGGAATTTGCATTTTGCGTGCACCGCAAAATATGCTAAAGCTAAGTTCATGGTTACACGTGTCATATTCTTGAAACTACTGCGTTGTGCAGACATTTATTTTCTTGCTTGGTTCTTTACCAGACAAAAATGCTTACTGATACCCAAGTACAAGGTACAAAATGGTTTGTATCACGCACACACAAAATGTCACTGGTGTCAGCTGTGCCACTACAATGCCAGAAAATCAACACCCGAGATTTATGACACAAGAACTGAAAAACATTCTGCGTAGTTACAATCGTAATAACCTAATATAACCAAAAAAACATTTTATAAAGCATTTGTTTGCAAAGGAGACGTCCTACACTGCGTCTTCCGGTACGTGGACGCCATTCGAGAACCTTTTGCCCTCATCGGGCATCAGTTCTACGAGCGATATGGTCTGCCCACTGCCACGCGAGTCTGGTGATTCTTCGAGCTGACTCAACAATAATATTTTATCAAATACCTACAATAAAACAATCTTTGACAATATATAAGGTAAACGTACCAATGCTCGACACCTCAACGCCCAGTAGAAGACACCCATCTGTCATCTCTTTTACTCGAAAAATTTGTGATAATTCGAAAATTTTGTGCAGAGCAAGCTTAAAGAAATGCTTCCATTACAGCGGAGCTGAAACGTGGTGAATCGACCTATCAAATTCATTGAAACCCACGTTTCACCCGCTTCCCTTGTAACGTGATGTAGTCTGCACGTCCCTTCCAGGCCAGAGGTCTGATTGTCTCAAACACTCGAAATCCCATCGTTTTCTTCACTTCTTTCTATCACACGGTATAGGGTAAAGGTCGCGCTAGACGATATGACCTCTAAGGCCGTTCTGAGGACGGCCAACTGCATTCTCCATCTCTTTCTGTAAACATTTTATACCGTTTGACAGTAAGAAATAGTGAATGCAATAACAAGGGCCGCATGTTATTTAGACAATAAGCGTGCGTCTTTCCGACCGGATTACCCAAATTTAAAAATAGAGTGATGCTGGGAGCTCCTGTTATACTTCGAATTATGACGAAGGAAGAAATAATGTCTGTGGCAATCGTGTCTATTGTATTCTTAAAATCGCTACTGCTAAGGTAGTGTCAGAAGCATTTTAAATTACCTCGCTCACTTCACTACCTGTACCTAATCGTTGAAGAAACTACAAAGTCTATAAATTACTCGCCTAAGCGACTCGTTGTGTTCCGGCCTGTTGCCTATAGTAGCCATTCTGGAGGAAGGGTCTGAGCAGTTGTGCTGCGCGCGCGTACCAGTTACAGTGCCCCGTTTTTGTTGCGCTGGATCTGGCTGGTCATGGAGGGTAGCGGGATCCGAGGCACGGTTCTCCGCTGGCCGACCGCAGGTAGTAGGGGGCCCAAGTAATGGGTTAGCCACCTGTGAAAGGCTGCCTCGCCACCTCGCGAAAAATCCCGGGATGCTCCATCGTGCCGGTTGGCGACCGGATGAAAGGACCCGATGGCCATCTTCGGGGGGGCTCGGGCGTCCCCGCGCGCTCCAGCTCAGCCACCCATTAGCGTTACAGTACGGTTCGCACTGCTTGGGGGCGAGCGCAACACCTCGCTCAACTGCCTTCTTTCTGCTTATTTCCCCTTAATCAATTGTATGAAAAATGAGGCCAAAGAAAATAATTGTTAAACAGCGGATGCACGTCCTTTCACTGAAAGTGCACCTCTCCAATATTCGAGGACTGCACTCCAATCTCGACGCGGTCCACCACCACCTAGAGACCGAGAAGCCTCATTTGCTGGTGCTTACGGAGACGCAAATTCGATGTCCGGCTGACGCTGCATACCTTAACTACCCGGGTTATATCCTGGAGCACAATTTCAAACCTCGTGCTGGTGTCTGTCTCTATGCTCGCGATGACATCTGTTGCCGACGCCTCCGTAATCTTGAAGTCGCCGGTTTCTCAGTTCTGTGGATTATGGTCGACACAGGTATGGAGAAAATTATTTATGCCTGCCTATACCGATCGCACAGCGGTGATGTGGAGACAACTAGGCTGTTCTCTTATCTCAGTGACTCAGCTGAGGTGGCCCAACAGCGGTTCCCTACGGCGCAGCTTGTGCTTCTGGGGGATTTTAACGCCCATCACCAGGAATGGTTATTCCCTTACCAGAAGACTGACCATGCTGGGAGAGAGGCACATCTGCCGTGTCTCGCCTAAGTAACGTAACTTGAGATACGTTAGTTACGCTTAACAGTGCTAAATCGACATTTTTGACGCTATACTATCTGATACATATCGAAGATTTTCATTTTTTGCCATAATTCAATAAAAACACCGATAGCCGAACTAACGTATCTGGGAATTTTGTACGCACTTGTAATGGATATCTCCCGTATTTCAAATACGTTAGATAGGTCATACAGAACTCGCCCGCAGAATCGAAATTGAAAAATCTTTTGGTGCAGTTTAATTCAAATCAGGTTGTTGTTATATGTTATAAAAGGCATTTTAATTATATTTCATAAACTTTCTGAAACGGGAACGTATCAAAATATATAAAGTTTTAAACGAATAATGGACGAAATACATAATGGTCATAATACATACTAAAATTTTCTATGAAACTATTAATAAAACGAACTTTTTTAATCGTGTAATCTACAGGAACGTATCAAAATATATAAAGTTTAAAACGAATAAGGGACGAAATACATAATGGTCATAATACATACTAAAATTTTCTATGAAACTATTAATAAAACGAACTTTTTTAATCATGTAATCTACAGATTGGTTTAGGTTAGGTTAGGTTTATTTTATGAAAATCCTGTAAAGTTGAGAATTTCCAAGAAAATTGCATTATATCAAATGCATTATTTAGTAAAAAAAGATACCTAAAAGTTAAGAATTAATAGAAATCCTGTTGCTGTGATAAAATTCAATTAAGTAAAAGTTTTCAAGCTTCCACTTTACTTATTATTAACCTTCTTACCTATTTGTATATCTATAAAATAAAATAACGGGACTAGATAAAAGAGTCAACCCACTTTTAATTTACTTAAATGTTCTGTTTCTTGGTTCCAAAAATTAATGTAAGTAAAGATACAGGTCATAGCCATTACACAGTTTTGGGTAATAAAAAGAGCATGGTCACGCTTAACTAACGTATATGCAGATACGCAACTTTGCGTTACAGAATTTTGTATGAAAAATAAGGCCGCGAAAACTTTAAAAACCGTCTGTTTTCAAATTGATTCGTAGCACAGTGTTAAAATTAAAAATACATCGTCACAATAATATTTCTAACCTACTGTATAAATTTCAAATTTTAAACTTCATTGGTAAACAAGCAATGAGATGTGAATAAACAAAATCTTTGATCGCGTTTTTCTCTAATCGTCGTTTTTGGAGATACGTTACTTAGGCGAGACACGGCAGACATGCTTTCGCACTATCACTAAATCTCTCGCAGTTGGTGAACTGTGCTACCCGGGTCCCTGATGCTGATGGCCAGACTGCCAATTGTTTGGACCTTCTGCTGACTACTGAACCGGACCGCTACCAAGTGTCGGTTTGTGCCCCTTTAGGAACTTCCGACCACTGTCTGGTGAAGTCTGTATCTGTCTACTCTCCGACTGATTCTGGCCCTCGGGGCGTCAGGCGGGTGTGGCGATATAAGTCAGCAGATTGGGATGAGATGCGGCACTTCTTTGCATCTTATCCATGGCGAAAAATGTGCTTTTCTTCGGAAAATCCGTCGAGCTGCGAGAACGCGATTGTTGAGGTGATACGTCAGGCTATGGAGTATTTCATACCCTACTTTGACACATCTCACAATAGCAAAGCGCGCCCTTGGTACAATGCAAGATGCGCTAGTGCTGAGTCACTTAAACGCACTGCATTCCAGGCCTGGGCTGACGCTCGTAGACGCAAAGCTCCGGAATGTCAAGCCTTGAAGAAAGCCTTTAACAAAGCCGCCAAGTCCTGCAAAAAGGTATTGCGAAAGGCTCGCTTTGACCACGTTGGCCGTATTGGCGCCAGACTTGCTTCTTTTCCCTCTGGGAGCAAAGCATTCTGGTCGCTAGCCAAGTCAGTCGAGGCGAATTTTTGCCGCCCGTCGGTTCCGCCACTGCTGAAACCAGATGGGTCACTCGCGCACTCTGCTAAGGAGAAGGCCGATTTGTTTGCCTCTCTTTTTGCGGAGAATTCGCGTCTAGATGCGACACACCAGTCACTTCCAAGCGTACCTCATTGCGAACATACAATGGGTAAAGTTTGTATTCGCCAGAATGAGGTCCTTAAAGTGCTTCGCGCACTAGACGTGAACAAAGCGAGTGGTCCTGACGGAATTCCAGCCATTGTTTTGCGGACCTGCGCTCCTGAGCTGTCTCCTGTCCTAACACGCCTGTATCGCCTCTCTCTGAACCAAGGTAGAGTCCCCGAGTCCTGGAAGGTTGCGAATGTCCAGCCTGTGCCAAAAAAGGGAAGTCGTGCCAACCCTGCTGATTATAGGCCAATTGCTATCACCTCTATTCTCTGCAAGACTATGGAGCGTGTATTAAACAACCGCCTCCTTGCGTATCTGGAAGCCAGTGATCTCCTTAGCGACCATCAATATGGTTTTCGTCGAGGTAGATCCACTGGTGACCTTCTAATTTACGCAACACATTTGTGGGGTGAGGCCATCGAGAGGCACGGAGAGGCACTTGCTGTTTCTTTGGACGTCTCGAAGGCTTTCGATAGGGTTTGGCACGATGGACTTGTGAGTAAACTCCCTTCTTATGGGATTTCTGCTGGCTTGTGCACCTGGATAGCTGACTTCCTGCGGGGTAGGTCTTTTAGGGTTGTGATCGATGGCTGTTCGTCCGATCCTATGGACATTAATGCCGGTGTTCCTCAGGGTTCAGTGCTTTCTGCCACTCTATTCTTGCTGCATATAAACGACCTGTTGGTGTATCCCGGTACTTTTGGATATGCCGATGACAGCACAGTGTCTGAAAGATATTTGTCCGATGCTCGAGCGAGTAGTTCAGATACCAACACTCTCAGAGAGACAATGATAGGTAATTTGAACCGAACCCTTCAGGCAGTGTCCGATTGGGGCGAAGCCAATTTAGTCGGTTTTAATGCCTCTAAAACCCAGGCGTGTTTATTTTCCGCTAAACGGAGTTCCTTTAATCTAACTCCAACCTTCCGAGGTGTGCCTGTACCAATATCTGACCGCCTTCAGCTCCTTGGTTTAGACCTCTCGGCTAAACTGAACTTCGGGAGTTACATTGAATCCTTGGCAAAAACCGCTGCGAAAAAGCTTGGTATCCTATCCAAGGTTAGGCGATACTTCACTGCGGACCAGCTCATTGGTCTTTACCGAGCCCAAGTCCGATCCTGCATGGAGTATTGCTGCCACCTTTGGGACGGTTCTGCTGAATATCAGCTAGCTGCTTTGGATTCGGTAGAACAGCGAGCGAAGAGGCTCATCGGCGTCTCTTGCGATGCGGATTTTTGTCGTCAGAGCCTTCGTCATCGCAGAAGAGTGGCTTCTCTGTCGGTATTCTACAGGCTGCATTTCGGTGAATGTGCTTCGGTACTGCACGACCTTATTCCGCCTGCTCCTTTCTTCCACAGGTCGACCAGAAGTAGGCGGGGTCTCCACCCTTACGTTGTCAGTATTCCCAAATTCCGCACAAAGCGTTTTCGCTCTTCCTTCATTAATCGCACAGCTATGGAGTGGAATTCCCTGCCTGCGACTGTGTTCCCTGAACACTACAATTTGGCCGCTTTCAAGTCTAGGGTGAATGAGCATTTACTAGGCAAGCGTGCTCCATCGTAGGCCTCATCTTCGCTTTCCATCAGGCGTGATTGTGGCCAAACGCAAGCCTACATTGTATAAAAAAAAAAAAAAAAAAAAAAAAATTATAAATGTTAAAAGGTTATGTCAATAACAAAGTAAATTAATTCATCATTAAGTGTAATAACCTGAGGTTACTTACTCTGATCCCAACATCCCAACAAATCAAAAGTCTTTAGTTCAACATGAGTAACTTCGTAGTAAACATTTCATAATATTCCGTATCACCCAGCATTGATAAATGTTAATCAACTACACTCACGAACAAAATGAAGAATCTATTTGTATGGAAAAGTTTATACGAAGTGACCCTTTATTATTGCTCGTTAGTATATTATAGTGCACGGGGCGGTCGCATGTGCAGACGATAGCGTCATGATCCATGCACACTAACGACTACTAACCGGTTATGGTCCAGATGTTTATTTTTTGTAGCTGTTGCTGTAACGTTCAATAACAATACGTAATACATTGAACATGTTCTTTATCGATTACTCTCCACGAACAACTTCTTTAGTTGGTAAACAACAAACATAAATTTCATAAAATGATTGATTCACACGATACTTTGCGAATGTATTTATCAATGAACTACAATAATTTTACCTTACTTAACCGTTGTAAACCGTGCACTAGAGCTACGACTGTGCGATAAATAAATGTTAACATACACACTTATAAACCTATCTATCTATATATATAAAATTCTAAACTGACTGACTGACTGACTGTTGATATATCAACGCACAGCCCAAACCACTGGACCTAGAGACTTGAAATTTTGCACATAGATACCTTATACAATGTAGGCATCCACTAAGGAAGGATTTTTGGGAATTCCCACGGGAACGGGAAAAAACGGGATTTATATATTCGATTCCGACGGACCGTATCTCAGTAACTATAATAACTAGACTCTTCAAATTTGATACACAAGTAGGTATTACAATAGTTAAAACATTAATTTCAGAATTTTTCAAAATTCCCACGGGATAACAAAAAAACGGGATTTATATATTCAGTTCAACGGAATCCTATGAACTATAATTACTAGACTCTTCAATTTTGGTAAAATAGAAGTAGGTAATTATAAAAGTAAAAAACATTTTTAAGGATTTTCGGAAATTCCCACGGGATAAGGAAAAAAAACAGATTTTACGTTTTACTGGTCGTAGAAAGCTGAAATTCAGCATGTAAGTTGCTTGGGGAGTGTAGAGGAGCATTGTAAGAGAAATTTCTAAAATTCCCACGGGAACGGGAAAAAACGGGATTTTTCGTTTTACTGGTCGTAGAAAGCTGAAATTCGGCATGTAGGTTGCTTGGGAAGTGTAGAAAAGCATTAAGAGAGGACTATCCGAAATTCCCACGGGAACGGGTAAAACGGGATTTTTCGTTTTACTGGTCGTAGAAAGCTGAAATTCGGCATGAGGTTGCTTGGGGAGTGTAGAGAACGGGAAAAAAGGGATTTTTCGTTTTACAGGTTGTAAGCTAAAATTTCAAAATTCATAAGTTTATACTGTAAGTAGGCCGCAAAGGGCTCTTTAACCGACTTCAAAAAAAGGAGGAGGTTATGCATTCCACTTTAAGTATTTTTTTATGTAGATGTTCACCGATTTCTCGGTCAATTGTGGACCGATTTTAAAAATTCTTTTTTTATTCGAAAGAATATAATAATATACTCCTGAGGTGGTCCCATTGTCACGCAAGCATTGTAAGCACGCTTGCTTGCATCTTGCTTGCATGCTTGCTTGCATGCTTGCTTGCTTGCCTGTATGCTTGCTTGCTTGATATCTTGGTTCTTTGGAATTCTCATGGTACACGCGAGCCAAGCCGCGGGCAAAAGCTAGTATGCTATATTTGTCGTCCAAACTTAGCTCTGCACGGTTTGTAGCGGAGAAGCAAGGTACAAATACTGTAGTTCATACATTTGATGTCATTAACGTAGATATTGCTTGTTAATTAGTTTAATTGATTTCGTCTCACTAGAAGCTTTCACGACTGCAATAAATATTACAGTATACACTTTTTTTTTTGTAAAAATAAAATCGTTGCACGTATTAATATTCACCTATATAAGACGTTGCACGGGGCGGGTTGCCGGGGCGGCTGCCGAAGGGGCGGCAAAGTTGAAGCACGGAAAATACTCCGAGTTAAAGAAAATGTACGAATTCGTTCCGGTCGCTGTTGAGACTGCTGGGTCTTGGTGCGTTGAGGCTAAGCGGTTTATTAAGGATTTGGGACGGCGTATGAGGGATAGAGGGAGCGATCCGCGTTCTGGTGCTTATCTGGTCCAACACATATCTTTAGCGATACAACGGGGTAATGCGGCAAGTGTTTTTGGGACGTTTGGCCCGGGTTTGAATCAGGTTTGAATGCTTGGGTTTAAGTAATATGACGAAGCTTGTAGCGGATTTTATATTTTTGTTTAGCTGACGAAGCCTGTTGCGGATCTCAATCTGTTGCTATGACGAAGCTTGTTGCGGATAACAAAATATTTTCTTTTTTTTTCTCATTGACGAAGCCTACGCTGCGGATCTGTTTTTATTGTATTTTTTTTTTATTAATTTCTGAAATAAATATAATTTTTCTATATAAGACTAAGTACTTATTTACTAAAGTGTCATTATTTTACGCTCTCACTACAAACTCTATGAGGCTTAAACTTAAATTTTGAGTAACCTTATAGAAACGAGATAGAATCTGAATTCAGTTGACCCAAACCTGGTTGGTTTGATTCCATCGAACAAGCGGAGCGGATCGATAGTGTGACATGACGCTTTAGGTGGCAGGCCATATCACAGACGACACGTTAGCAACGAGAACAATGAATGGAATATTTTATTTTTTTGTTCTTAATATATTTGTACCTACTTCATAACTTAAGGCGCCTATTTTACATTAAAAAAAATTACGTTTCCCAACGTACGAAACAAGCATTCAGATTTTCAAATTTGCTTTTATTAACATCTAATACTTAGCTTAAAATTTTGTCTACAGAAAATAAATCTAAAATATCATCTCACAAAAACATTTTCTTCAATGAGATTGTGAGAACGACAGAAAATTACACATTTTTTTATTTTAAATCCCTATCTTTAAATTTTTGTTCTAACTATTTAAACCAACAGTCGGTGTTTACTTTGGCAAAACTAGTTAAGATTTTTCTGTGTATTATGTACGGACATGCGCATAAAAAAATTACAAAAACTATTGTTTCTTAACCTTCGGAAGTCCCGACCTTTTATAAAAAACATAGGACTGCAGACCGGGACTTTAAGAATGATAGCAACATATTAAGGGGCTGTTTCACCACCTAATGATTAATTTTAACTGACAGATAAATGTGATGCCGTCTCCGTCTATTCGAACAAAACAAACAGAGACGGCATCACATTTTATCCGTCAAATAAATTTGATCAATGGATGGTGAAACAGGGAGTTAGTCTTTATTTAATTTAAAGATTTGTACTGCACATAAAAAATTAGGCATTTTATACTTTATAAGGGACGTTGGGACTTAAGTTAATTTTAGTCTCGTAATTTTTGTACAGGTACAGATCATCATCATCATCATCATCATCATCATCATCATCATCATTTCAGCCAAAAAACGTCTACTGCTGAACATAGGCCTCCTTCAAGGCTCGCTAAACAGATCGGTCCTGCGCTATCCGCATACAATGCGTTCCCGCAACCTTAACCAGGTCGTCGCTCCATCTTATTGGACCTACCTACATTGCGTCTTTCGGTACGCAGACGTCACTCGAGAATTTTATAGCTATTCTAATAAGGGCAAAGAACTCTTTCACTCTACCATTACTTTTACGTATAATGAGTTAATGATACTTCGGGTAGCAGAACAAATATGTATAATCACATCTCGTAATATTTAATTACTAGGCCGACCTAAATTATTTCGTCCATTCGTCTACGGAATCATTCATATAAATTTTCCTTAGGCATAAATATTGATACAACTATCTTAAATGTATATGATGTAACATCAGTAGCACTAATGGTTTTGTATTATATTATACGTACATACATTACACACATCACACCGATTGTCCCGTTTTTAGGCTAGACTAGATTATAGATTATAGGCATCGAAATTAAACAATTTGAATACTTATGTACCGCAATTAACACGCGAACACTATGCGCTCACTCGCTCGCTCGGCACTATCCTGTCCCTCTTCTTCCCCGAAATGTTTTGAACTTGATTTTTAATTTTTGCGTCATAAAACTTATACTACTTACTTATGCTAATGTGCAATGAAAGTAAATCTGGTGTAATTTTCCGTCCCTTTCAAAACGTTGACAGTGAATGTACTAGTCAAGTTAGATCGGGTGAGGAAGTTCCGTATTTTATAGCCAAGTCCCGCAATTTGGAAGAAATGTACCGCAAATCTGTGTACTAAGGTTTGGCAACCCTACCCATAGCTCTTATGGCGTCGAATGATGTATCAGTACGGTACGTAATTATGAGTGGATTAAATCGATACATTAATTATGCACTTAGCTGTACACAATCGCACACTTAAAATGAAACTGACACAATTCGAAATATGTATCGAAATAACTATCATTGCAAAACTAAATCCAATTTTATAATATTTCGGATTGAGTCAGTTTTAGTCTGGAGACATGAAATTTTGGTTGAATATTCTTCGTTCAACGTAAATTAAGACCACAGTGTAATTTTCTAATTTTCCGCAGGTATTTATTATAATTTAAGTAATTTTAATTAAAACGCGTCACCTAATGATTTACACCGGCGAAGGTACGAATAAGGGGTAGTGTTACAAAACAGTGATTAGTTCGTATTGATTTAATTAATTAATTATGATGCGTAGTTAATAAACATCAATTTTGCATAATTGTTTATGCCTTTGTTGAAGTTATTTATCTTTTGTTAACAGGCTTTGCGATTCCTATTATTAAAGAAAACAATGAGCTTGCCGCTTAGTCATAAGTAGAGATGTAGAATAAAGCGCAATCTCGACTGCACAATAACATTTCCGAGATAATTTAATTTTATCACGAATAAAGCTGTTGAGAGCCTTTGTTGTCAAAGTGGACTGAGTGATATAAATAACTTGCTTATAAGAGTACTGCTGTCGACCACATAAATTCCTTTGAAATCGAAAACGTCCTTTTGGGCCTGTGGTTGGAAATCCGTAACTAACCTACCAATACCTAGTAGATAAAAGGGCATTTTTTTATGTCGAATTCGACTGTCGCTATCCCGTGGAAACTATACATTTTTCTGGGATTAAATCTATCTCCATACCAAATTTGATCCAAATCAGTTCAGCAGTTAAAGCGTGAAGAGGTAGCAGACAGACAGACAGAGTTACTTTTGCATTTTTAATATTAGTAAGGACGTAAGGATAAAGTACGAGACCTAACCTTCTACCTCCGCTATACCTACACGTCCCATTGTTGGGCACAAGCCTCTATCAGAATGAGAGAGCTTGGGCTGTAGTTGATCCCACGCGAGTCCCGTGCATATAAGAAACTTCACATACCAGTAAATTCGTTCGCTGGTGGGTATACATAGGTTTCCACACGATATTCCCTTTAAACCCTCCCTTCTTCTCTTCAAGTTGTTGGTAAATTATAAACGTAATTCCGCTTGAAAGGCTATAGATCAAATCTAGGCTATCCCGGCTTTTTAACCCTTATAGTTTCGCCATGTCTGTTCGTCTGTCTGTCCGCGGCTAAGCTCAGAGACTGTTAGTACTAGAAAACTGTAATTTGGCATGAATATATATATTAGTCACGCCGACAAAGTGGTTAAATAAAAAAAACTAAAAAAATTTTTTTTAGGGTGCCTCCCATAGACGTAAAGTGGGGGTGATTTTTTTTTCTCGACTAACCCTATAGTGTGGGGTATCGTTGGATAGGTCTTTTAAAACCATTGGGGGGTTGCTTACATGATTTTTGTATTCAGTGATTTGTTTGCGAAATATTCAACTTAAAAGTGAAAAATTTCATTAAAATCGACCGTCCCCCCCCCCCCCTCTAAAATCTAAACTGTTGGGTGGAAAAATTTGAAAAAATTCAAAATGGTAGTAAATATATTAAATTTACAAGGAAAATTATAGCGGCTAAGATTGCTTGAGAATTATTTGTAGTTTAAGAGTAAATAGTAGCCTAAGGTATTAAACATACCGTCACTACTTTGAAAAACTCGTATCTCAAATCAGCATGTAAACAAAACTGAACCTTGATATGCTCGTTATAAAGTTCACTTTGCCAGATCGATTTTGAGATACGAGCTTTTTTCAAAGTATTGACGATACCTAACTTGAAAGATTCCGTACACATACGAAATCGAATATTACTTAATTTTTTCGTAATGGCTACGGAAACCTATCTTGGGCGTGTCCGACACGCTCTTGGCCGGTTTTTTTTAAAGTACATGTGTGATCTAGATTTGTGCAGTGTTACCCAAAAAGAGATGTGGCCTAGCAAATCCATTGGTCGCTACCAAAAACCCCTATATAGCAAATTAAGTTGTTGCCCGCAAACACCGAAATTATATTACGTAAGTAGTAGGGTAAACGTACCAGTGAATGAACACTTAAGGAAATTTTCGACTTTACCAAATTATTTCGGTGAGATGCCAATAAATAACTCCAAACCTGGCTGTTTTTTAACATAAGAAACCAGTGAATGAACATCGTTTAATGATTCTATATTGACGCATATAAAGGCAAAAATGGAACATTATCTGATTTATGTGTGATTAATTTGTACTATGTATTTTCTAAAACAAAAGAGTAGACTATTTAGTTATTAACGTAAAATAAAAGATCGTTCATTAACTAGTATGTAAAATTTATGCGAAACCAATTAATGAACTAGGTATATTTAGTGTAGTTCATTTACTGGAAATTATAAACTAGTAAATGAACTAACATTTTGGACTGTGTTCGAATACTGGCCTCATCACACAATCAATTTATAAGTTTGTCTGTGAAAAAGAAATCTTAATACAGCAAGTGAAACGGATAAAATCGCATAAATAGTAATTTACGCAGTTCTAGTAAATGAACAGAGTAGGGACACCCACTCGATACCCCTCACCTCCACCAATATGTGGTGGGTGTCCCTTCTCTCTGAAAGGGGAAATACTGCTTAGAGCCTAACTTGTACTTATTTTAAAGAAAACTTGGATTTCCACTGTAACACTTCATTTATTAATCATACAATGTAAATTATTAGAACACTCCTGAGGCATGGCCTAACCAAGAATGGCTGCCCAGACCGTCCGCTGTCCAACGTTCATTTCTTGATTCGAATTCCAGAAGCCGTAAAATTTAAATATTTGAAACAGCAACACGGTCTCAGTGGCCAGTGTCTACAGTACCTTTCTATTTTTTTTAAATATTCTATTGGACGTCCCACTGCTGTGCAAAGATCTCCCTTTTTTTGCGACCTTTCTATTCGCGTAATGAAATATTAATGTAATGCAAAGCAGTGTGGTTTATTCGTTTTGAAATATTATTCGCGTTCTTGACCCACAGTTCCTGTGGCTTACAACACTTGACGAAAAAAACACCTTCTTTCGCTATACATAAAGCTATTCAAATGCAGATTGCATTTTGCACTGCTTCTTTCGATACCATTCTGTATTCTGCTATACTGCTTAAATTTTTGTCCAGTTCGTCCAGTAAAATTTAATTTATTACCGGTTCTTCAGTCTATTCTACCCGATATCATATCGTGACACTAATACTCGTCAAAATATTGGGATCTCGTTAAAGATAATCATGGTTTACATCCCAAAACAAAGCAAAACCCCAATCACAAATGAAAACTAAGTATTCTAATCTAATTTTAGATTCCACAGGGGGCTGAAGAGCTGGCAGTTTCCATGGACATCGTATCAACATCGCTATAGGTACAGCGAAGAAATGCTGCCAGCATCTTTGGATCCATGCCGCGGGGGAGAGCCTATTGTAATTTTTTTCTAGTTTTACTTAGTTTAGTTATTAATTACTTTACTTTTTAATTTGGTTACCGTTCTTATGTACCTACTTCGATTCATAAATGGGAATTTGTGTGGGTTTACACAGGTAGAATAAATAGTCTTTCCTTCAATTAACCTTACAGACATAACCGATATTTCGATTATGTAATTATTACCTCATGTATTTGCCTTGATTAAGTAACAAGGATTACGCGCCGTCAAAATATATTAAACAGGTTCACCGTGATGTTTCCTCGGACAATTGGCGTACAAAATGTGGCCGTGAATTCTTTAGCGTCGCGTACATGTAATTAACATAAAAAAAAAACACCATAAAAATATGCTAATAGGATTAAAACATGACATGACTTTCTAATGTTATCTGTTTCAATATTTAACATCCACATACCTAGTAGCTAAACGAAAGGAATCACTAGGGGATACGTCTTCATTTTTATTCGATGTCTCCGTAAAATCAAGGACAAAGTTATTTTAAGGCTTGCAAATCGAATCGATATCTTGGTATTACCTTACTAAGCTTTATCGTCACGAATCCTGTTTCCACTTATCTTTTATCGATTAGATATTTACTTAAATATTTATAAAATCCAGAAAAGTTTGGCCCAAGTAGTTACTAAGAATTTTCGAGAACAACAGGCAGTAGTAGTGGGATCGTGACCCACTGTGAAACCTTTTCACAGAAAATGTCACAGTGACATTCCCATTGCTTAAGGAAAATCATTATGACACTTACTTCGAAAACGTTCTACAATGGCTCAGGGAACAAATGGTTCGACTGTACCTATTACAAGGTTTTACTCCCGGCTAAATAGACAATTAAATTATAATTCAGGGATTTTACTAAGTTCTCATCGGTATCCCCAAAAATTATATTACGGTCTTAATAAACGTTATACTATGTGTTGATCGCGACTCTGTTTGCGAAGAATTCGTTTATCGCTACCCCGCGGAAACTGTACATTTTTCCGGCATAAGCAGTATCCTACCTATATGATAATCTACATAGGTTACAAACTATTTGTGTGCCAAATTTCGTCAGAATCCGTCTAACCGTTTTAGCTTTAATGAGTGATCGACAAACATGCATAGGTAAGTATTACATCCATATACTCAAGTATACAGGTACTTTATTTCGCACACACAAAAATAAAAAAAACACAATCAATTATTCAGTAATTATAAAAATTAAAACTAAAATTAAAAACTAGACTTAAAAATAAAAATTATAAATAAAAAAATTGCCCCAGATTGCTGCCTATGGGTAGCGTGCCCAGAAGGCTGGCAGCATTGCCACGTTGGATGGCAATGCTGATCCTCTGTGCCAAGTATAACGCAGCCTTCTGGTCACGTGTCGCCTCGACCAACCGCTTGGAGCATTCCCTGTAAACTCTGTGGGCGCTTTCTCCCCAGGGCCCCAGAGTCTCAACCCCAAACGGCTCGAATAGGTAGCCACTATTAATAGTTGCGTATTTGCGCCGTTTGAGAAGCTCGGCAGAGTTTGCGGCAAAGCCAGCCTTTGATGCGGTGCCATTAAGATGGGACGGCGCCAGAGTATCGCTACACGTCGCGTCCCAAACCAGCGGCCGACCCATCCTCCATGGCACGAGGGTCATGCCGTCGGGTCTCTTGCCATCATCGCGGGCAAGGCCGGTCGGTTCTAAAATGGCCGGCGCTCCCGCGCTGACTAGGGCTCGACGGATGACGTCGTTAAGGCTGGCATGGCGAGGAGCACGCCCTGCGCTTCTGACGCAGGATAAACCACGGTGACCCAGTTTGTCGACTGAGTCACCACAGCGGCAACGATGTGGGGCAACGCAGGTCACTCCCAGGCGGAGAGCGACGCAGATGCGGAAAGATGAGTTATCTAAAAGTGTCCCGATCGGTGAAGATGGCAGAGCTTGGAGCCACTGCCCGGATTCCCACTTAGCAACGGCGAGGAGCCGAGCGCGCTCTGAAAGACTGGTTGACGTTTGGTACAAATTATCCCGTACCAGTCTACAGAGTGGCTCATCCCAGAGCCGCTGAGAACTGAGGTTTCCGGGCAGATCGGTGCTTGGGCAGGCGTTGGTCCACGCAGTTCTGGCCTCAGATAAAAAGGGCATGTCCAAATGTTGTACTGGCGACTTTAGAATTTGGGAGGTAAGTTCCAGTGAACTGTAAACTGAAGACAGATATGCGGGGAGCGAAACACTGGAAATTTTTCTAATACCCAGGCCACCATGTCTAATAGGAAGGGAAGCCTGTGTCCATGAGTGTTCATCCAAATTTATGTTAATGATCGAAACTAAAAGGTTCTGAATAATTTGGTCAATTTTCTCCAAAAGGGTGGGAAATTTCCAAAAGTGGCTGCACCTTAAGACATAGGTAAATTTGGGTACGAAAAGGCAGTATCTTATAACTGTGTACGCTACGTGAGCATTTATTTTGGTCAAGCGATCCGAAACTTCGTTGAGGTTTTTGATTTTGTTGTCTAAGAAATCGGAAAAAGATTCATCTAAGACAGGTGCTCCAGGGAGGTGAAGTGAGCTTTTCTCTATAACTTTAATATTTGGAGCTCAAGTGAATAGGAGTAGGTAAAAGGAACACTCGTGCTAAATTCCATGTCTCTCATAGATGTAGAGTTTTTGAGATCATGGATGCGTACCTCCAGGTACCGTATTCGGAATAAAATGTAGGCTATGTTTTATTCCTATAAAGAGTAGGTATCCTGCATGTTAATCCAGTTTATAAACAATCTGTGCGCCAAGTTTCATCAGAATCCGTCAAACTGTTTTAGCATGAAATAGTAACAAACATCCATACATCCATGCGTACAAACTCTCGCGCAAATGATATAACTGCAAAACAAAATTTAATAAATCTTCTCAACTCCCGTTATCTTTGAAACCGCTAATTACAATATTTTCAATACTGCCCACTTACCTGACATACCTTCCGGCTGTCAAGTCTGGTTACACGGCTCAAGATCAGCATCTGGGGCCCTAGCACACTAGCGGCTATCACAGACATAAAACATCCGTCTCATTCGTAGTCACTTACTGGTTAGAAAGGGACATAAGCTCCACTAATTATTGTGTCTCGCGCTTTCATTCTCGTAGAAGAATAGGTAAAAATTGGCCAGCTCTCTATTTCGCGAGAATTTAAAAAACCCTTCTTACTGTACCTCATGTGTGCGCAAAAATCTAGATCCAGTGGTTTAGAAACCCCACCACTCCCATCGCGATCCGTAAGTCATAATCAAGTAAAGTAAGTAAGTATGTAAGTAAGGTAAGTAAGTCTGTCATAGTGATAATTTTTCAGGAACTCTATAGGTTAAGTTAGGTTTATTTTATGACAATCCAGGACAATTAATAGATTCGGAGAAAAAAGAGTTATGGTAAATGATCAGTGGCAAACATTACATTATGACTTGCAATATTTATGGATCCCAATATAGGCCCATAAAAGTGTAACGTGCCTAACTGTTAGATTTAGATGATATCTTGCTGATTGAGGAGGTGAGAGCGAAGATGGCTGGCAAAACCATACTTCGTCTAATCGACTGACAATTTGACTGAATAACTTACTGAAAATGCACATCCGAAACCGGGTCTATACTTATAGTTTGGTTTTGCCAGCCATCTTCGCTCTTACCTCCGGAATCAGCAAGGTTCGGCGTTACCGGATCAAGGATAGCGTCATCAATCTACCAGTCAGGCACGTTACACTTTTACATATACAAAACCTATCGTGCTAGGCCTCCCGACCTCGATACAGTTACCGAGCGACGAACAACGCTAAAATTAACGGAGTTTTTTGCGACCATCATCTGACGATCTGCTGACACAATGCGGTCATAGTTTTTATTTGGCACAAATGCCATTGTGATAGCCCGCACTGCGTATTGTTCTGATGCTTTAACAAGGACTTCCGGATTGCATTTATAGCGTCTAATTTGTTGTTAATTTTAACTATTATATTGTCATTATCATCAAATTTTAACCTGCAGTTATGTTGGCAAATTAATAAGGTATTCCCTTGACTTGTCTAAACTTTTTTTGCCTAATTTCACTTTGTCTACCAACTTTTACTATAATGAATAGTTTGTCTAAAGTCAGTTTGTATAATTTCATTATATATAATTTTTATTTTGTCGAATTTTCATTTTTACTATATGATCATTTGCATAACTCTTGTTTTGTCGAGTTATTATTTTTTCGAAAACTCACTTTGTCGATTCTTATTTTAACTAATCATCATATAGCCGAATGACGTTTTAACTAACATCATTTGCATGTGTCTTGTTTTGTCTAATATTATTTTATCGAAAACTCACTTTGTCGATTCTTATTTTAACTAATCATCTTATAGCCGAATAACGATTTAACTAACATCATTTTCATAAGCCTTGTTTTGTCTAATATTATTTTATCGAAAACTCACTTTGTCGATTCTTATTTTAACTAATCATCATATAAAACGTTGTTGATGAGAATGAGACACTTCACTTCTATGCGCTGCGCTACGCTCCCGCATTAGCCTTTGAACCTAACCATGCCGAGTCGCTTCCGCTCCGACAGGTCTTGATCGCTCGCTTGCTGGCTTCAATCGTTATCATTGAGTCAGCGAGCGAGCAAAGCGAGCGAGCAAGACCTATCTGGGCGGAAGCGACTCGGTATGGTTAGGTTCAAAGGCTAATGCGGGAGCGTAGCGTAGCGCAGCTTCCGCATTAGCCTTTGGTGTTAGTTATTTTTTTTATGACCACCCGAAAAATCATTATCATCAAAATTAGTTTATTTTTGAACTATAACTTCTATAGGCACGCTTGAATTTGGGACCGCGTACAGCACGGGATGTACATTTTTCCTTATTTCTTAGTTCACAACACCAATAATACTTATTATTGGCATCCCGATCATCTACGCTCCCGCTAGCATTATACCAAATAAGTTTATACAAAATGAAATTATGCAAAATGTACGTTAGGTAAAATACAATTATGTCAGTCAAACATTATACGAAATAAGTTTATACAAAATGAAATTATGCAACATGTACGTAAGGCAAAATATAGTTATGTCAGTCAAACATTATACGAAATAAGTTTATACAAAATGAAAATTATACAACATGTACGTTAGGCAAAATATAATTATGTCAGTCAAACATTATACAAAATAAGTTTATACAAAATGAAAATTAAGTCATTTAAAATTAGACGAAACAAAATTATATAAAGTAAGTTGTATGTAAAATGACTTTCACTTAAATGAAAATTAGGTAAAATGAAACATTAGGTTGAGTAATATTAGTTTATCTAAAATTAGTCAAACTGATAATATGCAAACAGTTGTTACGCAAAACAAGGTACAACCAATTAATAATGCATCTTTCGGTTTGTTTATTTTGTTTGCTGTAAACAAATAAATGTTCTTTGCTGTCGAATCGAAGCTGTCTCATTATAAGGAGTAACTGAGGGTTTTTAATTAGTTGAATAATTAACACTTGGTTTCTTCAGCCATGAGAGGTTAATCGTTCAACGTGACCCATTGTTGCTTGCGTCCGCTCTGGAGGAATATGATGAATACTCATTAAATACCGTATTGGCCTTTTCTTTATCATTATTACCTGTAATTATTAAATATTTACTTTTGCTTCTGATTCATTTATCGTGATTATTTTGAAATCATTTCTCCGGACGCAACCAAGGGTTGTTATAAATTTAACCTTAGGTACATAACATAATATTAGGTACATATTTAATAATTACATTTGAAATTTACCATAAGCTTTTCGGTGAAGGAAAACAGTATGAGGAAACCTCATACACCTGCGAGAAATTTAATGGTGTGTGTGAAGTTCCCGATCCGTGCGTACCTACGTGCCTGTTTGTCTATCATAATTCCCAAACGGATAGATTAATTCGGAAGTGGGTTTTATAAATCACTTCAATCCTGATGGTTGAGGTGCTGATACACTTTAGCATTCACTTGTAACAGAACAGCGAGCATACGCCGTTTTTAGAATGCTCGCTAGGATGCTCGCTAAAACGCTTCTTTTATTTTGTGAGCTTTTACCTGTAATGTAACATTCGCTAGAATGCTCATTTCATTACAAGTGAATGCTCAAGAGACTATGAAAAAAAAAACACGTTGTAGTGGTTCAACTTTGCTAAGTTGAAATTAAAAATAAAAATACCCATGTAAAACATTAGGTAACGACCGGTTTTAAGTGATTCCATGAGTTCAAACAATTCGAACATCAAAGCGGTTACCAATGAAGCGTTAATTGATCTGAAGGAAAAAAACCAAACCTTTTCAGTTCCGGTCCGCGACAACGGCCTAGGAATCTTGACCGATAAAAACATACAAACAATGTAATCGATTGATAGTCGAGACAACATTGCATACGTGGTGTTAGCCACGAAGTGATATTAAGAGCCTACCGTGTTTTTGGCGCATTTATTGCATTCATTTAATCTCGTGCTGTATCATTACAAGTAAAGCTATATATAGTCTTGAAATTCATGTGTAAGATATTTGAGGATTCACTCTAATGACAAGTGTTTATCGAAACACGATTACCTACTTATAGTTCGCTCGATAGAAAAAAAATCCAAAGTCTAAAAAATAAAATAAATTCGTAGTACGACGCTGATACCGCACGGCAGGTCATGACTTTTTGAATGTTAATAAAACAAGATGTTTTCTAGGGCGTAGTGTTGCTACATTTTTAAAATATATATTTTTTGTAGTAATAATAATAATAATAATAATAATAATTCTTTATTTCCATAATAATGTACAGGTATCTTATACAAATATATGTGGAAACTAGATAAAATCATAAATAAAGTGGGCCACAGCTGCCAAACTAGGTTTAAAACCTGTATTTCAGCAGTCGGAGCTCTTCCATGAAAGCAATAAAAGTGCTGAAATCTAGCAACAACACAATCCTACAATACTTGAAAATAGGAATACGAGTATAATACAGAGAACATTATTTAACATGCTTAACAGAACCAAAGCCAAAAACAGCAGCTATTATGTGTATAAGTATGAGTATGTGTGAGTGTGTGTGTGTGTGTGTGTGTGTGTGTGTGTGTGTGTGTGTGTGTGTGTGTGCATGTGCATGAGTGCGTGAGTGTATGCATGTTCGAGTCGAGTACATATCTGTTATATTTATCGTTACATTATCGTAGAATAATAAGAAGTTCCTCAGTTTCCTCATAAGTAAATTTTTGTAGCAATTTTTTTATCTCAGATTTACATTGGATCCTATTTAATGGATGCACAAATTTTAACTTATTAATTTTATTATATATGTAGGGACCAAGAAAACAGAAAAATCTCTTTATAAATGAAGTACGGAATTTTAGAGGCTGATGTACGATAATGTCCTTTCTTCGTTTCTTGAAGATTGACTTATCATAAATAGTTAGACCGTGTTGCTTCATGATGACGCTGAGCAGGAACAGTTGTCTAACATTGAGTACATCACAGGATTGGTATAAAAGATTGGTAGAGAACAAGATAGGTCTAAAAGTACAAACTTTGAGTATTGCACGCTGGGCTATCTCTAGGGACAATAAGGTCGTTTTATGAGCCCCACCCCAACAAGAAATACAGTATGACGTGATAGATTGGCACAGAGCTAAGTAGAGTTGTTTCAATAATACTGCATCAACCACGTGCCTCAGGCTTTTAAAAACATAAATGAGTTTTCTAATTTTGGCAGAGAGTGAAATTATGTGGTGCTTAAAATTTAGATTCTTGTCCAAAACTATTCCAAGATACTTAATTGTCGGTACACGTTCTAAAGTCCTACAAGAGCATGCAATACTTCCCATTGAATTACATTCATGTACATATATGTCATGAGCTTCACCAGGTTGGCCAGCATCTCTTATAGAGAAAGCGATATATTTTGTTTTGTCTACATTTAACGTTAGTACATTGTTTCTAAGCCAACTTGTTACTACATTAAGCCCCTCTTGAGCAGCCTTAAAAGCATCAGGCCAAGTGTCCGCGGCAAAGAGTAACGCAGTGTCATCTGCGTAAGACACGACTTTTCCTGGGATGTTTGTCAGGGACAACAGATCATTAATATAGGCAAGAAAAAGCGTGGGTCCCAAAATACTGCCCTGTGGAACGCCATAAGAAATTTGGAGCTCATCACTTATAAAACTACCAATTTTAACACATTGAAATCTATCAGAAAGATAGCTCTCCAGTAACTTTAGCTGTAACCCTCTAATTCCTAGCCTTTTCAGCTTCTCCAATAATTTTGGGACTGCGACCGTGTCGAAAGCCTTAGCAAGGTCAATAAAAATGGAAATACACTTCTGCCCCTTATCTAAACTTTTAGCTACAAAATCTGTGACAGTGTGCACTGCATCATTCGTCGATAAACCACGACGAAAACCAAATTGATTTTTAGATATTACATTATTGGTTTCAAAAAAGTTAATGAGCCTGACATTAATTATCTTTTCAAGGATCTTGGACAGTGCTGGTAGAATAGAAATGGGCCTAAAGCTTCCGACACGGTCTCTATCGCCTCCCTTGTGAACTGGTGTAATAACTGAACGTTTAAAAGCTTTAGGAAATACGCCCATCCTCAAGCAATTGTTTAAAATATGAGTTAATGGAGGGACAAGAAACTCCCTACACGATTTGAGTACCGCGCTCGTGATATTATCCCATCCCACTGAGCAGGTGTTTTTTAAGCCAAGTATAAGACGGTTTACTTCATCCTCGTCAGTAGCTAACAGAACAAAAGATGCCGAACTATTACGATCAACATCCTGCGAAGCATGACACGAATTTAAACTAGCATGATTATTATTATTTTGTAGCGCTTCAGCTAAAGATCTTCCTATATCAACAAAATACTTATTCACTTCGTTAACTGACTGTTGGGGAGATGGACTCAATGACAATAACTCCTTTGGAAAAACATTAACTTTAGAAGTACCTGCAATGTTCTTAATTACTTCCCAAATCTTTTTACTGTTTTTACCAGCTTTACGTATTTGTTCTTTATCATATAACCTTTTAACCTTTTTCAGTAGTGTATTGCAAAAATTCCTATAGCGTGTATAAGTAGTTTTAAGAATGACATTGTCAGGAGAACTCTTTGACATTAAATGCAATTTGTCTCTATGTTTTATACATCTTAGAAGACCTGGTGTAATCCATGGCTTAATGACCTTTTTACGATTCGATAGAGTAATAATTTTAGTATTTCCGTCAATACTAGTTTGTAAGGATTTTATTAAATAATTTACGCAAAAATCTGGATCAAGCGATTCATAAATAGGCTGACAGTTAATATCTAAAACATCTGATATTAAATCTTCAAAATTAAGTTTAGTGTGCGTGGTTACAGAAAAAATACGACTAATCTTGTGCTTCAGAAATAATAAGACCGGTTTATGGTCTGTGATTGCAGTTTGAAGAACAACAGTATGTGAAGGGTTTTTACTTTTTAGCAACACATGGTCAATACAAGTATTACTATCATCTCTTGTGACTAGAGTGTGCGTTGGTAAGAGTCCATGGAAAGCAGCCAGAGTAAGATAACGTTCAGCAGACGTATCTATGGCAGTTGGAGTAATATTTATATTGATATCTCCCATAATCGCAACATTTTTAAACATAGATAAATCAGATAATATTTGATCTAGGGATGTCAGAAATTTGTCTCTCCTGTGGTCATAAAATTAGCCACTCCGACTTCCGAGTCAGCAAACTCAAGATTTATTTAAACGGGCCAAAAGCTGTCCAGCCGTTCCATACTCCGTTGTAGACTTGACTAAAAATATTGGCTGACCCTTAATTTTTACCATGTCCGCAGGAGAGACGCAAACAAAAAACGTGTTTGATGTATGACCCACGTACATTACTACATTACCTACATTATTTAATTTATAAAGCAGGTGCAGATAGTTCTCATATACTGAGAGGAGGTCTGTGCCCTGCAGTGGGACGTATATATGCTGGGACTACGATAAAGCAGGTGGGGGCAAGGTTCTCAAATATATCGGAACACGTTTTTATCGTCAAGGGCGGTCAGCGTGTTCATCGGAATACACTAAACATATCGATATTTGAAAACCATCTCCTTCGATGCTAACTGTAGAGTAATCTCCGTCAATGAATTTTAAGTTTAACATCTCTCTATCCAGAAATTATTTGTCAAAGTTAATTCTCATTCTGTGCTGTAATGATGACTCCACCAATCAGCTGACGTACATTTTATAAGATGTTTAAATGTTGATGGCAATTGCTAGTTATGACGTGACTTCTATGCCAACTCAATCAACTTTCCATTTATTTTAAAACTGCAAAATTATCTCATTTTGCAATTAAGTGAAAATTTGTCAACTTTTCAGGACTAAAATGAAGTGTTTTTACTGAAGTCGCGTTTTGGAATTTTTATTTTATGGTGAGGTAATAATGTATGTATGTAAACTCTTTATTGTACAAAAATAAGGAAAAAAAAACATTATTGACAACCGTTGAAAAACATGTACAAAGGCGAACTTATCCCTAATAATCACTATTAAGTAGGTATAGAGAAACTTGCAACTCATGTTCACTCACATCTACGTTTAAATGGACAACTTGATAGCCATTTGCAAAAAATATTATTGATAATACCTGTAGCAGAAAAGTAAACGGAAGTGCGAAGTAATGTTAATAAGGCACATTATAATTCTATCTTTATTAAAATCAAACCAACAATGAACGTTATGCAATAAGTATGAGAATTCTGAATTTGCAAGCGGTGAAAGTTTGCAAGCACTGGCTATCTGCGGTGCACTGTCAATGATCTGAGATATATTACAACATTAGGTATTGTAACGAAACATGGACAAAAGTAATTATCAATCGCGCGGTGTTCCTAAGTGCCTTTTACTTATGAAAGTAACCTCTAGCGGAGCTGCTCTCTTTCCATTAAGATCGCGTTGAGCCAGATTCTCAATTGTTTTACAACCGTACGAGTACCAAGAACTCGTATAAATGTCGTTATTGAAAAATACATAAATCGATAATCATAAAAAAATAAACAATTGAAATCGTTCGTTCAAGTTTTACTGGATTTGTTTATAAACATTACATAAAAGAGCTGGATTTTATGTTGACGATTTCACTGTGATAAAATAAGTATACTTTAAGCGTCAACGGTGGAATAGATGGACTAGGCTAAAAGATAATGGCATGTATTGTATCAGAGATATGATTTAAATGTAAACACAGTATTCATTATCTATAAATAATAAACGGAAAGCTATTTTTTTTACTACGGTTACATCTGGTTTGTTGTAAAATGACGATATGGTTTATTTTCACCAGAACCATGATATCCGCAAAGAAAAGAAGCGTAGTTCTAGAAACAGAAGTACCTACGCGTCATTTCATTGAGACTGCGCACTGGAGCTGTAATTTATGAACGAACGGAACTGTTACATAATTAATATTGATCACGGCATGAAGCTGCGCTTGGGCAATAGAAAATATTAGCCAACCGGCCTCGAGAACGCACTCGCTCCAATACGACTTAGTCAAATAACCCGGTTTCTCAACTGCATTAGAGTAGTAGGGCACCAACACTATTCGGCCGGTTGCCCGATGTTTAGAGTATTTTTAGTGTTTAGGTAGTTTACATTGATGAGTGATCTAAAATTAAGCTGAAAAGGTCATTGTATCGATTAAACCTTTCTGTAAGTAGTAGCATTTAACCGTGTTGTACTTATGATATTTCGTCAAAAATCAAATGTTCATCTTCGTTTTCTTTTGATCATGTTGGTTATAGTACATTTTAAATACTATTCGATTAGTGCCTTAACTAAAGCTGATACAAATTGAGACTGCCATTTCGTCAGTCATGCGACAGATATAAAAACGAATGAATCGAATGATACCTACTATGGGTTACAAACAAGATTATCTTCATCAATGAGAACTGTCACGCCTCAAACAGTCATCATTCGACACCCTTTCACTCAATTTAGTCCTTGCCTGACTATCTCGATGGGCCATTTGGATTACTTGTGGAACGGAAGACCTTCCCCTGAGTCAGAGAAAAATGGCCCATATTCTGAAGCGAGTAGCAACGATGACAGGTGCCTTCCTTTCGCTTTCCAACAATACCAATATCGTTAGCATAGATGCACGTTCTGCTTCGTGCCTATAAGGCTTGCAGTACCGTGTTGCAGTAACGATTACCTTCGTTCGAGGCAACGAGTAGGTATGGTACAAGTAAAGTCAACATTGACGGCTTTCTTTTGTTTTCATGTCTCATTCAAAATGCCTACGGACAAGTTGAGTAACAACGAGAATTTAAGAGCTATCTAGTCTATCAGTCTGTCAAACTTTCTGTAAATGATGTGCGTCATAGAACGTTTTTGTACACAAAATTGTCTGAGTAATTATGATTTCTGTTATTTTCACTTCAAGCTAGCTCATAAAGAAACATAAGAAACCAATATTCTTGTTTCTAACACACACATACGGTTGCAAAAAATAAGTCCACGGCCTTAATTGAGCTTTATGGAAAGCGGCGATGAAATCTTACTCACATTTACCGGAATACTGTCGCCATTAATAAATCACGTTTTCCCTACGCAGTTTCAAGTTTTATTTTATCTCTGTTATTTTTAAACATTTTTTTAACGCGCAGCAAGAATGGTCTGTTGTTTGACATCGATAAGTGATCCTTTACCAAGAAAATATTATCATCACAGGCTCCACCTCATCGTACGACACTTTGCTATCAGATGACATGTGAATTAAGTGAATCAGTCTCAATTGAAGACCGAGGTCATTGTGTTCAGTTGCATCGAAAAAATGGCGGTCTATATAGATGGACTATATAGATTTCAGTAGATTTTTTGAAGCTTCCTAAAAATTATGGCGAGATATGCAGCAACACACTAAGTATAATGAATTAATGATAAAGAAATACTACCTATTGGATTTTTCACACTTGAGACTGAATTCATCTCTATTTTTAGATTTCCTTGCCTCAAAAAGACAAAACGGAACCGTCATAGAATTGCTTTGCTGCCAGTTTATCTTTGTCTCTCTATCTTTTTGTCACTTGTTAAATTTTGACACTCGGAAGTTAATCAAAACCTACGAGTATAGGGTAGGTACTTCCCGTTAACCTACAATCATGAATTTTAACTGCACAAGTTAAGAAAAAAATCATTAATTTGAAGTGATTTCACGTTGAATAATCTTTTTGTTTTGCTTCAAACTTAAAGTCCGACTCGGACTTCGCAGGCTTTATTAGATACTGTAAATACACTTACATAAATTGTGCAAATAGTTGCAATAATAATCTCAAGACCATAAAAATTTATGATAGACAAATTTCCTTTTGTTTTGCGCCCTTTACAAACAATGTCTGTTAACTTATGGATAGTCAAGCACAAAGATAGCTTAACCTCTTAGTATTTACTTACTTAGTATAGGTAAACAACGAAAGTTACAAAGTAGTTAGGTACTAAAAGGTTCAGCTACTTTTGATCTCGACATACGACCAAGTATGCGTAAGTTTTGCTAATTTTCCACGACCATTTCATAGACATTTAGCAAAATTTGAGCTTAGTGCTCGGAAAAGCCTTACAGCAAAGGACGGCTTCGGTAAAACTTCAAGCTCCTAGTCCTACTTTAGACTGTGCCTTAATCGGTCAGTCAGTCATTCTCTTTTAATCATATACTTATGCACATTTCGTTTGAATGAGTAGGGTAAAATAATAACCATAAAATAGCAACGCCCGACACCGCAAAAACGGACGCCACGAGGCACCATAGGCCACGAGGAGACGTCAATGTACACGTGTAACTTTATTTGAAACCATTTATTGCTTGTTTTGCAGTAAAACATTAACTAATTTAAAACAACTGTGCAAATCGAGTTGGACTAGTCTTAAGAGGATTCTGTGCAAATTTAAAAGTAACCAAAAAATTAACAATACATTTTCATGGCAGTGGCGGGGCATGATAATTTTTGCAAGTATAGCCGGAGCAAAAAACACCCAAAATCCCCATTTATCCTCTTCTTGAAAGTGCAGTAATGGTAGAGAATCGTTTGGTAACTTCGGAAGTATAGACTACTTGGGGGAATCGGGTTGTTAGTATGTTAGTACCCTTCGCCACTGCTACAAGTATCAGTGATTTTTGGATTTTTTTGTGATTCTATAACTCCTTTTCCATTTGAGATACCCAAAACCATTTATTCGCCACTTTGTTTTGCTTGAGAGTGTTTTGGCAAAGAAGTTGGTGTTTGTAAAAAAAAACGAAAATTATTGCAGTAAAACCTTGGTTTTGATCATTACAAGGTCATTAACAATTAAAGTAAGTAAGTAGTAGTTGCTAAATATTACCGTTTCTGTATAAACATGGAAAAATGTTAGTCTGTTAATTTGAAATAATGACGCTAATTAGTTACACGAGCGAGCTTCTCATATTTAGTTGGATTCTATGATTTGATGGTCAATTTCAGTTTATTCTTAGGCTCGTTGCATTCGAAAATAATGCGTCTTCTGGTAAAAAACATTGCTAGGGTTTTTAAGATTTTATCAACTCCTCTAATTATTCTTTATTCTAAAATATTTATTGAAGCTGCTAATCTGCACTAGAATGAGATTGCGTTTCTCTGACACACTTTCCAAGCTAAATCACAACTTCTTTTCAATTTTGCTTGTAGGTAAAGTCACAACATTCACGTGTTTCAATACCCTTCTTTTTACAATTTGAAGTCGTTTGAAAATCGATATACTTAATAAAAAAACTTTCGCCAGATCTTGAATATAGCTCTTATCGTCTTGTAGTAATTGAGCCCGGGATCTCCCTTTTACCTAGCAAGCAAAACGATTAACAAACTTATATCGTAATTAATATGATTCATGACATTCCATTATGGTAAGTGGTTTAACCCTGATATATACTGTACCTACTGCTTCCGCATTGAAGGTCAAAGAACTTTAGATTTAATTACTGGGAGGGTTGGTTCAGGCATTTTAAAGGAAAACTGTTTGGTGATAACTTTCGAAAGAGCAACGACCGCGGATGAGGGGTTGCGGGGCAGCCGCCTCCCCCTATTTGAATAAGAAAAATTGACTAGAGGAAGCCGTGACCAAAGAAGTTTGCCCCTCCATCACGGAGTTCCTGCTAATTTAGATAGCGAAAAATGTAATATTTTAAGTATCTTTCCCCTTCATTAAATTCTAGCCACAAAAACTTGACGACATTTTTACAAGTGCCTCAAAAGTGAAGAATATTTATAATGAACTTCATATATATTTAGTCAAGTGTGCGTTTGCTTGACAAATATTTAAAGCAATAGGTGTAAGTATCTTAAAAATATATAAGTAGTCATGTGATTTCTTGCTCACTAATTAAAACATGCAATATTTAAACACATTAACTTGCAGAGCATTTATAGCTTCTGTCCCATTGGAGATAAAAAAATTGCTCACTTAATTTTGTCTCCCTAATGGAACACACAAAGAAATATATCGAGATAGAAGGAAAATGCTCGGCAATTTGTAGCGAGACCGAGCCTGTAACATCTTGCGTAGGTACTTTGACGTCACGAATGTAATTTAGTGATGGGAAACATAAGCCGCGCGAAATCAATTCAAAAGCATCGATTCACAGATCGATTAGGGAACCGATTCTTATGCACAGAGGAAATGATAATTATTTTCGACAGAGGAAATGAGAAAGGTCAGAATTTCAAATCGAAAAATATAAAAGTAGGTAGGTACCTACCTAACCAATAAATTGCTTTACATTTGTCAGTACCTACTATAGCCGCTGCAGTTATTCATCATCATCATCATCATTTCAGCCGTAGGACGTCCACTGCTGGACATAGACCTTCCTCATTGACGCCCAATCATTACGGTTGAAAGCGACTTGCATCCACCCTGAACCTGCGGCCTTCACCAAATCGTCCGTCCATCTCGTTGGTGGACGTCCCACGCTGTGCTAGCCAGTATGTGGTCTCCATTCGAGAACTTTTGGGCTCTAACGACCATATGTTCTGCATGCTATATGGCCTGCCCATTGCCATTTCAACGAGCTAATCCGTTTGGCTACGTCAGTGACCCCGGTTCTTCTACGGATCTCCTCGCTTCTAATTCGATCCCGTAGAGAAACTCTGAGCACAGTCCTCTCCATAGCTCGTTATTACCTACCTACCTATAATCGTGTAAGTACTACACACACACACACACAAACACACGCACATTTTTTAAAATAATATTTAGCCTTATGTAAATGTGTACCTTTTCATCATATGACATCATCACTACATCAATAGTCGGATAAGCTGTACTGATTACTCGTCGGTACTTTGATGGGCCAGTAAAGGTGTCTTCGTGGAAATGTATAGAACAATTCTTGCTGTTTTTTGTAGGAAACCATTTTTTACGACCAGTTGTTTTCAATCCATTTATTTTTAATATGAGGATCATTCGGAAAACTAAAATAAAATTGCAATATAGAAGTAACCATAACCTGTTTGTTAATAATATTTGCTTTGCACTACGTACATTATATAGCTACATAATAATATAAAAACGTAATTATCATTTCCTCTGCTTTCAAAATCGATTTTAATCGAGTAAGAACTGCGATAGTGTACTTGTACATCACTATTCTTACTTTTGACAGAAAAAATGATAAATTGACCTTGGACGTGACTCGATAGTTTGAATAGCTTATTTTTACATTGCTGGTTTTGAACGCACGCCATGTCTGGCTCGTCAAATTAAAGCCGCAATGGAAAGCTAGCGTGGACACACTATCGCCCGCTACTGTTCTGATGAAAATAATAAAATAAATCGTTTTTTAATTAATAACAGATATTTTAGGACAAATAGTATTTACCAATGAAAGGAAATACCTCGACTAACAGCTCCAACTTTATCTGTAGTATTTGAACAGTTAATTACTGAACAACGAGTCATTTTATTTTTAAAACCTGACGTCGCACGCAGATCGCGGTCGGGAGCAGACTGAAGTTCGCGGCGAGCATTGGGGCTTATAAACTCCATTTGGCCAGTCGGCGTACGTAAACTCTTTCCTTCTATCTCGATATATTTCTGTGGGAACACAGCAAAAAATCACCAAAATTGTTCGTTCTCAAATGACGATCAGTCATACAACACGGAAACAGAATTTAATTTACATAATTGCTAGCTCTAACCCGTGACTTCGCCCGCGTTAGAAATATTTACTATCTTAGAATTTTTCCTAAAAAAAAGGTTACAGTAACATTTTTATATGTACAACAACTTTCGCTCGGACAACGCCATCTATTGATTGCAGATGAAGTTAACGGGTTATCTTGAAAACCGGGTACTTAAATATATGCCTTTTCAAAAGAAATTGTTTGTTGTTGTTTTCAAATGAGGAAATTTTGGGATTTTCTTACACAGAATCAAGAGCGCTATTAATTTTGATGATAAAAAGATATTCCCAAATTTTTGTACTTATCAGTTTCGTGACGTTTTTTCATACAGTTTATAGGGCTCGTCACAAAACTGACACAAAAAAATCGTATAAAAAATTAGGAATATTTTTTAAGATAAATAAAAAATAAAACCTCCTTCGAAAAACATCCAAAAAACTATGAAATAATAATTGAACCGAACCGACCACAATAAGCATGAAAATATCTTTCTTCTAATCTGTTTGAAGTCGGTGTCCCAGCTGGAGTCAGCAGGAGTGGACCTAGTAATCTAACTTACCTACATACAGTCAAGGGCAAAAATATGTATACACTTTAGTACCTTGTCTATTTTCGTCATATTTGAACTGCCATAGGTATATGAACTGTCACAGTGGTTAAAGTGACAAGGTACTAAAGTGTATACATATTTTTGCCCTTGACTGTACCTAAGTACTATATCTATAGGGCTTCTACACTCCTGCTGGCTCGTGCTGAGGCACCGACTTAAAACAGATTAGAAGAAAGATATTTTCATGCTTATTGTGGTCGGTTCGGTTCAATTATTTCATAGTTTTTTGGATGTTTTTTGAAGGTTTTATTTTTTATTTAAAAATTTTTATTTTTTGCTTTTTAGTTGTTTCTGTATAAAATAGATGCGTAGGATAAAATCATCAGTTTGACTTCGAAATAAGTTTATGTTGAAAATTCTATTTTTAATACTCGACAGGGTTATGTCGTTTTATTACAGAGTTCCATGATACTTTCTGAATGCAAATGCTTGACTTGTCACCGAAAATACTAAAATCGCTATACGTTTCTCTTGAATTTTTGAGGAGTTTCTTCAATTCCTCATGGATCCCATCATCAGAACTGGATTTTGGTAACAACGAGACCAACCTTGAAGCATGTGCTTTCAAACAACGAAAAAATTTTCCAAATCGGTTCATAAATGACGGAGTTCTGAGGTAACACACGTTAAAAAAAAAAAAAAAAAAAAGAACATACAACTGAATTGAGAACCTCCTCCTTTTTTTGAATTCGGTTAAAAAGGGTACACTTTTTTTGAAAATGCCCTTATACGTCAACGATCTTAGACAGTGCCCCCTATTCTTGTTTATAGTTAAAATATTATCCCAAGGGTACGCATTACTTGGATATTGATATTAAGTACCTACCTATTGTATGTACGTCTCAATTCAGATTTTCGTTTATCTGCACCAGGGCCGGATTATTATTATTATTATTAATGCAATTTTCAGCGCCCCCTTTCAGCCAAATATCAACCGCACTTTTCAAGAAGTCAAATTAAATTAGCTGGTAGCATGCTTTGAAAAATAGCAAGAACACTTGTTGTCAACGAGGATACAAATTTTCCATTTCAATTTTCACTCCGAAACCTTTTTAATTTCTTTTTTGCGCGCGTTTGGCCCTTTGGCGATGCGGGGCTCCTAGACAATTGCCTACACTGCCTAAAAGTTAATCCAGTCCTATTCTGTACGTATTCATCTAAATACGTTAAACTGTTATTACGTGTTTGGCTAACAAGCCTCCCAATATTTTCATATACTTTCTCACTTATAATATTATTATCTCATTTATACTTAGAATAGGATTATATAGATTTGGTTACAAATGCAAATTATACTATTTAAATGAACTTAAAGTCGCTGAGTGGAGCAATAAAACTCTGTGGTGTTTATTGCTGTAAATGAAAGCAGACTAATTGATAAATATGGTACTTTGTACAAAAATCAAGTCGATCTGAGATCTGAAACTTAGTTTCATTGCGAAAGAGACACAATTAAACGAATACACTCTCTCATTGATAATATATTATACGCAATAAAAAAAAACTTGACTATTTTAACTACGTACATGCAAATGATTTTAGGACAAAGAGTTTGACAGGTATGTGTCAAATGTGTAAAAGTCATTACATTGATCACGCAGCCAGTGTGTGGTTAACTTTTTTGTGTCTGATTTTGTATAGTTACGTTAAAACTGACGTCAAATCATCGAGACGAAATTATGAAGTACGTACCTCTCTAAAACAAGCAAGACGGTTATGAAGTTCATAAACGTCGAAATAAGAAAACCGAAATCATACTGCTATTTCAAAACTCATGTCAAACTAAAAAAACACAGTGCAAATGTTCAAAGAGCGATCGCGGTAGATATTACATGATTTTAGAAGTAGGTATTTATTTACTTACCCAAAATTTACTTCGCCAAAATACCTAGTGTTTATCGGTAAAATAAGACGACACAAGCAACAAATCAAGAATATCTGTTAAAGTTGCTATTTTCATTCGTTTCATTTAAATGAAATATGCACTTTGCTTACGATGTAACCAACAAGTTCGGATGAATGGAGATTATGGTATTGCAAGACGCAACTCTAGTAATAAGTATTTTTAACCGACTTCAAAAAAAGGAGGAGGTTCTCAATTCGGTTGTGTTCTTTTTTTTTTTTTTTTTTAACGTGTGTTACCTCAGAACTCTGTCATTTATGAACCGATTTGGAAAATTTTTTCGTTGTTTGAAAGCACATGCTTCAAGGTTGGTCCCATTGTTACCAGAATCCAGTTTTGATGATGGGATCCATGAGGAATTAAAGAAACTCCTCAAAAATTCAAGAGAAACGTATAGCGATTTTAGTATTTTCGGTGACAAGTCGAGCATTTGCATTCAGAAACTATCATGGAACTCTGTAATAAAACGACATAACCCCGTCGAGCATTAAAAATAGAATTTTCAACAAACTTATTTCGAAGTCAAACTGATGATTTTATCCTACGCATCTCTTTTATACAGAAACAACTAAAAAGCAAAAAATAAAAAAAATTAAATAAAAAATAAAACCATCCAAAAAACTACGAAATAATAGTTGAACCGAACCTATTATTCTATTATTTTTTTTTTAATCTATTATTTTATTTTTTATTTAAAAATTTTTATTTTTTGCTTTTTAGTTTTTTCTGTATAAAATAGATGCGTAGGATAAAATCATCAGTTTGACTTTGAAATAAGTTTGTAATAAGTATTTCTCTAGTAATAAGTATTTTATTATAGCCCAGAAAACCAAATTAATTTTCAATTAACTGCAAAATTAGTTAATAGCAGCTTTTAAAACAAATAAATTGTTATTCTATTGAGTTGCTATAGAAATGACGTCATAACTAGCAATAGGGATATTGACGCCATTAAAAAATAATTCGAAGACATACTCCAGTAAAAAAAAAACACTTTAAGTATTTTAGCCCTGAAAACCAGATTAATTAGATTTTTGTTGCTTTAAAACAGAAAATAAATAGTTAATTGAGTTGGCGAACAAGTGACGTCATAAGTTGTTATTGCCATTCAAACTCTATGGGAGCATTGTGTTTTGACAGCTCATAAAAAGTACGTCAGTTGATTGGTAGTGTTAATATCCCTATTGCTATGCAATCTATCTATTTAGACTAACTAACTATTTAGTCTAACTATTTAGTTAATTGAGTTGGCGAACAAGTGACGTCATAAAGTTGTTATTGCCATTCGAACTCTATGGGAGAATCGTATTTTGATAGGTTATAAAAAGTACGTCAGTTGATTGGTGATGCCATTTTCCTTATGTCTTTGCGTACATTTTTATAACACACTAAATTAACGACAAATCAATATGGAGAGGTGGCCAAATCTGAAACTTAACTTGCTCTTACAAAAAAAAACTCGGCTTTCTATGACAGCGCCACTTAGCTGCGGCAAGAGATAAGTTTGTAATTCTGCATCAAGATATCACGCATCTTCAGATTTGAAAGTTTACATCTTAATTTTCTCGGAGCTTCGCAAAGCTGTCACAGCTTTGGACATGTGGCTTATGGTTTGGCATTGATAGACATTTATTGTGTTAAGTTCGAAATTCGAAAATGGTAGTTCGTATCGTACCGTCTCCCTCACTCTCGTATTAAAGTCAAAAAGTCAAAGTCAAAATTCTTTATTCAATTTAGGCATCGCTCTGAAAAATTGATTCCAAAGTCTGCAGCAGATCCCCATAAAATAAGGCCACATAAAATATACATTAGATATTATTAAATAACAATATAAGTATTGGTATAATAATATTAGTAATCCTACTCCTGCCTGATCTTTCCTACTAGACCTGTATGCTTATTGTATTACGCGTGGACGCTATCGCTTTCACTCTTTCTTTCTGCCAAACAGTATAAGATGGTGAAAGAAAGAGATGGTGAATGCAATAGGAAGCGCCCGCGCGTTAGGCAATTATGGCCCAGGTAACCCAGGTTGGTATTATCACAATAACAGCGGGCCGTAGCACTGCATTGATTGTCAACAGCATCAAAAGTCAAAATGGTCAAAACTTGATATAATTTTCATGACAATCGGACCATCAGATTCTATGAAGCTTGGCGGGCTGGAGGTTGAGTATAGCTGAGAGTCGGTGCAAGAAATATCGAGCGAGGTTTGTTAGGTACATTGCCAGGTTTCGAGATCCAGAATTTGTTCACTTTTTTACATAAAACTGACCCGTGATTGACCTGACCTGATGAAAACTGCAGATGAGGCCAAAGGTGTACCGTATTTCACTGTTTCAGGAACAGCCTATCATCTCTATTATAGCCTTGAAGAGCACTAGATTGGATATTCTATGTCGATGGGAAACAGACGAGCGAATTCGGCCATATTTCAAGTTTAACAGTATTGCGTATATTCAAGGTTTTGAAACGTGATTGGTCTCGCATTGCCATTACAAATTGTTTGAAAATACGGGACGAGAATAAACAAAGAGTTCTTTAATAAAATAAAAGCATAAAATTACTTTAAAAGACCATTTATATGTAATGCGAAGCGCTTGTAATGTTTATTCTCCGCACGCAGGACTGACGTTTGCTGAGCAATTTATGTTCGCTTTGTTAATAAACATAATCAACGTAATAAGGCATTTGTGCTTTAAATATTTTAATATGTAACTTGAAGTACCAATTTAATAATTAGTCACTATTCGAGCGTCTGTTGGAAGACACTTTCGTGGACACATTTTCGAAGAAATGGCAAAAGATTCTTACACAGTTTCCAGTTGTGTGGTAGAAGGACAGGACCTCTAATAAATAGCAGAAGATGTCATCAAAATCTACAGCCGATTAATAAAAAATGTGGCTATGGAAGTGAGGCAGTTGAAACACTCAAACAACTACCCATAACCGTTGGGGGAGTCTGGTTCTCGAGTGGCGACCAAGAACCTGAAGACGAGGCGTTGGCTTGCCTCCCAGCCTCCCACTGGGTGGAAGGACTACATCGTGAGAGTTATGAGCAACCGGTGGATGCAGGTTTGCAGGTGGCAAGTTGTCGTTTTGGTTCACTGTTGGATCACATAATTTTTTTAACCCAAAATTCATCATTTGGCATTTAACTCATTTTTTTATCATAAACTAGGTATTATTCATTCAGAATTCTTATAAAATAAACCTAACCTATAGAGTCTTAAGGATAACCATTTCAAAAGAAGAGAGAGAGAGGAAGAAAAAAGAGTTATTTGAAATGACGAATTTTGCCAAATAATGAATTTTGCGTAAATAATTTATGCCACCAGACTGGATCTTGTCGTTCATTGTGGCGTTCTAAGGAGAAGACCTTTGTTCAACAGTGGACACAAACTGATAATGATATATGATATTATATACCTACCATTGTATAAATTATAATTTATGGACGGAGTTTCGCACACACTCATTTACTAGTATTTATCGCAGCTGGCATGGCGTCGTTAACTTCTATGAATACCAATTTGCGTAAAAACGTTTTAATAAGTAATTTATTATGTTTTAAAATAAAGTTCTGATATTTTTGTGTTGACATTCGTGAAACGAGTGTTTCGATAGTTGGATGATAAATCAAGAAACGGTCGGTTTTTATTTATAAATAAAAACAATGTTATTAAAACCTTATACAGTCAAAATCATTTATAACGACATTCATGGGACAGCAATATTTGGTCGTTAAACACGGTTGGTCATAATAACCAGTATTACTTTGGTATATAAGATCGTGTTGGGTTTTTTTTCTTGGTCGTTACATCCAATATGTCGTTGTAATTGGTGTTGCTATAAACGGTTTTGACTGTACCTGTTAATATTGGTTGGCGATATAATAAGTTCATTTGGTAAAGATACACGTGCATTAAATCAGCTAAAGTACTTAAGTTAAATACACCCCAAATATTTTTAATGTAAAATTAATTATTAATTAATTAACAATCCATGGTCAACCTCGTATTTTACATACAAATAAAGTGTCTGTTTTGAGATGGTAATTTGTATTGTTTTAATGCACCGTCTAGTCAGCTTGCTTTACCTGTGATTTTTTAAGCGAATTTTGTTTGTTTTAATTAACATAAAAAAGTTGTTATCGTTACAAAAGTTGGGAAATAATAGGTAGCAGTGGCGTGGCTCCGCAACAACTCGATTCCCATCGGGCTACCTGAATTTTTTATTATTTGTTTACTAAAAATTCAGACTCATTGTTGCATGCTAGTACGTCGATCGGGAACAGGGCTACAAGGGTCGAACACCGTCGTAAAGTTGCTTGTTTGTCTGTTTTTTACCGGATACATCTTGGCGAGTGTACACACAAATTACATGATTTAATTCCTCCAACTTCATTTTGCCAAGGGATATTCAGATGGGGGGAGGTGGAGGGTCCCCTTGTAGGTTTATGTGGTGGATAGCACTAATTTATAAGCATAAACTATGAGAGTTCCAAATCATTGGTAAATATACCGCACAGTTAAAAGTAGAGCTGAACAAAGTTTAAAACTTGCCAGATGTTTATTTTGTTTTAATAACAATGACAAAGGCAAGTTTAAATGTCAAAAGTCACAACATTTAGCAGGATTCCTTGGAACTTGGACCGGCCGCCACTCGTACAAACAAATACGACCATCATACAAACAAATACGGTACAAAGATCAATTTCGGTTTACGTGCCTGTCATTCGATAGATAATAAAAATCACGTTCGATTTACCCAGTTGAATATTGTAAAAAATTCATGACGTTTCCAAAGAATAGGTTTATTTTCCTTCTATGTTTATTTACATTATTTAAAAGAAATAATACTGTAGAATGTAACCATTTTTTGCTTGGTAAATATCAAATTATTTACTTTATTTTATACAAAACAAACATTCCTATATAATAAAATAATGTTTCAAACATTTCGGTTACTTGAAAGTTACAAACCCTATTCGTCAGTTAAAACTATCGCTTTCCTTTTCTCAAGTCATAGGAAAAAAGGACAGAGCTTAAATTTATCTGGGGATTGAAAAATAAGTAAAAATAATATATAAGTGCATTTTCCGTTCCAATCCACAATACGCCAACTTCGATTAATTATATACACGTTCAGTGTTAAAATAGTCTCTACCGGGTGATAAACAATAGTAGATTGTTCAACAAGGGACTAAAACAAGCCATAACGACACAAGATATTTAGCCACCCGAGCAGAGCGAGGGTGGCTATAATTCGCGTGTCATTATGGCAGTTTAGTCTCGCGTTAAACACTCTACTTTTCACTTTGAATGCGAGGAAAAAAACGATATTTTAGGTATACTAATCTAAAATATTACTTTTATGCAACGTACGCTCAATACTAGCAATGGACGTCTGTTCAGAATTCAAATAACAATTTAAATTTTTTTGTTGAGTGACGCTATGTTTGCATATTTAGCCAACAGATTCAAACTTGAAAATTATTTCATAGCTAATTGGACTAAGTATGCATAATAAAATGAATTCATCTTTAATATAATTAAATAGATTAATATTCGTAATTATTCATGGTGTTTCACGAAATTATTATTTTTTAAAATATTTTTTATACAGTTGTCATTTTGAGGTTATTTCCACGCCCTAAAGGCTTCCACAGACCGAAGCGCAGGGCGCTACGGAGCGCTACGGAGCACGTCGGAGCGTCCGCAGCGCGCTGCGGTCTGTGGAAAGCTTTAAAATTGTCTATGCCCAGTCACTGAAAATGGCAATAATCCTCCATCCACAAACACCGTGATTGGCAGTTTAGGGGTTTCCAAAGTAAATTAAAAAAAATTACTTTAATCCCTAGAGATCAATAAAGAGCTTTAGTCCCGATATGCAGAGACTAAAGTTACATTTTAAGAGCACGAGAAGTGAAAAAGAATAAACAGGGTGAATAAACAGTTTAAAATTTAATTTAATTTTTTTTTATATTTAATCAAATTTCTGAACATGTTTAGTGAAATGATAAAACGAATTGACTTTGCGATTTCGTTTCGTCGACTCACTGACGTGTTTCAGGGATTTTACCAAATCACCATCTGGTGAAAGAAAAAAACGGGTTGCCTTTTTTGGCTGATTTTGTCATTACACTAAACAGATTTAGGGATTTGATGAAATGATCGATAAAATGCATTCCCCATTTTAACATCCTGCGTGAATTGGTCATATTCATATCCCTTTAGAGATTTGTTCAAATCTCTGTTTTGGCCATTTCCCTGTGTCGTATCCAAGGAACTTCTGTAGAGCCTCGCCGCCTATTTTGTGATTGTCAAAAGGTAGAAAGATAGATACAAGCAAACCTACCTTTTCCTTGTACAGATCTTTGTACTGATACGATTTACTATGCGTGAAACGTAAAAGCCTAGGCAATGACCTCTACCGTAACAATTTGCGAGCGTTCCAACGTTGCAAAACTTACTTCACACACGCGACACGCCCCTCAATGCAACACGCAATGCAGGACATTCATAATTAAACCTGTTAAGGTCTCCAACAAAATATTACAATTAATAAATTACCTAGTACATAATACAGACAGATACAAGAGTATGTACAGCGTCGGTGCCTGTACCATAGTACTTTTTTTGCTAGTTAGCAAATGGATCAGTATTTAAGTATAATAAAAAGTTAACAGTTTTACCTAACTCAAATTGTCAACTGAAACGTATATAAGAACTAAGTCACAATAAAAGGGAGGATCTAAAACTCCTTAAGATTACATTCCTATTAGTATCTGGTCAGAAAGTTTTCTACCTGAGAATGCACCTCACTATTTCACAAATTTAATGTTTTTTTTTATTTCATCCTGATTAAGTACTTAATTTCAAATGTTTTGCTCCAGAATCCTTAAGAAGGTATATGCAACTTTAAATGTTAATAATGCTTTGGAATTTTCTAGGTGTTTCTGTTGGTCGTTAGAGGAAGCAAGGTTCTTTTTACGATGTTGAGCAAACATTGCCGGCCTTTGTCCGGCACTGCGCAGCGTCTAAACCAATGCGGACCCAAAAGTCAGCTTCCTCGAAAAATATAACTATGTTTACAAAGTAGTCAAGAGTATTCTAGCTACTAAGAAACATGTCCCTCGATTTTATTACAAAACGTAGCAAATATGTATTTTTGTAGGCGTTGATGTTCGTAGACATTTTTTTTGTGGCAACCAAGTGCGAATTTTTAGAGATTGACAGTGGTCGTCTGGTAATTGTCATGTAAGACAGAAAAATAAAAAATAAACTATAAGGTACGCTTATTGTTTAACACGCGGGCGCTTACTTATGCTTTAACTATTTCTTTCTGTCAAATAGTATAAGATAGTGACAGAAAAAGATGATGAACTCGATAGCAAGTGCCCGTGCGTTAGACAATACGGGCTCTAGGACTAATTTACAAATAACGCATACGTATTTTGTATCCATCTAACAACACAATTGCGACGAAACCTTAAAGAAGTTATGTATTTAATGTATGTAGGTAGATAAGTGTCCCTTTCTTTGTTCCCTGCTAAAGCGTAAATGGCTTAGACGGCTTTGGTTTATTTGGTATCATTGGCCAGGTCTCTGAGATAAGCTGCGAATAAACAGACAGACGGACACGACTTTGAACAGTTCCTTGTTGACAACGGAACCATCAATAAAATCAACTTCCTCAAATGATGGCACATAATCGCCTATATTTGTTAATTTGTTCATGAATATTTAGTTCACACGTCCCCGCCACTACCTTGTTAGTATTTACAAATCTGTGCGGAACTCAATAATGGTTCTCGCAATAGCTGTGTGCACGAGCTCTATATTTACTTAAATACTAATGAGTCGAGCCTCTAACGTGATGTCAGTATTATACAATTCTCGAAAATTCTTTTCTTTGGAACTGGTTAATGTTCGCTGGACTTTATGCGGTTAAGGCCATGTTTTGAATTACGCACTACGACGGCTTCGGTTATAGTGTTTGCATCTCGCTTCTGCAACGATACATATTGGTCTGTGGAAATGAAAAGGAACATTTTGCAAGCGTTCACGTTATTTGGACCGTAACCTTAATCGTTGGGTGCTAAGTGGCATTTGTAGCGAAGGAAACCTATCGTTTTCCGGTTTTGGCAACACGGATATGGGTGGCTCATGATTGGATCCTTAAATTTAGACAACAACGGAAGTGAACTTACATATTATATATTAACAGTATACCTAATATTCGTTATTATAATTGCTAAACTTTAAACCGATTAAAATGTAACTCATTAAGTTTATAAAAAACGGGCATTACGAGTCGCCCTACGCACAATGTGTTCCTTGCTAGCTTGCGACAAATATTTCAAATTAATTTTTTAACTACTATTAATCGTTAACTTTTAAAGTCTACTAAGCTGTAACAGTTTTCCTTTAACGGTTTAGCTTGCAAAGGAGAAGGACACTTGACTCTAACAAAATTTAACAGTTTGAAGCTTAGTATTTTGCAAACGGATCAATAAATCAAAAAATAATCCTAGCAACCGTACTTATAATGTTTATTAAATATCTATCCAACAATATCCCACATAATAATGTAAGGGAGTGTAGTTATTCGACAGTCGATACCTACATTGCTTCATTGTACTTTTTAGGGTTCCTAGTTGACTACGGAACCCTTATAGTTTTTTTATAGAATAGGATGCCAAACGAGCACACGTTTCATTCACCTAATTGTAAATGACCACCATCACCCATAGACACCCGCAACACCAGAGCCATGCCTCATGTGCCAGTAATTTCACCGGCTGCCTTACTCCGAACGCAGAACGCGGCAGTAATTAATTGCCTTGTATGCCAATCTATTAAACATTTGTTTACAAAGATATCACATGGTCGCGTACTTTGCCCCCTCACCCCTGTGGCCTCGTGTTGGCTATTAGAAGGCAGGTAAACGTTGGCGCGCCTGCGCACTGCTAGGCCGAGCGCTGTGGCGCAACCCGATCGTGCGCGCGTCCTCGTGGGAAGGCCGCGAGCGACACTTATGTCACACGCATTGACGATTGGAGATGCTCCTCTTTGTTTGGATTAGCTGGGCACGAATCTGAATATCGAATATAATCTCTAATATTACATATCGAATGCGTAATAATATCGAAAAGTTTTTTTCGTAAATCGTACAAGTTTTAAGATTATAACACTTTTTTTATGGTGCGGAAAATGCGCCTTATGCATTCGTCTCTATTCGGGGAAACAGAGGGTACGTGGGGCTCTCCCGCAGGGGGGCCACCCATTAAAAACCACACGCATTCCCTTGTTGCCATTGAGGACGCCACGGGAGCATAAAAGACACCGCGACGCAAGATTTAACACTAACCTAACCTAACATAATGGTGGGTTTTATAGGACGTCGTTTTAATATATTAATTCGATATTTTAATACATTCGATTTTCAGAACTGTCCCAGTTATCTGCCTTTCCTTTTATGATAGTGTTTTATCATATTAATCATTATGAATGTTATGATGTTTATTCGTGTAGAGTTCAACAAGTTTGATATTTTTACGCTGGTAGGTTTATTAATATGTTAGATGTTAGCCTCCCACAGATTTTCCAGGCAGTCCTTTTGTATGATTAACTACTATTTAACGTAGTTAAAATTTTTAGTTTTCATCCATACGTGGTTGAAAGTACTTTAAGATAACTATGTACTTATTCATTCAATAGGCTGATAGCACTTCCAAGATCTGACAAACCTTCTCTAGAGTATAGATTAAAGTTTGAAACATGGGACCGATCTTAGTGACTTTATAAAATGATAATGTAGTACTGCACTTATAAATCTAAAATAAAACTTTTACAAATAAGTAATTCAATATTATGTAAAAATCTTACAGTTGTAATAAAGTTTTTGACTAGTTAAATTTAAAAATTGGCGTTCTTGTTTGCAATTTTCCGCTACTCTATTTGCATTCCTAAAACTGTTTTTCACCATTTTCGAATAGTATTTTCCCGGGACCGACATCGAAAATTGCCCTCCAGTTTCGATTTTACTTTTAGATAGGGTTAAATGTAATTTATTAACGTGTTGTATTTTCTTTTTATCATTCCAGACGTCACAATCAAGACGATGGGAAACTTTTTTACACTCACGGCGTTTACGTTGTTAAAGTTTTTTATATTACTATATTATAAACACATTTGTAGAAATATAGTCTTTTATTTATATTTTTAGCACAGAGATACATATTGAAACATAGCTTACAAGGGTTGTGTTTTTTGACAGCAGCAAAACCGCGGGAAGGGGATACATTTTTCTTTTTTAATTCTCTATGAAAGTTAATGATGTTAAAATTATAGAACCAGTAACATTCCCCCTTAATTTTACATTATTAACATTATCATACTTCAAAAAAAAATTCGTTTTAATTTAAGTTATCAATGAACTAACAATGTTATCAAATTTTTGGAAACATAAACTTTTAGTCATTACATCTGCAAGGTTGTCATTACTGCTTATGTATTCAATTGAGATTGTTTTCTTGTCAACAACATCCTTTAAAAAATGGTATTTGATGTCTATATGCTTTGTTCGTTTTGAGTTTTCAAAACTCTTCGACATGCATATGGCACTTGTATTGTCAACGTGAAGCATGCTGACATTGCTGCTACAGTTCATATGGTTTGCCACTCCTTTTAAATTCAGTAGCTCTTGAGCGGTTACTGCTGCAGCAATGAATTCTGCTTCTGCAGTGGACAATGCAACACATGGTTGTTTCTTAGAAGACCATGCTATTGGGTTCTTTCCATGGAGTATAAGAGTGCCACTTACGCTTTTTCTATCATTATTGTCGCCTGCCCAATCGGCATCAGAGTAAGCGTTTATGTCATAGTCAAGGGATTTTTTATACATCAAACCTTTGTCCTTGGTAGCTTTCAGGTATCTTAGTACTCTTTTTCCAGCTTTCCATGTTGATTCACTAACTTTATCTAGATATCTGCTCAGGTAGGAAACAGCATAGGTTAGATCTGGTCTTGATATCATAGTCAGGTAGAGTAGACTTCCTATTAACTCTCGATACAATTCTTTCTTTTCTCCTTCTAATAATTTATCTTCTGAGTTTATTTTATAATTTACTTCCATTGGAGTTTTCATTCCTTTGCTGTTTTTCATGTTAAATTTAGTTAATATCTTTTCTATCAATTTTGTTTGCTTCAATTTTATAGAGTTCTTTTCTCTTTCTATTTCCATTCCCAAAAATTTCTTTGCTTCTCCTAAATCTTTTGCGTTAAACTCTGTTTTTAATTCTTTTACAATTTGGTTGCTGTTTCCTATTATTATAATGTCATCGACATAGATTATCATCCAACAGTCTTCTTTATAGTATAAGCAGGAATCATATTCTGATCTTTTAAAACCTTTCCCTATGACAAAGTTATTTATGGTTTCATTCCAGCAACGGGGTGATTCTGTTAATCCGTAGAGAGCTCTATTTAGTTTTAAAACTTTGTTTTTATCACATTTGTACCCGTCAGGAGGTTTTATGTAGATTTCTGATTTTATTTTTCCATTCAGGAACGCAGTTGGGATATCAAGTTGTCTAATTGGTAAATCTTCATTTACTGCTTTTGATATTAATATCCTTACACTTGGCATTCTTGCTACAGGTGAGTATGTTACATCAAATTTATCTTCTTTCTTTAATTGGAAGCCTCTTGCTACTAGTCTTGCCTTTTTAGTTCCATCTTCCTTTTCTTTAAGGAGCCATTTAGTATCTATAGGTTTTCTGTTTAAAGGTAGTTCTTCTTCTGTCCATGTTTCTAGTTTTAATAATGCTTTCAGTTCTTTATCTATTGCTTTTTTCCAATCCATATCTTTAATTGCTTCTGTATATGTACTTGGTATTTCTTTGTGTATCTTTTCATTGAGAGCTATGTTTGTTTCATAATCTTTTAATTAGGTAGGTTTCTTTACTATTCTTCCTGATCTTGTTGTTTCTGTAGGAATTTCTGTGCTTGTTGTGTCTTCATATTCTGATAATGTTTCTTCTTCTTCACTTGAACTTTCTTCTTCATTTATATTTTCTTGTACTTGTATTTCCTGATTTATAGTTTCTTGTATTTGTATGTCTTCATCTATATTTTCTTGTATTTGTATATTATTATTTTCATTTATATTCTCTTGTCTTGGTATATCTTCAAATGTATGTTCTTCTTCTTCATCTTCCTGTTTTTTTTCCATATCTTGTTCTTTATTTATATCTTGAGTAGTGCCTGCATTTTTTGTGTTTTGAAGTATTAATATTTTATTTTCATTTTGTTTTTCTTCTATTGTTTTATTATCTTCTTCTCTATTATATTTTTTAAATATTACATCTCTTCTAATGATTATTTCTCTCTTTGCAGGTACCCAAAGCCGGTATCCAGTAGGAGCATAGCCAACCATAATAAGTTTTTCACTTCGTTTGTCTAATTTTTTCAGTGGTGTCAGATTTTTTGAGTATACTGCAGAACCAAAAATTTGAATGTTTTTGACATTTGGTTTTCTTCCTGTCCACTTTTGTATAGGTGTTTCAGTTTCTCCTGCCTTTGGGATCCTATTTAAAATGTATGTGGCTGACAGTGCTGCTTCGCCCCACATATCTTTTTCTTGAGTGGACTGGAACAACATTGCTCTTACTTTCTCCATGAGGCTTCTATTAAACCGTTCGGCCTTTCCATTTTGTTGTGCGCTATATACTACTGAATAATCTAGCCGAATACCACGGCTTCTACACCATTCTTTCAGTTCGGAACTAGTGTATTCACCACCATTGTCACATCGAACTACACTAACTCTTTCACTTGTGTGTCGCTCGACTTCTTGAACATATTCTTTTAAATAAGTAAAAACTTCATTTTTATTTGAGAGGAGATATGTCTGAGTATAGTCCGTGAAATCGTCAATGAAAGATAATACATATCTTTTTCCATTCCAGGTTGGAGGTGTAATTGGCCCACATATATCAGTATGAATGGTATGTATTTTTCTTTCAGCTTTATGCCTTGAGTAGAATGGTAGTCTTGTCTGTTTTGCATTCATGCATACATCACATGTTGAGGTAAGTGACGCATCTATTTCTTCTTTTGTTATATTAATACCATCTACTGATTTAATAATATTTTTTAATGTTTCTTTTCCAGGATGACCATACCTTATGTGCCAGTTTTCTACATCTTCTGTACAAGACACCATGGCTTCTTCTTCTGTATTAGCCGTTAAATTTATATTGTATAGACCATTTTCGTTTTTTATTCCTTTCAGTATTATATTATTTTCTTTCTTTATGATAACTTCTTCTTTTGTAAAAATCACTTCTCCATCATTTTCTGTTATTGCATTTACTGATAATAAATTTTTCTTTAGGTAGCAAAACATTCTTAAACTTGACATTTTTACTTTCAATAATTCCCACTTTCTCAGAGTCTAAAATATTTTCCTTTTTAGCGGTTTGAATTTTTACCGAGCATTCTTTTGTGTCTTTTAATAACATTTGGTTGTTTGTCATGTGTTGTGAACATCCAGAATCAATTATGAAATTGTCAGTTTGTGTAAAGAATGACACAGCATTTTTTTCCTTCTTGTCTTTGTTTTTATTCCAATAACAGTCTTTTTCTTCATGGTTGTATTTTTTGCATATCTTACACTGTTTTTTATTTTTAAAGTAGCAATTCTTTTCTTCATGGTTTATCTTTTTGCATATATTACACTGTTTTTTGTTGTTGTTATAGTTTTTCTTATGTATCTTAGCTTTGAATGCAACGGAGCTGTTAGATGGACTATCTGCACATCTTTGTTCTTCCACTAATAGCCTTGAAGTTAGGTTTATCAAGGTTTGTTCAGATGATTGAGATGATTCCCAGGCTGTGATGAAGTTTTTATATTTTTCTGGTAGTGTGGACAATATTTTTGACACAAGCATTTTCTCATTGATTTTCTCATCTAAACTGTTGAGTTGATATGCTAAATTTTCCAACATACCAATGTGATGTGTCATTGTTTTGTTATCGTCAAACTTGTACTGGAAAAATTCTTGTAATAGTTGACATTTCTTTTGATCAGATTGTTTTTCGTATATTAATAGAAGTTTATGGTACATTTGTCGAGCATTTTCACAGGATAACAGCGATGGCAACAGTTTCTTGTCTACTGTACAGGTTATTATTTGCTGGGCTTTGGCATCATTCATAAGACGATTTTCATCCTTTTTGTCGGCTTCCGTAGGCTCGGAACTTATGTATTTTTCTAATCCTTCACTTCTAAAAAGGATGTTTATTTGGAATTTCCAAATTGGAAACGATTTATCGTCAATGAGACGTTCTATATTTTTCAGGTTATCCGCCGACATTTTTTATGGTTATCACTCACTATTACAACTTTTACTTCTGTTTCTTCACGCAACCACGCTCTGCTACCATGTTAAAGTTTTTTATATTACTATATTATAAACACATTTGTAGAAATATAGTCTTTTATTTATATTTTTAGCACAGAGATACATATTGAAACATAGCTTACAAGGGTTGTGTTTTATGACAGCAGCAAAACCGCGGGAAGGGGATACATTTTTCTTTTTTAATTCTCTATGAAAGTTAATGATGTTAAAATTATAGAACCAGTAACATACGTAACATACGAATGGTGTTTTCTATGATTTGTAGGTGAAGCATCTAACTATATCGTAATCTGTGTCAGCGGGTCGCCGGCGGCGGTGTGATGAAGTGCACTTGGTAATATTTCTCTTTTACTATGCTTATTTTTCTTTCCATTGACTAAATAGGCATCGTCATTGACTGTTACGTGTGTTACGGGTAACAATGACGGTGACCAATAGCTGTCGGTGCGTATATGATTGACTCTTTATTGTAGGTAACATAGAAATCAATAGGTACAAAAACCGGCAAAGTGCGAGTCGGACTCGCGCACGAAGGGTTCCGTACAATTATCTATAAAAACCACGTTTGTTGTATGGGAGCCCCCCTTAAATATTTTTTATTTTAATTTAATGATTTATTTTTAAATTCAGTACATAATTAAATATTCTGTGAATATTCAAGCTTCTACCTGTTGCCGTTATCAATATCGAGCAAAAACGAGCAAAAAAATCACGTTTGTTGTATGGGAGCCCCCTTAAATATTTATTTTATTCCATTTTTTAGTATTTGTTATTATAGCGGCAACCGAAATACATCATCTGCGAAAATTTCAACTCTCTAGCTATCACGGTTCCCGAGATACAGCCTGGTGACAGACGGACGGACGGACGGACGGACGGACAGCGGAGCCTCAGTAATAGGGTTTCCGTTTTTACCCTTTGGGCACGGAACCCTAAAAAAGAACAAAAAACATGGAGAAAATATTATAAAGTAGCCAATGGGGTATGGGGACCTTATCGCTTCGGAGCGATCTCTTTTATGCAACACACACAGGTTATTTTATTGTTTTTGCTTTATTTGTTTCTTTCATTTGCGAATTTCACCAGGTCCTTAGAGAGTTCATCTCAGCCTAATATACGTCCCACTGCAAGGCACCGGCCTCACAGAATGAGAGGGCTTGGGCCGTAGTTCCCACGCGGGCCCAGTGCGGATTGGGAACTTCACATGACACCATTGAATTTCTTCTCAGGTGGATGCAGGTTTCCTCACGATGTTCCTTAGAGAGTATAACTTTTCAATTTTGGAGCGTACCTAATGTTTTTTACAAGCTTTTATTTAGCTCACCCCGTTTGTTTTATTCTTGGGTCAAATCTTAGAAGTCGAATTTGACCCACTTCCAGTGGTTGGATTCACCTGAAATTTGGTATACTTATGTAGGTTGGATGACAATGCATGTGCAGTCAACAAAAAGTACAGTCAGCTAAAAAGCTTGCTTTAAAAATTAAATTTTTAATAAAACTTATTTTATTAAACAATGGATATTATTCAAGCTACAGAATACAAAAAAAAACTAATAACCACTAAAAAAGTGAGGATACTGTCAGAACATTGACCATCTAGAGATTCTAGAGGTTTCCAGTCGCCACTTAATCATACAATGAGTGAGTTACATCCTGTCTGTGTAGTGTAGTGTACGCGCCACATCGGCACATCGACATCCCTTTTAGCCGCCACAATGCGCCCGAGCAACACAACGGCGAACGCTCTGGAACGCATCTTATGTCATTGGGCTTCCTTAGGTCGAGAATCGGAGAGAAGAAGTAGTCAATGGGTAGTAGAGCAGAGTTTATACACGAATGCTTTATCAAATACATACTGAATACGCGCTATACAGGCCCTATACTACGAAGCGCGAAATTCGAACTTCGTTTCATGCCGTTCCGCTCACGCTAATGGTATTTATTACGAGAGTGAGAGGGACCACACGATCCGAACTTCGAACTTCGAATTTCGTAGTAACCCCCCAGGGCCGGCCCGTTCATATAGGCGAACTAGGCGATGGCCTAGGGCGGGCGCCTGCATTAGGGGGCGGCAATCGGCAGAATCGAAACTCAAAAATAATAAGAGCAGTTATATTCAACTGATCTTACAAAAGTAACAGGACAAAAAATATAGTTTTTTAACGAATAAAAACTAGTACCTACTCTAATTTTTCTATTAAAAATTTTGAGAATTCTCTCAGGAGAAACCGTTCAGTTTTTTGCCTAGAGCACCAGGAATACTAAATTCAAAATTCAAATTCAAATTAACTTTATTTGTAAGAATACAGTAAAAAATACATTGGTCATACATAATTATAAGTTTTGTCCTTGTATTCAGCTTGCAAGCAAGCGTACAAATATTTCATTAAAGAAGCTAAAGGTAATTTTATAATCTAATTAAAATAAATAATAATAATAATAAATGTCCAAAAAAAAATAATGTCAACAATATTGTCTATAATTTAAGTAGTCCTTGACACTATAAAAACACTTTGTCAGTAACCATTTCGTCAAATTGCGTTTGAACATATCTCCCGACAACACCTTTAATTCATCTGGTAAATTATTAAAAACTATTATGCACATGTTGAAAGCGTTTCTTTTATTAATATCTTTACGACAGCGTGGCCTGTACAAAAGAGACATAACGCATGCTCTTGTCCGCCTCTGAATAACTTCACTGCGTTTTTTAAAATAGTCTGGATGGGATTCCACAAAAACACACACATATCTCTAATGTACAAGCATGGCAAAGGTAAAATATTTAATTTTTTAAATAGTGGGATACAACTATCAGTCTTCCAAGCATTACTTATAATCCTTATACACCTTTTTTGAATTTTAAACACTCTTTCAACCTCCACAGAGTTCCCCCACAATATCAAGCCGTATCCAAGTACTGAGGACACATAACCATGATAGGCCATTAGTGCCGCTTCAGAGGACACAGTCTCTCTGAGTCTTTTGAGTGCAAACATAAAACGATTTAATCTATTACATATTTGCTCAATTTGTTCTTTCCAATTTAGGTGCTTATCAACAATTAAACCTAGAAATTTTGTTGAGCATACATCATCAACTTTTTTATCTTCAGATACAATTTTCATTGGTATTGAATTTGAATTATATGAATTAAATTGTATAAGTTTTGTTTTATTAATATTAATACGCAAATTATTATTATTCATCCATTCAACAATATCTGTCATTCCTTTGTTAACATCTGACTCGAATGTTTCACTGTCTTCACACTTAACTACCAGGGTCGTGTCATCAGCAAACATTATGGTTTTTTGTGTGGTGACTTTAGGCAAGTCATTGATGTAAAGCAGGAAAAGTAGGGGACCAAGAACACTTCCCTGTGGAACGCCACTATTTATAGTCCTAAATTGCGATCTAAAGACCTGCTTTGTTATGGTTTTACCTGAACCACCCGTCGACATTGCCTTAATCTCCACACATTGCATTCTATCAGCCAAGTAACTCTTTATCCACTCGAGCACCTTCCCTCTCATCCCGTACGATTCTAGTTTATGTACAAGTTTAGAATGATCAACGTAGTCAAAAGCCTTTGACATGTCCAGAAATATTGAGACCACTGGAGTTTTATTATTGATACAGTCAGTTATATATCGTATAAGATCAAAACATGCCAGTGTGGTCGAGCACCCGTTTCTGAAACCATACTGCTGTGAACAAAGTATACTATGTTTAGTTAAAAAATTATTAATTCTTTTATACACTGCTTTTTCAAAAACTTTTGACAGAATTGGCACCAGTGTGATGGGTCTATGATTATCTACATTAAATTTATTTCCCTTCTTAAATAGAGGTCTAACAACACAGTATTTTAATTTTTGTGGAAATACTCCATCTGAGAAAGATAGATTTATTATATGAGTCAATGGTAATGTTATATATGGGGCACATAATTTAACAATATCTGTGGTAATATCATCGTAACCGCTAGATTTACTATTTCTTAGAGACATGATAATATTATAAGTCTCGTTATTGTCAATCGGTTCTAAAAACAATGTTTGAGGATTACAGTTACTCAATTTAGATTTATGTCCTGTGTTATTTGATGTCAATTTCTGTTTACATGTCAAATCTATAAAATAATTATTAAAAATGTTACAAATTTCATTGGGATTAGTGTAAATTTTACCATTATATTCAATTTTGTTTATATCGGAATCATGTGAATTATTAACCACAGTTGAAGATATCGTTTCCCAAGTCGCTTTACATTTGTTCTTACTATTTTTTATGTAATAGTTACTTTGAATTTTTTGAGCAGTATGTAAGCACTTCTTTAATAAATTACTATATCTTTTAAAGTTAATTTTGTTGACTTCTTTGTTATTCTTTAAATATTTATATTTCAAGTACAAGTTACGCTTGACCTTGCAGGATTTTTTAATGCCTTTCGTAAGCCAATTGCCTTTTTTTGGTTTATCATTAACTCTGACTCTAACCAAAGGAAAGCACAAGTCATACAAAAGACGTACCAAATCATAAAAATAATTGAATGCATCTGTGAAATTTGCCGATTCAAAAACATCCGAAAAAGTAAGAGCCGATAAGCACTCACAAAACTTTATTACATTATCCACACCATAATCTCGCCTATATTCAAACCATGCAGTGCAGGCCTTTAGTTTCTTCACTGGCAGGGTTATCGACTGGGCAGTCTCGTGATCAGAGAGCCCTAACTGGTATATACCAGGTTCAGCTGATTTCACATTGCTCGCGATTTGGTCAATACAAGCATTAAGCCTTGTTGGAACAGAAATATGTGCAACAAAGTTATAATTTGCAAGAATACTCGAGAGGCTCCTGGCAGCAGAATTCCGTTTTAATAAATCAATATTCCAATCACCGCAGATTACAATTTTTCCATTTTTATATCTGGATGTTAAATAATATAGTAAATTATCAAGTTTGTTAAGAAAAACACCTATATGAGATATGGATTGATCCGGTATTCTATAAATATTGATAACTATGATCCCCACGCCAATTACCTCAATACCACAGCATTCAAAATAAAACTTAGTGGCTTGTTGTGCAATATAAGGCAAAGTCTTGGTCTCATATATACGTTTAGTTAAGATGCAAGTTCCCCCTCTCCCTCTATCGCGACAGAAGGCAGACGCTAGTTTGAAGTTCTTTAGGATGATATTACCTTCTGAGCCCTCACGGACGAACGTCTCACTAAGACATATAACATCAACATCCCTACCATCTTCCTTTAATTCCTGCAAAGCTATCTCTAAAAAATCCAACTTGCCACACAGTCCAGCTATGTTTTGGTTTAATATTGTCATAGAGTCCTGTCTGCAAGATAAAGACAATGCCAAAGGCTTTCCACTCCGCTTAGGGATAACATCGCTTTTATTAGACACGAAAAAAGTCACATGACACATTTGCCGCATCTATGTTTCTCACACCCAAAGTTAGATCAACATTTACTTGACTGATTTTTAACAAGTCAATTTCTTCATTTAACTCAAAACTAGTCCAATCAAGAAAATATTTTATTGGTGTATTATTCAATTTCACATTTCTAATTAAATCAATTACTTTACAGTTTGTATACTTTTTACACAACAATTGGGTTTCATTATATATTAAGTTACTATTTTTATTTCGATTGTTGTAAACATTCAATATCATTATACCATTATCTCTAAATTTAGTCAGTGCCGTACATAAATTTGATAATAATACATAAGGATTTCTATCACTATCTCCAATGGACAAAACAATTATATCATCCTTAGTTATGGTTTCTGACATAGAATAAAGACTCCTAAGTATTTCCGAACTTGGTGCATGGGGCTTGATCATCGCTGTCACGCTGCAATAACTGCTACTTTTGCCCGCTCTAGAGTGAATAAGTCGTGTCGATAATCCTCTCACTTGTTCATCACCGAAAATATATATCTTCGGCTTCAACGCTGCATTCATCGAAGATCTAGATCGCACTGGCGTACTAACAAGCAACGGCTGTTTAACTAGGTTCGGACCTATAATATATTCAACTCAATTCAAAATATGTATATCAAACAGTCCGTAAAATTGTAAATAAAATAAGTATTAACAATATTATAATACTTCTACATTTTTTGTTATAATGGTTAACTAGTAGTATGGTAGGTATTACTAGCAAAAAAAACTTTTCTTGATTTTGGTCGGTGATAGATTAATAATAATGTTTTTTCATTTGGTTTTATTACAAAAGTTATTGAAAAATAATTAATAGAGAATATCAAAAACTAAAAGCTGCTAAATATTAATTAACGCTCGCTATGAAGCTAGGGTCAACATAGAGGTACGCATGAATGGAAAACCTACTAGGCACTTAATACTTAGTCCGGACAAAAGCCTGAAAAAATCCTTTCATTATAAATCTAGAAGCAAACGATAAAACTTTTTGGTAAATAGTGTTTTCCTACCAAGTAAACTGCGATTTTTAATTTCGTGGAATTCTGACAAATGCCAGATTTTGACGTTTCAGAGGCAACAAACCTTTTTCATTTTAAATCTATTTATTATTTTAGAAACATAATAAAATAGGCACATTACTAATTTAATTATAAATATAGCGAAGGAGAGCTTTTACTATAAGAAGTTATCAGTTTTCATTTATTAGTCTATATTTATTTCATAGGTTTTTAAGAGATTGGTTCGTGTATTAATGGTTCGTGTGAGACAGTTCATAATGATAGTTTAGTTTATTTATTCACTCAGACATAATAATTACATTATATAATACATTAAAGTCAGTATATAAGAATTTATGCTGAGAACGTCAAAAATTTATAAAAAAACAAAACATAACAATATAATAATAAAAATAACCAAAGATGAAAAAACAATCAATAAAATGCAAATGTCAAAATAAATTCGTCCCCAAGTGGGAGTTGTCAAAAACAAATAATTAATTATGTCAATGAAAGTACAAAAATAACTATAAATGAATGGTATTTCCAATAGGGATCGTCATAACAAAATAAATTTAATTAAAACATAATTACCAACATTAAAAATTATGTCAAGAAAAAATTATGTCCAAAAACTCAGAATACAGAGGGTTATCCATCAAAAGGCTTTTCACCCGGCGACCGAATGCCTCTTCGCTCAGGTCTTTTATTTCGGCGGGCGTCTGCCTATTATGAACGTCTGTTCATAATAGGTAGGCCCCACAACTCGTGGATTTTTTTCTGAGAGTGCCATGCGACGTGGGACTGTCCTAAGGCGTCCTGTGGTACGCAAAGTTATTAGATATTAGTCCTCTTTAAAAAACATAACACATAGCAAAAAACAAAAACTTTCAAGGAGTAATATCAATCAACGAAAACGACAAAAATAATACGGAAACACGAAAGCGAGCACATTCGAACATTCAAGACAGAAGCCGAATGACTTTAATATTGTTTTGACAGAAGAATGATATTTGATAGTTTTTATTATTTAAGTATGTACCTTGTCTATGAAATTTTAAATTACAAACCTCTTGAGACGACGATTGAAACTTAATACATAACCTATTAATTATAATTTAATTCCGAAAGTTTGCGATATATGTCAATCATCGCAATGATACCCGAGACAATTTATTTTTTACTCATAAAAGTGTTAAATATTTTATTACGTCTGAACAGTTAGATCAAAAAATATTCTAACTACGTATTAATTAATGATTTATTACATTATGTCCAATTTTAATGTGTATACTGAGGAATTTGTGCTCTGTATTTCCTAGTTTTTGTTTTATCTCGTTTAAATTTTCGGAAAATATTTTTTGCCTAGTAACACTAAGAAATGTCAGAATTCCACGAAATTAAAAATCGTGGTTTAGTCAATCGTTTATACTTTGCCGTATTCGAGTAAAAATACTTTGTTGACCTTAACCTTCCTCAACATCGTGATATCATTATAATAATATACCTATTGAGTTGTCGTTTACTATACGATGCTTCTTTAAATTTCGTATTTCGATGAATTCAACATGTGCACTTGTCTCTGCACAATGGAATCCCATAGCAGGAAGTTTAGTTTGCGAGAAGGCTTACAGTACATACCTACATGTAGCACACATTAACGACAAGGACTAGCTTGTTAGTAGCGACTATTGCAGAACTCAGGACACTCTTGAATTTAAATCGTCAACTAATCTCTTATCCCGCAATAAATGAACAAATGACAAAGAGAATAAAGTAATGAAACAAATGCAGTATCGTCGTATCCGCTTTGTATGCAGTCGAAAGTTATCGCAATTTATCAAATAATGACAGGCCGCTAAACCCGGATCATAAAAAATTATAGTTGCAGATCCAATAAAATTACATACTAAATATTACCTAAATAACAGCGAGCATTAATCAGTGAACGTCACAAAACTTTTACAATGTCTTTTTAGGGTTCCGTACCCAAAGGGTGAAAACGGGACCTATTACTGACGCTCCGCTGTCGTAAAAATAAAACAATTATTTAAGGGGGGCTCTTTTTATAGATATTGGTACGGAACCCTTCGTGCGCGAGTCCGACTTGCACTTGGCCGGTTTTTATTCTAGGTACCTAGATATTTCGAGTCACTTAATCCTATTCTAATTAATTACGCTTATCGTTTAGTTGCTATATGAATAGTAATAAAAGTTAAGCTATCTTATATTTCTTAATCTATATTCATTTTCAATAACAAATGACGCCCCACGCCGTGTTATTAAAAAAATGCATCTTTAAATCATGCAAGTACTTGCACCACTGAACTTCCCGCAAATAACATACTATAACAATATATATTACATACTTAAGCCCAACCAAACCGTTGAAACGCATTAGAAGGATGCTTTCCGTTTTTATTACATTTGTGATGTCATGCGATTATTTTGGTCACTCGTCTCTAACATCTCAACAAGTTTTTATGAATATATCCTTTGTTTTCATTGTTTGATAGAGGATATTAACATATGACATCCGTTTATAACATTATCACATTGCTGCTCTTTTTAGTACCTACACATTTACGTTTATCCACGCGTCATGTCATGAGGTATTTCCAATTCTGTAGTTTACTCTTCATTTACCACAATTATTTTAGTGTTAATTAGTAAACTCATGTATTTGTCTCAAATGACGTTAGATTAACGAAAAACTATTTATGGAAGTTTCCATTTATGGCATAATCATCAGTTTGCAATAGATTACACGAGATGAACAGTGATTTAAATTAAGTCAAAATAGTTCTTAAAGTAAGAAAGAAAACCGGTCAAGTGCGAGTCGGACTCGCACACGAAGGGTTCCGTACCATCTTTCTTCTTTTTAATATAGGTATAAAAATTACGCGTCACGTTGTTTGTCCGCGATGGACTCCTAAACTACTTAACCGATTTTAAAAAAATTTGCACACCGTGTGCAGTTTGATCTAACTCGAAAGATAGGATAGCTTATAATTTATTATAAATTCGAACATAATTCTTTCTTTATCGCTTCGCGCTCTAACCGTTGAACCGATTTGGATTAAATTTAGAATGGAGATAGTTTGAAATCCTGGGACATAGGACAGAGTTTTTATTCCGGAAAATTGCATACCTAGTTCCCGCAGGCTAGCGATAAACTAATTCTTCGCAGACGGAGTCGCGGGCAACAGCTATTATCTATAAAAACGGCAAAAAACTCATATCTGTTGTATGGGAGCCCCTCTTAAATAATTGTTTTATTTTAATTTAATTGTTTATTTTTAAAGTGAATATATAACTAAATATTCTGTGAATAATTCAAGCGTCCACCTGTTGCCGTTATCAATATAGAGCAAAAAACGAGCAAAAAAAATCACGTTTGTTGTGTGGGAGCCCCCTTGAATATTTATTTTATTTTTCTTTTTAGTATTTTTTGTTATAACGGCAACCGAAATACATCATCTGTGAAAATTTCAACTGTCTAGCTATTACGCCCCAAGTAGCACAAGTAGCATTGTAAGAAATCACTTTTGGTGTACACGGAAACTTGAAGCTGTACAAGACAGTGTTACAGTGGTGTTAACAGCGCTGTTAATACTGAAATAACTCTTATTTGGGCACAAATTATTCAGCCTATAGTTCTAGTTTAGTTCACATTTCTGTTTAACAGCATTACAGTAGCACTATATTGGAATTATTATGGGTCACCAGGCTGTTTATCAGTAGCTTAACAGAATACGAGTGTCCTGTTATACAGACTAAGCGTTAGGATTGGGTGACTGCTAGTCTTAAATAACGCTTTAGGTTCTACATTACCCTTCGTTCATATTGAAATTGCTTATTATATTTGCAGATTTGCTTTTAATAGTATTACGGTTCATGAGATACAGCCTGGTGGCAGACGGACAGACGGACGGACAGCGGAGCCTCAGTAATAGGGTCCCGTTTTTACCCTTTGGGTACGGAACCCTAAAAAACTTCGTACTACTAACTTAAAAGAAACATTCATTATCCTTGCCTTACATTTTATTTACTTCTACCTACTTTTGACAGTAAGCTTTTGCTGCAACGACGACCAACAAACCTATTAAAATTATGGCTTTAAATTTATGACAGGAAAAACACGAATAACTGAAACCGGTGCATATAATATTGACGTCAGAAGAACTGGTTTTGATAAAAAAATGCCGCACGTGAGAGCAAATAAAAGTGATTAGATTTTTTTTTGTTTTTATGCTAATTTACCTGAACCTGTTAGTATCCTTTATACCTATACTTATAAATATAGAGAGACGAGGAGATCGAATAAATATACTCAGAAGTGAAAAGAAACTTTTTTGGTCACTGATACCTAGTAGTACTAAGTATACTTTTCTATAAATACATACATATAATACAGCTGCTAAGTTTGCTTGAGAATTATTAGTAGCTTAGGAGTAAATAGCCGGAGGACGGAGTATAATTAATAGTAGGTAAAATTAATAAGATATACAAGGATTTTTTCGTAACGACTGCGGAACCCTATCCTGGGCGTGTCCGACGTGCTCTTGGCCGGTTTTTTTATATAATTAATACTTAGATTTAGTGTGCTTGCGATATAATTACAGTTTGTTATAATTACATGCTAACTGTAGCTCATTTTTAGGGTTCCGTAGTCAACTAGGAACCCTTATAGTTTCGCCATGTCTGTCCGTCTGTCTGTCTGTCCGCGGCTAAGCTCAGAGACTGTTAGTACTAGAAAACTGTAATTTGGCATGAATATAATATTAGTCACGCCGACAAAGTGGTTAAATAAAAAAAAACTAAAAAAATTTTTTTTAGGGTACCTCCCATAGACGTAAAGTGGGGGTGATTTTTTTTCTCGACTAACTCCATATTGTGGGGTATCGTTGGATAGGTCTTTTAAAACCATTGGGGAGTTGCTTACATGATTTTTGTATTCAGTGATTTGTTTGCGAAATATTCAACTTTAAAGTGAAAATTTTCATTAAAATCGACCGTCGCCCCCCCCCCCCCCTCTAAAATCTAAACGGTTGGGTGAAAAAATTTGAAAAAATTCAAAATGGTAGTAAATATATTAAATTTACAAGGAAAATTATAGCGGCTAAGATTGCTTGGGAATTATTTGTAGTTTAAGAGTAAATAGTAGCCTAAGGTATTAAACATACCGTCACTACTTTGAAAAACTCGTATCTCAAATCAGCATGTAAACAAAACTAAACCTTGATGTGCGCGTAATAAAGTTCACTTTGCCAGATTAACGATTTTGAGATACGAGCTTTTTTTCAAAGTATTAGTACACATACGAAATCCTTAGAAAAATATTACTTGATTTTTTCGTAATGGCTACGGAACCCTATCTTGGGCGTGTCCGACACGCTCTTGGCCAGTTTTGATGTATGCGACAGGAAACTGTTAGCGGTTGAAACGCTCGTAGAACTACCAACTTCTTTAATTCAATAACCTCTTTAAGATAGCGAGATGGCGTAAGTAGCTAACGCAATTTTCACATAATAAATAAAAGCAATACAATGAACATTAACCTACAATCCCACATGGCCCGATTGGGAAAAGTTCGAGTAGATAATTATGAATTCAGAGAATCGGTTAAGTGTAATAATCAACAGTACATATTTAGTTTCTTTAGTTACATACGTCCCCGAGTACATAATAAATTCGCAAATCTATTCTAATCAAAGTAACATGAGATTGGTGTGTTTAGCAGGGCAATGATGTCATTTTTTTGTCGAAGGAAAATTTTACTGTGTGCTAAAAGCGTTTCGTTTAGTTAATTAGTAAGTAATAACCTTTGTTGCCTTTGTGTCGACAAAGTTACCTTTAATGACATTTTTTTTTATAAAAGGTGGTGGCAAACTAGTATCTGATGATAAATTTAATGAGCAACACCACCCATAGACACCCGCACCAGAGATTTACCGATGCGTTGCTACATAAGTCAAGAGAACTCAGATAGAATACGTCATGTGCCAGCTTTGTGCCAGTAATTTCACCGGTTGTGTTACTTTCCACGCTGGAACACAGCAGCGTAAGCACTGCAGCGGGGTGACAGGATTAGCGAGTAAGATGGTGGTATTCGCATTTGTCTTTAGTTTTTTATATATTTAGTTTTGTCACATGTTTTAGTACGTGTTTAGATGTTTTCATGTTTCGTGGCTTTTTTGTCTTATTATTTAAGTATTGCTAGTAGCTCCGTGAACTGAGACCTCGCGAGGTATTTAAAATTGATAAAATATGACATTTATTTCGTTTTCAATTTTCATTGCTCTGCCATTTAAAAAAACTCCAATAACTGCTCACAAAATTTCGCGAGAGTTGGTAAGGGTCTCCCATCTATAGACGCGGAAGCGGCTTCAGGCGATCGGAAAACCCTTTATGTCAACGTAATAAGAGCGAAAAACACGTCAATCGGCTCGGCTCCATTCGGTAACCCCCCCCCCCCCCCCTCCCACATGAAGTGCTCATATTCCATGGGGGTACTCTAGAGGGTATAAGGTAAGGTAGTCTGCTGCGCTCGAGTAACTTCACAAATCCCCTCTGGGCTCCCCTACTATTACATTGGCAGTGCTGCTAGCGACGATGGGGTATACTAATTTTATTGTAAGATGGAGACTGTGGGATAATTCAGACCCGTATGAAAAGGTCTGGCCTGATATTGGGCCAGATCACAGAAATAATAATAAAGAGGAATATTATTATTTCTGTGGGCCAGATCAATGTCCATTATTATCGTCGAAGTTCGTTATCGCATTCGCCATCTCTTTTTGTCACCATCTTATACCATTTCACAGTTATACATGTATAGTGACCCGCGCGCGCGTTAGGCTATACTACGAAGCGCGAAATTCGAACTTCGTTTCATGCCGTTCCGCTCACGCTAATGATATTTATTACGAGAGTGAGAGGGACCGCACGATCCGAACTTCGAACTTCGAATTTCGTAGTAACCCCCCAGGATTGATCCCCAGTAAAGGTAACGCCACGAGAGTTGAGGCCACGCTAAACGTCAACACAACGTCAAAATCCCGCTGTCATTACATGAGATGTGGTTGTGTGCGTGGCCTCAACTCTGGTGGCGTTACCTATACCTAATTAGTTACTTAATGAATTTTCGGTTGTGCCGAATTTTTCTAAATAAACTTATTCTGTCTTTCTTTTATGGTGACAGCACCAGTAGACAGCCATCCATAAATTACGTCACACCAATTTCGATCAATTTGGACCCCTCCCCCCCCCTTGTCACACTTATTACTATGAAAATCACCATTATTTTGTTCTAGTGTCACAGATCGCTTGACCCCCCCTGCCCCTAAATGTGTGACGTAATTTATGGATGGCCCCATAGACAAGTAGGTACTAATTATGGTAATTTTTTCCGTAAACCAAAATTTTAAGAAACGGGCACTACTTTTTTAAACTATTAACTAACTGGTGGTCATATTAACTGGTAAAGTCCATGAATGGTGGGCTATAGCTATATAAGGCATTAAATCTTTGCTTTTCATTACTGGGGTATACTACTGTGTCTAACATGACCATGATTGGTGCCGTATATAAATATAAATATGTAGCTACATCCCATCCATTAGCGTAAAAATAATAACAAATACAGACCCACACACTTTTGCATTTATAACATTAGTATAATGTCATGTACTTATTTGAAACGAAGTTTGACGAGTGGTCACCGTCTCATCGACGGTCGAGCAAAGTCCAATGACATGTTTAGTTACACTTTTTGGGTTGATCAGTTACAAAACGTATGTATTATGTGAAACAATAAGAGGGTGAGGTCTGAATTAGCGTTGAATAGAGAAATGTTTGGCATCCGCTAACCTCCGCTCCAGTTATTATTTCCTTGTTGGTTACTGTTTCAAAATGTCGTAAATAGTTAATGAGAGCTTAAGTATGTCAAAACTGTTTATTTGGGGCGTTACAAATTTAAGAAGTCGTGGAGTCATCGGATAGTAGATTGTTTCAAAAGGCTTTATTTAACTCGAAGTAGGTACAGCCATCGCATCAAATAATATTTAAACACCAACTTTATGACTAGTGGCATAGAGTTGCACATATATTTATAACCTTGACTGTACCTAACAAGGGACCGATGCAACAACTCTATTACCACCGAATTAGTTAAAAAAAACCGTAGGTATCTATCTCGATGAAAAAAAATACTCAATATCTTTCTTGAGCTAAAATTTTGTAAGTGACGCCAGTGACAAGTATGGCAAAGGTTGTATACAGGGTTATTTTTAATTCACTGACATCCTCTTAACCCTGAATTCCTATCACTCAAACAAATGTTTTTTGTTTTACGACTTTTTAAAATGAAGCACTTTTTTTCCCATACAAATACACAGAGTACTGTAAAAATAAGAGGAAATTTCAAATTTTCAAAACGTTATTACACCAAAAATATTAAGTTATGACAAAAGCCGTAAAACAAAAAACATTTGTTTAAGTGGTAGGAGTTTAGGGTTAAAAGGATGCTAGTGAATTACAAATAACCCTGTACACCAACTCGTAGTCGCAACGGTACTGACGTCTTCTTGACATTGGATCCGAAGACATACCTTTTTTACGCTTCACACACTTTCCGGTTTTTTTTTATTATAAGAATTAGGTAATTATTGTATTTTTTGGTGGTTTTCTGTAAGTAGTAGTAGTTAGTAATGGCTCGATGTGCGGTAGCCCTTAAATGTGTTATTTTAGTGAACCTATTGTTAACCAATTGCCACATCTTTCAATAATTCTAAGTGAGAATTTGCTTAGGGTGCATACTACATTCTTATTTATATGCCTTGATACATAATAATTGTGTGTGTAAGTATCTGTTTTTCTCCAATAAATAAAAATGAAATAATTAGGCAAACAAGCTCGCAGCCCACATGAGGCAACCACACAGATGGCCTATGAACTGTTTATCCTGACAAATAAGATGAAAAGCCTCTATGATAGTAATTTCATCGGCTATTTTACCCCCAAACCTGAACACAGCAGTGCGAACACTGCTATTTTGGCGCCAGGTTAACGGTAATTGGTGGTAGCCATTCGGACGGATTCTGCACGAGGTCCGTAGCAAAAGGGGTAGCCCAACGAAAATGCTTTGTCTATGCCACTGGCACCTAAGTAATAATGTCGATGCTAAGCCAACTGATAACACAAATGCAGATTGTGGTTCCATATTGCCAGGAGAATACTTCAATACGAATCGGTCACTAAAATTGTACAAACGAATACTTACGTTCTATAGTAAACGAAAGGGTAAGTGCTAATTGGCACGCGTTTGCATCTATTTTAAACTGTTCTACATCAATAAAGATAAGACATATCAATGTTTCAAAACATCCGAAACTCACGCAATCAAATTACATATTTCGTTGAAGCAAAAGTTGAATGGCGTTGTTTAAAAATAAACTGATGTGATCTAATTTTAGATCGTCAACGTGAAGTTCGATTTTTTAATAAAATAATGCATTTTTTTTCGTAAATTGTTGAATAGTGGACGCCGCCATAGGTTAATAATAATAACCTTTGTTAGATACTTTCGAACCAAAAAAGATTATTCAAGGTCAACGATCTAAATTCTAAATAATAAAAAATATGCCACAATTTTGGAGTAAAAACCTTGGAATTTTTTATGGTACCTAATCATGATATAATACTTAACCTTATCCTTACTTAACCTAAACCATTATAGACTAGCGGTATACCGTATGGGACCATTTATTTGATAGTTTTAAGTTCACGAAATTAGTCAACTTCGCGAAATTAAAACTATCAAATAAATGGCCTCGTACCGTACAACTATGTAGGTAGTCTATAATGGGCTAAGTACATACCTGCATAAGTAATTTACAGTTATGAATGTACACAATGTAGGTAGATACGTTAGGTAAATAGTTAAAATAATAATAAAATATAAAAATAATACTCATAGACTTTGACAATGAGGTATTGGTTAGGTATTAATAATTTGGTAGGTACCTACCTACTAATCCTCTCAACCATTTTTTCGATCTAAGAAATGATCGTATTCCAACATGCCTCTATTTAGGTCACTTAACTGTACCATATTCCAAATTACAGCATAAATATCATGCGTCTATGAGAGGTACAAATTGTGTTATCTATTGTCATTGATCGCGGCACAATGAGAGCAGTTTTGCGGTATCACGCCACGCGTTGCCTTTCACGCGCACTGCGCATGCCCGGTGGGATCCAAATCGAGAAAAGTGGGATGTGTGGCGTGATCCGAATGGCGTGATCGTCTACGTCACAATTTTGAGAACCTAAATCATAAATTCGTCCAAGTGATCAACCGGGGGTGTAACTCAGTGGTAGAGTGTCTGCTTCGCATGCTGAAAGTCCTGGGTTCAAATCCCAGCTCCTCCAATTCTTTTTTTTTGTTTTGTCATTTATATTTGCATCTACATCGCTATTTACAACAATAAGAGTTTGAATCATTTAATTGGAAATATACAAACATGTTACTTACTATTAAATTAAAAATGTAGTTTTTTGATAACTTCGGTTTAATTTCAAGGCGATAAAGTACAATCCAGGATAAAATAAATTGATAGTCCTGGCCACATTGCAAGTTTAAGACAACCATTTGCTGAATTTCAAACAATAGGTGTGAGTATAATTATAATAATTAATTATAGGTACATACACACAATCACGCCTTCTTCCCAGCAAAGGGAATAGGCAGAGACTATTTATTTCCACCTGCTACGAATATGATATACAGATAAATAAAAATAAACAGATATGTATAAAACATAATAGTATAGTTTTTTAAATAATGTAGATAGAATTCAGCATTTTTAGGTCACATCTTTATAATATAATTTACTCCTATTCTATTAGGAACCGCTAGTTTCTAGCCAGACAGCACGTTGTCAGCGGCGGTAGCAGCACCATTCATTTTCAAATCGATAAAAACTGTGTCAGACTTGTAGGTTACGCCATCTATAATTTGATGTAGTAAACAAACTAACATTATGTGGCGCTAGTAGTACCCCTTTATACGTACATTCAACGCCATCTATTGGGATCTTGTGAAACTATGTAGTATAAAGTGTAGAGGAAATTACAAAAACAACCACGGTAATGCAATATTTTAATGAAAATTCAACTAAATGTATAAATCTTATTTATACTTACAATGAACAAGTAAATGGATAAATCTATTTACATGTAGCTGGAGGATATATCGCATACATTGCGCATTTCCCTCCAAAATTGCACTAACAAAAATAAGGGACACCACAAAAGTGTCCCTATTCTCAAGGGTTACTTGGGACAACATTTAAGATTTGGAATGATTAAAGGCGAATATAATAGGTATTCGCACTTTTTGAACCACCTCATAAGCAGCCATTGCTTTTTACAATCATGTCAAATTTAATAAAAAGGTAGTAGCGCGCATTTTAAATAAAGCCACTAAATGAGGTGGCAAGAAAAGTATACCAGTTAAATTAATAAAATACCTTAGGTCTAGGTCAGTCTGTAAAGCAACATTGGCGAAATTGGAATACAAAATTGGTCTCTTTAACAAACACTGGTGTAATAGTCCCAATAACCAGTAGAGTATGTTCAACGAGTACAACATATTAATAATTGTATAATAGATATTTTATTATATTGCAGTCTTAGGACGCCGTGGTAACGGCTTGCCGCCTTACCCTAGAAAGACCGCTAGCTAGTTCTATACTACGGCGCTACTTCATACAATGAGCTAATCAAACGTCTAAGCTGCGTGCGGCTGGCAACTGTTACTGAAGGCAAAATCTGGAAAAACCTCTCGTGAAGTAGCAAGAGAATAAACTCTTCTCCCATCGAATATTCCTGCTTGAAGCTTGGAAGTAATTTTCGACAGTTAACTTTGACAGCTGACAAAAATTACTATAACGGCAATTGTAGTCATATTAACAGTACCTACGTAGGTACTCGCCTATCTTTGTTTGACTAATTAACAGTGTTCGGAATTAGGTTAGCTTAAATACCTATTCTGTGCAAGAGGACATAATATAGAGTAGTTACAACCGGGTACAAAAATATATTTTTTTCTTGTATACCGGGTATTCAATATTTATCCCGGTACTACACACACGGGTATACATGTTTTTATTTACAGTGCAGGATGTTTTACGTTAATCTCAAAGTTATAACTGGTTAGATACGTTTGGTAACATTTTCATCACTGTTTGTTTTATAAATACTAGCCCTTTTTACTACGAACTAACATAAAACATCCCGTACTGTAAGTAAAAATATTAACATTTCGACTAGTACCCTCATATATATCGAATACCCGATATTCAAGAAAAAATATATTTTTCTACCCATTTATATATTACGTCCTCTTGAGAAGAATTGGTATTTTAGCTCACCAATTCCAATCACTGCTAATTAACAATTGATTGATTCATGTGTCACTTTGGGAAGTTCCATATCAATGAATTAGACCTTTTACCTTACCACTCCGAAAACAAGCTAAAGTAAAAGGTAAAAGGTATTGGTTGACTAGTTAATCTTCATGAATTTATGTATTTTTTTTCTAGTTTTTGCCACAAACCGCTATCTATTTCATCCTACACTAAGCTAATAGAAATGCTACGAGTATTATTGGAAGATAGATAAAGAATGGCCTCGCCTAAACGAAACAATAACAAATCTCTACGACACTACCTATACTAACAATCTCTACACTAGAACATAACGTGGAGGGACTAGAAAACAAAGTGTGGAAGAACTACTGGCCGTTTACAATGTCAAAACAGAAAAAGTTTTTCTTTCAATTCCATAATCAAATGAATAAGTTTTTGCAACCAGTAGTAAAATTAGAGTACTGGCTGGAAAAATTTGAGTATTTTTTGGTCTAATGCGGAAGTTCGCATTATACTTTCTTCTGTTTTTGTGAGGCTAACATAACGGACTACCGACAACTTTGTATAATAAAAACTAATTCCAAATTAACGAATTTTACTAAGCATCAACAACGACATGTAAACGGCTTATTTGGCTACATGGATCTATTAAATCCGGAGGTCTACCTAAAGGTTTGGCAGGGACGGGAACAACACATAACATACAACCGTAGCCAATGGCTATAGAGAGTCTAAACGAGTGCGTTGCACCGCCAGCAACGCTGATTGTTGTTGGAGACTTTTACGAAGACCTTCAAGAGTTTGGAGAACCTGAAAAAAGAAATAGAAATTAATGATCTTGTTATTTCATATCATCTAAAATTATATTAATAAGGTAAATGACCTAGTGTTTGACATGCTAATGCTCATTATCTGATCCCTACTATCACCTGTATTGGAAACGACATAAAATTAAAGATGTCAACTACTGGGACAGTGACCAGCACTCGGACATCTACCTTACTGCAGTTCTCGAAAATACTAGTACCTATTATAGAACATCTCTGACTCGACGACTCGATTGATATATTGACATTTACTTAGAAAGAAATTGAAGTATGATTGTTTGTGTTCATCTAATTTCGTAATCAATTAAGTTCATCAATTTAAAATACTAGATCAAACGGAAAACAAATAAACAATTCCGTTGAATTGTTTTTAATTGATATTTTATTGTTTTATGTGTTTGTTTACCTTAACCACAGGCCATAATAATCTTTTAGTGAATTAAGGGTAAGTACATCCAATTATCAAAGTAGCCCAGACGTGTACTAAATATATATTAGGTACGTAATAATTATAAGTAATAAAGAAAATAGTTTAGAACTGTCCATAACAATTTGAAAAAAAAACCGGCCAAGTGCGAGTTAGACTCGCGCACCGAGTGTTCCGTACAAATTTATACGTATCTATTAACATCCAGTCTTAGCAGACCCCTGCTCCTAAGCAAAATGTGCGCAGTGTGGGATCATTGTAGATTGGTTATTGATATAGACACAGACAAAAAAAATTATGCTTTTCGCAATTTTTCCTTTATCTGTGCTTATTCTGTGTTTTTGCTTCGTACCAAATTTCAAGATTCTGAGTTCACGGGAAGTACCCTGTAGATTTTGATTCCCTTGCGAGTGTCGACAATTTGCGGAAATTTGCGGCATAAAAGGCTTTATCTTTTGATCGCGTTAAAAATTTATGCTTTTCGCAATTTTTCCTATATCTGTGCTATAAGACCTTGCTTCGTACCAAATTTCAAGATTCTGAGCTCACGGGAAGTACCCTGTAGGTTTTGATTCCCTTGCGAGTTTTGAAAATATGCGGAAATTTGCGTCATAAACGGCTGTATCTTTTGATTGCGTTGGCTTAGAAGTTTGATTTTTTCACAGCTCCAAGGGACAGTAAACTTGAGTATTTGCTATAAATTTCAGCTTGATACCTCCACGCGTTCCTGAGAAAAAGGGTCTTGACAGACAGACGGACGGACGGACAACAAAGTGATCCTATAAGGGTTCCGTTTTTTCCTTTCGAGATACGGAACCCTAAAAAAGAACGAATAGCCTCTTCTCATTTAATCTTACACTTGAATTTATTTTCAGCCGTACTCCATATGTTTTTTGGGCATTAAGTTTAAATTTTAGGAGCTACCACCGCTATTTTTGGTCCAACGTCAAAAAATGCTCTCTAAGAAATAGCTACGAAACCATGCCATTATGTCACAATTGGCAATATTTCAATAACGCCGTTAGATGGTACGGCTACAGTTTTGCTGTCCAAAATCAGCGATATCGCCAACTTTCATGGTTGGAAGTTTTTTTTTGCTCCAACAAATGTATAGGTGTGACGGCAAAATGAATCACAGTGGAGGTATTTCGCAAATTTCTCAATAATTCCCAAAGTTATCTTTTATCTTTATTTATCAGTTGTACATTAATAAACACTTGCCTCAAAAAGAATGCATGTGGGCTGACGCTAGCCAGAATTATCATTATGACATTGACAAAATTTCAATGCCGCTACTTACCATCGGGTTTAATTGTCAATTTCACTGAAAAATAAAACTGACAGTGCGGGTACTACGAAAACTTTCAATTAAAACTGATCGTGGGAGCAGCCTCTAGGCAACCTAAATTGCTGGCAACATTCTAGTCGTCATCCTTACCTCGTCACGCGCGTACGCCTTTCTCTTCGGCGGTTCAGAGTGTGGTCTGTCTGTGGAGGGGGGAAGGGTCCTGGCCGGCGGGGGAGGGGCGGCGAGGGGGGAGCGGCGCGCGACCGGGGAGAGGCGGCGGGGAGGCTCGGGCGAGTTCGCGCGCATGAAGTTCGTTATGTGCGTGCGCTCAGGGCTGCGCCGGGGGGCTTCCACCTTTAAATGAAATGTGAGGTTGGTTCATGCTCCATGGTATGAATTAGAGGGTCTAGGGGTTTGCTTAGTCGGTGTATGTTTTGGATTTTTTGATGCAAATCACCTAAGCGCATTAGGGTCTGATTCACCCTCTCTGAGAAGTACCTGTTATTTTATGTGACAGATATCTGTAATACCAATACATCAGATATTTGATATTTGACACATAAAATACCAGGAGCTTGTTAGAAAGTGATGGGACAGATCCTAAGACTGCTGCAAAAAAATTTAATGTAACAGAGGAACGTAACGTAACGTAAGTCACTCTGAGTCTAAGGCTAACTGCAATGCTCACTGCGATGATATAATGTATGGTGTATAAATTATGAAGGGTGTATTGCCTTGGCTAGTAAGATTTTCTAGACTACTGGCGACATCTAGTGATTGTTTTCAGTAATAGCCATAGGTATCTTCAAAGCTAACGCTTAGGTTTAAATTCAGATGGCGGGTAATGTTTTTAGGATAATGCTGAAAAAAAAGTTAACATATAAATTAGAAAATGGGTTACAGACACAAATGTTTTATGAGTTTTACAGAGAAGTACCTAAATGATATATCATGAAATGGTGCAAATTGGAGAAGATTGTCATGATTTTTCGCACTCTATGTGGCCTATAGTTTACTATAGTGCTTAATAAAATTAACACAAATAAACTAAGTCAGTATCTGTGGCACGTAAAAACAATTGGGATGTCCCAATTTTTGGCAACGTATAATAAATCGAAAACCGTTTGGAGAAATAGGCTTTGTGAAGCGTTTTCAGAAATCAGATTCCAAAAATATGATAATCTGAATTAAATAAAGAAAATTTAAGTAATGACCTTCATTTGACCCCTGCAGTGAATCGTCACAAAGGCAGATATAAAGCAGGTCTACACTCTAAAGCAAATTGACAGTTTGAAATGTCGCTGTCCTGCTTATAATAGCAAAGAGTGACAAAGACAGAACTTTAATCACATGATGCACACCTGGCTTTAAACAGTTGTCATTTATCATAAAGTCCGAAATGTATACAATACTCGCAATGTATTTTTACAAATTTAATTATTAAATTACTACGTTACAAGTAAATATGAAAGAATTTAAATATCAGATTTTAATAAAAAATATCTATTTACTATCACACCATTAAACAAACAGGAATAATCGAAGCTAAAAGAAGAGAAATAAATAAAACTATTTTGTCATGGTTCATTTAGGACCCTAAGCCGTGCTTGTAATATTGACAGTGACAAGACAAATCAGGGGCACTACTACAAAATTCGGAGTTCGTATCGTATCATCCCTCTCACTCTCGTGTCAAATCATATTAGCGTGAGCGGGACGGCATGAAACGAAGTTCGAATTATGCACTTCGTAGTAGGGTCTCAGTAGTGCCGTGGTAGTGCCACAGATTATGTTATGTACGACTTGAATTTTTCTAGGCTATGGAACGTGGCTCTCTCACTGTGACGTCATCCAACGTATTTCTAAAAAAAAATATAAAAAATTAAATACTCAACCAAATTCAAAATCGATGAAAATAGTGTCTTAAAATATCCTATTCTTTCCAAAGAAAATATAAAAACTATAGGTTATTTTTTTTGGTGCATCCCAATTTTGTGTGGCGGCCTTACTTCAGTAAACCTTAACTTACTTGCGTACGTTCCATTGGTACATGTGCTATGTGATACCGTCACCAGCAGCTAATCCACCTCGTTGTTTCTCCGCCTGGCAGATGAGCTCGCGGTATTTGCGCTTGGATTTCACTTTACTTCCACTGATCCATCAGTATGGTGGCCTTACCTCAATATAGCTAGCCTTGCTGTGACCTTACCTCAGTGAGGCTGACTTTCCACCAAAGATTTGCTATGCAGCTATGCTGTAAGGATGTGAAAGCTACGCTACGAAACTATGTGACCGTTTCCACTAATGCTAAGCTACTCGTATGTAGTCGTTCGAGGAAGATCTAGAGCACTCGTCCACAGCACTCATCCAGAGCACGCATCTTTCCAAATAAATAAGATAGCTTAGTTGAATTTAGTTTCCACCACCAGTGCTATGCTATGTGGACCAATGAATATGATTGATCCATAGCAACGTGGCATAGCACATCTCTGGTGGAAAGACACCCTGACCCTCACCTCACGCACGTGCGTATTATGTAGTAGTTTCAGTGGCTCGCGTGCTACGGTAACTACCAATTTTACGCCTTGCGGTACGTGGTCTTCCACTTTACCTCAGTGTCCTATTAGTGGCAGAGGCGCGCGTGATACGGTCACCAGCAGTTTCTCCGCCTCGCAGATAAGCTCCCAGTACGTACGCTTGGCCTTCCACTTGACTTCAGTGGTTCATTAATATAGTGGCCTTACCTCAGAATAGCCAGCCATGCTGTGAGCTTACCACAGAGACCCTCACCTTACGCAGGTGCGTATTATGTGGTGGTTTCAGCGGCGCGCGTGCTACGGTCTAGTGACCAGCTTTTACGCCTTGCGGTACTTGGATTTAGTCAACCACTTTACCTCAGTGTCCCATTAGTGTGGCAGCCTTACCTCAGTGGCTCTCAGCTCGCGCACGCGTGGATTATGCGGCGGTTCCAGAGGCGCGCGTGATACGGTCACCAGTAGTTTCTCCGCCTCGCAGATAAGCTCCCTGTACTCACGCTTGGGCTTGGCCTTCCACTTGACTTCAGTGGTCCATTAGTATAGTGGCCTTACCTCAGAATAGCCAGCCATGCTGTGAGCTTACCACAGAGACCCTCACCTCACGCAGGTGCGTATTATGTGGTGGTTTCAGCTGCGCGCGTGCTACGGTCACTACCAGCTTTTACGTCTTGCGGTACTTGGATCTAGTCATCCACTTTACCTCAGTGTCCCATTAGTGTGGCAGCCTTACCTCAGTGGCTCTTAGCTCGCGCACGCGTGGATTATGCGGCGGTTCCAGGGGCGCGCGTGATACGGTCACCAGCAGCTTCTCCGCCTCGCGGATGAGCTCCCTGTACTTGCGCTCTGCCTCGCGGTCGGCCTCCAGTAACGGGTCGCGCTCGCGCACCGGCGGCGCCGCGGGGGCTGGCACGTGGCGGCGCCGCGCGCGGGGCGGGGTTGCTCCTGGAATAGACAATGATACTAATATTAGCTGTTTGGATATACTTGCATTGCTTGCTATTGTCCCTCTATTATTACACAATCACTCCGTACTCGCGTAAACCACATCAATATGAACTCGTGGAATATTTGGATTTTTCTAAGCGTTGTAATCGGTCATAATAAAATAAATTGATAATGTTAATTTGATTAGTAATTATATTTTGACATCCCTGTAAATTTTTTTTTGTTACTGTTATTATTATTGTTTAGTTTGTAGTTCGACATAAATATTTAATAATTTTTCTAATATTATTTTTGATGAATTGATATTTATTATTTTACATAACATAATTTGCATGCTGGTATGCTGGCTGAATACTGTTATCTTTGGTACTTATGTCACCTTTTGATACGTATTCTAAAAGCAAATAAACATTTCTTTCTTTCTTTCTTTGTGGGTGTCTCCCTTTCTCTGAGAGTACATACTCTTACCGTAATCCCTCTTTAACAAGATTTAACGACTGCAGTCACTACGGAGGAGATGCGATCAATATCTACCAAAATCAGAAAGTCCACATCGGTTCATATACAGCACGTGTTGTCAGGCAGCCCTACAAGTAGGCTTCAATGTCTCACGCCGTCTACCATTCCTAACTATCCGGCTAAACGCGGCGTTCATCGCGTCGGTCTCCTTTGCCTAGCGCGCCGTTTCCCCGCGGCGACGCTGTATCGTCCGGCTCATCCTCATCTCCTCCATCCAACCCTGTATCCCTATCCAAATTTATATTAGCGTCAGACAGTCACTGTCTTGAGCCCTCTATCATGCCCACTATATTACTCACCAGCCGAGCGCGGAGGCCGTCGCGGCGGTCTTCTTCGCCTCGCACGCCTTCTCCCCGGCGACGCCGTATCGTCCGGCTCATCCTCATCTCCTCCATCCAACCCTGTATCCCCGTCCGAGTCAATATCAGCATCAGACAGTATCGCCGTCTCCCGCCCTCGTGTCCGCATGCCCCTACACTCTTCGTCGCTCGACGCACCGCGGTACGGCGTGCGAGGCTGCGGCGATATGTGAGGTGACAGGTGCGGTGATCTGAAATAGCCGCAAGTTATATGAGATGCGCATAGGATATGGATTTGTGGTTGAGGTTTGAATTAAGGTTCGGTAACCAAAGTAGTAAAAAAAAAAGCATAGAATCATACCAAGTACCAATCTATGCGTTTTTTATCATTCCTAAATCGTGTCTACGGTGTTACGACATATTTCCAAGGAAGAACGTGACCGTAATCGCCCCGATGGAATCAATTAACAAGATGACCTAGGGCTTCTTCAGTAAGTCAGTACATTGAACTGTGTAAAGTAATATGTCAACAAATAAAAATGTCAAGGTAGTTTTGCTAATACGATTAAGTACATATTTATCTACTAACTAGTTTTAGTGAGCACTGACCCATATTTAAGTTACTGTTGTCTATACCTACAAATTCTTGGATTAATTCACCTATCCGCCGTCAACTAACGGTAGGTAGTTGAAACTTAAAGTATTGGATAATGATGCCAAATTTCTAATTCCATTGATTCCAATGTCTCAATGCTCGATATGCTAATGCCCAATAGATAAAACCCTGCTCTTACCTCTATTGCTAATGACCTAAAATTAAAAATGGCAACTACTGGGACAGGGACTTAGCACTCAGACATTTACCTTACTCTCTGACGGTTACATTCGTCATTGGCATTGAGATGGTTACGCGTTACAAAGAATAAATAATTTTGATACATGCATGCGATATTGGTTCTTAGCTGGCTGAATGCTGGTACGAGACCCACCTGTTATACCGGGCGGGATGTGAGTCGAGTGAATAGGGCGCGTGCACCAGCGGCGGCGGTGGCGGGCACTGCAGCGACTGCTGATGCAGCAGATGCGGCGGGCGCCGGCGCGGGTTGGGCGACGTGCTGCCCAGCCAGGGGTTGGTGCGGATGCGGCAGCGCGGCCGCGGCGACGGCGTCATGCATACCACGGGAGGCTCGGGCAGCGCACGTTTGACGCCCACGCTCGAACGACGCTAGAAAATCGAGGTAAATTGATTTTTAAACTTTTTTCAGATGGCCCGCAACTATAAAACCGTATTTTAAATTGGAAGCACACTACATTTGACAGCGAGATCGCAAATCAACTCAACTAAAAGTATAAAGCCTTTTTCCGGCACATGTGTAACATTAAAGTCTCAACTAAACCATTGTTTGAACCATTTACGACAAAATGTTTGTGTGGGTAGGTATACTCTTTTTACTGACTAAAATTGATAACTAAGTTTCTTAACCTTCCTTAAGTTCCTTAGAACGGACTGTATTTTTTTATGTAATTTCTCTTAGATTTTATATTGTAATTTATATATTTTTTGTTTGTAATTATTTATTTTGTTTTCTCTGGAAAACACTTTCTGCCAAGTTTCTTGCGGCGCATTCTTCTTGGCAATGATGGTCCTTCCGAAAGCGCTGGTAGTTTGAAAAAAGTGACATGTAAAAGATCCCTTTGTGGCCAACTTGCAGAATAAACGTTTTGATTTTGATAACCCAATTCAAACGTGCCAACGAATAGATAGTTATCATATCAATATAAGAAATTGTAATTTCCCTGAAGTGACAGCGACTCCCAGCGCCATCTAGACATCAGACAGAGAAACTGTTATATCCTGCATCGCGTTAATGAAGTTTCTCAATTCGGCTGTATAAATACAACTTCCAATTCTCTTCCTTCGTAGGTACTTCGGTCCCCAGGTCTGCCTGGAGAGAGATCTCTTTATTGTGGCCTATCCCTACATCCCCAATGAGGTGACTGACTGTAAGTGTTATCGTTTGGTGTACGAACTTTAGCTACCCACATTTTGCCGAGCAATTTTGGGAATGGGATCAAAAAAACTCATTTTAAGTTGTAGATTTTATACACTTACAAATGTACCTATTGCATATTGCTCAAGTGCCTGTACAGCTTTCGAGCAATTAGGCACCGCGCTAATAATATTTGTGCACTTTAATTAAGGAGATTCCCTAAAATGTAACGTGTTCTGTAATTTCCTGTGCAATCCAATAAAGGTTGAAGCCTTCAGGAAATATAATACGCCTTTGAATGTTTTTAATGATAGACAAAATCGTATTTTTTTTGTAATCAGATACTTCTAGGCCTCCTATAAAGTAAAGAGGCATCACAAAAATTGCGCTCGGACTCCCTTACGGCAGCCGGGCGCGATACAAGTAAACTTGTGGGTGTCAGCATAAGTGCTCTCACTTTACGATCACTGCGCACTATGCTCCCCAAGACAAGGAAGTTGGTGAAACGACGCGGCGCTGGATACATAAAGCTAGGCCGGCACACCGTTATCACGACATGGCGAGCGGACAGCGCCATCTTCTGAAAAATTTTGGCAACTCTTCGGGTTTTTATAACACAAATGTTGGCAGAAAATGCAAGTATCAAGATCAATTGCACTATGTTTATTTATTTATTCGTGTTTCTGTCGCCAACTACGTTTCAGTAGCTCACTTGAAAAACACGGCATTACCGTCCATTCATGTTAACATTGGGTATTTAAATACGACGGAGCACAGTGTTTTGCTTGCACAAAATTATTTTTCTATAGTAATTCAACTCGCAACAAAATGTTGCCCTGAACCAATAACACAGCATGTACACCTCATTACCCCATTACTCCCCATGGGATTAAAATAATACAGTAAAAAGGGCGTCGGTATGTTAAAATTTACGGATTAAATTAATCACGCAGGGGTTCAACGCTTGATCCTTTAATTTGTACACGAAAATATACAACGAATAATGAAACTCCCGAAAGTTACGGGACTAATAAAGATAATCAATCAATTAGTAGAGTCATTTCCCCCCCACAAATCGGAACCCCGCGCACAATAGCTTCGCTTCGTTATAAGCGAAATACGTACCTAATTCACGTTAGCATTATTGTGTTTTAAAATAATGAACGTTCAGGCTTTATATGGCTTAGATAAAAGGCCTCCCTCGTCAATTTATCCGATCTACTTAATTAACAAAGTTGAACCGAGCGTAGCTCTGCATATATACCACGCGAGCGCATGAGGTAGGTTAGGTTGGATGCTACTATAACCCAATTACCTACTATGAAACTGTGATTTAATGCTAACTTATTACAATATTGTGTAATTATAAACTTTGTTTGGGTCAATTTATTCTGTAATAATTAAACCCGCGTCAACAGATTTGATTAAAGTAGTTTTGGGTATCCCTATCCCGCAATACGCACAAAGAGCATTAAAGCATAAAGCGGACGGTCTTTAGTGTATTTAAATAGTCGAATCAATAATCGATTAGCCTAAGATCCCACTGTACAGTGCGAGTCAATCAAAAGTCATAAAATGTTACATATTTACCTATGCCACGGGGGCGGGATCAAATTTTTTCCGCAAATACCTTTACCATGTTTATTTTTAAGCCCCGACACAAAAAGAGGGGTGTTAAAAGTTTGAAGAAGTGTCTGTCTGACTGTCCATCTGTGGCATCATAACTCTTAAACGGGTGAACCGATTTGAACGTGTTTTTTTTTAATTTGAAAGCAGGTTTCTTGGCGATGTTTCTTAGACATATTTCATCAAAATTGGTCCAGTCGTTTCAAAGTTAACAGCTCTTGTGTGAGCTTCGGAATGGATCTTAGACGCTTAACGGGCATTTACTTTATTTTTCAAACTTATAAGTGACCCTTAATTGCGTTGGGGGTATTTAAAAATTTTAATTTTTTATTCGTTATTTGGAAAGTAAATGATGTGCAGAAACGTGACGGATCCCAATCTGCAATTTTGAACCTGGCAACCCAACGATAAAATACCAGACAGATGCAGCATTTTACGGTGGAATCTAAATACACTAATATTGCAATACAAACGCGTCTACCACCTTTGAAACCCAACCATAGCAGACAGGATATTTGTACCTGAACAATACACACCCGCAAGATAAGCGAGAACGTCTAGCGCGCCAATAAAATCAGTTAGTAGTAGAGATAAATAGAGATCCCAGTTTGCTAGTGCCCCTACGTGTGCACAATACAAAACTATCTGACTACACGAGTCGGAGCCGAGGTTTTATTTATTCGATTTGCGGCGAGTTATGCGCAGTTTCGTGTTTTGAATATGATTTAACATGCGGGAAACCAGAACCGCAGTTCATGATTAATTTTTAAAAACATTTTCGAGAAGGATACTCCACAGCTCCACTCTGCAATGTGCCCGGAATTTTGTGCGCCGGTGGATGCAAAATTACAGTTAAAATAATCCTCAGTTCAGGCAACGTGACGTTGGAAAATATTTACATAATAATTCAGATGAGGTAAATCGAGGCGACAATGAATAAGCGATAGAGATACTTAAATAAGATAGGGATGTACCGAAAAATTACATAAATTCAAACGTTTGATCTGACACGCAATACTCACAAGGCAGGTGGCGTGAAGTAAACAAAACGAAACGGTCATATTTACCTTAGCGGGTTCGTGGTAAAGGTGTGTGGTCGGCGGAGCGGGCGGTGGCGGCGGCGCCACAAGCGGCGCGGCGAGCGGAGCGGGCGGCGCTCCTGGCGACGTCCCATCGGTCGAATACCCAGTGCTGTACGCACTCTCTGGTGATGAGAGGTGCGGAGGAGGCAAAGGCCCCGATGAAGATGTGGCAGTCGCTGGTTGACGTGACTGCTTCTGCTTTCGCTTCTTGGCGCGACCAAGCTGCGCCTCCATCCATGACTTCAGCCGCGCGCCCAACATGCCGCCGTCGGCACCTGCGTAGCATATTTCGTCGTTTTTAAACTAGGTCATGTATTCTATTTATACTTACTAATGGAAGGAAAAGGGAAATGGGTCTGAAAGGCCAAGCGGAGCCCCATTATAGGAGGAATCAAAAGTACGAAATAGCTTTAAGTAGAAAGACCGACGCATTAAAGAAACAATTTCCAAGCAACGCCGTTTCGCTCAAAGCTCTCGAATTTTAAATGGTACCATTACGCGGCTTAAACATCTTTCTCCAAGTCATTTTGGAACTCGAACGTACCCTTCACCGCAGCGCGGCCCTCTTTCTACTGTTATTACGAAATGTTACATGAAATTTTCTCACACAATTTCACGCTTTCATATGCCACACCTCATGTGCACCCCAACATAAACTCTCAACATTACAAACAAAGCGCTTGAAAACTCTCGCGTTTAACTGAAACAATTGTGTTTGCGTTCTACATTCTGTCACGAAAAGCTTTGAAACCTTTGAAGTAAACAGAAGTAGTGACATGAAATGTTTTTATCGCATCATCGTTTCATTGTGGGCCGGCGCCCCATCCTTCGCGATAGACAGCTTCGTGCAGCGGCCCCCGGCGCGTCATATTTCAGAAATTCTAACCGTTGCTCGTAAAAACTCCTAGCCGGCACCCTCTTCATTTCCATCAACGCATAACGTCTTACAGTTACTAAATAAAAAACGTTTATTGGCTTCTGTTGAGTTTCTTTGCTCTGAAATTAAAATATTTGGAATTTCAGGGGTTGGGCAGAAAAATTGGGGGAAATCAGAGACTGTATTGTCTGAACACGTATTTGCAATTGAGGTCGACTGTAAAGAAGACAATGCACTCTAGAGCTGATTTTAATTTCCCATACTTAGAAGAACCCGATTGTTTATTCTTGCTTTATAATGTCGAATATCTTTTTATAATTGTAAAAGTGTCGCAAGACTGGTTTTTCAATGTTCAGGTTAACGTATCTGTCAGATAAATTAATGTAAGCTCTGTCCTTATTTTCCTTTTATTTATTTATCCTGTGACTTGAAAAAAGGAAATCAATCATTTTCACGGACAGATACTTTTATCTGGGTATTGAAAATCGGCTCTTAAAAGTCTTAAAGATTCAACTATCAAACAGTTAACACTTAGTTAACAGTAAAAAGTAATAAAAATACAGAAAAAGTCTTTCAATTTCCTTCATTTCCTGGCACGCGATGGCACCCCTAGCCTTAAAATGTACACACCCAGTACTTAAAGTAATGTGCCGACACCCCTTGCCTTCCCAGTGGCTGTGGGAATCGCTGGGTGCAGAGAAGACGGATGATACCGGCTTATCCTGGGGTGTAAACTTACGGGATTTAGCCAATATTAGCAATCCATTACCGAACGCCCGCGGTCGAGCTGTCAACTTACTGATGGAAAATGAGCTTCATCACGTATCGTGGTTTTATTACGCACTCCGACCCGCTTACGCAATGTAAATATGGAAAACATTTTGCGAACGTCCGACATTTTCGTCAATCACATCCATTATTACATGGAGAGATTTATTATATTTTTGTTTGGTTTCTTCTTCAGCGTTCTTATTTTTCTTTTGTCGGAGATTGGCCGTTCTGAAGAGCTATTGTTGAGGATAAATGGAAAAGTTCGTACTAGTTCAATATTGGTTTTACTTCCAATGATAGATTACAATGACACTTTATCAGGGTTGAAGTTGGGAACTGTTAAAGCTCTTATTTCATGAAGCAAAATCGTGAAAGCTGAAAATCCATCTTTAGTTTACATACCTAAGTACTCAGGATTTTATGTAGCAGGGTCCACAGGGAACATGAATTTAAGGAACCTCATAAATAATGTTGTGGTCAACATCGCGTCAAAACGAAAGCTTCCGTTTCCGGCGAACCGTCTGGGATCGCCGACGGATAAGCCATGATTTATTTACGAGATTTGCTTTTTTGTGGCCCAGATGTTTCTTTTATTTCCTACTAAGTTTACCTACTCGCTGAATTTTCGGCCCAGCAGCGCTGATGGCTCATGACAGTTTGTAAACAGTTTAACGAGGTTTGTAACTGCCGATTAATAATATACAAACGGTATGTAAAGATAATCAGTGAGCAGGCTAAGCTAACAATTAACAAACAAGAAACTACAAACGACGACGACGATGAAACAACCCCATTATGATGTAAAAATTGACAGTTTAGTTTGATAAGAACTACAATACATATACCCATGTTATAGCGCTATATCCCTAATATTTTTCTATTAGAGTCATGAAAGGCTTCCATCGAAAATATATGTTGTATCCATTTCTAGTGATGTTATAGAAATGAGAACGCTTCGCTATTGTTGCAGACACATATATACTAAACGAGCTGAAATACGAGGTGCAACGAAAGTGCTAATGGCGCATGAATGCGGAAAATAAATTGACTCATCTATCTACACATTATAAGTATTTGTTAGTAAGCAAAGTGAATTTCGCCTAAAAGCGTGCCTTCTTAGTCATGAATGAATATGAATATTTAACATCTCTGACTTAAAAATATTTATATTCGTAGCTAACAACTTCGTATGTAAAAGGCAAGTAGAATAGAAAAAGTGTAAAATGTAATAAAAATACAGTTCTGCTGAACTTATTAAATACCAAATTGACTCTTCGTACCATTTATTTTTACAACGGCCTCTTTCCATTTTAATATTTCGTACTAAACATTTTACCCTGTGAATAATAAAAAACCGTGCAACAAAAACAAAGTTCGGAAAACAGCCATTAACTTGCTACCACAAATAAGTTGCACAAACACCTGCAAAGCCAGGGAGGTTGATTAATAAATCAAGTATTCATTTATGCAGGATGTCTCTCCTAATGCGGGGAAAAGAAAGAAAACAGCGCCAGATACTATTTATAAAGTCAATCGATACTTGAGCGTGTGCGACAAACGGGCCAACATTACGGGAGGGAATTCGTCTAAATGCTGGATTTACTTACTTTGATTAAAAAATAAACTAATTTAAAGAAAGTTTTTTTTATAAAGTTTTTCTTCTGACAAGCACTGCGTGATCAAAGTTAAATAAAACTTCCAAATAAGGAACCGTAACTAATTATTGTATCCTCGTGAGTCTCAGCGTACTTTATAAAGAACGAATCAATAGTAAGAGTTATTCCCGAATGTACTAAGGTAAACGCAGGTATTAACGCTCCATCGAAAATCTGCAGGTAATACCGACCCATTAATGTAATTCGCAATTAATACGTTTCTAGAACTGTTTATGCTATAGGTAGGTGAAACAACACACACACTTGTTTGTTGCGCATCAGATATTTTTGCGTTAGTGTGTGTGGCACTAAGAAAAAGGGATAAAACACATCAGTTTCTGTGCGGACTGCGTGGACACCGGTTATCCCATACAAGTCCTTCCTCCTACAGGCAAGCACGTGATTTTTTTGCTTAAGCTATTTTAAACAAATAAGTGATATCTGAAGCTATAATATCGATACCGGAAATCTCAAATGGCGTAAAGGACAAAAATGCGAAAATGAGTCTTAAATGCCATCGTATACAGCTTTTTTTTCCCTATCGAATGGCATTTAAGACTCATTTTCGCATTTTTGTCCTTAACGCCATTTGAGATTTCTGGCATCCATATATTGTCAAACATACTCACAGAAGGTTGAACTTTTCATTTCATGTAACATTTTATTGAAAATATGTCGTTTTAAATGATATGTCATGAAATTAAAATAGGGCGGTAATAGATTCATTGATTTTAAAATTATCAGGTATTAACGACTCATGGGTCGGTGTTGGCTCAAACGTGATGTTGCTTTTTTCCCTCTTTTATGTTATTATTTGTCAATAAAACAAGTTCTTGTATTAACTATTTTAATTGGAAACAACCAGCTTTTGTAGAAATCTATTAGCGACCCACACAATTCTGTCTAGTTTACTTGTTCTAGCGTTCTGAATTTAATGAAAATTACGATATTATTCGAACATCGATTTTGTATTGCAATATTTATAAATTATTTTTTAAGATGAATACTATACGCATGTGTACATAAGTTGTTATTTTTGTCGATTTAGGCCTGTTTTATAATTAAGTATGTCAATTATGTAAATATCATCTATTTATTATGAGTCGGTAAAGCATTTTACATCTGTACATACTGATTTTATTACCGACCCATAAGGCTCGGGTATGGGTCGGTAATAGTGGCAATGAGAAGCTATTACCGATCCATATTATATATTTTTTTTTCTCACTAGGGTGACTGCGCCAGTCAACAGCCATGTCGCCCTTTTCCTTTTTTTAATATTAAAAAAGTGCACATCTAGCTCATTATATGTAATTTTTTTCTTAATTGTACGTTTTCCCCTATTTCATAAGTAAATAAAAAATCGGTCAAGTTAAGAGTTGAGCTCGCGTACCGAAACCCACCGAGGGTTCCATACAAACTTGTATGTAAATAGTTCGTTAGTAAAAGATTGTTCATGCCGATTATTGATTGCATTGAATTAGTGAAAGTCACGGACAAAGACACTTTGAATCGAAAATATGAATATTCTTTATACTCTACTAGCTGTTGCCTGCGACTTCGTCTGCAATGAATAATAATTCTTTTAGCACTATCCCGCGTGAATTATGAAATTTTCGGGGATAAAAACTATTCTATGTCCTATTCCGGGATTAAAACTATCGCTACACCAAATTTCATCAAAATCGGATCAGTGGTTTAAACATGTAGTGGTAACAGACAGATAGACAAAAGGCATACTTTCGCATTTATAATAGTTATTAGTATAAAATAAGAGTGCTCTGTTATGCGTCTACCTTAAAGGCGTACAAATATTCGTACGATCGGTAATAGCTGCATAAAAACGGTAATAACAACAATGGGGTCGGTAATAGCAACATAGCAACAACCACCTTGGTCACTTTAAAAATTTCCCTTAATTATGACGATCGATTTAAAAATAGCCTTAAGGGGGGCGGTAATACCTTCGTTTACCTTATATAAAGTAGGTACAAATTATTCAATAAATATAATAGTATTTTATGCAACGGTTGTATAAGTGAGGTCTTAAAAGGCGAGTGACGTGAGTTGCGATACGAGCGAATGCGAGTATCGCAATGGAAGACGGCACGAGCCGTTAAGACCAAATTATACACCGTTGCATGCAATATTTTTTCTACGACTCGACTCTACTGTACTGTACCCTACTGTAGGGTACAGTCGGGTACAGTAGGGTAAAATAGGGTACAGTAGAGTACAGTCGGGTACAGTAGCGTAAAATAGGGTACAGTAAGGTACAGTCGGGTACAGTAGGGTAAAATAAGGTATAGTCGGGTACAGTAGGGTAAAATAGGGTACAGTAGGGTAAAATAGGGTACAGTAGGGTACAGTCGGGTACAGTACCCGACTGTACCCTATTTTACCCTACTGTACCCGACTGTACCCTACTGTACCCTATTTTACCCTACTGTACCCGACTGTACCCGACTGTACCCTACTGTAACCTATTTTACCCTACTGTACCCAACTGTACCCGACTGTACCCTACTGTACCCGACTGTACCCTACTGTACCCTATTTTACCCTACTGTACCCTACTGTACCCGACTGTACTCGACTGTACCCGACTGTACCTTACTGTACCCGACTGTACCCTACTGTACCCGGCTGTACCCTACTGTACCCTATTTTACCCTACTGTACCCGACTGTACCCTATTTTACCCTACTGTACCCGACTGTACCCAGCTGTACCCTATTTTACCCTACTGTACCCGACTGTACCCTACTGTACCCTATTTTACCCTACTGTACCCGACTGCACCCTACTGTACCCTATTTTACCCTACTGTACCCGACTGTACCCGACTGTACCCTACTGTACCCTATTTTACCCTACTGTACCCGACTGTACTCTACTGTACCCTATTTATACCCTACTGTACCCGACTGTACCCTACTGTACCCGACTGTACCCTATTTTACCCTACTGTACCCGACTGTTCCCTACTGTACCCTATTTTACCCTACTGTACCCGACTGTACTATACTGTACCCTATTTATACCCTACTGTACCCGACTGTACCCTACTGTACCCGACTGTACCCGACTGTACCCTACTGTACCCTATTTTACCCTACTGTACCCGACTGTACCCAACTGTACCCTATTTTACCCTACTGTACCCGACTGTACCCTACTGTACCCGACTGTACCCTATTTTACCCTACTGTACCCGACTGTACCCTATTTTACCCTACTGTACCCGACTGTACCCTATTTTACCCTACTGTACCCGACTGTACCCTACTGTACCCTACTGTACCCTATTTTACCCTACTGTACCCGACTGTACTCTACTGTACCCTATTTATACCCTACTGTACCCGACTGTACCCTACTGTACCCGACTGTACCCGACTGTACCCTATTTTACCCTACTGTACCCGACTGTACCCTACTGTACCCGACTGTACCCAACTGCACCCTATTTTACCCTACTGTACCCGACTGTACCCTACTGTACCCTATTTTACCCTACTGTACCCGACTGTACCCTACTGTACCCTATTTTACCCTACTGTACCCGACTGTACCCTACTCTACTCAACTCAGCAGGTCTAAACTGGGCTTTAGTGTTGAGTGTACCCTACATTTAATATGATGTGGCAGCTAGGTGTATCGTAATAACGACATTACGACACAAGTGCTGTTATGGCGAATAGATTAAGTATAGACTTTCTGAAGTCATATTATCTATGTTCTTATACAATATTTGTTCGCGACCATGTAAAAAACAGATAATAGTACAGGAGTAGGAAATAGTATTTTATGCAACGGTTGTATAAGTGAGGTCTTAAAAGGCGAGTGACGTGAGTTGCGATACGAACATATGTATGTGAGTATCACAATGGAAGACGGCATGAGCCGTTTAGGCCAAATTATACACCGTTGCATACAATATTTTTTCTACTTCATCTAAACTCGAGTTAATTCAACTAACCTCGAGTTAACTCAACTAACCCCGACTTAACCCAACTCTAGGCAGCAGGTCTAAACTGGGCTTTAGTGTTGAGTGCGGCAGCTAGGTGTATCGTAATTATCGACATTACGACACAAGTGCTGTTATGAGGAATAGAGTAAGTATAGACTTTTCTGACGTCATATTAACTATGTTCTTATTTCGCGACCATGTAAAAAACAGATAAAAGTACAGAAGTAGAAAAAACCTTAAATATACTTAAATAATTTCCAGAGTTACAAAACTTTATGACTCTTGTCTGGGTATTAAGCACTATATCACTTAGAAAAAGTCAGGACTCAGGAAGTTAAAGCTATTTTATTTTACGAAATTGTAATACGTGGTAACCTATATCGTATCGAAACCTATTTCGTAAGATATTACCATCCATTTCCTGCGGTGTCATTTAATTTATCTGATGGATACTAAATTCGACCTAACCTGGCAAGATTCGCCTGAACATACGGATATCGATTCATGTCCACTGTGGCAATACGGTTCGGAGAGCTGCCAACATCTTGGGAACTATGCCAAAAGGACTCCAATAATTTAGTTCTACCTGAATTTAATTAAAAATTTAAACCCCTCCAAGAATTTCATTTCGTTAGGATTTCGTTACTAACGTTACTTAGGTAGGTAGATACAAGTGGGAAACCTGAAGTTTTCCTAATAACTGATAAAGTTTCCTTTGCTGAATAATTAATGTCTTGGCACGCTTGGGAAAATCCTTTGACCTTTTTTTGTCTAACACAAAAACGGGTGGATGTCCGCTTCTAAAGATGTAGCGCCTTGTTTAGAAAAAAGATTTAACCTTGTATATATTACTCTCGGGAAATCCGCCTTCTGAATGTCAGCCCGCATCTTGCTTGTGTCACGGAATACATAAAAGGTACATAAAGATATATATCACTTTCTTTATCCCTCTTCATAACTTCAAAGACGAAATCGCTCCCTGGGTAGGTATTAAGGCCCTTGAATATCGATTCATATCTGTCAAACGAGAAACCTCAGTTGCAAATAACAAGGATTACAAAACCTCTCTGTCTTTAATTATATCTCTACCCACTGACTCATTACCCCAAAATCTTCAAAACAAGTATTTTCTGACAAATTATCGTCAACTTAGAGGATGAAAGATGGAATTTATCCTCCCCTCGCGTCTTAATCGTGTTAGTCGGAATATTTATCCTCTAATTATGAATACGTAGAGCGATGTTCTGCTTAAGGGGTCAGAATGCTTTGGCCCTGTTTTACAAGGTTTATGCATGTGAGTTGAGTTATTTCTGTTGCGAACTAAGTATTCCTTTAATGTGAAGCAGAAATTTTGCTCCAGTTCAATAATTCACGTGCCCAACTGCTCAGCTTAGTTAGAAATAGTTTGAACCTTTATCCATTCATGCGAATATGGACTTTTTCCCGTGAAATGAAAAGTTCTCCTCAGTAGGAAAACCCGGACACTCGAAAACATCGAGTGGGAGCAAAACCTTTTTATCGTACTGGCCGTCATCAGGCACAGCAATTTTGGCAAATGTTACGACGGCGTAAAAAGGTACGGCCCATAAGTAGGGCACAGGTAAATAACAATTGTAACATCTAAATTAAAACATAAAACCTTTAATATCCTCGCTCGCTACGCGTACCTTACCTACACAGGCAACAAAATTAACGACCCATGAATAAATGAGTGCTTAAAAATATTTTCAGGTCAACTCGATATTGCACCAAAAATAACAGTAAGTAACTTATTAGTTACGGGCCGTAGACCTAACAGAACAGTACAGTAGGTATCTAAGTTATCTACTTGTTGAAAGCCTTTGTCGCGAATTTCGTCTAACGAACGTCTTTGAGTCGTGATCGCGAGTGTATATTTGCTTTGTAAATCTGCCTACAAGGGTTTGGAAGCTGGGACCTACTGTTGGTATAACTAATTGCGCTTTGCGTCCTCATTTCACAGATTGAACGAATTTATATTGATTACTTAATGCGGCAAGGAAGACTGGTGCTTATTTGGGACATTGGGTAATTTTGTATTACCTCTACATATATTTCAGTAACTGTATCACATGTCTGTATGTGTGTATAATAGAATATTATAATGATAACGATAGCGTTTTTGTAAAACAGCGCACGTACATTATGTTATGATCTTGCAGAGTAGGACTGTAAAGCTTAGCAATATCACTCAAAACAGATTCCAAGATAGTCTCCGTCTTTCTACGAAGGCGCGCCAGACTCCGGGCTAATTGCGGGCCGCTTTCAGTTTGGCTCGGCGAGCAGGCTGCTATACAAACTAAAAACTAAAAGACTGAATGACTGAAAAGCTTACGAACGACGCCGAGCGCCAGACGACCGGCAATTGTGTGGCTCGCGACTTGAACGAGCAATCCACATTCGAAAGAAGAAATTTTTAATCTGGACATTTTTAATTCCACTACTGTGATTAAATGAAATTTCGTGCAATTAAGGGATTAAGTAGCACTTACATATTTTATTGTTAAAAAAATCGGCATTTGCTAGGAAGATGAATGTTACCAATTATATGGCTTGGCGCTTGTTGCTTGCTTGTCAGCGGGATTAGGTATAACTTTTACTTTAGGTACCTACGTAAGAACTCTTCACACAGAATTTACAAGATTTGGTGCAGAAGTGACGTAAATGAAGTTACCAAAGTAATTGTCGTATGTAGCACTTATGTCTACGCAATAACTTTGCTCACATTAATTATAGAACCAATTATAACTTTATATTGTGAAAACGTGAGCAAGTGCGTGCTTAGGATACAAATTACAATTCCACTACCACCCATGATGCTATACATACTCTTATGTAGATTGCACGTACATATTTAGCAGTGGATAGATTGTATTTTGTTTTATTATTCCCTAGATAAGTACTTAGTAAAATATGCTTAGGATAAACCTCCGCGCTTGGACTTTTCTACTCGTCCCTTATCCCTTATCTCATCCCTTGGAGATTTATTAGATACTGGAATTTAATTTCCGTAGTTACTTACTTCCTTACACACTGAAAACTGCGGTTACGGAGTGTATATCAGGGACGCGTTATGAAGGAGCGGCGGGTAATTTAAATTAGGCACCTTTTCACCTCGGGGAAGCGTGGGCATATTTGATATTGGACACGAATTCCAAAAGTGTCGTAAATTAGAAAGTAAATAATTTTCGCTAAATGAAATATCATTAACTAAGCCCTATCTAAAATTAGATGAAGGTACCAAAAACATATTGAATTATATTTGCGCTTGTGGAAATTATGTACCTACAGCTAAATCTGTAAACATGTGGTAGTATTTAGGCGTTCGTGTATACTTACCTAACGAAAGTTCCAAGAATGTGCAAAGCCAATTTTATCTATCATTATCATTTTTATCTAAACTAGATTCTAAAGAATTACGAGATTAGGTGACGATATCACTCGTCATGACACTATAATGCAGTCATAGCTTTCTCGTCTATGTATATAAAATACTTAGGTATGTATTGACTGAGATACATCTTTACCTGTGCTTATTAATATTGAAAAGGGGTAGAAAACATGCTAAAAATGCAAGCGAATGACACGCGTCTAACATTCGAAGTAAACCACGTACAGGAACACTCCGGCTTCTCAAAGCCGGTACAAATTCAGTAGCGAAAGCCTCTAACTGCCGAACATAAATCTCCGAGCATCCGATACAAAGCCTATTAATCTGAATTCAGCACAACCCTTCAGAAGGGCGTACTTGTGAACCTTTCACAGGGGCAGTGGGCTATCGAACGAACCGCTCATTTGTTACTCTGCGACGCCGGCAAGCGTGCACGTGCATTGGATACCATATTTATGAATTAAAAAGTCACTTGTGACTGAAAATATCTCTCCATCTTAATGTTCTACTGTGTTGTGTTTACTTACAGGGGCGCGCGGTGTAGTGTGGATATTCTGTGCTGTTGGTAGCGACGACCGTGACGCATGCCGTGCGTGGTGCGGCGTCGCGAGGCTGCGACCGACTGACGCACGCACGCGCCATCCGCCCCCAAAGCTACGCCGTGATGCTACGCGCTACGAAGGGCGCCTTTTGCACCGCTGGGCGGTAAAATGAGCGGTGCAAAGGTCTACGACATGCTTTGTACAGGAAGCCTTTTGAAAACGAATATGATGTCATTGTAATACGCTCTTACTCGACTTACTACGGTCTAAATACGACAAGTTCATGTTAGCATGAAACAGTAGGTAAGTATATATTAAAAAAAAAGTTAGAGGTATGTTAAAGAATGGATTTATTTTCTGATGATGCAGCAATACGGTGTAAAAGAGGCCGGTCGTAGCTCAATTCTCGCGGCGGCGATTACGCTAACGTCCGGGGGTTGATTCGGACAATAAAAGTAAACGTTTATCCACCGCGGGACATAACTCCTAAACGACGTAACTTTGTTATTCATGTGCAACAACAGATTTGGCCTTTCTAGGGACTCTTGCTGACAAACAATAATAAAACTCCCAAGTTTTTGCTACACCTTTCCTAAAACTTAAAGCATCTCGCCTGCGTACTCCGGAAAGTAATTTTGTTCCCTTCTAATTTATTTTTCACCCAAATGACTCGTTTTGAGAAACATGGACGAAAATACTATTATTTAATGTTACTTTATAAAGTTTGTAAGAACTTACTCGACTTTACTATGGTCTATGCCCATGTTAGCATGAAACAGTATAGTATGTTAAAAAAAGTTGAAAATATATAGTAGATTGTTCAACAAGGGAGGAAAGTAACCAATATCACACGAGATCACTTGACACCCGAGCACAGCGAGGGTGGCAATATTTCGAGGGTGATATTGGTGTTTTTCCCGAGTTAAACACTCTGTTTTTCATTTCGACTACAAGGAAAGTAAGAAAATATAAGTATAAATAAATAAAAATGTCTTAAACCGGTTAATATATTGTAAAATATTTCAATAGAGTTTATTGCTAAGCAATAATTAATTTAACAAAATTTAATATATTCAATATAATAATCAATGAAAACAGTAGGTTAAGTAGGTATTTTAGTAAATTTATTTGTAAAATAAGTAAATAACCAATTTGAACCAAGGAGTTAAGCTGTATAGAGATAGGCTGTGTGGACATATAACATTGTCGTTTACCCTGTTTTTTTTCTTAATATTTTTTAACTTTTCTGATTTAAGTCACTAAATAAGAAACAAATGTAAATTAATAATTTAATTTAATAATATTTCACTGGCATTATAAAATTTGTAATATGATTAATTAAGAAAAAAACTCTATACTTAATTATTCCATGTATATGCCGTAATGCTTGGCTGAATGCGTATGTGTTCCATTGACAGCCAATGCCTTTATTTTTTTAATTCATATGTACCCTAGGGAAGAAAATAATAGTTTTCATCACACTTGCTCGTCAATGGTGTTATTCCATGCCTGAATACTAAATGTCAAAGGCCTAATTTGTTCTTAAGGGAGTTATGGATTTACGTACAGTTTTTCTTCCCAAGGGAGTTCTAACTTTAGTTTTAAAATTTTCAAACAGACTAAGGAGGTTTCAAGTCAGCCAACGTTTTATTTATATGTTTAAAACTTAGCTATAACCCAATTTTACTACACAAAACTCGTCTACGCTTCATGAAACTTCGTTATTTTTATATCTTAAATATATATCAAATGGTTTTGCAATAATTTTAGTAAGTATTTTTGTAACATGTTGGCAGAATGTGGCCGTATGGCCATTCGAATTCTAAACACAGTTTACATTATCTATGGTAGATGACTTGAAAAAAGTGACAATCTATATTGGCGGGTAGCCATTATTTAAATAATTTAAGTGTTTAGAGACAAAATAATTTCATTTTTGTTTTTTTTTCTCGCAGTGTGATGAATATCATTGTGTGTATCACGGGCAGTAAGGGGATTACAAACTCGAGTCATTAAAAGCCCTCCGCCTCCGGCGTCGGGCTTCTAATAGGCTCTCGTTAGTAATCCCCTACTTACGGCCCTTGATGCACAATGTACTATATCCTCCCGTATGTCAGACATGGTTTGCCTCACTTTCCAAGTATGATAGATGAAAAATATCTATACCGGGTGGATTTCCACGAGGGACCTTCCCGAAAACAGGTGACAGTGTTGCTTAAACTGAACAACTTTCTCCAAGGAACATAGGTCGGAAAACGACAAAAAAAATTCAGACTCCCATGCGAAATGTATTGGTTAGCTGACCGACTTACTATGGAAAGGCAAAAAAAAATTCGTTTTTCGACCTATGTTCCTTGGAGAAAGTTGTTCAGTTTAAACAACACTATCACCTGTTTTCGGGAAGGTCCCTCGTGGAAATCCACTTGGTATAAGCTATTATTTAAGTTTTGTTTTGTATAGTACGTTATACTTATACCTACTAACACTGTACGAGTGTTATTTTCCTATAAGGCATTATGTAGTTAGGGTTTCGGCACCTTTTTCTCAATCATTACTTACTTATAACAGACTAACTTCAGCCCGCAACTTTGTCTCAATCTATTATACGCCCAATATTATAAAATAAATAAATATTAGGGGACATTCTTACAAAAATCGACCTAGTCCGAAACTAAGCAAAGCTTGTGCTATGGGTACTAGACGACGATAAACATACTTATATAGATAAATAAATACTTAAATACATAGAAAACATCCATGACTCAGCAGCAAATATTCGTGCTCATCACACAAATGAATGCCCTTACCGGGATTTGAACCCAGGACCACTTGCTTCGTAGGCAGGGTCACTACCAACTAGGCTAAAGCGGTCGCCCTAACTACCCATTTGGTATAATTATTATATAAACACAAACTCATAGGTATAGTAGGTAAATTACAAATGATCATCATTGCGTGTACGATAAAAAAGTAAAAACCAACAATTTTGTAATGGGCCCCCAGGGGTTGACCGTTATTGTCAGAATAGCGCTTTATTGACTTCCGTTCGATAAGTAGGAATGTCCCTGTAGAATTGCTGGGCAATGCAGAAAATACTCCTAAAGCCGCGATGCCGAGTTCTGCTTAACCGACTTAAGCTTTATGTCGAGATCAACAAACACACACAGTACTGTTTCACTTGTAAATTAAATACTTTCTAGAAAACGAGTATGAATGTTTTTCTGTGTTTGCTGTGTTGCTATTAAATACATAGTGGTATACTTGTAGATGGTAGGTACATGCAAACTTATGTACGTACCTTATGTAACTTTTTTGCTGCCCAAGGGTTCGATTTTCTAAATCATTTCACTTATAAGTGCCAATCGAAATGATGGAAAATTGTGCTTTTGGAATAACAGAAAATAACAACTACCTATAATTTTAGTATTAATTTGTTAAACTAGTTAGCACGTCTAATCAATACACCAATATTATATTTTATTTTTATATCGGATGAACCTACTCGTAATTCTGCCAACATTGCCTAGTCTAAAAGTTACAAATGCAACATACGCCAATTAAATTTCTATACGAAACCGCATAGAAAAATTCTACACTGGTTCAAAAAACGTCGAAATATAACTGACAAGTATAAGTTACGAGTGTGTAGAGTTATAAAATCAATTAGAATTGCTTACATAGTAAAAAATAATGAATATTTTTTGATTAAATTAAGGTAGTAAACACATGCCTGAATCCAACTCAAAATAAAACTAGACGTTTGGAGTATCTGCGGTACCTATTTAGTACAATCAGAGTATTGAACAAGGATGGGATAGATATCATAGGTGAGAATGGCTGAACCGGTTACATTTTCCAGGAATAGGACCTTCCTCATCAGAAACTTTATCCTAGTAGTTTTTAAGCCAATTTTAGACCAGCAAGAAAGTGCATGTTCTCTTAGGTACTAACTGTAGATACTGGCCACCTAAACCGTGTCCCTGTTTGTATTGAATGTGTCTTTTTTCACTTCTCATGCTCTTAAAATGTTACTTTAGTCTCTGCATATCGGGACTAAAGCTCTTTTTTGATCTCTAGGGATTAAAGTAATTTTTTTTAATTTACTTTGGAAACCCCTAAACTGCCAATCACGGTGTTTGTGGATTATTGCAATTTTCAGTGATTGGGCATAGAAGCTTTCCACAGACCGCAGCGCGCTGCGGACGCTCCGAAGCGCTCCGTAGCGCCCTGCGCTTCGGTCTGTGGAAGCCTTTAGGGCGTGGAAATAACCTCAAAATGACAACTGTATAAAAAATATTAAAAAAAATAATAATTTCGTGAAACACCATGAATAATTACGAATATTAATCTATTTAATTATATTAAAGATGAATTCATTTTATTATGCATACTTAGTCCAATTAGCTATGAAATAATTTTCAAGTTTGAATCTGTTGGCTAAATATGCAAACATTTAAAGCGTCACTGAACAAAAAAAAAACCGCGGAACAAATTTAAATTGCTATTTGAATTCTGAACAGACGTCCATTGCTCGTATTGAGCGTACGTTGTATAAAAGTAATATTGTAGATTAGTATACCTAAAACATCGTTTTTTTCCTCGCATTCAAAGTAAAAAGTAGAGTGTTTAACGCGAGACTAAACTGCCATAATGACACGCGGATTATAGCCACCCTCGCTCTGCTCGGGTGGCTAAATATCTTGTGTCATTATGGCTTGTTTTAGTCCCTTGTTGAACAATCTACTATTTAGAACTTCAATATAAAACAAACAGCGGTCAGATCACGGTCTAGGGAGCCATTCTTCGATAGGTCTTCAAGAAGTGATGTTGTACCTAATTTACAGTGATATGTAGGTACATGTAATAAAATCAAGTCTTGAAATTGAAATGCAAGTTTTTATTTAAATAGATAAAGTTCTTTCCGCTACACCCCTCAGCTAGGCTATAACAGTACATTGCAGGGTCGTGAAGCGAACGAATTTAAAGTGGTCAGTCGAACGCCGAGATCAAATGCAACTTGCACGATTTTTTTTTGCAAGTATGAACTGGACTATAAAACTTAGTACTTATATCTTGCTAAAAATTTAACATCGCTTATGTAAATAAAATAAATATTAGGGGACAATCTTATACAAATCGACCTAGTCCCAAACTAAGCAAAGCTTGTACTATGGGTACTAGACGACGATAAACATACTTATATAGATAAATAAATACTTAAATACATAGAAAACATCCATAACTCAGGAACAAATATTCGTGCTCATCACATAAATAAATGCCCTTACCGGGATTTGAACCCAGGACCTCTTGCTTCGTAGGCAGGGTCACTACTAACTAGGCTAAAGCGGTCGTCGTATGTAAACGCTAAGTGAGAATAATTTGCGTTGAAATTCACAAGGGTCGACCTTTTGGGACAGTCCTGATTCAATTACCTGACCCTAATTTGAATTAGACGAGTTCTGGCCAAAAATACAGAGGGTTTCTTGAAAGCGTTGGAGAAAACCTTTCAGGATATTATGCTAATAGCGAACCTCTCGCAATTCACTCTTTACCGTCCAACTAATTTTGCCGTGACATATCTACTGTCTACAGTACAGTTATTACTATTTTTTTGATATATGTATAACATGCCTACAGTCTACATTACTGTCTACAAAATAAATCACTTTTTGACTCTACCATGGGCTCTACTGAAATTGGGACTGTCTAAAAAAAATTACCAATGGTTTTTATATTTTTTTTTTTGTATAGAAAAGTCAATTATAAGAAACTAATTACAATGTTTTTATTTAATTAATTTCTAAATTTAATTAAATTCACCATACCTAATCAAATCATCATTATTTCAGTCTCAGTAGGTACATCCAATGCTGGACATAGGCCTCCCTCATCATTCATCATCATCATTTCAGCCGAAAGACGTCCACTGCTGAACATAGGCCTCCCCCAAGGCTCTCCAAACAGATCGGCCCTGTGCCACCCGCATCCAATGCGTTCCCGCTACCTTCACCAGGTCGTCGCTCCATCTTGTTGGAGGCCTACCTACGCTGCGTCTTCCGGTCCGCGGACGCCACTCGAGAACCTTTCGGCCCCATCGGCCGTCAGTTCTACGGGCGATGTGCCCTGCCCACTGCCACTTAAGTCTAGCGATTCTTCGAGCTATGTCCGTGACTTTAGTTCTCGCGCGGATTTCATCATTTCTAATGCGATCCCGCAGAGAAACTCTAAGCATAGCCCTCTCCATCGTCCTCTGAGTGACCTTGAGCTTCCTTATAAGACCCATCGTTAATACCTAATTATTACGGTTGGAAGCGGCTTAACATTCTAAATAATTCTATGCTACACAGAATAAAGTAAGTACAACTTATATTTCACGACATATATTTCAATGTCAAATGAAGGTGATTGCTTATTTGATAGGTAGGTATGTAATTAATGCATAACATTATATTAAAAAATAAAAAATACGGAAAACGATTTAAAAAAATTTTTTAGTTTTAGGTTAATTGTCCTTGTATATAAAATGTTTATTTATGTATACTAATTAATAATTGTTATGAATAAAATCGTATTACTTTTTAAAAAGCATTTGACACCAAATGGTTTTCGATTTACATACGTTACAAAAAATAGACAACCCCAATTAAAGCGAGGAACGAAATGAGTGTCGACTCGTGACCACGGCCGTTGCAATTTGGTCAAAACATCGAGGTAATTTTAGCAATAAACAGTTCTTGGTTAAGTCCCTCGGGACTAACTATTTCTCGAAATATTAGTTATGAGTGAGGATTGCGAAAATTTTTAAACATTATAAGATCAGTTTCCTCTATTAAAGCAACATTACAATGAGATATAGTATGTTCCAGTTAAAATGACGAAAAGTACTTAAAACCAACATCTACTTATTGTTTAATTGTTATCTTCAAGTGGGGTTGTAAAACAATTATGCAGGTGTATCGGTCGGTAGGCCATCTTCGGTCAGTTTTATTACGTCTCTTTGTTATGTTTTCCTTTCATATTCAGCAACAAAAGAAGTTGTAAAATCCCATGTTAAGTGCATTTTCGTCATTTTAACTGGAACATACTGTACATCCCAAAATTTAAATTATCACACAAAAATAACATCTAGGCGGTTTTTTTACATAAAACTGACCCGTGATTGACCACTATCTCACCTGATGAAAACTGCAAACGAGGCCAAAGGATTATGGTTCTCAGTGGTTCAGTAACAGCCTATTCACTTTATCCAGTGACCCTGCGTTGGACTGTTACCAGTGAAAGTAAAATACCTACACAATATTTTTATTGCAGTGCCGGATTAAGCCACGTGGGGCTTGTAGCAAATTCTATCAAGGGGCCCTAAAAAAAAGGTCAGAAAACATTGGTGCGCCGGGCCCCCTTACCGCCCGGCTACGTCTTCGCGCGACTGGCGGCGCGGCGAGCGTTTTCTCTGTTCATTGCGCGGCCGACACGCTCGCCGCACAGTGGTTACCCGGCCGCACACGCAATGAAGTGATAAAACGCTCGCCGCGCCGCAAGTCGCGCGAAGTCGTGACCAGGCCCGAAACATTTGCTACTCTTGCTACGTGGCTAATAACAAGTAACTTAGAGAATAATTTAATCTACATGCATACTACTTTAGCGTTTGATAGGTAACGTAGATTGCCTTTTAAATAGAATTTCAACGTACTCGTACTCTAATTGAATACTCAAAGTCGTAACTAAATCAAGTACCTAAGTGTAGGTAGGTACTTAACTTACCCTCCAAGATTGCAGAATTATCGGAACCCAAACAACATAAAGCTTACTTGGTTGTACAAACTTTTTAACTTAGCTAAAGGCTATAAATTACGAAGCGATTCTCGAAAACGGAGTCTCCGGCTTCGAAGTGGCTTTTGGGATTAGGTACAGTAAAATTTATTTGTAACGAATTTCTCAGTTTACGATTGGATCGATTACAGTACCTACTAACGAAACAAAACTAGATTAAAAGTTGCTTCAACAAAATTGAACACTTACCGAACGCTTAAATAAAAACTTTAGACAAGTGATCAAACCTCCTAAAATTATGCGTCAAGTACTTACCTACAGTCGAGTTCACCAATATATGTACAGTCACCGTTTATAAATATTTATACACAGACCTTATTACCGTAACATAAAGTTTATGTTTAGATATTTATGAACAGTTGGCTGTATAGATATTGGAGAACTCGTCTATACTAGGTACAATTGCATTGCTGTATAAAATATACGTACCTACCTACATCCGTAATCCATAACGAAGGTATAGGTACTTGCTTAATATTCTTGAATCTTATATAAGCTTACGGGTTAAGGACTAATACCAAATAAATATTATTAAAAGCCAAAAACATTATTGGCAATCACCTGTATTGCATGTAACTGCATGTAACAAAACATTTCTACACTACAAGCTACGTTTTTCTTGAAATACCGGCCAAACCATAAGTACTTTTTTTTTTAATATGTAAGCGACATTATACGAGTTTAGATAATACGGACCATTGTGACATTAACAAAATGGCTTTGAGAATTCAGCAAAATAGTTACAATATTAGGGAGGTAACATACATATATTATGTTACCTTAACATACACAATATGTTTATTTGTTAATAATATCATTTTAAACAATAAAAGAGGCTATGAAAGAAAAGATACATAAATTATTTGATAAATGTAAACAACAATATACTAGATTACTAATTCTAATTACTTTACAAAAAATGTTTTAAACATAATAATGGAAATTTAAGTAATGCTACGCCCATGGACGTGCTACGCCTAATACTACTAGTTATTCTATGGTAATGCGTGATTAAGAAAAAAAAATACTTAGCCAACATTAGAATAAGTCGTCCAACGAATGTACAAACATTTGCACTTTTGTTCTTCCGATCCTATGTTGTCTGTGCTGTACATTAGTCTGTGACTGTGATTCCTGTCAAAAAGTTATAACTTTTGTGATTGTGAGGAATTTATTTTTTAAACACAATTGTTAATTGTTCTTCTATTCACACGCTTTCACATAATAAAACAGCGAATTCCTAATAGACATTGAATTTATTGAAGCTTGTTATGCGCGAGCGTATTCGTTGGCGACAAGTGCACCGACGTCTGTGAATTAATGATTTGAATCATAATGAAAGCGCATTTAAAATAACTGAGAATAGGCGAAGTGTGAAGAAAATTTGTTGTTAGTGGTGTTAGTGCTCTTATAGTGTCTCGGAGATGGCGGAAAATGGGGCATTTGTTTCAAAGCCGGCGAGAGGCTGGCTTCATCCTGATTCCGTGCTCGCGAGCGACGGAATAACATATGCCGTCAGGGTAAGGAACCCAGCGACATTCCTGCCTTACTTGGAACATTTCGATCACAACAGGAAGTTCCCGGTGACGCAAATACCTATGCCTCCTTAAGTTATTCACATTCTAAATGTTGGTGTGAATTTATTTTGCAGTACATTGGCTGCATGGAGGTGCTTACATCTATGAAAAAGTTGGATTTCGACACCAGATCTCAAGTTGCAAAGTGAGTGTGTGTGTGTTCTCCATAAAATATTAATTGTTGCTACAAAACACTGTAAAAGAACACAAAAATTAAGGAAAAACAATAACCAATATAATAATTATTTCCTTATTGAAACCAAAAAAAGCATTTATGTTTATAAATATATATTCTGGTATTTACAGAGAATGCATTGCCAGAGTTTGTGCAGCAGCTGGCTTAAGGTCTGCAGACAAGAAACGACGAGTGTGCCAAGCAGCAGCTCGCGCCTTAGCAGCCAAACCTCGCATGTCCCATTCTGGTGCAAATGTAGCTCTGACAGTTTCATCTAAAGCCATAACTTTAGCTGCGCTTGAAGGAAGTGAAACAGTAGCCCGCCATGATATGCCCAGAGTGTCATTTGCATCTGGAGGTGATGCAGACTCCTTAGACTTTGTTGCATATGTGGCTAAATCAGCCCCACCATCTGAATGGCGAGCGTGCTACGTCTTGGAGTGTGGTGGGAGATTGGCACAGGATGTCATTGCAACTATTGGTCAGGCCTTTGAACTGCGCTTCAAGGAGTTTTTAACCAAACCATCCTCGTAAGTATTCTTTTTAGTTAACACAACACACACATAGTTTTGATACACATTAATAAACTCAAGGATAAGAAGCAAATTGCTAGTAAAAAATTCCCTATTTTATTTCATTATGAAACATGATTTTTGTTTGTTTAAAAAAAATTAAAATCAGTTTATTCACATTTGCAAATTTGCATTCCTTTTGTGTTTTGGCATTTCAGTGGTACTTATTTGTTTTCTTATATTTCAAAACATCAAAATCAAACACAATCAACTGAACATTTTCAGGTTATACCATACCTACAATTAATTACATTTAATTAAAGCTATTTTAGATTGTATGATTTACTTTTTCGAAATATCACTCAAGTGCACTAAGTCCATAATATTGTTTGTCTGCCTGTAAAAATTACAGGTGAAAGTCATATTTTCCTCAAATGACATCATCAAAATTCATACTTCCACAAAATATGACAAATACATGGTGGTAAATTTAGCAAATCAATATAATCCAGTATGGACAATGTTTGCTAAACTGGTGACTCACTGGTCAGATAAAGCTATCAATTAACTGGCCTGCTATGTGTACACGTCTGATAAATTAAGATGACTCAGTAGCAGATCTGTTCAATTTGCAAGTAGTGTGCTATCTGTATTTTGCATGCTTATAATGCACAGATGTAGTGCAGTGTTAATGCATTGTAGACTTTATTGCATTTTTGTAAGATTTGGAATGCAGTAACAAAATAAAATTGAATGCTGATTTAGGTCAAGAAAACAGGATTTGAAAGAATTCCATTTTTAACTGATCATACCTTTAAGGGGGTACGATGGCTGAGAGACTTTTGAGAAATAGGTATTTTAATGAAATGTCGCAGTCTCGCCCGAACCCCTCCATGTCAGTACAGCGAGAGCGGGACAACTGCAGCTCAGACTGTTAATAGGCGCGTAAAATTGATCAAAACAGCATTTCGTAATCCCCTGTTTTCTTCTCGAAAACTGGACCAATAAAATTATTTTTTTCAAATATAATTAGAGGATAGATTTAGCTATGCCCCTATGTTTTCCTTTTTTTGTTTATATAAGGGATTCTTTTCTGATGAGTGTCTGAAAATGACGTTGAAATTGGGCAATTTTTTCAGTTTTTGAGAGCTCATATTTCTTATGTTAATTGAAATATGGAAAAAAACGAAACTTAGGGGCATAGCTGTGTTAGATACAGATTACACAGTAAAAAAAATTTGGCTCTAAAGCTATTATCCAGGGAGGAAACAGGGGATTATGTTTGTTATGGAGAAATGGTGCGCATCGTATCCTCTTAATGGCTGATAAGTGTATGATTTTTTTCTGTAATTTAGTTTTAATTGATGGTTGAGATACAATGCTGATGGTAAACATCTTGTATTATAAACTAAAAAAAATTGAATTTGGTCAGTATCAATATGTTGTTAAATTCTTTAAGGTTTCTATCAATGGTACTGAACAGTTGGGCTATCTGAGTTAGTCATCCTTTTCGTTGTTTATGTCTAAATTATTGATGCAGGATGTTGTTTATTTATTATTTTTATTTTATTTATTTGCCCTTATTATTTTTCTAATTAAGAGTTCTTTCAGTGTATTTTCCTTCAATTGTATCCATCTTCCTCAGTCTCATGGTGAAGGAAAACATCGCGAGGAAACCTGCAAACACCTGCAAAGAAATTCAATGGTGTGTGTGAAGTTCCCAATCCGCACTGGGCCCGCGTGGGAACTACGGCCCAAGCCCTCTCATTCTGAGAGGAGGCCGGTGCCCTGTAGTGGGACGTATACCTATAGGCTGGGATGATGATGATGATGTATCCATCTTACAAATGCCTGTCCCAACAGCATATTTAACACACTCGGAATCACATAATTTTCACTGCTTCTTTTTTTCATATGGTATAGGATTATGGTAGAGAGAGATGGTAAATGCGTCCGCACTTTAGACAATATGGTCTCAGGATTTGAGCTGGGAACCTCTAAATAAACTAACCACCAGTGGCGAGGAGTGAGAGTAAAAGAAGCATGTGAGAGTTTGGTATGTCTTTGGATGCAACTATTAGTCCAGTAAAAAATTAATTAATTGAGTGGGAATGGAGTTAATATGGTGCTATACCACTGCTGCCGACCAGCGAGGCTATCCGGTCGCCTCTTTATATCTTACTACCTTTTGTCCATGTACAGATAAAATATATTGTTAACTCCCATTATCTATCCTTTAGGAAATGCCAAAAATCCCTTCTTACTGGACCTCGATGATCCTAAAGGATTGTATCTCCCAAATATCAAGTCTCTATATCAGCTACAGCTAATCAGTTAGTTAAAAATAATCCTTTACACGGCTCATCCCATGAGAATTTCGAAAAATCCTGTTCTAATTTTACCTACTTGCTTAGCAAATTAGAAGTCTCTAGTCATTAAATAAGACCATTTTTTAAGCTACATGTATAATAATCCTTTTTATTCCTTTTCGTATAAGTAAGTTTACTTGTGTGCCAAATTTGAACAGTAATAGTTATAATTACGGAGATAAGGTCACTCTGAATCAATCATATAAATCTTTTTTTTTTCTCTATCTCATTGGCATTTCAACAAATCCGTCCTTATTCTTTGACCACATCATAAAGGGAACCTCTATACAAAACTTTAGCCTTCTAATGCCAAGGGTTTGGGCTGTATGTTGACTAATCAGCCAGTCAGCCAGGACTTTCCGCTGAACTTTTTTTCTTTATAAAAAAAAACCTTGTCCTGACAATTAAGAACACAACAAAAAACGAATTATCCAATTTCGTGAAGTGTTTCTCAAGTTTAGCACTTAGCAACGCATTTGGAGTTTAATTTTATTATTTTCATACTAAATACAAACTGAAACATGGATACACAGAAAAAACCCAGAAAAGAGACCAGCGCTGGGAATCAAACCCAGGTCCTCAGCATTCCGTGCTGTGTGCCAAACCCCTACACCACCACTGGTCAAAACCACCACCACCACCACCAGTGACCACCAGTGGTGGTGTAGGGGTTTGGCACACAGCACGGAATGCTGAGGATCTGGGTTTGATTTCCAGCACTGGTCTCTTTTTCTGGGTTTTTTCTGTGTTATCCATGTAAAAGTAAAAAATTTGGAGTTGGAAAATAAAAATACAAAAAGACTGCAAAAAACCAATTTTGGTTTAATTTTTATTTATTATGTAATGTAATGTTCACAGTCTAAACCTGAACGGGTCCCGTACGCCGGCGGGCGCGCCGGGCGCGGCGGCGCTGGAGGACCGCGAGTACTACAACGACATGCCCGACAAGATGCCGCCCGACCACGCGCCCGCGCGCCACCCGCCGCCGCCCCCGCTCGCCTCCCTCGCCTCCCTCGCGCCCATATCATCGTGAGTCCTATAGCTATATTTTTAAGGCCGTTTTTTCAATACCCAGTTATCCTTTTGAACGCCAGTGTCGGCTATATAGACGACAATACGGTAGAGCTTGTCTAGTTTGAAATGACGCGCCCCACCACCGCGTTTGCGCACGGGATTTGGAGCTCAATTTGAGCTACGATAGAGTCTATTGCTTGAATTGAGTTTCGAATCCTGTGCGTGAGAGCGGTGGTGGGGCGCGTCATTTTAAACTAGACAAGCTATAGTACAAAAATTAATCTACCTGAAAACATGAAACTACCGTGAGACTCACTCATAGTGAAAATAAACGGATCACTCGCGTCTTAAAACGAGTTTAACTCGACTGTTTAGGGCTAATTCGTAGCCCTTCTTCTTAGAGTCGCACGTCACGGCGGCTGCCAAACGCGCACATGCCGTGACGTGACGTGAGACTCTAAAAAGAAGGGCTACGAATTAGCCCGAAATATGTCGAGATAAACTCGTTTTAAGACGTGAGTGATCCGTTTATTTTCACTAGAATCAATTTTGTTCGTAACAAAAACAATGTGTGGCGTTCAAAAGGAAGTATCTGTCCTTTTTTCCCCTATGACTTGAGAAAAGGAAAGCGACAGTTTTAACTGACAGACACTTTTATCTGGGTATTGAAAAATCCGCCCTTAGTAGAAGTTGGCTTATTTTCAAATTTTGCGCAGAACACTGTTACAGTAGTATACACTTTATTTGGCGCGTCGTTCATTTTCAGCCGCTACGCTGCGCAACGTATAAAAACTCCAAAAAAATCAAAGGTTCATTTCTAGAGAAATTATAAGTAAACGAGATAAAGAAATATAACTAACACATTTCTTACTATTTATTTCATTTTATTTCCAACTCGGATTTAATAGAAAACAGCTAGAAAACAGAGATAATTCATAAATATTTAATTTTAATAAGCGTAGTAGCAGAATGTCATAATGAACCAAAAAGAAAATATTGCTTATAGTTTTTTTTTAATGGCTGAACGCCATGATGTGGAATAGAAATTAAAAAAGATCACTTTGGCAATGTTGTACGAAATTCCATAATTGACTCTCGTCTAGCCGCACCTGCAACGTGATACTTCGCGGCCTATTATAAGGAACATATCATTGCATGTTTGAGAATAATTCATTACGTAATTATTGGTGCCAGTGGTAGTAGTTAAAACTTAGATGCGCCGTGTTCTCGGAGACATTAAGTGTTTTCTTTCCCGTCTCAGGTGCGAGGAGAGCGTCCGACACTACGTGAACCAGACGCCGCCCCCGCGCACGCCGCCCACTGCGCTGCTGCCGAACCATCACACCGATATATTCGACATGCGTTAGTATATTTCATACTAAATACAAACTGAAATATGGATGCACAGAAAAAAAACCAGAAAAAAGATCAGCGCTGGGAATCGAACCCAGGTCCTCAGTATTCCGTGCTGCGTGCTAATACCCCTACACCACCACTGGCCAGGAGCTTAGTCACAAATCTTTCCTATGCATTCATATCTCATCTTGTTAGATCATCACTTGCGTGATACAGCGCCATCTATGTTATACCCTCATCAAGAGATTTCAACACTCCTTCGGAACTAACCGCTCACCAGGACAAGAGATGGCGCTACCTGTCCCAACTTTAACAAATTTTTGTTATTAAGTATCTTTTTGTATTTTTATTTTTCAACTTCATTTTTAGGGTTCCGTACCCAAAGGGGAAAAACGGAAACCCTATTACTGAGGCTCCGCTGTCCGTCCGTCCGTCCGTCTGTCACCAGGCTGTATCTCGGGAACCGTGATAGCTAGAGAGTTGAAATTTTCACAGATGATGTATTTCGGTTGCCGCTATAACAACAAATACTAAAAAATGGAATTAAATAAATATTTAAGGGAGCTCCCATACAACAAACATGATTTTTTTGCTCGTTTTTGCTCGATATTGATAACGGCAACAGGTAGACACTTGAAATATTCACAGAATATTTAATTATATATTGACTTTAAAAATAAATCATTAAATTAAAATAAAAAAAAATATTTAAGGGGGGCTCCCATACAACAAACGTGATTTTTATAGATAATCGTACGGAACCCTTCGTGCGCGAGTCCGACTCGCACTTGGCCGGTTTTTTTTATTAGTTTTACGGTCATCTCGTGAAAACCATATACGTTAGTATTGCATCTCACCATCCCGCTCGTATAACAAGTGATTCGAAAAAGTGACCACTATAAAAATTTGTAATTTTTTTTATCAAGGTTTTTTTTGCAGACTGTACTTTCACTGTCATCCAAACTACTTCCGTACCAAATTTCAATATTCGGAATCACAAGCACTATTCATATTCATAAAGAAAAAAAGGTCCTTATTTGTGAGTCAGTTTTGTGACTTTTTTCCTGTAGTGAAAATAAACGGATCACTCACGTCTTAAAACGAGTTTAACTAGACATGTTTCGGGCTAACCCGTGTAGCCCTTCTTCTCGGAGTCACACGTCACGGCGGCTGCCAAACGCGCACACATGAGTGATCCGTTTATTTTCACTACGAGTGAGTCTCACGGTAGTTTCATGTTTTTTCCTATAGTTTATATTGCTCCTTATGAAACAGACACAAAAAAAATTATCATCTTAATCAATGATTTCGAGTAAAACAACCCCAAAAATTATTATTATTATTATCTAGCCTGGATTGATGTCCCACTGCTGGGCAAAGGCCTCCCCCCATGTCCTCCATTTCTCCCGATCCAAAGCAGCCTGAGGCCAGTCGTCGAGAAATATGTCCAGGTCGTCCCGCCACCGCCGTCTGGGCCTACCCCGTCGTCGCCATCCATCCTGTGGCGCCCACTCAGTGGCATTTTTAGCCCACCGCAGTGGATGCATTCGGCTGACGTGGCCGGCCCAGTCCCACTTCAACCTGGCAGTCTTTGCACCGACATCGACAATGCGTGTTTTAGAGCGCAGCACCGTGTTCCGGATTCGGTCAATCCTTCCCACTCCAAGCATGCTGCGCTCCATAGCTCTTTGGCAAACCTTCAGTTTGGTTTTCTGGGACTCTGTAAGTGACCATGTTTGGGCACCGTAAGTTAGGACAGGCAGTATACACATATCGACAAGTCTTCGCTTAAGGGCCAAAGGAAGGTCACCCTTCAGTAGCTCTTTCATAGACCAATAGCTCTTCCACGCATTTTGGATCCGTCTATCGACTTCTTTGTCCTGCCTGTGGTTGAAAGAGACTAATTGGCCCAAATACAAACTCTCGTCGACATATTGTATAGACTGCCCGTCTACCTCGATCTTACGTCTCGTGCTGTTGGTCATTACCTTGGTCTTTGACCGATTCATTTTTAAACCAACCTGAAGGCTTGCAGAGCTTAGATCTTTTAACATTGTCTCAAGTTCGAGTGCAGAAGAGGAGAAAAGGACAATGTCGTCGGCAAATCGAAGATTTGTTAATCTTCTGGCTCCGACCACAATGCCCTTGGACTCCCACGAGGCTGCCAGGCTTCGGAACACTTGTTCTAATATGCTTGTAAATAGTTTAGGAGAGAGCGGGTCTCCCTGTTTGACTCCCTTCTCAATTTTAAACGGCTGTCCGGATGATTGGAAAAATCGGTCCCAAAAATTCGTTATTAATAAAAGTGGCGCACTTTAAAATTAAAATGCCTCTCAAAGGCTGCGTATCCACCGGAGCTGTGCGAGGATACGTTGCGAGGGATGTGTTTGTCATGAACCAATAGAAACACTTCATTTAAAAGGTCCTAAGTAAATGAAGTGTTTCTATTGGTTCACGACAAACAAATCCCTCGCAACGCATCCTGCACATCTCTGGTGGTAACGCAGCCTGACTCTAAAATAACATAAGTAATCTTGCCTGTAATTGTCTGGTATCTGATCTAGTATCTGTGTACAATATATCGTTCATCTTTACATTTTACAGAGCCATTCACGGCAGCGCCGGTATCGGCCGCGCCGGCGGCCGCGGCTTCGGCGGCGGCCGCGGAGCCCGAGCCGCTGTCGGCGCGTGAACAGGCCGCGTTGCTGGCTCGAGAGCCTTGGTTCCACGGGCCCATTGCTCGGAGCACCGCCGAGAAGGTTCGTTGATGACTAAACTTTTTCAAAGGAAAAGTCATTACGATTTTTCTTGTTAATTATTGCTCATGAATTAAAGTCCTTGACCTTACCTATTTGGTTTACTTTAAACATGAAACTACCGTGAGACTCACTTATAGTGAAAATGAACGGACCACTCACGTCTTAAAACGAGTTTAACTCGACATGTTTCGGGCTAATCCGTAGCCCTTCCTCTCGGAGTCGCACGTCACGGCGGCTGCCAGACGCGTACTGCGTGCTACCGCCCTGGTCGCGCGGCTACTCGACGCAACTGACAGCGACACACAACTACCCCCGTTTTCATCATCACTTTGTAAAGGTTCGCTCACACTCACCGTTGACGCAGTACGAACATTCAACACTGTTTTCCAACTCGGGGGTACTGAGGCCCTACCACGAAGTGCAAAATTCGAACTCCGTTTCGTGCCGTCCAGCACACGCTAATAGGATTTAATACGAGAGTGAGCGGGACGGTCCGATACGAAGTTCGATTAAGGAATTTCGTGGTAGCCCCCCTGACCAACCACTATCCCGGTTGAAATTTGGATGACGACCAATCTCAATGACTTCACGCACCTTACGCGGAAAGAAAAACTTTTCTCTTGCAAGTACGGGGCCATCCATAAATTACGTCACACATTTAGGGGGGGGGGGGGGGTCAAGCGATCTGTGACACTTAGAACGAAATAATGGCGATTTTCATAGTAATAAGTGTGACAAGGGGGGGGTCCAAATTGATCGAAATTGGTGTGACGTAATTTATGGATGGGCCCCTACGGAACACATTTAGGCTTGATTTCCTCCTACGCTGACGTCGGTCAAGCGTGCCGTCGGTCACGTATGTATGACAAATGCGCGGCCATCAGCGTCGCTGTGCGGTGGCCCATAGAGTATTGTGTTTATTCGTACGCTCGACCGACGTCAGCGACCGATGTCAGCGCAGAACCGGTCAGCTTCGCACTGAGCGCGCGATAGTGGTGTATAGCGCGTCAGCGCACCGACGCGTGCGCGCTGACGAGCGCGACCGACGCGCCCCATCAGCGGCGCGTAGCAATAAATCTGCCGCGGACGTCAGCGTCGCTGTGCGGTGGCCCATAGAGTATTGTGTTTATTCGTACGCGCGACCGACGTCAGCGTAGGAGGAAATCAAGCCTTAACATGTTCGTGTGTTATCAGTTGGTGTGTGAAGACGGCGAGTTCCTAGTGCGCGAGTCTGCGGCCTGCCCGGGCCAGTTCGTGCTGACGGGAGCGCGGCGCGGCGCGCACAAACACCTGTTGCTCGTCGACCCCAACGGAGTGGTACGTTTCACAGCCGTCACGCGGCCTATTGGCTATGTGCGCAGCGGGTGGTGGGGTACAGAAAACGATCGCAGCGCAAATTGGAAGTAAATGAGGAGGAAATGTTGTCAACGCTACGCCCCAATACACCTTTTTTTTTTTTGGTGTGGAAAATGCACCTTATGCATCGTCTCCGTTTGGGGAACAGAGCAGAGGTATGTGGGGCTCTCCCCAAGGGGCCTACCCACTAAAAACCACACGGATCCCCTCGTTGCCATTGTGAACGCCACGGGAGCAAAATGTGTCACCGCAACGCCCACCGGCCGCCCCGGGATGGGGCTCCTCTGTCGACACCGTGCAATGCGGGCTCGGCACTCCCCGGCCTCCCCCGCTGGTGAAGGATTGTTTAAAGAGGTTTACTCCTCGTGGCTTCCGCAGATGCCCACGTTCCTGGCAAGCCGGGGTTACGTGCCCTCACGTTAGCTCCCGCGCCCTCATGTCCTGCTCTGAAAGCAGAGCGGTACCGAGGGTACGGTCGCTTCCGCCCACCAGGCTCCCCCTCGCCTTTCCCTGTCCGCCGTGGCAGAGCAGGTACTCAGACCGGGTTCGCCTCCGTCAAAGGCGTCCGCCCAAGGGCGAGACGCCGTCCTCACTTGGCTCGGATGCGGTCCCAATAAACCTATCAATGCTCATGATGCCTGCCCCTATCGTCATAAGCATGGCAATCGACAACTGGCTATTACAATTCGAAATACATTGCCGACTTAACCTCGTTACGAACGACGACGACCTCGTAACGACTTGTTACGAACAATATTGATTCTTAGAGCGTTTTCAGATTATCCGATCCTATATCGGTATAAAAAGACGATAGCCGACAACCGATAGCCGACACTAAAAGTTGTTTTCACATTATTCCGGCAAAATCGTTCCGATTCGGCCATTTGCTCGATGGCTTCGTGCGGACACATAGACAATGTAGATACACGTATAGCATACATGCAAAGATTATCGTCCGACTGCTACGGGCATCCGATGGTGCCGCCAACACATCGGTATCGGCTCCGATATCCGATATCGTGTCGGACAATATGAAAGACAGATACATATTTCATACGTTTTACTTGCCCCGATATCGTATCGTCGTCCGATACCGATATCGGATCGGATAAGAGCGTTTTCACACTATCCGATACCGATATCGTATCGGACGCCGATACGATATCGGGGCAAGTAAGATGTATGAAATATGTACCTGTCTTTCAGATTATCCGGTCCGATATCGTATCATATTTCATACATTCCGTATCGGCGTCCGATCCGATACCGATATCGGATCGGATAATGTGAAAACGCTCTAATGTGAAAACGTTCTTATGGAATGCGGGTAGGTTAATTTGTGTATTACCTTATTGTCGTCTATACATGACGTTGGCGTTCAAAAGGTAAGGAGTTGCGTGTTAAAGCAGCCGATCAGTGTCGCCTTGCGCCAGTCATCATCATCATCTCAACCTATATACGTATTGCAGGGCACAGGCCTCCTCACAGAATGAGAGAGCTTGGGCCGTAGTTCGGATCGGGAACTTAAACACACCATTGAATTTCTTCGCAGGTGTATGCAGGTTTCCTCACGATGTTTTCCTTACCGTAAAACTAACAACAAATTTCAAATATAAACGCACGTAAATTTCGAAAATTTAAACGAGGTGCTAGTCTGGGCTCGAACCCCCGACCATTTGATCGAGAGATCATAGCTCAAACCACTAAGCTAAAGGTAACGCCACCAGAGTTGAGGCCACGCACACAACCACATCTCATGTAATGACAGCGGGATTTTGACGTTGTGTTGACGTTTAACAACAACACAACGTCAAAATCCCCCTGTCATTACATGAGATGTGGTTGTGTGCGTGGCCTCAACCACAGAATATATAATAGTACTGACGTACAGAATGGAAACGGTCCGCCCCGCACCGATTCGAATTACCCCACCCCTCAAGGCGCAGATAGCCGGAAACCGCCAGAAACCAGTCGGGTGCGCGACGCGATGCATGTTGGCCGCACGCACGGACCAACTGGTCCGTGGCCGCACGGCACTAAACTTTTGCGAAATGGGAATATATTGTGCATTGTATGGGTGTTTGGCATCAACCAAAGACAAGGAAAGGAGTTTTTTTCGATTTCCGAAGGACGAAAGAAGGTAGATAACCAACTTCAATTAGCAACATGTAACATTAGTAACTAGGGAAAGTAGGTTTAAAAGTTTGTTACCTATAATTTATAAATAGACTTATATTAGTAGGTAGGTATTAGTAAAATTAATTTGTTAATTATTTCCTATCAATATCTACAATTACATTCTCTAATTGTCTTTACAAAATGAATTAGGTATACACTCATTCACTTATTTTTAAACACTTAATTTAGACAAACGATAAGTTTAATTATAAGTACTACGATAATTAGATTACCTACTCATTTTATTTTACATTACAATGTTGCTCGCGCTCAACGAACGGCGCGGCATTCACTTTCCGCAGCTATCTCTTTCTATCTCTTTTTGCGATAGTCAGCCCTGTGCATCTTACGCACACATTGACGCGTGTACAGACGTCGTCGTGCTTGTGTGGATTCAGGAACGCGTGCTTTGTGCGTCGTGTCCGCCGTGTGCCTCAACTCTGGTGGCGTTACCTATATCACGACTTTCAAAATCACATATTTATCACATATAAAAAAACTAATATTATCAGTCCAAGGTAGTAGCGTAAGTAGCGGCTTTTTTCTTTTTCTCAATCTACCTACTTTAAGATTAGAATCCATATTACAAATGCGAAAGTGTGTCTGTCTGTCTATCACTTAACTTCACGCTTAAACTGCTCAACCGATTTAGGTGAAATTTGGTATGGAGATACTTTGAGACCCTGGGAAGGACATACGATCGTTTTTATACCGGAAAGTTGCATAGTTCCTTCCAGCGGGATAGCGAGAAACGAATTCTTCGGAACAGCTAGTTATTGTAGTTGTATATACATAATTTAACTCTTTATAAGGCCCCATTTACTGCAGCATATTACCACAGAATCAAAAGAAGCTATCAAATACATACCTGACAAAGGACATTTTTAAAGCTAGTCGTATTTTCAATAATTGCAATGGAAATTGTGACGTATAGTGTAATCAATAAAGTTGAAATTCCAACTCAATGCATGTGGTCGCTAAATCGCCTCTGCCTTATAAAGGGTTCAGGTAACACTTCAAAGTAGTGATGCAACGATATCTCTATTACGATACCGATACGAATACAGATAATATCGTATAAGCTATTACGATTACGATATATCATTACGATACGAATACGAATACAGATACGATACGAATACATTACGATACTTTAAATAAAAACTAAAAATCTCTTTGAAATCAACATCTATTATAGTTTTGAATATACTTTTTATGTTTAACATCAGATAACTTACCAATTATTCATTCTATCTAATAATACTAGTAGCAAACACATAAATGTCTTGTTTCAGTCTGTTTTTGATATTGCCTACTTAAGTGTACAGTACCTGGGCGACCAAGCTCTGCTCGGGCAGAAACTCGGTACCAAGCGTTTTCCCAGAGATAAGACCAAGCTAGATCAATTTTTCATCCCCGAAAACCCCCAAATACCAAATTTCATCGAAATCGTTGGAACCGTTTCCGAGATCCGGATTATATACACCGGAGGGGTGGGGGGGGGGGGGGTGAGAGGGGGGGAGGGGATGCGGGGGAGGGAGCGCGGGGGTATTACAGGGGGGATGAAAATTTCATTGATTTTGCCGTAGGATGCACCGTTTTCAAGATATTTGACAAAAACACCGGAGGAGGGGGGGTGAGTCACGTTAAACTATCGTCCGTAAACCGACTTTACAGACAACCGGCTTTTCCTGTTCTATGCTCCCAATAGGGAACGTGCACATAGACGGTGCTGCCAACTGGTGCCATAAGGGTGCCATCAATTTGAATGTTTTACCTTGATAAGTTTGTTTTACTGTCCGCATAGTGTCTCTTCTGTCGCATTAGTGCTGCCGCCTATAGTTACTGCACGTTCCCTATAATACTTTTTCTAACAAAAAAGCAACTTTTTCCCACAAAAAAGTAACTTTTTCTCACAAAAAAGTAACTTTTTCTCACAAAAGAAAAAACTTGACGTTTTCTCATAAAAAATAAACTTAAAAAAAAAACTAAAAATCTTGAAAAAAAACGTGGTATCGAACCGAGGTCGGCTGAATCCGCGACCACCCGATTTCTAATGTGCCATTATGATCTGCTCGAAGTCGGCGAAATTTAGCTTTATATTCTAATGCAAACAAAAATAGCCGGAAAACACGAGTAAAAGCGATTTTCTGAAAATGAAACATAGCTAGATCAGTTTTTCATCCCCGAAAACCCCCACATACCAAATTTCATCGAAATCGTTGGAGCCGTTTCCGAGATCCTGATTATATATATATATACATATATACAAGAATTGCTCGTTTAAAGGTATTAGATAAGGTACACTGAAGTATACTTAAACCTACATACATACTTTATAAATACATACTTTTTAAATTTAACACCAAGTTGCGTTTCGTTTCAAGCAAAACATGTATGTTTTCTTTCAAATATCGTATCGTAAAAATCGTATAATGTGTTTACGATGCCGATTATCGTAATAAAACACGATAATCGGTATCGGCATCGTTGCATCACTGCTTCAAAGTTTTATATTTTGTCAGTAAGAAAGGTCCACCTTTAAATAATTGTCTCACGCAGGTGCGAACAAAAGACCGCGTGTTCGAGAGCGTCCCGCACCTTATCAAGTACCACTGCGCCAACGAGCTGCCGATCGTCTCAGCCGACTCCGCGCTGCTGCTGCGCCGGCCCGTGCCTCGCGATCGCTCCTGAGACGCCGTCAACGTCTAAACACGCTGATGACGATGCTGTAAAGGCGTAAGTGTGAACTGCTACTGCTACACACCCATGGACAGTTTCTACCGCGTAAAGGCTATCGCAATCTCGCTGTCGGGATGGATTAACATTTCCAATGTATATTGTTTTAAAGTTTAAATTTCAATGTTAGCCCAATTTCGGATTTCCTCCTGGAGGATAATAAAATCGAAAATTTATTTCTGTAAGTAGGCTTTTTAGGGCTCTTTTATGTCTTTTTTTGAGCATGATTGCCAAGAAGAATGCGTCGCAAGAAACTCCAGGCGAGATGCGCCGGAATCCACCATTTTGTAGTAATTAACTGGTAGCATGTCGGAGAATCCTGCGGCGGCATTCCACCAGACAATCGTGGTATCGTAAGGGACTTAGACTGATGAGCACAATCACATTGGTGCAGTAACCAATTTAAATACTATGCTATCTCATCCCCCGATTAGCGCTTGGCTGTAAAGGATCACTGGTGTATACGTACCACGCGCGTGATATTGGTCTCTCGTTATTCGTGCATAGCCGGCCCCTCCACTGTCGCTGTGTTCATGGGACGAGCATTGTATAGACAAATCAAAAAGTGTGACAAAATTAACTTTTTTTAGGTGATAAAATGCCGCTTTTCACACAAAATTAGACACTCGTTGAACACGTCTTCATAGTTCATGCAACAGTGTTTTAAGTTTTTGTGGTAGGACCACAGTCTATTTTTAATAATGAGAGAATACCGACTTGCAAAATATGCAAAGTCATAAAAGTGTGTTTACCAGGCACCTTCTGAGAAGATTGTTGTTATGAAAACAGCTAGTTTTGTGCCTCCTCGATGAGAAATATAAATAAATATAAGAAAAAGTAAATAATCTCTTGACTAATAAAAGTATTGATGAATCAGAGACAATTTCGTAAAAATTAAAAGGGATTGGGGATCAAATTAAAGAAATTGGTAATAAGAAAATGTATGGTGACCATTTCTTTAATAGATGAGTGTAGGAAATTTTAACAGACTGAGGGATTACTAAAAGGTGTTTGAGAGAAGTTTTTTAGATAAACGTAATTGCAATTTACTTGCTTTGTATGTTTAGTTTTAAAGATAATGTTAATGAAAAGTCAGACAATATGGCAATGTATAGGCACTTGTTTATTAGCAAATCTCCACGATTTATTGTATAAAATTTATCTGAAGTGTTTTATAACAAATCTAATCAAAACTTCTAAGAACTGATCTTACTATTGTACCATATGCACTCTTTTTTTTCTTTGGGCAATTGCGTAATAATAAACACAAATGCAATTGTTTCGCTATACATTTCTACTTCGAAATAACATCACATTTAGCTTAAATAAAATTATTGTTAGGCAAATAAACGTATTGGTTTTAATCGAGACGTGTACTGTATAACAAGTTATAAAATACAAATTCGATGTCTATGAGAATATGTGCTATTTATATTATTTATGTATTTTTATAGTCAGATTACACAGAACATGTCTTATTTTGCATGTCTATTAATGTGCCAGATAATCCGTCTACTTTATAATACTTCGCATATCTCGCAATATTTTATTCCAATATTTTTACCTTACCTAATGTGTATTGTATGAGAGTCGTAGTTTTTTAGATTTACCAAAGGAATGCGTTTTAGAAGGTCATACGATTTTTTTAGAGAATATCCTAGTCTTCCCCAAATTATTAATTTAAATATAATATATTCTAGAGCGAAGACTACGATTTGCTTAAGCTAGTAGAGTTGTCTATTATTGTGAGAGATCAACTAAAAATTTCGGAATCTAAGCGTGACACGTTATATGTATTATAAAGGGGTGTATTTATTTTGATAATTAAAGATATGCCTGCGTATTTGCTGTCTTGAATAACTGTAAATAAATCTAGAATGACATGTTTCATTCGCTCAGAAAATCATGAAAAATGTAATTATATTTCTTTGTGTAAGTTTCTATTTCCACCTGTTTTTAAAAAGCAGCGTAATCATTAAAATGCTCTTTATTAGATAATATTTTATGTTAATTTTAATGTCGAATTGCTGTGCAATTTAAAAAATATTCGTGTTTAAGCGCAATTCAATCGAAGAGTCTTTTCAATCTTCGGGTAACGTTTAGTAGTTAATCATTTAAGGCGCTCTCTGTTGATCATTATGATTAATATTGTTATCCTAATCAATCTCAATGGCAATCATTAGAATGGCTCTTGTACCAATCTTAGGACCCATTTTAGTGGTGTAAAGAATAAATTAATAAAAATATATAACATAGGTGCTATGAAGGCTTACTTAAACTGTGTACGTAGTTAACCTTTATTATATTATTTACCTACAATGTACATAAGAAACTCTTGCTTAAATTGAATATAAGCTGTGTACTTTTATTTTTAAGACTGTATTTTATATTTTAACTATCAAACTGAAGTGATAATTTTGTGTCATTTGCAATGCTTTAAATATTCTACTTTTAACTGATCAATCAAACTATTTTTGAATCTATCGAATGTCGTTAAAGAAAAATTTAAATTTTATACACCTAGTACCCACGCACGAACTGTTGACCATTTTTAGCATTTTTGATTTATTGCAACACTTAATGTAAGAAGAGAAGATATAAATGTGATTTAATAAATAATCTGTTAATGATTATGATGTTTATTTTATTACCACAACCGGGAGAACCACGGAATATGTTCTGCGGGGAGAACCGAGCGAATAACGCTCGGTGTCTTTCGAGGTAGTTCCGCCATTCCTCACAAGATGGCGTAAGTGACCAAAATCCTCTCCTAATATATAATGCATATTTGATAATTATCTTTAGCTAAAATACTTTTTTCCAGAGAACCCAGTTAGGTTTGGTCACACGGATAATTGCCTTACAGAAATTGTTCGATATTTTGCACTCTAAGGCCCGAAATACGTATGAGAAAATCGGCTGCGGGGGTTTTAACAATGTTCGTATTATTATTTATTTATTTATTGTGATACACAAGTTTCTCTAACACTGCTATAATGATTTTGATGAAATTCACAGTTGGTAGGGACTTGAACTCTTCGGTATGATTTGGCGCTGTTCAAAGCTGCCCCTGTTGTTTGGTGTGCCGGAGCACTACCAGTGCCAAAATCACAAAATCTACATTTTATTGAATTTTGATTTATTAAAACCACTCTATTTAATATATTGTCAGTGATCAGTGCTTTGGTATGCGACGGGGGAGGCACTGATCAATGTTAAGTCATTCGAAAGGTCAAGTTTGATCCCATGGTGGCAACCTAAGGGTTTGAATTTTATTATAAAGTCGCGCTGTGCATCATCGTCGTTTATTTCGGGTAATTCGGGTCTTACACTTATAGAACGGCAAACGTAGCGTGGGACGACCTCAGACTCGGTGGAGCGATGATCTTCGCAAGGCGGCTGGCAAGAGCTGGATAAGAGTGGCCGAGGATCGTGCTCAGTGGCGTGCCATGGGAGAGGCCTATGTCCAGCAGTGGACGAACATAGGCTGATGATGATGATGACTTATAGAACCTAAAACTACCAGGTTATTTATCTTGATCTATGTGTCTGTCTATTCTAAGAATGAATTTTCGTGGTCTTAGTCGCGGAGGAGAAATTATAAGACAATTTCAAGATTATGATCTGGGCCCAATTGCATAACAAAGTACATCTTATATTACAAGTAAGCGGAACTCCCTTGTAATATTAGTTGTACTTTGTTATGCAATTGGGCCCTGGCTGCAGATTCCATCACATTGACATAGAGTCGTTGGTTATATTATTTTGAATCGACATAATACGCCTTACCTTTTAGCGACTACGGTCTAAAAGGAAAAATGACGACATGAAAAAATTGGGTACGTATCAAAATATATAAAGTTTAAAATTAATAATGGACAAAATACATAATGGTCATTTGATATAATGCAATTTTCTTGGAAATTCTCAACTATACAGGATTTTCATAAAATAAACCTAACCTAAACTAAACCAATCTGTAGATTACACGATTAAAAAAGTTCGTTTAATCAATAGTTTCATAGAAAAATTTAGTATATATTATGACCATTATGTATTTCGTCCATTATTCGTTTTAAACTTTATATATTTTGATACGTTCCCGAAAAAATTACCAAGTTTTTTCACAACTTCAAACGACACAAAAAAAGGTAGGTTTAGGTCGCTCGTGCCTAAAATACCACATTTTTCAAAATGCTGCATTATTTATTTACCATATTTCTAGCTTACCAGATTGTCGTAGCACCACACTATAAAGGTGCGACCAAACCGCCGCTTAACCTTTTCAACGCTCTGTCAAATACAACAGCTCTCACTCATACGCCATGACATTGGAATGTCAAACGCGAAGTTGAACCCTACAGAAATGCATGTAGGTAGATATCGCTCTGCACGCCATGACTGATATATAAGTCGTTGGCGTAGAACCTGCGGTGCTGATATGTGTCGTTGGCGTCGAAAAGGTTAAAAAACGGTGACGTTACAGAATCGCAGTGACGCAGCGTAAACGTCACAACTTTACTATGGAGAGCATGCGGTAAATTCTTAAGTTTACGGCACGTCACTGTGATTCCGTAACGTTTCCGTATTTTAAGCAGCGGTATGGGCGAACCTTAAAACTGAAGATTAGTAAAGGAGATTTTTTTGGTGGAATATCTTATTTTGTACATCTGGTATAATGGTAAGGCAATAAATAGATACTGTAGTATTTTGAAAAGTGTGGTATTTTGGGAACGTGGTATTTTACATAGTCACGCCAATTTGCTACACTGGTGTGACTATAGTTCATTTTATCACTATACACTAACACACCCTTGACTAAATATAAATATTTAATTTAAACCAATTCTACGGAGCCTCGCTTCGCGGGGCTCCTATTTCTGGGCGGTTTGCCCTTCGGGCAGAAGAAACGCATTGGTGTGACCATGGGTAAAATAAACGGTAGTCACACCAGATAATAAATAAAATGAACCATAGTCACACCAGTGTAGTGTAAAAATATATAACATAGGTGCCATGAAGGCTTACTTAATCTTAAACTGTGCACGTAGTTAAATTGGTGTGACTACGGATCGGTCGCTGTATTTTAGGCACGAGCGGTTTAGGTTATGTTAAGTTGGCATCGGCTAGAAGGGCCAAAAGCACACAGAAAGCGGAGCTCCGTCAACACTGTTTCTGTGTCAAATCAAATTGGGGAAAAACGCTACTGTGAAAATAAGCTTCAGTAAAAAACTGAAGTGACAAAAAAGCATTTGGGAAAAAATGAGAATTAAAATTTTGCTACTAGGAAATAACGATTTTGATAAATTGATCGAACCAAAATATCGTCATTTTTCCCTTTAGACCTTAGTCGCCAAAAGGTCTCCTTATAGTATCCATGCCTAGTATCTGGGTGATTGCAAGTGATAGTTTTATATTAGGAATAGGATTAATTGTCGTTTTAAAAAAAATTGTACACAAGGGATTTAATTAAAACAAAACTCAATGTATTTGTTTTCATTAAGCCTTAAGGATGCGGTTTGCGGTCAGGTCAAATTGAACGCAGCCCTCATTATCATACACAGGGTTCGGATTTTTCATCGCACAGTAAGATGAAAGAAAACTATGGAGTCGATATTAAAGTTAAAATTTAACTCATATTCATACTCATTCATGTAATTAATACCGAGAGTAAATTTTAAATAAAACAAACAATTTGAATTCAATTAAATGTTATTTTAAATAAAAAACGAACTGCCGCACAATAAAAGAAATGAACATTTAGAATGCTTCTATTTCGTAATATCCATGGGGCATGGAGATACAGGAATGGGCGTCAAAATCTTGATAAGGTAGGTATGGCGTGTGTATTGTCAATTTCAAAATTACAATCGTAAAATGAGTATAATGTCATGGCGACGTTTTTCGTATTTTCTACAATAAAAGAGGTTTTATATTGGTTGGTAGTATATTCTAGACTTCTCGCATCGTACTACAAAAAATAATTTGAATTACAATACGTAAGTAAGATTAACTTTCGATTGACATTTTCGATCTGTCAGACTGATAAAGGGATAAAAGTATTAAGAGACTAAGAAAATAAGTGAGTATGAGTATGAATATGAGTTAAATTTTAACTTTAATATCGACTCCATAGTTTTCTTTCATCTTACCGTACAATGAAAAATCCGAACCCTGTACATAATGCGGGCTGCGTTCAATTTGACCTGACCTCAGACCGCAGAAAGCATCCAGTGTGGCAAATCCTTTGTTTTTTTTTTCAGAGTTCCCAAATGAAACTTCGAAAATAGGTATATTATTTGTTTATTAAAAATTTTATATTATAGTATAAACAGTAAGGTCATACATGGCAGTGATGTTTCTTATTATTAATTATAAATATCGGCCTTAGCTTACATGAACCGACCAAAACCAGCGACGCATCAACCGGCGGCCGCCCCTCTGACACTTTCGAAACCATACAGTCAACATCGAAATCCCACTAACACGAATACAATTTGAAGAGAACAACAAACGAGTGTCAAAGACGAGGCCGCGCTGCCAACCCTGAGCTTACTTGCCTAAGCCTTGCTAACTACATCAATCCAAGGAATCAATTTATTACGAGTTTAGACTAATTTATTTTAAACAGTCCAATTCGAATTAAAGAACACAGTCATGTCAATTCTCTAAATTAAGTTATCAATTAATGCCAAACAAAGGACATACCTCAGTTCCCAAAATGACGATCTACAAGGTATACAGGCACTTATAAAGTAGAAATGCGATGTAAGTATCAGGATTTCGATATCCAATAGTATGTATATCTTGCCTACACGAGTATAACATTCTTTGGGACATTGCAGCACTATTCAGCGGGCCCTGCTAAAACGCAGGGTCTCATTCCGTGCAATTTACTTACACTACTATTCACTAAGAGATGTACTAGAAAATCAAACTAAGTCGTCACAGTAAAATAAATAAATATGCCTCTATACAAAAATAACACATTTATATTGTGGTGAACACCCGAGCTCCGAGAGCGCGCCTCGCTACGCTACGCTATATTACATCGAGGCCTGCCGATGACTCTACGCGCGCCAGACCCTCGTTCATTTTTTAACCGCTATTTTGAAACCTTCGAATTGACTCTGGACTCTAATCATTATCTCACAAAAGTGCGAGGAGCGTGTAAAATGTAAACTTTTTTTTATTCATACAAAATTACATTTATATCACCAAAAATATTCGCGTCTAACAACTCTAAACTCACACGGCGTAGTAAAAATAGATCTTCGTCATTTACTCACATCGTCGGTTCACTCGACCGGTCTCTAATTTAATATTAAAATAGCGGTCCCAGGCTACCTGCTAATACTGTATTAAAACGAAGGGCCAACGAACTACTAGACTCACGTTAATCAACTCACGCAACAACAGCATCGGAACAGTTCCCACAAAACAACGAAGCGTCCCGGCCTCCGCGTCGGACCGGTACACACTCACACCAAATAAATACAGGTACGTGATCGAGTCCCGCCGCTCTGGGGCCGCTCAGTCGGGCAGCGCGGGCGGCGGCGCGGGCGCGGGCGCGGGCGGCGGCGCGGGCGCGTGCGCGGGCGCCGGCCGGTGCAGCGTGAAGGCGTCGTACACCTGCAGCAGCTCGTCCAGGTGGTGCTCCTCCAGGCACAGGAAGCCGGCGAGCGCGGGCTCGGCCTTGCGCGCGCACGCCAGGCAGTGCACCACGTGCCGGCGCTCGTGCTCGCGCACCAGCAGCGCGTGCCACACCTCCTGCTCGCACACGCCGCAGTAGTGCGAGGCCTCGCCGCGCGCGCGCCCGTGGAAGCGCACCGGCACGCCGCGCGCGCGCACCGCCGCCAGCGCGCCCAGCGCGCCGCGCAGCGACTGCGCCAGGCACGTGCGCATCGCGCGGTGCAGCCGCGGGTCCGACACGCGGATGTTGCGCGCCAGGTTCCACGACAGGTGCACCATGGGCACGATCGACTTGAAGTTCTGCACCTTGTTCCACTCGTAGCGGTCGAGCGCGAGCGAGTACTGCCGCGCGGTCAGCGGGCCCACGTTCCACGCGATGTTGTTGCACCAGCCGGTGGCCTGCACCCAGTGCACGCAGCCGGCGTTCACCCACACCAGGTCGCCGGGCCGCTGCGTGAAGCGGTACACGGGCACGCCGTGCGCGCGCAGCTCGGCCGGGTCGGGCCACCACGAGCCGTGCAGGTACGACAGCTGGTGCGCGTCGCACAGCTCGCGCACGCCGCCCCAGTACGCGTCCGGCACGCCGAACCACTCGCAGTCGCCGGGGCCGATGTTGATGTTGATCGAGCAGAAGTTGTTGTTCTCCTGATGGCCGGGCGTGCGCGAGCCGGGCACCTTCATGTAGAGCTGCACCGTGTTCATGCCGAGGATGACGTGGCCGACGTGCGAGAGCATGTTGGCGGCGGAGGCGACGCGCGCGAAGGCGGGCAGCTTCTGCAGCTCGGTCAGCTGCGGCCGCCACTTGCGCTCGTCGGACAGGTCCACGTTGGTGCCGAAGCGCAGCATGCGCGCGGCGCGGCGCCGCTTGGCCGGGCCGGACTCGCGCCCGTCCGAGTCGGAGGCGGCGGGCTGCGCCGGCGCGCCGCGCTCGCGCTCCTCGCGCAGGGACTCCTGGAATGAGCCGGCCTGGTACTGCGCGTACTTGCGCACGGTGGTGTGCGAGCGGTGCGACGCGCAGGCCCAGACGCGCCGCCGGCCCGCCGGGTCCCAGTTCTCGTCGGCGCTCTGCATGAGCTGCGTGCGCACCTCGACCGCGTGGTCGGGCCACGCCTCCACCAGCGTCTTGGTGGAGAACAGGCCCAGGTCCAGCTTGAGCGCGGCCGTGAGCCCGCGCACCACGGCGATGGGGTGCTTCAGGCAGAAGTCCTGCAGCTGGGGCGAGAACGCGTCGCGCTTGGACTCCACGAACACGAAGGGCGCGGGCGGCGCCAGCTGCTCGGCGGACAGCCGCGGCGGCGGCACCGGCGGCGGCTCCGGCGGCGCGCAGCCGTCGCCCAGCACCGACCACGCGCCCGGCCCGCCGGCTCCCTCCCTGCGATAACACATTACACGTTAGCTGAAGCCCCGACCACTTTTGCACCTGAGACCCAACGCCCTAAGCGGCGCTGGGCCCTCGGCTATTTACTTGCGTTTCGACCTCCTCTCACAGCCTAGCAGCGTTAGCCTTCAATGGCAGTGCTGATCGTCCTCGATTTGTGACCCTGCTTTGGTTCACATAAATTTTTTATACTTGTGTGCACAAAATTCAGAAAAAGAAGTAAAGGTAGAAAAAGAAACAGGAATAAACTGATATAAGTAGGCAAGTTTCACTTGAGTAACAGTCAACAAATTTGATTCCTGGGTCACCATAGAACCCTATAAGTAAATAGTTTTAATGACGCAAATAATGTCACGATGACAAGAGGTTCTGTGATGGCCTAGGAATCAAATTGATAGACTGTACATATAAGTTCGAATACGATAACATTGAGTCTACTCTGAAACTAAATCCCCTAACAAATCTCTTCTGAATTTTAAAACCAATATTTAACATAAAAAAAAATTACATGAACCGATTTAACCTAATAACTCCCACTAACCCCTCATAGGCCGTGAAGTAAAAAAAAAACTGCGTTCTAGTCTCGTTTGTCGAATAATACCAATATTACAGATTGAAATAAAAATACAAAAAGACAGCCTTGAACCTGATGCAGATCTGGTTACGGCATCTGAGAGGCTAATCCCTCCTGTTGACTCTGAGAATACAAACAGTAATGAACGATACTCACTTGCAAGCATCAACGATCTGCTTGGCACTCATGCCGATATGGAAAGCGACGGGTTTGAGCGGGTCGGTCTTGAGCGGCTCCAGCTTGACCACGGGTTGGCGACCGCCCAACACCGCTTCGCTTGTCGCCTGCGCATGGCTCTCTGCTACGACAAAGAGGAATAATGTTTTTAGCCATATTCATTCTATCATTTTCAAGGTGTATACCTGAGCAGATTAAATGAATAGGCATGACGAACGGGTTAAAAATATGTCATTCTATTTAGTCCGTCAGTTAGATTATGGAAAAATATGGGACACGTATTTTTTGGTATTAAAAATCGACAAAGGCATAGATCATTAAATTTCCGGAGTAGGGGCTTGAGACGTCACTCCTAGGTAAAAATTGTACCATATAGTGACGTCACTTGAAACTTCTAAGCACTGTATGGATCCTAAACAGTTTTTTTTAGTCGTCTAACCTATTATCGCGAAATCTATAGCAAATTATTTTCCATTATTTCTTTCAATGCCCAGCAACATTTTTTTTGTAAGGTTTATAAATCAAACAGCATCCCTAGTATGTATTGAGAAAGAAAGAAGCACCAAATTAAAAAAAAAACTGTTGAAAGAAGAACAATAGAACACCTCACTTTGTTTAGTATTACAACAAAGAAATAATACTTGTTTGTGATCAGACCATAATTTTACTGTTTCTTGTAAAAATAATTCTGGTGACAAATTCTATTATAATATACTCGGCGTCACCTTAGCGAAATTATGTTACCTAATTAATATTATACTAATATTATTAGTTGTTATGTGTAATAAATAAATAAATTATGTAGTATCAATTAAAAGCACGTTTAATGTGTTTTAAATTAACAATGTTTAATTTAAACGAAATATAAATAATAAATAATCTAAGATAATGGCTTGTGAATCAGAGCGTTTCGGAAAAAAAGTGCACAAATAGGAGGGTCGATATTTTTGACGCCGAGTATATTTTGACTCTTATCTTAGTATACGGCACAGAAAAATTCAAGCTAAAATAAGTGACAAACTGACTTGAGCGTTCTTTCATGTGGCTATCCAGGAACTTCCTTTATTTTATTAGTATTTCAAGTACTTATTACTATAATGTGAACAGGTAGAATACGTTTTATACTCAAGTCCAACTGATGTCGTCAATGTCATACTGACAAAGACAATAACGTTGATCTTTTTAAAAACGACGAAGGTTGTGCAACGAATTTATGTTAGATACATACTTTTTGTTAAATATTAATACTGAAGTCTGGCAAAGCCACAAAGATTTTAGCTGAACAAAAAACTTATGTTATGTTATGTATGACCTTCCTATAGCTGAACCCGCGTTCAAAATACCTTCACGAGAATACATTTAAATTCTTAGTTTGATCTGAAGAAACCTACCTATTGATTGCAAATGAAGTTAAAGGTCGATTCATATCTACAGACACCGTGCGCGTCAGACAAAATAATATTCTTCTATACAGTTTCTATTAACAAATTCATTATCTATCGTAACACGACCGAACAACAACCCAACAAGCCGTGCTCGGCCAGTAAGCGCGTACGTGTCTGTACGTGTCCTGTGGCTATCTGCCAATCAGTGTGAATAGCCGAGTCTCGTCTGAGCGAGCCGCCTCGCGAGGCAGCCATTTTCGCTGCGATTTTGAGCTTTCTGTAGAAAAAATGCGTCAAACGCTTGCCTCGCGAGGCGGCTCGCTCAGTGGAGACCCGGCTATTAGGGCACCGGAACCGTGCAGACGACTATTGTTCTTGACGACGGTGTCTGTTGGTGTCCGACACGGCACGCTTCTGCTAGATGTGAATAAAACGGGGTCTGTCCTGGCACATGATATCAATAAAACGGGGTCTGTCCTGGCACATGATATCAATAAAACGGGGTCTGTCCTGGCACATGATATCAATAAAACGGGGTCTGTCCTGGCACATGATATCAATAAAACGGGGTCTGTCCTGGCACATGATATCAATAAAACGGGGTCTGTCCTGGCACATGATATCAATAAAACGGGGTCTGTCCTGGCACATGATATCAATAAAACGGGGTCTGTCCTGGCACATGATATCAATAAAACGGGGTCTGTCCTGGCACATGATATCAATAAAACGGGGTCTGTCCTGGCACATGATATCAATAAATGGTGTCTGCCACGGCACGTGTCTGGTATGCTCAATGTCTGTAGATTTGAATCGACCTTAACACGATCATCTTGAAAGCCGAAGTATCCTATGTCTCGGCGGCTGAGTCTGCTGCGCTGCTTAAGCACTCGAAGTATTCCGAGTTGGAGCCGACTTATGACTTCGTTCCCGTCGCGGTTGAGACGGCTGGGCCGTGGGGCTTCGAAGCGCGGGAGCTTTTTGGTGACTTGGGTCGCCGTTTAAGAGATCGTGGTTGTGATGCTCGTTCAGGATCGTGGCTTGTTCAGCAGATCTCCATAGCCATCCAGAGAGGCAATGCTGCGAGCGTAATGGGGACATTTGTTTCCAGTTCGTCGCGGGGAGGGATTTTTGAGCCAACAAGCTTAATTTAGTTATTAATAATTTTAGGATAATTTATGTCTCAATTCAGATCTTTGCCGTACGCCAAGTTTCATCTAAATCATTTCAGCCGCTGTCGCATCAAACATCTAAACATCTTCACAAACTTTGTTATACTGTGTTAAACTCATATTCATCGATTGTCTAAGTTTTCGCCGAAACACGTACAGAGATGCTCAGATTTAGAGATAATAAACTAGTACGTCAAAGCATGTCTTCCAATACTATAAACACTAATTAATCACAATCAAATTATTATAAAAAATTACCTGCAATTGGCTCCTTCTTAATATCAGGTTGCGTATCAGAAAATCTCTTCAGCAAGTCTTCGGCAAGCGACTCCGCGGTCTCGCCGCCATTGGCGCTTCCTTCGCTTTTCGTAACCTGTCAAAAAGAATAAATATTAGTTGAGAGTTTGAAACATTAGTGCCTAAAACCTGCCGCCGGGCTAGAGGGGTGTCGAGGCATTACAAACTATACTACGAACCGCTCGCGCGCGCGCTGCCTGGGAGAGCCGATATTGAGAAAGTAGCTGTTGCATCAGCGCCTGTAAACAAAAAGAAGTACATAATTTAATTGTAAATTTAAAAGCTACAAAAATACAAATACAAAACTATGCATATTTATAAAGGGCAATGGTGATTCACTGGTCTATCAATCCACAGTCCAAATCACTGAACGGATTGTGCTGAATTTTGGCAGACAAATATGCATCAGCTAAGGATTTTCAAAAATTCATCCACTAAGGGGATTAAACGGGGGTTCTATTTTTGTATGGAGAAACAACATTAGATAGACTTTTTATAAATTGGAAACTTCGGAGAAGTACTTCCGTAAATAAATTAGTAAATGTGTGTATTAGGTTTTTTCAAAATTTAACGCGAGAGAACCGCGAGAAAAATCTAGTAATACCTAAACGTGGCGGTTTGGGATGTTGATTTTCAGTAATACTATGGCCAAATAGTATTCTTTCTCGAATATCTTGATATTGTGTAATCAGACTGTAGGCCTGTTCCTCTCTCATGAGTTCCTGATATTTATGTGACATAAATGTGTAATGCCCACTCTGTTTATTCAATAAAATAATCCGAGATAGCATTGGATAATATAAAATCGGTCACATAAAATGTCAGGAACATATCAGAGAGTGATAAATGGGCCCCAAATGAACCTACTGTAATGGGTAATTTGTACAATTTTTAGTACAAAAAAAATCATCATTAACATACTATTAAACATTCACTGAGTGCTGCGTAGAACAGTGAGTGAGAGAATATATTGGTAAAATAAATGAATACCTAGATATGTATATGAAATCACAATATTCCAGTGAGATTTGAATGACATCGAAACCTTGTGAATAAATGGTTGGCATAAATAGCGCGTTATGTGCAGGATATGTTCGTGTATGAATTCCCTAATTTGCATCGATTTAGTCCGGATTTCGTTCCCACAGAAGGTCGAAACTGGTTTTTATTGGACCCTTGGGTCATATTTAATTTGATGGTCCTTGATTTATACACTATATGGTCCCTGTATAAGTAGGTATAAAACTTCGAAACACAAATGATTAAGTGGAATTCTATATATTTCTAACATATATTGGAGTAGCCGCGCGACCAGGGCAGTAGCACGCAGTGCGCTTTTGGCAGCCGCCGTGGCGTGCGACTCCGAGAGGAAGGGCTACGAATTAGCCCGAAACATGTCGAGTTAAACTCGTTTAAAGACGTGAGTGATCCGTTTATTTTCACTAGGAATTCTAATATCTCGCGATTTAATTGTAATGTTATGTTGGTATCTCACAACGTTCACGTCATCGTGAATTTATTATCTTTTATTGAAGTTTATTAGACGCAAAAAACCACCAGTCATCATTAACCTTTGGTATGCTTGATATAGATATAGTTCTTGATGGTATAGATTGTAGTTACATATATATATTATCACAAATATTCGAATACGATAAAACTATATCTATTGATCCTTATCGACCTGCGGCCTTTCTGTACTAAATTTACTTTCAAGAAAAAAAACATTTTGATTTACGATTCCCGAAACTATTAATGATAATAGTTTTTGAACTATTTGTTGAAGTGAAGACGTGTTAGCTGCTGTGTTTTTACACTTACTTTTAGATAACTTGAAAGAAGCAACCTTTTCGCTATCTATCTTTTTCTAAGTATCCATTTGGCATCCACAATGTTGGCTATCCTTTTAAATAAAAGATGGCTAACCCTTTCAACGCCACGCCTCGACAAAACGTAAACCTGCTTTGAATTTTATGTCATTGTGTCAAGATCACTTTGACACTGTACTTTGTGACACCTATATGTGTCGTTGGCGTTGAAAGGGTTAATAACACTCTAATTCTCAAAAATGTCTAAGGGTCAATGAAACGGTTATTTTAGATTTAATTTGTAATCGATCTTGAGCCACTTTTGATTATGTTATGACATAATCTTTCGTATCCATAGAAGAGCGACACTGTAGCGACGATTCAATGAGGTATGCAACATAAATTCATCCACCTGATTAACTCAGGTTACTGTTTGTATTATATTGACCGACTTATGGATAGATTTACGCCGGCCATGCTCTAATAGGGACAATGCAGCAAAATATAACGGTCAGCAAAGCAGGTATTTCCAGATTAATACTATCATCGGAAGAGTTAAGCGGCACGTCATCTACCTCAAACAGAGCACACTTTAAGCCCTGAAATTAAGTGACAGTGGTGTACCCGGCAGTATTAGTATTTAATTTACATAGTAATGTTACTTAGCTACCGTGATGATAAAGGTAACGCCACAAGAGTTGAGGTCATGCACACAACAACATGTCATGTAATGACAGCGGGATTTTGACATTTATTCGTACCGATAGCAAGTTCAACAGACTCAACAGTGAATTACAAGATTGACTAAAAACTTCTTAAATCTATTTCGTTAAGAATTATTTAGGAAAATACATCTAGATGAAACAAAACAGAAAATAAAATATTTTGATCTATTTTATTTAAATCAGATAAACATATTTTTCGCTATTTATAAAATACCGATTTTTTTTGTTGCGAATATTTATCATCAGTTTCAAATTGTTTTATTTCAAAAATAGGTTATATGAAAAATACCTACCATACCTAGTATTGGGTAGGTAATTCATCATATCATAAGATCGTATAGCTCATATTTTCATTCACTCACTCGTTTCATTCATCCACTACTTTTTTGCAATCAGTACTTAATGTAGCTGTGTGTGTAATCATTCGCCTCAACACTCATTGCGTTACCTATACTATGTGTCTCTTCATTTAATTAAGTTGCGGACATGAAGCCATAGCGCACTATGTATAGCCGCAATAAATCTCTTTTAACAACGAAACGACACAATGTGTTCCTTAAATATGTTAGCGTTTACCTTTTCGAAGAATTAAAAATACTTTACGCCCAAACTGTCTGATGAGGGATGACAGTGTAAGTTTGTTTCTAATAATTGCATCGTTTGATGAACCTAGTGCCTACAGTAAAAATATGTGACATTACTTTGTGATTTTTAGACAGCTGTTCTATAATCTTAGTGACAGTGTTTACTTGTTGGTGTGGCGACAAGTTGTGCGAGTTTCGCTGGAGATACTGCAGTGTCTGCAGTTGATGCTGCGTCAGGGGCGGCGGTTCTTCGGGCCGTTTCCCGGGATAGGGCGGCGGAGCGGACTTGGGCGCACGAGATGACATCTCCGCTGATATGGGCAGGTTCCAGGCTTCCTCGATTGAAGGTAGCTGACGACGCCTGCAAAGCATGAGATGTAAAGACATGGCAGCAGCGTTATCCTGCGTCATTGAACAAGATTTTCTACAGGATAGACTGTATCTTTTGAGGACATCGCGCACATACATTCATATTTACGTTATGGTAGAAAAATGACGTTCAAGTTTATGACAATAAAATGGGAAGTAGACTGGAATGGCTATGGCCTAGTGCATACGAAGATTTCTCTGGTCACAAAGATCAAGCACAAAGATGAAGTTAAATACGTCATGCGTATACCTATTCAGAAAAGTTTTAGTTTTAAAGCACCTGAGTGCATCCAAGGATGAATTATATAGTCACCATATTTTGGGACTTTCACTAAATTTTTCATTAAAATACACTGGCATGACCTGAATGCCAAGTAACTTTTACTTACTTGCCAGTTACCGAGGGCATAGGAGCCTGAGCTAACTGCCCTTTCAAGAAAACAAGCCTCTGCCTCAAAGCGGAATGCGAGGCGGTCGCCGCAGCTCCACCATTATTATAGCACGCGAAAGCATCTCGTGGCATTTGGCAACTCTCGTATAAACTGCCCAAGTTAGTCCACGCCGCAGAATGACCCTTGTCCAACTGTACGGCGCATATGTAAGCCTGCAACGCGTCCATAGGCTGATTCTGCTGCTGATACAGCACCCTGTACGAGGAAAATTAGCTTAAAACCCATTTTCAGAGTGCTAATAGGCTGTGAAATAATTCATTGGGTTTCACGTAAATAGGTGACGTTCGGCGCGAGTTCGACAACCGAACGACTTTCCCGTCACCTATCCAGTCATGCTTGTTATTGAAATAAAATGTTTGTCCTGAAATTAGCATAATGTTACACCAGACAGACACTCTAGGGAACCTGAACACATGCTGAGAGCTAGTTTTCAGGGTAATGCACTTGAGAACAAAGTAGTGATGCGTAGTATAAAAGTTTTTACAGTCATTTTATCATTTTGCGATAATCCCTGTGTCATTACTTGGTAAGTCGAACTGGCCACTAAGATCTGTCGACAATTTCATACAGGGGAGAGAGAGAGAAACACAACATAAGAAATCAATTGACAATATCCTCTCACCCGATAGAGCACCAAGTGTCAGCGTTTCCCTCTGACTTTTCCACGGAGTTCCTATAAGCCACGAAAGCGTCGTGCACCTTGCCTTGTGCGGCGAAGCACCGGCCGAGCAGGTAAAGACCGGCGCCGGACTCTGGTTCTGCCTTCACGGCGCGGTTCAGGCACCAGATGGCAGCGCGTGCGCGCGCCGCCGGCTCGCCCAGAGACGCGCACCGGTGGTACAGCCACCCTGGCAACAGTTATAGGCACTGTTGACGAAAACCACTGGTAGTTCGTGGTCAAACAAAGTAATCCTACTAATATTATAAATGTGTGCGGCTGGACGGATTTGGCTAAAATTTGGTATGTAGATCGCTGGGTCTTTGGAATAATACGGGCTATTTTTTCCACAATAATTCTACGGGTTCCGGAAGTACGCGTGTTTTTGATACGACTTAATTGAACACCACGAAATCTCGTAATTCTCAAGGGAATTTAGTTAAATACCGGATTTTCAATTAAACTGTCAGATCTAATGGTTTAAGCAAGCGAAGCCGCATGTAAAGGCTAGCAGTGTACATTTTACCGTCATGGAGCACCTGCGGTTTAAAGTATTGGCGGTCTGGTTCACAGTACAGTATCTACAGTATTTGACTTCATAAAAGCTTCAGAGCTTCCAGATTCTTTTCATTAGTTGTTGCCTACTGTGAACTGGTATAGTAGTAAGAAACTTGACAGCTTTGATATAGTAGGTATTCTTGGTCGTGGCTCGTGGGTGCAGCAACTTTTGTTGTAAAAAGTTGTAGCTGATAGAGGTAGGTAAGTTTATGCGCTTAGACTTAGTTGCATATTGGGTAGCACGGCCTGTGTACTTTCATTTCCGACTGAAGTTATTGCAAAACTGCATTTGCAAGTCTCGCAGGGAACTGGTTTTAACCTCATTTCCATCCGTATTAAGCTTCAATGTTATTTATTGTCCGGGCGAGGCAACTGACCATTACGATCGCGGCACGGTCGTGTTTAGAGATAATGTTTACACCGTCCTGCGGTAAGTAAGCCACAACAATGCATTATTACGATTGTTCATTACAGACTTCATGTACCACAACGTGCCGAAGACCTGAATGGTAAAAATGAAAAAGTAGTCACTAGTCATGCAATACAACGTTCGCAGTACGTTTTTATGAGTTTCAGACAAAAATAAAGAAGCACAGAACTTACTTGAAAATTTACATTAGCCATGAAACAAAAATAAATAAACGCACGGCATCGTCTCGCATTTTAGAGCGGCTATTCACGTCCCTATTTTGTGCAATGGATTCTGATCTTTTGTTTAGTCGCTGTAGTGTATGGGGTGCCTCATTGTCTCAGATTCTTTTATAGCTCGTTGAGCCACGTTCAATGTCAAGTCGTTTTGTTTTATTGAAGTGACATAAATATTAGTTAACAGCCTACCATAACATCGCAATGAAAACATTGTCGATCTTTGAAAGGCCGAGCCATTAAATAAATGACTTATTGGAAACATGTATACGAAAGCGGCGATACGGATGAAATGTACGTTACGCTAAGTTTTGGTAGGTACAATAGAGATGCTGTAAAAAACGGGTTACAATAAAAAAATTGACTCACCAAGTTGCCTGCAGACGTCGGCTTTCAGCGTGAGCGCCAGTTGTGGCTCGTTTAATAATTTCGCATAGGCATCTCTTGCGGCCTTTCTCAGGCCTCTGGCTTCGAGGAGATGTGCGGCATGGAAGCTGAGTTCAAGGCGGGTGAAGGTGGCATCCTGGTGAGGGGAGAGCTTGGCGCGGCGGAAGTGGGCGGCCGCGGCGCCCCAGTACCGCCGCGCCTTGAACATCAGCGCGAGCCGTAGGTGCGCGTCCGCCGCGCGAGAGAACCCCGGCGACACATAAAGAGCCATCTGCAGCGCTTTCGTTGCCCTGAAGCAATACATCATCAATGGCCACCCTAACAAACCAAGTAGAGGTTACCAGAGGAAGCAGCATCAGTTAAGCCAATTGCTTGCTTGTTCCGTCAGCGTCACATTTCGTTATGTACACATTAATGGTGTGAAGGTGAAAAGTTATGGTAACGGTGTTATTATGACTACTTCACAACCGGTTAGGCCTGCCATGATCCGCCAGACAGCATTGCGTTATAAATTGCAAATGTTGAGATTTCAATGTAGCTGATTAATGATTTCGGAAATACTAGATTAACTTGTTCAATCTATAATGTAGTATCTGAAATAAATTAAGTATTGAACATTTACAAGGAAATCTGCGTTTTTAGGAACTAGGGGTTGTTCTGCTCAGCTTGATAGAATCCTGACAAAGTCTGGAACAATGTCAAGTTTCCAACAGGGGTTCATTCACTCTACAAACTCTGTAAAATGCGGGTCAAGGACCGAGACAATGTTAAAGTTACAGTTGAACTTGACCGCCTTGCAAGGTTAGACAACGCATAAATAATAAGAGTAGGTACTTATTATCGTTGTCATAATACACGTTCAAATATCTACACAGCCATATAAAACTGCGGACTCGATAATAAAGTCTCTTTTTTTTGCTTTTGAACATATTCTCGAGAAGCCTTTAGAATGTTTTTAGCGCACGCATCTGTACTGTACAATACTAAAGCAAAAACTTTTACGATTTCTGTCTATCCAACCCAAAATCTAAACCGGTCGGGGCTTTGTCAGGCATTCAAAGAGATTGCATTGCATCTACGGATTCTTTGTACAAGTCGTCTTTGATTATACCAACGCACAGCGAGTAAAAAATAATGCGCACATAGGTGAGATGTAAGCACGTTCTCTCAAGCGAGTGGATCTGTCACGGTACTCATGAGCATGGCATTAACTAAGAATGCTATGACAACCTTACATTTAACGATTCACTGTTTTATAATGTTTTATTATTCATATTAGCTCTTTAGCTTCATAAAATGAGTACAGAAATATGTAAAGATGTACGAGGAGAAGACGAGAGGGTTTCAAAGGAATGCAATCAATTGGTGCGGTAGTTATATCCGTGAGGTTATTTAGGAGCGCATCACCGGAGCGTAACGTCACCGATGCGCCGCGGGGTCGACGACCGTCTGAGGCTCGTCCGTGCCATCGATCGGACGATGCAACGCATCGTCTAGACAGCGGCCGCGGCGGGCCCAAACCAAACCGACGAAGCGCCTATATACTGCCTTTATTTAGATGACCTCCGCTGACATTTGCATGCAGAAACAAAGAAGCGAAGCAGGTGGATGAGGCACGGTGGCATCCGGTACTCGCCGATACCGATGACTAAAATTAAATGATCATTACCGTACCCACACATGCACGCGCCTCGAGCTTTCACCGCCGGCCCGCGTTGCTCGATATACACCGACTACGACGCTTATTCGCATTCATTGTTCCTCGGTAATAAGTTATGATTGCCGGCGGTCACGCAACATTTAAAAGTATACACCCTCGTAACGTGAAGGAGGAAGCCATGAAAACTTCAAATTGAAGAAAAGAGTTTATTTGTAAACATTAGGCTTTGGCCAAATTATATAATCCCATTAAGTAACTAAATCTATTAATTAAAAGTCAAGAAAAAGTAATGTATTCGCAGTAAAGTAATTCTTCCAACGCACTGTCGATAATAAAAGTGGCAAGGTAAGAAAATAATATAGTAATTATGTTTTAAGTAGCAAAGCTCTCTACAATGTATTATTGAACTGCGTTCCAACAATGAATAGCCTGCATTTGTGTTCACACCTGACATTGCGCTGAGCATTGACAGCTAAAGACGCCAGTTGCATACCAATAGTGATAATTAGTTTACATTGAGGTAGGTATGTACTTCAACTGCTAAGACCAGTTGATGAAAAATTTAAACACATTACTCAGTAAGTGCTTCATCATAATTTGCTTCTGTTATTTTTACACGGTAACTTTATAATTATGTTAGGCAATTTCTAAAATAGCACGTGAATACCATCCAGAAATACTTACATACGTATGCGCAGAGGGATCGATTATTATAATATAATCCCACTCGCTACCTGCCCAGCCGCGGCCATTATCAGCTTGCTCAGGTAAAGAAATTATGTATACAGTCATACCCTATTTATACATACATCCGAAATGTTCCCTTCGGCTCGTTGCTATTCAAATGCGGAGCGTGAAAGAATCGATTTCGTAGAGTTGATGGCATGAATGAACATTTATGAGTAGAGAGCAGAAGTTATGATTTTGTGTTTAACTTTGTAACACATCGATTTAGAAAACAGTATTTATTTTTGCTAGCGTGATGAAGGTTAGGCGTACCGTTTGGGACACGGAAGGCCTCGAAATTCGAAATGAGAAATGTTGTCATGAAAGGAAACAATGTAAGCAGTATGCTTAGTATAAGTTTTACTTCACCAAATACTTCTCGATCGCGTTTTCGTAAAAAAATCAATTACTATGGAAACATGGACAGCGTCTCCGCGCGCGCGCGTTCCATGTTTCCATAGAATTGATTTTTTTACGTAAACGCGATAGAGAAGTATTTGGTGAAGTAAAACTTATACTAAGCATACAGTAGTACAGCTGTTTAGCGGTGTACTGAGCATCATGGTGATTCGCGGGGCGTGTTGCGAGGCCCGGGGGGAACACTGGCATCAGGCAGCTCGGCCTGACCTAGTTCTGCGCACTCGCAGCGGCTCAAGGACGGATCGACCGCTATTTATAGTTCGTCGGTCGTCATCACATCGCATTCACTTTACATAACTGAAGTAAGCTGTCACTAGGTGCGACTGCGGCTGCGCCCGCGACAACCACGTGCCGCCGCGCCGCGTCACAATAAACAAGATGTGCAGACTTCCCTACGCCCACCATCGACCCATTAATAACCCGCTTCCCTATTAGCACAGGGATGCTCCAACGAAACTAGAGCACGCTAATACAATTAACGAAACGAGAGCTAACTCTTGAACTCCTCGTATATCTACTCCTTTAGAAGTCAAAGCAACAGTCCAAATAAACATAATAACTATATTTAGGAAAACATCCCTAACATTGTGCTGAGTGCAGTAAACGTTTGGTCTCGTGTCGTGACCGCACTATGCAATTAAAACGATGCATTAACATCAACAATTCACCTGACCATATTGCATCACGGCCTTGGCTCCACGGCAACAGTATGCAATGCAACACAAATTATATGCATCACAAACGCAATGCCGTTCTATACGTACACTAGGTTTGTACCTAGGTAAAATATCGGGTCGTACAACCATTTTACGCAAACTGTGCCCATATATTAATTATTATTCATGACAAGAATGTGTTTCTTCAAGGCAATTACTGAAAGAGTTTTCGTAAAATTGGTTTTTCCGTGTTATTGTTACAAAAATGATTACACTATATATGAATATATATATATCCACTTTAAATTCTCGTGACTTGGCACGACGATGCCAGAACGGACGCAAAAGTTATATGAATACATGTCTTTCAGTACTCACTCATCATTTATTTTAACACAAGAGGAATATGATTTCAAACAATCTAACTCAACAATAGCTTTTGCTAACAACAACGTATTACCTATATATTATCGTAAAATATTTCGAAACGGATGTTAATTGTTTGAGTTTGAGACAGCTGCGTTCAATCGCAAGAGCGAAGCTATATCGATGGTTTGCAAATAGCAATATTATATTCATAGCGTACATTTAACAAAATTGATAATAATGAACGGGCGAGGGCTCCTTTATCGGCTGGCGTCATACCAGTTGACCCACTTTCGACCGATTCGACACCACTTATAGAGTAACCTACCTAACGCGAGCTCTCGTGTGCAATGTCTGTTTATGTGCAGGCTATTTTCAATATTGGCACAGTTTTCACTTTAAATTTGAAATGAAGTGATCATACAGTTTAAGGAAAATTAGATTCAGTCTAGCCGGTGCGACCTATTTTATTTACCAACTTTTCATTTTCAATTCGGGCAAGGCTACTGACAAAATAATTCACACTTGATTGGTAGATGTTCTCGTTCGGAAATAACGACATTGTCCATTTTCGTTTGTCGTACTATAAATACAGGTTAGGAATTAAGTATATTTGATTATTGAACATAAACGTATTCGATAACAAAGTTTTTAAAGTTTCCAAGTAAGGAAACAGTAAATAACAAGAAAAGCTGGTTAGTATCAACCTGTACAAGTGCAGTGCAGCCTTCCCGTAGAGCGGCTTTGCAAGTAGAGGCCATCGTTACGGTACTCGAGACCTAAGCCAGTGCATCTATTGTATAAGTTTATCTAACCTACATCTAGGACAAGCAAGCAACGAGTCATTCTTTGCACTACCTATTTTATTAATGGACAATTCTAAGAAATTCTCTTTGTTTCTATAGACCTAAACGGCTATGACAATACTTGGAATGCAAAAAACTAAAATGATAATCAACTAATTATTTTCAGTAAGACGTTTTTTAATTACTAAGTGTTACGTTGCTTTAAGCTACAATTAAGTTTCAATTATGGATTATCGGCATTTATTATTGGAAGTACCATAAGTAGAAGTGACTACAAAAAAAATATTGGAGGAAGATGCTTTGACATGTGTAAATTAAATAATTTATTGAATCAGGCGTTACTTTAAGGAGGTCCATATTAATGAACTGAAACAATTACTTAGTAATTGTTTCAGTTCATGTGTTAAGTAGTTATTGAAAATTTCATGTTTTTCATTCCAAGGATTTTTGGCAGAACCGATCAGAAAACTCACGAAGGCATTAACTGCAGCAAAAATTGATTGATTGAAGATGTGGCAAAGATGCAGTTAGTGTTAATGTTGATTCATCCGAATACGAAGTAATTTAAACGATTAAACCAATGTTTGTTTTGAAATGTGTTGATTGATACTAAGCCTTACTTAGAACATTGCAAGTCTACGACCCGTTAAAGGACCTTGCCTTGTTGTGACTATGCGGAAGCAAAGCGGATCGCGACAGCTGCATATTGCATTCTGCTCACATGATGTGGCAGTAATAAAAACCGCCGCGGTCGCACCATTACGGCAACCATTACTAGCAGGTTCGCATTAAGGGCCGCTCCGTCAGGGCTTTTTACGTAGGTTGGGTAATAGATAACACACTAAAGTATGCCAGCTTTTATGTAAAACATGGAGAATTCGCATTCATGCACCATTTTAAGAATATGAAAATATGCGTAGGCAGCCAATTCTTGACTGTTGCATTTAATTCAGGTTGTTATATCGGCGATAAACACAAATACTTACTATATACCTAACTACATAACGCAGGAAATTAACGTCTTCAAAACTGCGAAGCGCACTTGAAAACATGCATAATAAAGTCCCCTAATACAAAAAGAACTGAACATTCTGCGCTATTATTACATTACAAACGGCGGAGTGCCCTTGATAACTACCCCATACGATTCACGGCACACAAGTGTAGTAACAAGTCCAATACTTATTTACATGCAGCTGAATTAAAAGCTCTGCCCCATCCCTACGACATCGGAAGGGTTGAACCCTTTGTAGACTAAATTTTTAGGTTTGCGTCATAGATTGTTCATCGAACAAAAGTGGGGGCAATAGCACATACGCGCGATAGTCACACGCATATCGTGCGTGCAGCGCGGCCCTTGGCGCGGGGGACGGGGCGCGGGGCCGCTCGATACTGACGTAACGTCATCTCGCAACTAGGTACCTACTTCGTAGTTAAATTTCGACTCGCCGTGGCACCGAGCCCTTTCCATTTGCTCCCTTTTTGCGGTCGCTAGCAGCTTTCTAATGCTATTGTGCGTACAACGTGACGGCTAGATGGTAACCAAGTACGCATCGAGATCCGTGAGAACTCCGCTGGCATGCGAGGTAATCACGGTAGGTACGTGGTATGATGGTATCCTCCGGTATGCGCTTACGATAATTTCGAATCCCCATTTTATGTATTTGCTGTGTGGCTTATCTTGCCGTTTTACGATTTTTGCTACACGTAGGTACCTACGAACCGTTTTGTTATCGCAAACTACTTACCTACTGACTGATACTCCATTCATTGTAGCAACTGGTGACATCAGTTCTATTATTTATTTAAGTACTTATTAGTACAAAACGTTTACAGGCTTCCTTTTTCCGTAATAGCATTATGTTGTATAGGTTAGTCACGTAGTAATAGGACAGGCAACATAGTACACATACAAATCTACTACACACAGCAAATTGTATCTCATTCTTACTGGTCAAGTCATTCTTGCCAGAAAAGCAACATCTATGAACATCTATGCATGACTACTATTTTACTGCATACTGTATTGAATGATTCGTATTTAGTATAAACTGAATCTAATAATTTATTTGCTAATTTAACCACTTGAATCAGCCTTAATAAAACAATAGATACCAGAGAATTGTCTAAAACGGAAAAACGTAAATTCGCCTTAAGAAGGTTTAATCTAACTAAAGTAATTATTTTCGAATGACAGCTCGCTGGGTCAGACACGTGAAGAATTACACAATAAATAACTAGAACTCAAGATAAACCCTGCCATGCGAACTCGTCACAGTTACGTAAAAACGATAAGAGATACGTGAACCTGATGCTAAGTGATTGACAAGAATTAATGCATTACTCGGAAAACCTGCCATACCGGGCGTTACTACGACGTTTCTATGGGATCGCTGGGAGAATATTAAAGTGAAGAAGTGATAATTGAATTTGTAAATGCAATCGTTTCAACTTGACTTAAAAATAAGGCTCATTTATCTTGCGTGTTTCAGAGTACTATACCAGAACAAAGAGCTCGACCGATGCTGTTCTTTACAATTGCATTTTATTTTGGGAGCAGTAGTTGTAATGGTATATCGTAGACCTTGATTCGCGATTTTAATTAGTGTAATAACGTTCATGACCGTATTTAGGATGGTACTTGTTTGGGTTACTCACCCGCGGCCTTGTGGCATGACGTTTCGCCGCGCCCGCGACCACGTGACGTGCTCTAGTGACGTATGAGTTATTTCGCGGAAATTCCAACGCGTGGCTGCCATAAGTGCTCACCTATGGCTCAGCAAACGAGACAGTGTTAAAGCAATGCAGAGGTGGCCAGACAATTAGCAAATCCAGCCTGACGAAACTTTTGCGCAACGTCGCGTGTCGGTGGAAAACGTAACGCGAAGACGGAACATCACTTGTAAAAGATTTAGGGGCTGTTTCACCACTATCTGTTAAGTCCCTGTGATGCCGTCTGTGTTTATTTTTTTCGGTTAAACAGATACTACATCGCAGATACAGGTCACATAAAATACTTTACCAGGAACAAATATTATCAGTAAGTGGTGAAACCAGACCTTAACGGCAAGACTTGGCCACATTATTTCTTATATTATTATAAGAAAGAATATACATAAAATGCTATTGTTACAAACTATCTCACAAACAAAATTTATTGTAGATTGGAAATTGTTTATGCAGTTCCTGAAATACCTACCTAATTGTGAGGAAACCCAGACGAGGTTGGTTCTGTGGATATTTGCAGAGTGTAATATCGCAAAAATACAAATCATGAAGGCTTCTATTGAGAGGATGGTTTCTCATTATGTAGAAAAAGATGACAAAAAGGGCTCGTCTTTGTTTTGCACGTGTGAAAAGCGTTTCTAGAGCAAAAACTAGAGCAAAATGCTTGACACAGAGTTCACGCCCCGCGTGGGTGGCTCTTAGCAGTTATGTAGGCTGTTTTGTTACGTAAATTAAACAAGCGAAGGGCAGCCGGTTGCGGCATAAACCTTTCGCAACGCGCGCCCTACGATATCGTTTGTGTAGGAGCAAAACAAGTAATATTTTGTGCCAGTTTCAAAGTTACTAGCAGTTATGTACCTACTACTGGAGAGATTTTATAAACTTCAGCATGACGACGCAACAAAGTAAAGAGTTTCTATGTCCAAAGTTCATCATTATTATCATCTCCAGCCTTTAATACGTCCCACTGCTGCCTATATGCCAATCCAATTATATTTATTAAATACAGGCGAGACTGTGAATGGCCTACGCAGAAAATAATGGATCCTTGGAATTCAGCAAATAATGCTACGTTTGTTCGAGCTTATTTTAGTGATGTAGGAAGCGACTGCTCGAGAGGTAAGGAGGTCATTGACAGGGCGGTCGGGCGGGTGGCGCGGATGCAGCGAGTGCACTGAGCGAGTTCCGGTGCACTACGCGGCAGGTATAAATAGCGATCCGTTAGTGTCGACGACCGCGCGCCATCACTTCGCAGTTCGCCACAGTCGCCCTGCCTCGACCGCCCTGCCCACGGCGTCCTGACCTACTTCTTAATAAAAGACAACAGGCAATTAAATAGCAGGAGCCGTGTTTTTCAAAAATCGTAAAGCCGGCCGCACCCCTGTGCTCGGGGTGTGGGAAAGTCGAGACGCGCTAAGCCCGAAACGCGGGTCGAAGGGCGAACGGAGGCAGGGAGATGGATCGGGGGTGAGAGGAAGGGGGAAAGCTAATAATGCATACGCCCTTTGAGGGCGATGGCTGAGCAGATCGGTGCGCGCGCGGGCCGGAGAGGGCTCGGCGCAGGTTTGTGCGTAGAAGGGCCCGTGCGTACGTGACCCGGCATCGCGCGAGCCGGATCGAAGAGCGGAGCGCCACACCCGCGCATCTTCAGCGGCCCGCAGAGCCAGATGCACTCCTCGGCCTCGGCTGCGCAGCAACCTGGGCGCACGCTCCAACAACTTTTATCGCGGGCTAATTTACATTAACGAGATTAAACCTGCGTGCATCTGACCGCACCGCTAGCTCACGTAGTTTAGCTACGGTTTTTCGCATACCACCATAACGCATAACGATTAGACGTTAAAGCTGTCGGTTGTTAAAATTCCGGTTGTGCCGCTATTCTGTTGCTAACCGGCGGTCTCTGCACAGCTAAATCCGGCGTCGGTTATATAACATGGCCATGATTGTTACGTGACGTCACGTCACGACGTGAGTACTGAGCATTTACATGCGCCCATATAATACCAGTTTTATTTTTACACTATACTATTGTAATAATGGCTGGCCATATGAAATACGGTAAAAATCAAAAATATTACACAGAAAGGTTTTTTGTTTCATTGTAAAGTAAAAAGTTGAGTACCTACCTACTTATCATAAATTCGCGCTAGTGCTTGAATGATAAATTGACATCGAATCTCATACTTCCTAGGTAGATAGATACCTTACCTACTACTATTATTTATTTTGAAAATAATAAATAATATTTTTGATGCTAATGCTAAGACATTGTCAGTAGATAGGTAGGTATACTTAGCGTGTTATTTTAAGAATATAAAACTTGTCAAATGCCTTGTTGGCATGTTCGCAGCCAAATTTTTGTCTGCAAGAAACACGTAGGTACTTTTATCTGAGAATTTTGCGTCAAACAAATCGACCTTCTTTAGCAGGCAGCTTCCCGAGGGTCAATTGTAGTAATGTTTTATTTATAGGCATAAATTTAACATGTTTCTACACCTACTCAAGTTTCTATAGTTGAGTATTAAACAAAGAGGAAGAAATATCGACAATTTGCAGATGCCAAGAAACGTAAGGTCAGTGCCGCGCATTGTAACGAGTAGGTACCTACCTAATTGCATACAACGGACTGATGCGGCACTCGCCAACCGCCGACTACAGGTAAACATCTTATAAACACTTGCCATTAAAAATTTCAGACAAGAAGCATACAGTAGATACTTCTCAAATTCTAACGTAGCATAAATTAAGCGACACGACAATTTCTTTCAAACTCACAATCATAACTAACTTATGGCGTACTTATTCACCATGACAGAAAAGTAAACATTTCATAGAAATCCGCGCACTAGTTAAACACAGCAGAGAGCACCGGAACGGTTTGCCGGTAATGGTGAAATTACTACCAAATGCAATTAAAGCACGAACGAGCGCGCGCGATGTCGGGAAATTTTATCGCTTTCTACGCTCGCCTCTGTTTATTTACTACACTACGTAGTGAACGGATTGCAAAAACATACATACCTACCTACATATTTTTTTATCTAATACGCTGGCTGTCAGGGACACGTAGATATACAGCATGCATTGACCGATAAGATAATTATACAATTTTATTTGATTCTGTTTCTTTCAGGACTCGACAAAACAATTTGCTAGTCGCCAGTGTAAAAATACTGTTTAAAAAAACTAAAGTTGCATCTGGTTCGATAAAGAGAAGGAGAATTTCGTCTTATGTCCATGATTGAGGGGGGATGCAAGGTAATAAGTTTGAGCGGCGACTAGCTTTCTGAGGGGACAGATGTATCCGCTGTACGATTTCTTAGGAGGGAAGGTGACGGTGACGGTCATATAACTAAACAAAGGCTAGTAGTCGAAGGAGCAGCTGATGTCGTGACAGGTGGGGCAGCAGCCGGCACACAAGACACCTGCCGAGGCTTGGCACGCGCCACGCAAGCTGCTCTAAACCATGTAATAGTTATTACCTATACCTACCACATGCCTACAATGAGGATGACTGAATGACTTCACTACATTATACTTTCTGCCTGTTGCCATAGAGCCGCTAATACTAGCAGATCAGTAGCTGATTGGCAAAGGAAAATGTCACACGAATTGCAAATTGCACGAGTCCATTACTAGATATTGCAGCCTATGTAAATGACTTCCCCGTGTTAGATAAATGGACTAATTATGAGGACGATATTTCAAGGTACAGCAGATAGAAAAGCTATAATGACTATTTTAATGCAGTGCAATGAAGTAGAAATAACAATACAACTCAAAGAAAACGTTCAATATATTCTTGAAGTTGACAGCTAGCTATTTGAGAATACATAATCGTAGTTTTAATGTTTGAGGAAGAGGAATACCTACATGAATAATAAATAAATACATAGAGAATACTGATCGTACTAACGTATATGAAATACGTACAATACATACCTAACTTTATTTCCCTCGAATGATTATTTTATATTTAGTTACTAGTGTTACTACGCATTATTTTGCTGGAAAACATTCGGCATTAGATATGCGTAGAAGGACTAAACGGGCTACTAACGAACAAGTTCTGCAGAAACAGGCCGCTTGAGACTAGTATGAGTGCTCAGAGAGTAGGATACCGTTACTGGCAGCAGTTACCGGCGTTGCGTAGATAATGTGCGAACCGGTCCGCGAACGATAGCCGCATTTCGTGATAACCGCAGCGATAGATTGACTGATAAATACAATAAAATGTAGAGATAGAAACGTAGAAACAAGATAGGTAGGTATACATTATCATATCACGCATTATAAGGGAATTTTGCTAATTCCGAAAAGTAACTAAGCTATCAAATTAATCCGGTAAGGTATGTTCCTTGAATCAATGACAATCCCCAACCGTGACAATTCCCGTAACGAGGAAATACGTGTTATCAGCGTCAAAGTGCTTAATTAGGTATACTCATTGAATTTCCAAGCTGTATTGCCGCACTACCGGTCGGCAAACCGGTGACGTAAGACAAAAGTGCGCGAAATCTGATTGTGCACCGAGCTCATGACTCATTGATTTTCTTACGCTGACGTACCTACGATGACACTAAGGATTGTCCTACTTGTGACTTACTCACTACGGATGTAGTAAGCAGAAGACACTATTAACCGTATGATATGAGTAAGTCGAAATAATTAATGATTTCTATAGACCTCTACAGGTGAAGTTTGCGGTGACTGAGCCATTATTCCAGCTAAGTTAGTTGACTAAAGTATTGATTACTAATTTCCACAGCTTAAAATATTGCATTATCAATACGAAAATTCTAAATGTTTGCCTAACTATAGTTAGGTCGGTACATCCTTAACTGAAACGGATACAAACGTTAACTTTCATCCAGCCCAGACTCGCTTTATAAAAGGCTTGTTGCTAAACCTTGCTAGAACGTCCGGTTACATACTTGGAACCGTTAGCTTGAGCATAGCAGCGTGTGTCCCGACCAAACAATGAAGTCTATGCAATAACGTTGCATGTTACTTACACTTGGGTAGGTATTGGCTGTTGGTGTGTGAAGGGAGAGGCGAGTTAGCATGGGAAGTACCGTGTTCGCGTGCAGCCGTGGTGTTCCGGCCACACACACTACCGACCTATATTTTATGCGGCGGCCAGTTTATTGTTTACTAGCTGCACACGCACTGCGCACCCTCACCTACGAACCTTCACTACCCCAGTCCGAACCTTGTCTTAATTGCCCAAGGACCTCTGTTTATGTAATAAATATCGTAAACAAAAACAACTAACCCGGGATTGCTATCCCTTTAAAATATCATCAACACATTATAGTGCACTAAATTTCCTCGACACGAAGTCACACATGAAAGGGGATGAATGACGAGAGCTCCGATCGGCTACCTGCGAAAATACACCAAAAAAAAATATGCACTTATGCACAAAAACGCGACCTCTCGACGGGATCTGGCTCGCAGCAGTCGACTCTGTTCAACGTAGGTGTCTGCTGTCTACATTTTGGAAACAAAACAATAGAAAGAGTCGCGTGTGAGCGAGTAAGATGTTGGGGTAAGGGCGGCAGGTCGAGTGAGAGAGAAAGAGAAGTCACGAGAGGCGACGTAAACAAACCACTAGCGGTCGCTTCGACCGCACTCACCATTTCGGGGATCCGGAGATCCGGAGGCTAGAGTAGTGGCCGCAGCGGCCCAGGTAGTGTCGAGCGGGTTCGTCGTCGGAGGTACAGCACAAGCACTCGTTCACACAGGATGGTTCTTAGCACGCACTCTACACATACGAACACGACAAATCCCGTCCTACACTACGCTTGCGGCCCGCGCCGGTGCAGTTTACGTCACCGCATCCCGCTCCCGACTGGCTGAGCGCGGAGCGAGCGAGCGACGACCTCGCTGCAGCGTGCACCGTCCCGCGCGCCCCCCGCCGAGCCCCTCCCGCGCCCTGCGGCAACAGCCCGCCCGGCCCTACGCTCGCCCCTCGCGCCTCGCCACACACCGCGCCGCGTCCTACGTCCGGTGAATCACGAACCTCGACCGACGACCGCCGACCCACCCGCACTTGCATTACAGCCACTATATAAACCCCACAACACGATCTTTACCCAAAATCGACTATACTTCAAAATAAACAAAAAAATAAAAATATATTTTTGCCTCCAAAAAATACTAAATGTATAAATCAAAATATTGAGTCAAAGTAATAAACCTATTAATTGATAATTAAGAACATCCTTGTCCAGTACAGAAGTAAGAATATACAACTAAAAATAAAAATACAGAAACACAGCAAAACAGTCCATTGTAAAGGAACCTGGCATAAACCAAATCCAAAACAACAAGGCTAGTGCACTGTTTGCTTATGCAAGGTGCAGAAAAATACACCCTATTACATTTTTCATAAAAGTCACACATGATTAAAAACCACCTGTTTGATAGTTCATAAAAACTGAAAGGGGAAAGTTTTAACAGCAAAGGTAAAATTTTCGCAACAAATGTAGATTAATTAAAAATGGGAACTCGCAGTTAACACATTAATTGAGAGCAGGGCGACCAAGACTTTAATTAACTGATGAATGGTTTGCTCCCCTTGCATTTCTTTCCTATTTATATTGCTAAGTTGCCTTCCGGACGGATATTCCCGGAGTGTTCACCATCCTGCATATTTTATGGGAAGAAGAGCGCGAAGTTTCCAATCGATAACTTAGTTTCATGGCTTATTCATTAGAAAGCAGTTTCGGTGAAAAATATATGTACAGTCAAGGACTAATTCATGAGCCACCATGGAACCTTTTCAAAGGAAAAGACTTCACGATTTTCCTTGTTAATTAATGATATCTCACTATGACGTTTACTGTGAAATGATTCCATGGTGGCTCATGAATTAAAGTCCTTGACCGTACCAATATGATTTATCTGGATCACTGATGTTTGATATTCTTATTAGGAGCTAACGCAATACTGTATCTAACTGATGTATTAAATTTCGTAGCAGTATATCTTTAAAAAAAAACAACTTTCCCACGCGAAAATTTAATTTAAAAATATCTTGAATTGTTTAGTATTATGATTATTTTTTTGCTAACTAACAATAAAAAAGCAAAGGCTAGTCGGGTTTGGGTTTCCATAGTAAGTCTTACATCAAATGGGCTCGGGTTTTTTTTTCTGAGTACCTCTTGTAATGAAGAATATTTCAGCCGAGTATAAACGTCCTACTTGTAATAGTTTTTAACTTATGATTTTTTCAAGTTCTTTTTTTAATTTTTAATTTTTCAGGATGTACTCAAGCGCTTTGCTTCAAATTTTTAAATGATGTTCTTTAGATAGATTTGCATCGCCACCCAAAAAACTAATACTAGTTATCGTATAAAAAAAGAAAAAAAAAACCGAATAAAAAAAAAACATTTTTTTTATGTGGTTGTGAAGTACTGACACCTCTAGATTTTTTTCTCAAAATAGACCATACATTGGCCTACTACTTGCCTAAATCTTAAAATTTTGCAGGCGGTACTTCCTACAAAAAATCAGCAAAATATGTGACTAAGTTCTGTATTCAATAAGTGTTTTTCAATGTAGTATACAAACTCTTCGATTATGTTAGCATTTTACTCTTAAATACGACAAACTGATAAGAAAACTCAAACATAAACGAAGAGTTTGTATACTACATTGAAAAACACCAATTGGCTAAGTAAAGTTTTTTGAAGAGGTGCTAATTATATTTTTTTTCGACAGTCGTCGTTCTGGAGATCGAGAAACTGCAGCTGTTTTATTTTTATCTCCTATTGTGTACTGGAAATATTTTTTTAAGTGTTCGAGATGACATTTGTGAGATTTTATGGCTGACAAGCCGTACGTGCTCAGAACTTAGTAGAAACAGAAAAAAAAACCGAAGTGAGCTGTCACTTCTGCCAATGTCAAATCGTTTGCGTTTCGTTTGCTTTGCATTTTGGTGTGCTCAGTGTGATTTTTGGACTATTTTTATCGACCTCCGCATAAAATCCGGACTTTCAATTTTACTGCATTTCTCCACGACCTATGCACGATAATTGGATCACGATTGAATACTTTCGATCACTATTTTGGAACTGATTCTTGGACAACGCAAAGCAAACGAAACGCAAACGGTTAGATTTCATTTGACATTGACAGAAGCGACAGTTGACTTCGTTTTTTTTTCTATTTCTTCTTAGTACTGAGCACGAACCGCTTGTCAGCCGTAAAATCTCACAAATGTCATGTCGAACACTTAAAAAAATATTTCCAATAAATAAAAGGAGATAAAAATAAAACAGCTCCAGTTTCTTGGTGTTGAAGTCGACCACTGTCGAAAAAAAATATAATTAGCACCTCTTCAAAAAACTTTACTTAGCTAATTGAAGACAGAACTTGGTCACACATTTTGCTGATTTTTGTAGGAAGTACCGCCCGGAAAATTTTAAGATTTAGGCAAGTAGGCCAATGTATGGTCTATTTTGAGAAAAAAATCTAGAGGTGTCTACTTCACAACCACATAAAAAAAATATATATTTTTTATTCGGTCTTTTTTTCTTTTTTTATACGATAACTAGTATTAGTTTTTTGGGTGGCGATGCAAATCTATCTAAAAACATCATTTCAAAATTTAAAGCAACACATCCTGAATACATCCTGAAAATTTTACATTAAAAAAAAACTTGTAAAAATCATAAGTCAAAAACTATTACAAGTAGGATGTTCATACTCGGCTGAAATATTCTTCATTACAAGAGGTACTTAGAAAAAAAACCCGAGCCCATTTGATGTAAGGGCCGACTTACTATGGAAACCCGACTATAGCCTTTCGTAGCAGTATATCTTTAAAAAAAACAACTTTCCCACGCGAAAATGTAATTTAAAAATATCTTGAATTGTTTAGTATTATGATCATTTTTTTTGCTAACTAACAATAAAAAAGCAAATTTGTCTTTGTAAAATGAAGATTTTTTTTTATAGAGGTTGATACGTCTATCAATCTATCGTCATGTGCACGCATCCCTTACATTGATTAATGATACAGACGGGAATAAGCAAGCTATGTATATGTAAAAAAATTAAGTGAAGGACCCTCAGGCCATATTGTCTATCTAACGCGCGGGCGCTTGTCATCGCTTTCACCATCTCTTTCTGTCATCATCGTATTCTGTTTGACAGAATGAAATAGCTGTCATTTTTCAAATTTGGAACGTCAATTTGTTTATATGGAGATGTCTATAAGTTTCTCACCTATAGTTTAGTGGTTTTGACAAACCCTTATGTCAAATGCAACATAATTCTTTAATTTCAAAGACGTTTGGCTGGCAACAGACGCTGCTATTCAAGCAACACATATGTAATTTTACTTTCGTCTCTTCAGTAATTAATTTAAATTTGATAATGAATACTGATTTTGTTCCCAGTGTAGGTAGGCCTCCAGCATGATGGAGCGACGACCTGGTTAAGGTTGCGGGATCGCGTTGGCACGGGACCGATATGTTTGGGCGAGCCTTGGGGGAGGCCTATTTTCAGCAGTGGACGTCTTTCGGCTGAAATGATGATGATGACTGATTTTGTTCAAGCAGTTTTAGTAAATCTAAAATTGTATACTATAAAGGACTAGGTACTTTACTAAATGTAAACAAACATCAGCTGCCAACACGACCAAAAGTTATGGCGTCGGGTTAACCAGCCAAATGCAATATTTGTAATTTTGTAATTGACTTTCAGGCGTCACATTTTCGACGGACTCTTTAGTTTAGTCACATAATATGGAGTTTGTTTACATTTAGTAAAGTACCTAAACCTTTACAGTATAGTAGTAAAATTTTAAGACTCACCATTCAAAGGCATTGTAGTGATAGTAGCAAAGTCCCAATCCATACAAAAACAGTGGGTCCTTCCAGTTGTCTGACTCCAACGCGTAGAACTTCTGGTATGCTGACATAGCTACATGACAAAAGAATTACCGTCATTAATTAACCTGTTAGAAATTTAGATATACAGGGTGTCCCAGAACTCAACGAAAACTAGTACCGCAAGAGAGATTAACTTATACCAGTTCTGGAAAAAATAAAGAAAAAAAATCCATGTCACTTAAGTCTAAGGTTTACTAATTGTTTGTGCGAAAAATTATTTCGCAAAATTATTTATTTAGCAAATGTTTCATTTGGCAAATGTTTTTTTTTTTCTGAAACTGTCAAATTCAGGATTGTTATAAAACTAACCTAACCCAACCTACAGGATAGTCCTGAAATATATCCTGAATAGTTTACAGTTTCAGAAAAAAAAAAACAGTTGCCAAATGAAACATTTGCCAAATGAATCATTTTACGAAATAATTTTTCGCCGAAACGGCAGTACCCGCACTTAAGTTACATAACATATCACTTTTAGTATTAGATATTATCGAAAAAATTACCATTTTCGCCTAACTAACCGGCACGGGGGATAGTGCAAATCTGCTTAACTGACATTGAATAATTTAAATAATTCCGAGTATCTGACAAATTAATTTTGCCTATTTCCAAGAGTTACTCCAAATTTGTTAAAATAAAACAAATCATCATCATCATCATCGTTACAGCCGAAAGCTCCCCAAGGCTCGCCAAACAGATCTGTCCTGCGCCATCCGCATCCAACGCGTTCCCGCAACCTTAAACAGGTCGTAATTCCATCTTGTTGGAGGCCTACCTACACTGCGTCTTTCGGTCCGCGGACGCCACTCGAGAAACTTTCGGCCCCATCGGCCGTCAATTCTATTCGAGCGATGTGCCCTGCCCACTGCCACTTAAGTCAGGCGATTCTTCGAGCTATGTCTGTGACTTTAGTTCTTGAGCGGTTTTCATCATTTCTAATGCGATCCCGCAGAGAAACTATAAGCATAGCCCTCACAAAACAAATATGAAATAAAAAACCATTCTCTGTAAAACTATATGCAGTGAAGATACGCGGTATTTACATATGATAGATAAGCAGATTTGCACTATCCCAACATCAAAGTACTTGCAAGACGAATGAGTCCAAAGTCGACGCAGTCGTATCGTTTTATTACAGAGTTTCTATGGCCACCTTCCAGCTCCATCATCAGATCAGCTCCATGTCATAATAATATTGCATTGTCATACAATTTACATATGCACACAAAGTTTTAGCTCAATCAGAAACAGGGAAGTGGGTCAAATTCAACTTGCAAGATTTGATCCGTTTAGGAGTCGCCGAAAATACTAAAATCGCTATACATTTTCCTTGAATTTTTGAGGAGTTCTGAAGTACAAACAACGAAAGAATTTTCCAAATCGGTTCATAAATGATGGAGTTCTGAGGTAATACACATTAAAAAAAAGAACATACAACCAAATTGAGAACCTCCACCTTTTTTTGAAGTTGGTTAAAAATAAGGGTTGGTTACGGGTTGTGGATTTCAGACCAGCTGCCTGAGAGATCACACTGAAAACAAAAACAAACCACCAAATTTCGGTTTCACACACAAGAATTGTTAGGTCTGGAAATTTCATTGAAATTCAGGCAGGGATTACTATTTCGATTGTACGAAGAACAAATGAAAAATTTTGTGTCTCTAGACTTGATGGTTGACATTTCTAGATTTAACATGCATACTTCCTGGTCCTATTGGAATATTAGGTTAAAAAATACTAAATTTTATCCATATCCGTCCAGTTGTTTTATAATTAGACATTGGTAACTCGTGGCATTTAGGTAGCATTTGACATTTCTGACTGACTAGTGAAGTGACTATGTTTCTCTGTACAACTCGAGCAAAGAAACCAATTACAAGAAATCTTTTCATCCAATTAATATTTGACTTTCGTGATAGACTTTAATAATTGACTTTCGTCTCCTATTTGAGTGTGTTGGTTAAAAAAAAGTTTGTATTTCTAACAACATCTGTCTTTCTATATAATTTGAAAATCTAATATATAAAATTCTTGTGTTGCGGTGTTTGTTACCAAACTCCTCCGAAATGGCTCAATCGATTCTCATGAAATTTTGTGTGCATATATCGGGTAGGTCTGAGAATCGGTCAACATCTATTTTTCATACCCCTATTATTCTTCGCAGACGGAGTTGCAGGCAACAGCTAGTACTCTATGAAGTTTAATGCTTTTATATCCTTTGAATGTTATATCAACAATATCAATTGTTATATTGAGTGACACACTCCAGCTCTAATTAAGCAGTTGCAAAGCTATCAATGATAATGACCTTTAGCATAGTCTTCAAGCAGGAGATGGAAGTGACCCAGTTTGCAGTAGGTCTTGGGATCGATGCAGATGTCTCGCCTGGCACCAGGGGAGCTGGCTCTGTCTTCCTCCTTTGACCGGAAACAATAAATATTAGCAGCAATAAGATCATAAATCATTTAATTTAAATCAGTGTTGAAATTGTGATAAAAATAAAATACTTAATTCGGGACATTTAAGCCTTATACAAGTAAAACATAAAACACATACATACATGTATTTTATGTTAGTATATTTAAAACCAAATTTATAAAGCATATTGTCGGGGATATTGCAATACCGCGTAACTAGCATTGGTAAATACTGCATACCTACACAACACCCATAGAGCAAAACCACGTAACCAGCACTAGTAATATCTACACAACACCCAACTTTACAGGAGAAGCTTAAAACGTTTCTAATCAGGATTTTATGTTTGTTGGCGAGAAATCTTAATGTTGTTAGATACGCGGTATTTGCGGCCGTTAGAGGTAGTTTTGCAGCACACGTACTTGGGATTGATTGTGGATAGCAAATTTAGTTGGAAACCTCACATAGATCACGTATGTAATAAATTAAGATCCATTGCAGCCCAGCTATCGATATTAAAGTATAAAATTCCATATAAGATACTACAAACACTATACCTAGCATTGGCAGACTCAGTGATTGACTATGGTATCAGCAGTTACGCTAGAACATATAGGACTTACTTGGAACGGATATTTAAATTGCAGCTTGTATTACTTAAACAAGCCTGTACCTTGCAGCCTGCAGCCTGTACCTTATCAAGTAAAGCTTCGTTATAAAGATGATTACTGTGGCCTTTTTAATTATTGTAAAGTAATCAACGTTTTTAACAAGTATAATTTATCCGTTTTAGCTGAGGAGTGCAAAGTGATAAGCACCTTGGAGCAAAAATCTCGTCCAAATAATTTGCGCCGATTGGAGTATTTGCCAGCATATAATTTGCCTAGTACGAATAATATCTATGGAAGGAGAACAAACTGTTATCTAATCCCTAAAATACTGAATACCCTTCCAAAAGATTTTTTAAGTGATGTGTTGAGTGCTGCCACTGACTCCAAACGGTGTAAAATAACTTTAAAAAAATACTACCTAGCCTGTGATAACCAGGTTTGATCTTATGTACCTGTAGTCTAAGTTTGTACACGGATTGAAACGCGATGACTCGCCAGCTATTACATAAACCCCTTAGGGGTTTTCAATAGTGGCTCGTAATTTTTTTCACTCATTTGTACCTCTTTGATTATATTAATAAATTAAAAAAAAAAAAAAAAAAACCAATACCAGTTACGCGGATTTTCCCTATGGGTGTTGTGCAGATACGCAGTATTTACCAGTGCTAGTTACGCGGTATTGCACTATCCCCGACAATATACAAAACAATGTAATATAAATCTCTGACAATCATGGTAAATATGTTTAATTCTAAGGAAATCTAATACGTAAGCTCATTTAAGTGAACTGTATTTCAACGCTTGACAGGAGAAATTATCTTAGCAACATTTCAGTCTAAATGAAGTTCAAACTCAAAATGTATTTACATAGTTTATTTATTCTATTTACCGCAAAATGTTGCTTAGATCGTTTCGCCTTTCATGCGCCGATTTGTTCTTATGAGTAAATAAAGCATCTCTAAACCTAAAAATAAACCTAAATCCAAAACCAAATTTTTTATATCCCAGGACAATTCACACCTATTGACCTAGCCCTGAAGTAAGCAAAGCTTGTGTTATAGGTACAAGGCAACGGATACACAGACTTAAATAGATATTAAACATCCAAGACTCAAGCACAATCATTAGAATTTATCACACAAATATCTGCCCCAACCGGGTATTGAACCCAGGACCTCAAGCTTCAAGAATGAAGTTAAATTACCTTAACTTGAACCAGCATCCCTTCCAGGTACTTGACAGCTTTAAGGATGAGTGCCCGTGTCCGGACATGTTCAGTCCCTCGCAGCTTCAGAAAGCCAAACTGACGACTGAAAATATCAATTAAAACCATTTAAAAATTTAAGTATATTTTAGACGGTGAAAAAGTACATTTTCATGATCAGAATTTTATTATTATTCACAATATTAATAAACATTAATTAAGATAATAAGTAACAGTAACAATATTATTGAACTATACTTAAATGTATTTTAATTTTAAAGCATTTTAATGTGTTGTTTGTCCTTTGTTATTATTAATGTAATGACGCATACTTAAGTGAAAAGTTTTTTTATGAATGTTTTTCACCTGTATTCACCACAACAGACAAGTGGTATTTAGTTAGACACTAGCTGTAGCGGTGTAGATATTACAGTAAGAAACATTCATAGTTATTAAAACGGAAACGATTAAGCATTGGGGTGGAACGCTATGACTGGAGCTTAAAGATAATTAGTACAAAACATTCAAAGCTTGCTTACCTATCTAGTTCGGACAAAACTTGTAGTTCTTGAGAGGTTAGATGCAACTCTTCTTTTTCATCCATTTTTCCAGACACTAATACAACCCTAGCTTCACATTAAATTTTTAGTATTTACACGCTTTTGTACATCCTAAAGGCATAATTATCTTATAATTTAGAAACTAAGAAAAATACGACTTTTTTTCCCCAAACTTTAATGTCATTTGCGAACCACAGACAAAGTAAACTACAAAAAAGCGGGAGACAGACACAAACCATAGGATAAAAATATAAGTAAATGCCGTAAGCCGTGAGTAAAAATTAATATTGTTAATAGAAATTGAATTTTATTGTAAGTAGGAATAGAAAGAAAATTAAAAATAAACCTAATTTATTAACAAAATCTGACTTACTTATGGTTGACCAACATTACACAAATAAAAAACCTGTTTGAGGCACAATATAAAACTTTATTTTTAGTGAATAATAACAAGGCGACGAAAGAGATGCCAAGATATAATCATCTCATTCTAAATTATTTGCGTCACGGGTCACGGCGCGTCGCGATTCGCCATCATCGCGATGTCATTCATTCATTCATTCATTCATTTGCTTGCAGTTGAAGTGTTGAGCTGAAGTATGGCGCGTAGTTGATCGTGTTGTAATTATTTATAGTCGACAGTTTATATACGGTTTTTATCTTAAATATTCTTGCTAATCCTATTTGGCTCTCACCAGGAAATAAAGATATATATTCTTTTTCCCTTGTGTATTTTTTTAAGGGAACAGTTTTTTGCCAAGGAAGAAATTTAATTAAGAAAATGAGTTACAGGGACTCGGTAAGTGCGCTTGTTGTTTTCATTTCTTACATTTATTTCGTGTCTCAAAAGACAAAGTTAAAGTTATGGTTTGATAAAAGCATAAATAGACTTGACGGTTACCCAGAGTTCTATTTTTACTACAGGCATTAGTCACGGATACAAATACAAGGTCATTTGATTCCTTGCGAACTTAAGGGATATCAGCTTTCATAACAAATACGTAATCGTAAATAAGATCTTGCTGGTGTAAATTCTGATAGCATGACTACCTACCATAATTTAATAAAATAATTGTTCATGACATGAATCTGCTTATAAATAGTTGGAATAACCAATTTGTGGCGGCTTAAATAACTAAATAATAGATGTGTTCAGCAGTATACGTTATTTCCGAGATCGCATTCATATTGCGCTGCCACTGAGCAACGAGTAGGAAACTACCTCAGAACACTAATGGTATTTATTGAACTGCTTCTATTGTGTGCTCCTGTACATACATACAATCAAATACAAATGGGGAGAAAAGGGTGTTGAAATGGTCTGAATAATATGTTTTTTTCGTTGATAATAAAATTCATAGCTATAAATAAACTGTTTTCATGTACAAATTTACTGTATTAATTATTGAGTTAATCAACTTTTTGAATAAGTAATTTACTATCAAGAAATAGCATATCATGCAGGCCATAATAATATCTACCAATTTTGTTTTTGACTGTACTATAAAATCCTTGCAATCCTTTTTAACCTTTTGAACACCAGCATCGGCAATAGATGACAATACAAAAATTAATCTACCCTCATCCGCATAAGAATCAATTTTGTTCATAACAAAAACGATGTGTGGTGTTCAAAAGGTTAATAAACTGTCCCTTTGAATAACATATTTGTGTTATTTGCAATTAACAAAGTACTGGGCTATTAATTCTTAATTCAAACTAAGTGTTTACTGATCCTATCTGAGTCAATTATGTTCCATCTGGCTAGATCATTTTTTAACATCTGAAACACTATTGTTTGATGCCTGGCTAGTCAAGTGGTTAGAGAACCTAACTTTGAGGTCTTGATTCAATCTCTGTTCAGGGCAAATATTTGTATGAATAATATGAATATTTGTACTGGAGTCTTGGATGTTTTTATCTATAAAAGTATGTTTAGCCATTGCCTAATACATATTGTACAAGTGTTACTTAATTTGAGATTAGGTCTATTGGAAATATATGATATTAATTATTATCAATTTCATAATATACTAAATAGGGACTTAGTCTAAACATAGCTCATTTTATTATTCTGTAGATTAATTTTAATTCTAAGTTGGAAATAAAAAATGGAATAATTTTGCTTTTAGGGTTCCATACGATAAAAAGAATAATTTGACCTGTTTAATTTTTATCTATCAAATACTTTCTCATTGACTTAGAACCTGAGCCTATAATTTTTTTTTATAGAACCATGAAATTGGGCAAGAAGCAGGGTCTCACAGCATGATGATGTTAATATAACCAATAGAGTAGTTGATAAACAATAATTCCAAGACTCTATTGTAATACAGAGAACTATATTTTAAATATAATTAGTTTTTATCAGCAAAATGTTTGCTCAACAAAATCTAAGATTATTTAAAACAAAAGTTTTCTTTTTCTCTTCAAAAACATTATTAGTTTTTAAAAAAACTTACACTTAATTTAAGCCCTGAAAAAGATAGTTGTTTTGAATGAAACAAGTAAATACCTAGTCAGTCAATTGAGTTGGCAAATAAGTGACGTCATAGAGGCTATGCAATGCATGCATAGGGCGTATTTTTTTTACGCGCAGTTAACGCGCGTTGACGCGCTTCAAACGAGATTCAGTCACTTTTGTAGGTACTGGCTTTTTGAGAATTTTCAGGGCTTTGTGGTATCAAAAACTTTGACTCATAGAATCTTGGCAGCACATTCTACACTAGGCCTACCTAAATTGATTCCTTCAACATAAGATTAATGGTTTTTAATCCGCCTACTTCTTCTGACTTTTTGCCAAGTGCCAATCAGTTTCTCAGTGCTATAGAGGACTTATTTAGTTCAACCACTATCTATGTCATATTCATAATGTTTATTGAATTCAATATTACTACATACTAGTGGATAATAGGTACTATAGGACCACTTTGCCAATGGCCCCGGCCAGCCACAACTGTGCGCGACTCTTAAGCGCGACCACAGAATAACTAATAGTAGCGCGACCGTGCGGCGAGCTCTATCTATGTCTGTTCATTGCTTGGCCAAGACGCTCGCCGCTAGTGTTGAGTCGGACATAGAAGAGACGCTACATTCGTCCCGTACATGACATCAAAATGTAAGAGGGGCTCAACATTTTAAAGTGTACTACTAAAATTGTATGTCGCAGCGGCAGTTGCGTTACTCTCTCCGTACGACCTTCACACTTCAAATGTATCGCCGAGCTTCAGTACGCCTCGCCTCATTTGGAGTAGGACATTGTACTGGTTGAGTGCAAAAAAGAGGCTACTCTTACAAACTCTTTTTCTAGTCGTGTCCTACCCTACCCAACACTGCGGCAGCACAGTGGTTATACCTACCTTGATAGCTCCGCCAGTCGGTCGTAGTCGTAGCCGGGCCATAAAGGTTACTTGTTCTGGTAATTCTAACAGGTAGAATATTTCGAGCCGCTACTTTTCAATTCAGAGTCCCTAGCGTGCCCTAGCGATGTCCCCTAGCCTAGTGTTCGCGAGAAGCTAGTATAATAAATAGCAGCAATGACTCGCTTCGCTTTTTCGCTCAGTGCGTCTTTATGTTATTATCAGTGGATGCAGGCGATGCAGCTCCATTTAAGGTCAATGGACTGAAATATTGATGTTAATATGGACATGACTTTGAATCAATTACTTAAACTAACGAGTCCACATATAGGTATCAAACGGAATTTCTCAGTAACCGATGGCGCAAAGAAGTGATGAAAGGACGCACTTTTATCAAATGTTGTACGTACAATAAAATAAAAATAATATTATTAAGATAATTATGATTTGAAAATAAAAATATTAAGAAGTTACTTAATCCTGTCTGGTTTTATTATATCCAGAAATAACTAAAATTTGGGATTTTTAGCTTGAATATTGGCCGAGATCAAAGATCAGAGGAGGTCATCATAAGACCCTCATTTAGTGAGTGGTATAGAAAAATACCACCAATCCGCACTGTGCCTGCGTGGGAACCCTCTAATTCTAGGCCTGTGCCCTGCAGTGGACCTGACTGACCTGATGATTATAGAAAAATAACATATTACAGTCTTATTCACACACATTACCGATCTTGCTCACAGTATTAAAATAAAAATGTGCAAACAAGAGCAACAACCCTAATGTTTCCCCTTATCACTTTGATATGAACATTCCGGTGCATGCACAATATTTACTATACAGTAAATTTGATTCAATAACATCACGGTTTTGCTTGTCGCACTACTAACTAAACTGTCGCCGAACCAAATTTGAGCCACTGTTTTATAGTTGGGAAATAAACAGGATAGTTATTATAATAAAAATTGGTGGCTCACATTTAGGTCCGGACCAGTTGGGAAATGGGTCAAATGTTATGTTGTGTGACGTGTACTCCCCGTGTGCAGAGTTTCGGGTCATCGTCGTCGATGCTGAGTTCGCTGAGCTCGTTCCGGTCGCGACAGTTCGCTGACATCGCTTACAGTCCCACGCCGGACCTGAACGAGGTCTATCCGGGGCTATATGTTGGAGATGCGTGAGTACAATGATTTAATCTTTATTTCCTTTAATAGCATATTTTTAGCTTTTGTCAAAGCAGGCAAGGCAACCATCGGTAATGACTGCTGTCGTCTACCGCACCGTCTGAAACTACGGACTGCCCCTCACCACACTCCTTAAAGTTCTTGACTTGACGTTTCTTTTCATCTCAGTCAGTCTAACTTATTTCTTTTGTAACAACGTTAGCCTAAAAATCCGTTGCTTTTAAATTGCAAAATATGTACCTATGCATTTTAAGTGAAATCTCCCTTAGCTGAGCAGTCCCTTTGGCAGCACGCCTTTTCTCCCGGTATGTTGTAAACGTGTACCTAAAAGTTGTAAAGACACCAGGGACTAAGTAGCGTAATTAGTGCTTATAAATAATGGTACCTATATTTGCTTCATGTCTGCGAGAATAACTAGTACACTACGGCAACATTGTAACGGATAGAGGGTGGAAAATGCCCCATTTCATATCACACAAAGGAAGCTAAGCTAAGTAACTTGAGACAGGAGAAAATGGTGATAGGAGATTTTAACTTGAGATCCTAAATTTACCTTGGCTACCCATTCAAAACCATACTGAAACTTTACGAATCTTTATGTAATCACTAGCTGTTGCCCGCGACTCCGTCTGCGAAGAATAGGGGTATAAAAAACTAAAAAACACGCTTTAAAAAAAAAAATAATAATAATAATAAATCTCAATTCACTATTCTTATAGTGCAGTAAAAAATCTTAATAAGCAATTATTATATTGTTATATCCAGATCAAAATTTGTAAACAATTCTAAATATTGATAAAATAAATAATAATAGTTTAAAATATTTTATTGTAAAAAAAGCGTGGGGTGCATGGTGTCAATTGTCAAGGATTATCATTTTGATAACATCTTAAAAAGCACCCCACGCTTTTTTACAATAAAATATTTTAAACTATTATTATTTATTTTATCAATATTTAGAATTGTTTACAAATTTTGATCTGGATATAACAATATAATAATTGCTTATTAAGATTTATTACTGCACTATAAGAATAGTGAATTGAAATTTATTATTTTTTTTTTATTTTTTTTTAAAGCTTGTTTTTTAGTTTTTTTTAAACTATTATTTATTTTCTATTTTTTAGTTGCATTCTTTTCACAGTGAGAGTTTCCATGTGCTAAAAAGAGACCCCCCAACCCCCTAAACCCAACCCCCCAACATCCCCCAACCCATTTCCCCAACCCCCCCAAACACCTAACCCCAACTCCCACAACCTTACCCCCAACCCTCTAAACCCCCCTTACCCTCCTCCTCATTTTCCAAACCCCCAACCACCTAAACCCAACCCCCTAAACCCGGACCCCCACCCCATTTCCTCAAACTTCCCCCAAACCCCTAACCCCAACCCCCCTTACCCCCAACCCCAACCCCCTAAAACCCCAATCCCGAACCCCCCTTACCCCCTCCCCATTTCCCACAACCCCCCCAACACCCCACACCCTTAACCCCAACCCCCTAAACCCCCTTCCCCTCCCATTTCCCCCAACCCCCCCCCCCCCAATCCTCCACCTACCCCCCCTTCCAGCTCCATCATCAAACCCTTGTTACCATCTAGGCCTCTTACCCCCCTCCCCAATTCCCACAACCCCCCAAAATCCCTAACCCCCGAACCCCCCACACCCCCACCATATTTCCCCCAAACCCCCCCCCACCCCCTAACCCCAACCGCCACACCCTTACCCCCAACCCTCTAACACCCCCCCCCCCCTTACCCCCCCCCCCCCCCCCCCCCCCCCCGCCACCTACCCCCTTCCAGCTCCATCATCAGACCCTTGTTACCATCTAGGACCAAAGTACTCGTCAAAAGGAATCAAACGAGCCCAAACTCGATGGGGTTGTTTCGTTTTATTGTGGAGTGCCTTTGGCCATCTTCCAGCTCCATCATCAGACCCTGGTTACCATATGGGATCAAAGTGCTCGTCAAAACGAATCAAACGAGCCCAAACTCGACGGGCTCGTGTCGTTTTATTGTGGAGTGCCTTTGGCCATCTTCCAGCTCCATCATCAGACCCTGGTTACCGTCTGAGATCAAAGTGCTCGTCAAGACGAATCAAACGAGCCCAAACTCGACGGGATTGTGTTGTTTTATTACATAGTTCCTATGGCCACCATCCAGCTCCATCATCAGATCAGCTCCATGTTACAATAATATTGCATTGTCATCCAATTTACACATATGTGCAAAATTTCAGCTCAATTGGAAACCGGGAAGTGGGTCAAAATCGCGCCCTAAGGAGTCGGTTACAAACATACATACAAACATACAGGTGAAGCTAATATAAAGCGTGTAAAAAAAAAAATAGCCTACGACCTATTCTCAGACCTACCGAATGCAGTGAAAAAAGTTTCATATAAATCGGTCGAGCCGTCTCGGAGGAGTTCGATAACAAACACCGTGACACGAGATTTTTATATATTAGACTAGCTGACCTTGCAAACGTTATTTTGCCATATATCACCTAGGCGTATAAAAAATAATAGCCTACGACCTATTCTCAGACCTACCAAATATAGAGAAAAAAAAACATGAAAATCGGTCAAGCCGTTTCGGAGAGTTCGATAACTAACACCGTGACACGATATTTTCATATATTAGATTAGTTGATGCCCGCGGCTTCGCCCCCGTTGTATTTTTCTAAAATTTCTTTCATACGAACCTTCTGACAATAACAAACGCAATCTTAATTGATCAAAGAACGCAATAAAAAAAATTATCCAATTTGGTGCAGTGGATCAGAAGTTATGCGCGTACCTACATACATTTCGGTAATTCATTTTTATTTATATACTAGCTGATGCCCGCGGCTTCGCCCCCGTTGTATTTTGTCTAAAATTTATTTCATACGAACCTTCTCCTGAGAGTAACAAACGCAACAAAAAAAGAATTATCCAATTTGGTGCAGTCGATCAGAAGTTATGCGCGTACAAACATTTCGGTGATTCATTTTTATTTATATAGATATATAGATTAGATAAACATCATCAGACTATGCCCTATATTTATAAGCGAGAAGATGCATTACTACCCACTCATGTTGACTCAGAATGACGGATATAAGTAGATACATAACTTTATTGACTGGCGTTATTAATTAAGGTTATAGTTGGGAAAATTGACTACATAGTTAGGAAGATATTGTGTGCTTTATAATAGGCAGTTTTGTCAGAGTCTGAGGGGATGAAAGACTAGCAAATTTTGCTGTTTGTTTCTCTACGTTACATTACAAGGCCCAGCAATAATAAGTGCAGTCGATAACATTAAGTTTTAGCTTAGGGCTGCGTCGCGCTACGTGTTGGGCAGATTCGTGTCGTGTGTAAACTAGGATTCAAATAATATCAGCACCCCGTGTCACCAACCAACCGTGACCGACGAATGCAGAGTGGAGTCCCACACCGAAGCTACCAAACAACGTTCAACCGATAGGTCTTTCTCAACCTTGAATTGGCATAATCATCGATAGTATAGGACACGTGCACATCGACGGTGCTGCTAACTGGTGCCATCAATTTGACTGTTTTACCCTAATAAGTTTCTTTTACTGTCCGCTTAGTATCTCTTCTGTCGCATTAGTGCTGCTGCCTATAGGGAACGTGCACATCGACGGTGCTGCCAACTGGTGCCATCAATTTGACTGTTTTACCCTGATAAGTTTCTTTTACTGTCCGCATAGTATCTCTTCTGTCGCATTAGTGCTGCTGCCTATAGGGAACGTGCACATAGACGGTGCTGCCATCTGGGCCATCAATTTGAATGTTTTACCCTGATAAGTTTCTTTTACTGTCCGCATAGTGTCTTTTCTGTCGCATTAGTGCTGCTGCCTATAGGGAACGTGCACATAGACGGTGCTGCCAACTGGTGCCATCAATTTGAATGTTTTACCCTGATAAGTTTCTTTTACTGTCCTCATAGTGACTCTTGTGTCGCATTAGTGCTGCCGCCTATAGTTACTGCACGTTCCCTATCAATAGAGCTAAATAAAGAAAAAATATTGTGTGGAGGCCTTTTTTATGACTACATGGTATTTAATTGGTTGTTACGATCGATACAGACAATGTATTAGAGAAAGTTTAACTAAGCGTCCGATAGATGGCGCTGACCCCGAAATTAACTGAGTAACGTTTGCCTAACACTGTTTCGATATCAGTTGCACATACCCTCCTATTAAATTGAGTTTTAGTTAGCAGCAGTGAGTTTCATTCTAATATCTACCCGCAAAATAGTGTACAAAGTGGTACTTCGAACAGGATTTTTTAGGCATTAAGTGAAGTGTTGTGATAACCGATAACGAGAACTAAGTGACTTGGACAGGTGAAGTGCAAAAATAGACTATAGTGTTAAGTGTTAAAGTGCGAACAGGACTTGGTAACGTATCCTAGGGACTTGTAAAATTTCAAAACTTTATCCTATGGACTTGTGATTTGTGCAGTGATTTATTCTATAGACTTAGAAAAGTTTCGTTTATAAAAGACTTGTAAAATTCTCGTGATTTTATTCTATGGACTTGTGATTGTTTCGTGGATTTATTCTATAGACTTAAAAAATTTCACTAAAAAAAGACTTGTAAAATTTTCGTGAATTTATTCTATGGACTTGGGATTTTTTCGTGGATTTATTCTATGGACTTAGAAAATTTCGTTTAAAGTTGGACTTGTATTTTTCCAATAGTTTATTCTATAGACTTGTGTTCGATTCGCAAATTTATTCAGTGGACTTAGAGTTTTGCTTCAAATTGAACTTGTGTTTTTCATCAACTTTTATTTTCTACGGACTCAGTGAATTCATAGTTTGAATCATCATGTCTGACCGAGTTTTGGAATTAATAGCTCAACAAGAAGATACATTTTTAATCATAAAAAAGGCTCAGACAAATTTCAAAAAAACCGCCAAAGATAGGCTAACAAGAGGATATGTGAGAACAAAAAAGGAGACATTGGAAGACCATTGGCATGATTTTGTTCAAAAAAATAGAGAGTTAGCAGGTATATCAACTAAAGAAGAAAAAACCAACCTTGCTTATTTTACCCAAGATAAATATTCCTTGTGCGAAGAAATCTATACAGATTTGAAAGCCATCATGACAGACATGTTGGAAGGACCTGCGCAAGCTCACAGGATTCCATTATCGCAAGAATATGATGAAATAAAGCTTCCGAAAATAAATATTCCACAATTCACGGGAAATTATCAGGATTGGACATCGTTTCACGATTTGTTCGCATCGCTCATTCACAATAAAGAGAAAGTAGCCAAGGTTAACAAACTGCACTACCTCAAGAGTTACCTAACAGGAGAACCAGAACAGCTTCTTAAACATCTGGCAGTCACAGAAGAAAATTATGACATAGCGTGGTCAACCTTAAAAAATAGATACAACAATAAGAGAATCATCGTTAATTCAATATTAAATAGACTTATAAATCAAAAGAAAATGAATAACGCAACCGCGAAGTCTATTCGAGACTTGCTAGATACAACTGTGGAGTGCTTAAACCAGCTCAAAACACAAAACGTTGATTGTAGTTCGTGGGACGCACTTGTCATCTATATCATTGTCACAAAGCTTGATACAGACTCTCATAAGGAGTGGGAAGAAGAAATTAGCACCTTAAATATACAAGAGCTACCTAAATTCTCCAAGTTACAGACGTTCCTAGAAAAAAGATTCCGTGTATTGGAAATGATGCAATCAAGTACTAGTTCCAACAAACACAATTCTAATCAAGCATCTTATTCAAATACAGTTAAATCAAAATCATTTCACGTTGCCCAAGAAAATAAAGAAACTAAATGCATATTTTGCAAACAGAACCATTACCTATACCAGTGCAAAGAGTTTCAACAACTGAGAGACGCCAAGAAAACAGAATTTGTACAAAATAATCGAGTATGCTTTAACTGTCTTATTCAAGGTCATCAAGTAAAGTTTTGTAAACACAAATCGTCATGTCATAAATGTGGAAAGAGACACCACTCGCTGCTGCATAGAAGCAATACACCATCCATACCAAGATTAAATCAATTTAAAGAAAAAGATGAAACCGAGAGTAAAGAGCCCATAACCGAACCTAAAGAGAGAGAGATAATCAACCACTTAACTACGGGACATGTAATGGCATTGTTGTCTACAGCACTAATAAACGTTAAAAATGATCATGGGAGAGAATACACGTTACGAGCACTTCTAGATCCATGCTCCCAGGAATCATTTATTAGTGAGTCAATCGCACAGACTATGGGACTTAAACGCACACATGTGAATGGTCACGTGTCTGGTCTCGGTCAAATGAGAACGCCAATAAGATTTTCGGTAGATCTTGAAATATCGTCGCGTATCAAACCTGAAAAGACCCTGAGAATTACAACTTACCTAGTCAAGAGAGTCACCAGCATCATGCCATCTGAGAAGTTACATATCGAGAATTGGAGCCATTTACGAGATTTACAACTGGCAGATCCAACATACCATCAACCAGGTCACATTGACATCCTACTTGGAGTAGATGTTTATAATGAGATGATCCTAACGGGTTTGAGAAAGGGGAATCCTGGGTCTCCTATAGCCTTACAAACGCACCTAGGATGGATTATATCGGGAAAGGTGAGCGTCGATGAAGAAACCAAAGATAAACCGTTCGTGAGCATGCACTTAAATATGGAACTTAACACCATGCTACGAAAATTTTGGGAGCTAGAGACCACGGAAGAAGAGAAAGAGACAATGACAGCCGATGAGATTAAAACCGAAGAAATTTACGAAAAGACAACCAAGAGAGAAGAAGACGGTCGTTACATAGTAGAATTGCCATTTAGAAGAGATCCACCAGTTCTACCAAGCAACTCACGAGAAATCGCAATCAAGAGATGGTATTCGTTAGAAAACAGACTAGAGAAATCATCACAATTAAAGAGAGATTACAATCAAGTTATTGAAGAGTATTTAGCACTAAATCACCTGAAAAAAATTGAGAAAGAGTCAGAGACAAAGTCGGAAAACTGCGTGTACCTTCCTCATCACGCAGTTATTCGTGAAGATAAAGAGACATCCAGCACGAGAGTGGTATTTGACGCATCGTGCAAAGGGACCAATGGGGTTTCACTAAATGACGAGCTACTTATTGGACCTCAACTTATAGAAGAACTCAGGTCAATTATGTTACGATGGAGAAAATACAGAATCGCCTTTGTCGCGGACATAGAGAAAATGTACCGGCAAATTAGGATACAAAGAGATCAAACAAACTATCAACGGATCGTTTGGAGGTCAGATCCAACCGAGCCTCTTGGAGAGTATAGATTACTGACGTTAACATTCGGAACATCGTGTGCACCATATTTGGCGGTAAAGACTTTAAGACGTGTAGCGATTGATGAAGGATCAAACTGCCCAGAAGCAAAACAAATAATATTGCATGATTTCTATATGGATGATCTTTTATCAGGGAAAGACAATGTCAAAGAAGCTATCGAAGTACAAAGAGAAATAACAGCGATCTTGAAGTTAGGAGGATTTAAACTGCAGAAATGGTGTTCCAACAGTACAGAATTTATGAAAGCATTAGAAGACAAAGAGAATTTAGAGGAAACAAATAGAACAGAGATACAAATAAAGGAGAAAATAAAGACATTGGGAGTAACGTGGGAAGTTAAAGAAGACAAACTGACCATTTTAAATCAACTAAAAGACACGGAAGAGACAAACCTTACCAAAAGAAAAGTTCTAGCTGATATAGCATCCCTATTTGATCCTATGGGGTGGATTGCACCGGCGATAATAATTGCAAAGATTCTCATGCAGAAGATGTGGAGAGAAGGAATTGATTGGGATGAAGAACTACCTGAGAAAGTACAAGCAGAATGGTTGCAGTTCAAAAGGGAATTACCCGAGTTGAAGAAGGTCAAGTTGAACCGCTGGATCCACACCAGTCAAGAATCTTGTTTAGAACTGCATGGGTTTGCTGACGCATCTGCATCGGCATACGCCGCGGTAATTTATGCCAGAGTCGTCAACGAGAAAGGTGAAGTCGAGGTGTCTTTACTCTCAGCAAAAACAAAGGTATCCCCAATAAAGCTAGTTTCGTTACCACGATTAGAGTTGTGCGCGGCTGCACTTCTGAGTAAACACCTGAAACAAACAGCAAAAACACTCAATGTACATGCAAAGGACGTCTACGCGTGGTCTGATTCCCAGGTAGTACTGGCTTGGATACATGGAGACCCTATGAGATGGAAACCGTTTGTAAAAAACAGGGTCGTAGAGATCATTGATACCATTGAACCTGCCCGATGGTTTTATGTAAATACGAAACATAATCCAGCTGATCCAGCTTCTAGAGGGATAATGCCGATGAAGTTACTCGAGACGGATTTATGGTGGAACGGACCTGAAATGTTGAAACAGAAAGAAATAGAATTAGTTAGAGGAAAGATAATAGACACTGCATTGGAAAAGAAGAAATCAATAGTGACAGCACTAATTATAAATAAAACAGAAAATGAAGAGAAACTTACCTTGTTACAACGATACTCTACGATCGACAAACTTGTGAGAGTTGTAGCCTATTGTAGAAGGTGGTTGAGAGCCCTAAATAAAGTAAAGGAAAAATACTTACCATCAACTTGCCTGACGTTTGAAGAACGAAGCGCTGCCTTAACGTCGTGTATCAAAATGGCACAGGGCTTAGAATTTCCTGAAGAAATTGAAGCATTGAAAAATGGCCAGCGACTGAAATCTAAAAGCCGATTACTAACACTCTCTCCATTTCTCGACGAGAAAAGTGTAGTTAGAGTGGGAGGACGCCTTAAGCACGCGGACATGGAATTTGTACGCAAACACCCTATCATCATTTCACGAGATAACTTGCTGGTACCGCTGTTACTCAGAGAAGCTCACATAAAAACACTACACGGTGGACCACAGATGATGATCACATACTTAAGGAGTAAATACTGGCTAATAAACGCAGGGAATGCAGTAAAAAGATTCGTGAGAGAATGTGTCATATGTGCGAGGCAGAGAGCTGAAAACAGAGAACAAAAGATGGGAGACTTACCAGTGAGCCGAGTAACACCTGCTAGACCTTTTTCCATTAGTGGCGTGGATTTCGCAGGACCTATAAATGTGAGAATGAGTAAGGGGCGCGGGGCAAAGTCAAAGGCTTACATCAGTCTATTTATTTGCATGTGCACAAAAGCTCTTCACCTAGAAGTTGTGAGCGACATGACCACTCAAGCCTTTTTAGCCGCCGTACAAAGATTCGTAGCGAGACGTGGACATGTCAAAGAGATGTGGAGCGACCACGGAACCACCTTTCATGGAGCTGAAAAGGAACTTATATCTATGTGGAAACAAGGAAAATCAACCATACCTGATGAACTTGCATCCAGCCTAGACAGAGAAGGAACAAAATGGAAATACATACCACCTGGAGCGCCAAATTTCGGAGGATTATGGGAAGCGGGCGTTAAATCGACAAAATATCACCTAAAACGGATAGTGGGAGACTCAACACTTACTTTTGAAGAGCTAAGCACGGTTCTAACCCAAATAGAGGCCTGCTTAAACTCCCGTCCACTTTCCAAAATAAGTGACCATCCCGATGATCTAGAACCGCTTACCCCAGGACATCTATTAATCGGAGAACCGCTCGTTGTATTACCGTCACCAGATATAACCGAAACTAAAATGAATGCCCTGGACAGATGGCAATTGACAACGAGAATGTTACAGGATTTTTGGAAGAGGTGGCAATCAGAATACATGAGCAGGATGCAAGAAAGATTCAAATGGAAGAACGAGACGAGAGAGTATGACGTTGGAGATTTAGTAATAATAAAAGATCAGAGATTCCCTCCTGGGCGTTGGCCGATGGGTCGAATTTTAAGAAAATATCCTGGTCAAGACAATATCACCAGGACATACGATGTCAAGACGGCCTCTGGAGTGATGAGACGGGCGATATCAAAATTGTGCCCTTTATTGAATGCTTGTGAATAATTTGCATTAACTTTAGTAAAAATTCTAGTGATTAAAAAAAAAATAAATAAATTGGACTTTAGTGAAAGTGATTATGTGCATGTAAAACTTTGTAACTGCATAATTTAAAAATGACGAGAGTCATTTTGGGTGGCAGTATGTTACGATCGATACAGACAATGTATTAGAGAAAGTTTAACTAAGCGTCCGATAGATGGCGCTGACCCCGAAATTAACTGAGTAACGTTTGCCTAACACTGTTTCGATATCAGTTGCACATGCCCTCCTATTAAATTGAGTTTTAGTTAGCAGCAGTGAGTTTCATTCTAATATCTACCCGCAAAATAGTGTACATTGGTTAATTATTTTAATATTTACTTGTGCCCTCTGTCTGATCCTGTTAGTCGTGAAATAAATATTTCTTATTCATATTTATTCTTAACGCCTCCTTATCGTAAATCCTGCATCATTAACCGTCTATAATCATCTGGTTAGTACGTGGTTAGTACTGAGTTAAGTAGCAATTAATTATCTATAGTAGCTGAACAATCTTATAAGAATACTTAATTAGGTACCTAGGTATTATTAGCAACAGGATATTATTCACTTATTTACACGATTAAAATTTAAAAAAATCAATGCTGATTGAACATTACACAATTTTATTAGCTGTCTGGCATAAAATATAGCTACCTTACTTCTCAATAAATAAATAAGTGCCTACTTACTCACATTGTTTAAGTTAGTACCCAATATTCATCTAGGCTAGGGTCGTCCCACGCTTCTCGGGACTAAACAACGACGCAAATATCTAGAAGTTTTCTACTCTTCCACATACTTATACTTGTTACAGTTATTATTACGTAATAAAGTACCTATATTATTACTTAGTGCTGGTAGTCCTATCCGTGATGTACCTATTTCGGTTGATGATCTCCGCCATTCTCCGCTTGGAATTCTCGCCTGGGGAAATCTATTAAGATCTTTCTTTTGGGGGATAATTTTAGACATCCAGCTCATCAAGGTCATGAACCTCTGTATTGTAGTAAATTACCCTTTAATTTATACTTGGGAATCCAATACGATTTTTTTTACTTTGCTAGTTCGCAACCTTACCTTACCTTGGCTTACCTCTTGTTGGTTGCGGTGTAGCAAGGTAAAAATACTTAGTTGTAATTTTCATTGACATAGACTTCCGCAAAGTAACGCCTGTACTTTGGAATTACTTCGGTATTAGTAGAGGATTAGTTTGCAATTGCTAATAATTTTGTACCTATGTGCAGTTGTTTACTAAACGACCTATTGTATTCGTATACGTACTTAGGCGCACAACACGCACGCATTCTTGTGATTAAAATCTTTCGCGTTCGCGAGTTTCTTAGCGAAAACAGAGTTTCCTCTGTTCGAAAGTGACATAGACATATCATATTGTTTACCTAAAATACTTACAAGCGATTACGCATTATGGATAATACTTACACAAGAGAAACTACCTATAATCATAGAATAAATAATTGGCCACCATCACTGTAGTGATACATTTCGATTATCCATCATTTTAGACCTTTTACAATGAAATAGGGTGGAAATCGAGCAATTGGAACTCATGATCGTAATTTGCCAGTCTTTTGGCTGTCTTACTCTCGTAGCTTTGCTTTAAAATTTTGACTGTAATGTTACAGAGTTGCTGCAAAAGACAAGGCTTTCTTACGGCGCATGGGCATCAACTACGTTCTGAATACCGCTGAGGGCAAGCGGTATACACAAGTGGACACCGACCATTTGTACTATCGCGATTGCCCCGGATTACGGTACAGAGGCTTCCCACTTATGGACCTGCCCACCACTGATATATCCAAGTATTTCCATATTGCTGCCAATTTTATTGATGAAGGTGTTTCTAGAGGCGGTAAGTTGAACTCTACTTCTTTATACTTAAATAATACTTATTTATTTTCTGTCTTGTCCGTCGTCAACAGAATAAACCACTTGCATTGCATTCTTAACTTAGCTTGCGGTATTTATTACCTTACTGCTAAAAGTACAAAATATGCCTGATGTAATGTAATACGGTTCTGCTTGTGCTTCGCTTGAGGAAGTATATAGGTACCCCAATAGGTACTTTTTGATGATCATAATTAGTGATCGGCGACCACTCACTCACTTTAGGGTTCACTGTTGGGTGTCACTTTGACGTCCAACGTAAAGATTAATATGGATAAGTGTGTTGTCAAAATAAAATTGCACATACAATTGGGATGTCCCAGTTTTTGACAACGTATAATAAATCGAAAACCGTTTGGAGAAATAGGCTTTGTGAATCGTTTTCAGAAATCAGATTCCAAAAATATGATAAACTGAATTAAATAAAGAAAATTTTAGTAATGATCTTCATTTGACCCCTGCAGTGAATCGTCAGATCGTCACAAAGGCAGACATAAAGCAGGTCTACACTCTAAAGCAAATTGACAGTTTGAAATGTTGCTGTCCTGCTTATAATAGCAAAGAGTGACAAAGACAGAACTTTAATCACTTGATGCGCACCTGGCTTTAAACAGTTGTCATTTATCATAAAGTCCGAAATGTATACAATACTCGCAATGTATTTTTACAAATTTAATTATTAAATTACTATGTTACAAGTAAATATGAAAGAATTTTAATATCAGATTTTAATAAAAAATATCTATTTACTATCACACCATTAAACAAACAGGAATAATAGAAGCTAAAAGAAGAGAAATAAATAAAACTATTTGTCATGGTTCATTTAGGACCCTAAACCGTGCTTGTATTATTGACAGTGACAAGACAAATCAGTAGTGCTACAGATTATGTTATGTACGGCTTGAATTTTTGTAGGCAATGGAACGTAGCTCTCTCAGTGTGACGTCATCCAACGTATTTCTTAAAAAAATTATAAATAATTAAATACTCAACCAAATTCAAAATAGATGAAAATGGTATCTTAAAATATCCTATTCTTTCCAAAAAAAATATAAAAACTATAGGTTATTTTTTTTGGTGCATCCCAATTGGTGTGTAAAATAATGATACATGACAAGTGCAACACATGATTTGAAGTAAACACATTCGTTCGACGATTGTAAAACTCGATAAAAACATACATTTTTAATAGGTTTATAAATTGTGCTCGAAATTTAAATATAATTATATCCTATCATATATTGCGTCGAAAAATTGCTACCGGTTGCCGATCATTTATCATAATAATATCTTATAGTTTTTTTACAGCTCTAATTATTTTTAGTTATCTAGAAAGAAATGTGTTTGGCATTCAACATTATTCAAACACGTGTCTCTCATATCCCGTATCAATTTAACAAGCATTTTTCTCCTTCAGGCCGTGTCCTCGTACATTGCTTCATGGGCGTTTCTCGTTCCGCGACCTGCGCTATAGCGTTCCTCATGATCAAGCGCGGCATGTCCCTCACAGAGGCCATGGCACTGGTTCGCTCTCGCCGGGACATCCACCCCAACGAGGGCTTCATCCGTCAGCTGCAAATGCTGGACCGGGAGCTCAGAGTTTCCCGCATCCGCTGACCCAGAACCCCCATGCAGCCGCTCTTCAGTCTCTCTTGTGATATCAAGTTCGGTCGCGACCGCGTGCGCAGTCTCGATCGATCCTACAGCCATCACTACTGAAGAGAGCCTGCGATAATGTACCTACCCAAAGTGACTGGATGCATAATTTGTGGATATACATGAGCCATCAGATACAATGGTCAAACTAAATGTATTTCAATTTGGTTTTAGCTTATTGTTACATGGGTTCTATCAGAGCCAATATTAAAAAGTACTGGTGAACACCTTTCCCTTCTATCTGGTGGTGATTGTACATATCATAATCCCAACATGAGCATTGACTTTTAAAGTTTTTAACCAGTGTGATCTATTAAAAATTATATTTTATGGAAGTTTAATGACTGTTTCCAGTTCCATTGATAAAATCAATCATAGTCAGCATTAATGTAAGCAGCCACACTATTTTTGGAGTTGATAATTGTGATTTTTACAAGTAACTGAGTTACGATGTTCTCGTGTGCCATTTTATTTTTGAACCAAGGATAAATATTTTTTTATAGTAGTTCTCGCGCTTAGTTGTAGTATTGTATTAACGAAGTTATTATGTCCAGTACATGTAAAATATGTAAGACGTTAAAGCTTCTTTAAATTAGAATAAACTATAACTATTTGACTACATAGTACAAGTCTTCTAGCCTTAAGTCATTGAATGACTCTTAAATGTTTGTAAAATAATATTTCTGAAATGTTGGGGTGATAATTATTTTTATAGTGGTAAGTTTTCTCCAAGACTGGATTTGGTGGCACTTCTGTGCCGCGAGAGCTGTCTAATTAGTACATGTATTTAGTTTAGCGTGTCATTGCCGTGTGGGTGAGTGTCACAGAGACTGAGCACATTGTCCCCAGTCCTGCACTAGTTGCCAACGCGTGCCATTTGGCTGCACATGTGTGCCACCATTAAGGGTCTATTTTAGACTGCCATCTTACAAAACAGGTTGCAACGAACCCTACTTTTAAATTTTATGTACATGTTGATTTCATTGAGTTATTGTTATGCTATTTATTAATTTGTTTTATTTGGCTCATGTTGTTGTAATTTTTATTGTTTTAATTAATTATAACTAAAGTAAACACTTTTAAGTGCAGTGCAAAAGCACCAATAGAAGCTTACATTGTGATAGTACTAAGATTATAATCAACACAGAATAATTTGAAAAAAATAGGAACTTGTTTGTAATGAGACTTTGTATAATTATAGATTATTAATACTTTTGTTACCACTATTGTTATTTATTTTGTCTTGCTAGTAAAATGTGATTGAGAACAATATAAATTTATGGTAGAGTTAAGTGACTTGCTTGTTACTGTGATAAACATTGTATTGTAGCTAACTGCAACCCAGCTTTCCTGAAGTAGAATCACACCCTTATTGAATCTAAAAGTAATGTTTATTAAGTCACCTTATAGTCTATTAGAGAAACTTTTCGGTTAGAGCATTAGAGTAAAGTGAATTTAGTGGCTAGTTCCTATGCAAGTTATACTGTGTTTGGAGAGAAAAGTTAGTCGCCTTTATTGACTCTGCACAATGCAAGAGTGACTCAAGTAGAGAAAACCAGGAATTGATGATTGTGATGATGTATAGTTTTCACTTGGTGACAATATAACCTGTGTGGGGCTACACCTCACTATGACGCTAATCTGTTAAGTATGTATATCATGATAAATTAGGGACCTGAGTTAAATGTATCTAAGATTCTATAATACTCTGTTTATCATTGAAGATAATGAATAAAAAATAAGTAAATTTGAAACTTTAGGCTGTAAGGTATTCAAGATATGTATGTACTGATAATAAAAGTAATTTATTTGAAAACATTCTTTTATTTGTCTATTTTTTTGATATTTATAATACAAATACAAACAAATTAAAAGCAATGAAAACGTTTCACTCTAAGATCATGTGATTTATAAATTTAACTGTTTCCATTTTCATACATTTAGGTTGCTAATCTAAGCTAAAATTTATAATTTTAAAATAGTCCTCAATGTTACAAAAATGGCCTATCCATTTCACCCTTCTTAGCCTTCTTGTCTCTTGCTCTTGGAAACCAGCGGTGCTTAGTAGTCAAAGTTGTACTAGATAATTGTTGCCTGGCCATTTCTGGAGTCATATCCTTAAATACCCTCTGGACTTCTTGGTAGTCAGACATTTTCAGTATAGAATCATTCTTAGCTTCTTCTGGAAGTGGCCTAGAGTGCTCGTAAGGAAATTCTTCGTCCCTGTGAAGCGCGACAATTGTAGAACCGTCATCCGTTATAACGATTTTATTGAAACATCTCGTTAATATTCCTGATGGTTTAAATACAATGGCACGCACTAAGTTAGCCATTGTCAATTAATTCAATTTCCTGTGAATTAATTTAATTCTTTGCTGCCAATTAACCTCGAATTTTTTTGACTGCCGGCTGGCTGTCATTTATGTCATTCATTCATTGTTTTTTTTAATGGTGCTTTTACTTGACAAATTTGAACAAAATGAAGCGTCAAAAACATGGTCTGAAACATTTTTGCAAAAAACAAGGACACATTGTCTATGGTAGTATTACGTTTCTTTTCACGTCTTTCACAATTCCAAGAGAAATTTAATATTATTTTGTTCAATTTTGGAACAAGGGGATTAGCTAAAGGTTTCGACAGTATCTCTTAGTAGTCTGTGGTTTCGACACACAGCGGGCGTCGACGGGACGGTACAATCTGTAATATCCCGTGCATGGCGTGAAGAACTTGATAAGTCGAAATATACGGTTAAAGAAATTTGAATCTAGAACATAAATTCAAATTTCTTTAAACGTATATTTCGACTTATCAAGTTCTTCACGCCATGCACGACTACTTTAAACAGGCCCTATACTACGAAGCACGAAATTCGAACTTCGTTTCATGCCGTTCCGCTTACGCTAATGGTATTTATAACGAGAGTGAGAGGGACCGCACGATCCGAACTTCGAATTTCGTAGTAACCCCCCAGATGCCGTCAAACGGCGTTGTTTGACGGCGTCTGTTTATAGTAGTACATACCTTATAGATTGTACCGTCCCGTCGGCATCCCATCGACGCCCGCTGTGTGTCTAAACCTTTATTGATTCCGTAAAATGGAACGGACAGGGAAATTCGGTTGAGTAATTACGAGGTCGTACACTAACCGCACCCCCTGTCCGGCTATCAAACTAGAGTGTCATGTCAATTTTGATTTTGACAAGTTCGATTGACAACTAACTTGTGCGCTTGTGCCTTGCATGCATGACTAATCCACCTACAGATTTATTTTATTTTAATTCATATTTTTACCGCAACGAACTTAAACCATATTGCTTTAAGATAAAGTGTTAAGTTCTAAAATATAAAATTATTTATTGCTCGAACCACAAAGCCAATTCAACTTCGTTTACCGTCAAATATCTTTGCATCACTGCTTGTGTGACGGAACGGAAAATAAATAGTGAGAATATAACAATAATAAACAGTGAGTGATTGGACCTGTGCGAATCAATTCATTAACTGTAATGGATTTTCCACCAACACCATCTAATGCTTCGGACAGCAATGAATATCCTGGAATTACGCCTACAGATCCTCAAGACAATACAAAACGAAGAAGGTAAGTTTTCGATGTGATCGATCGATCGATCGATCTTGTGAGTTATGCGTCATAACGTGATAATTATCTAAATAATTGCTAATTTTCTGTTCTAGTTCATCAAGATCTATTAAGCGGCGTCGTTTTGACGATGAATTGGTAGAATATAGTCTAGGGATTCCTGGTGCCTCTTTAGGCAAGAGTGAGAAACGGATGCGTACACAGTCTTACACAAGCCACTTACCCGAGTTCCCATTAGTAAGTGCGCCGTCGACTCCTACCGTGCCGCCACCACCTGAACGTCGTCGGGCTTCGGGCAAACTTACTTTTGGTCCCAGTGTGGCAAGAAAATCAAGACGCAAGGGCCAGCTTAGTCAGTTGTCCACAAAGGATCTTGGCCGGTGGAAGCCTACTGATGATCTTGCTCTTGTCTTGGGAGTGCAACAGGTAATTAGCTATGATAATTGTAGTGATTTAGCATGTACTGGAAGGAGCAATATGGGCATGGGGCAATGGGGCATTTTCACTTTTTTTTACATTCCCTGTCCAAGCCTTAAAGTAGAACCTTATTACAATGGAATAAGAGCTATTGTGTCCCCACATTGGGGCCACTGGACAGTGAACGTGATAAATGAGGAAATTTTGGTGTTTTCTTACTCAGAATCAAGAGGGCTATTGATTTGATAGTAAAAAAACTGTCCCTAATTTTCCATACAATTTTTTTGTGTCTGCTCATAACGAGCCATACAAAACTATATGAAAAAAGTCACAAAACTGACTTAATAATAAGGACACATTCTGACTCCAAAATAAGGTCATTTCTTTATGAAATTGAGTAATGCTTGTGATAGAAGTAAGAAAACACGTAAATATACTCATTCAAAAAAAATGTTTTCTGCGCAATTTAAAGTGAAATTACCCACATACCGTATTATTGAAAAACCCTCTGAGAAAAGAAACTGGATGTTTTAATATTTTAAATGATTAAACCCTCTATCTACTTTCTTTTGAAGCAATGACAAACAATCCAATTCCTTTTATACAAGCTTTTAATTAACAACCTCCTGCCCAACAGGTTTTAGACCTTAAAGCAGTGGATTTTAAGTATTTTATTACCATGTTGGTTGGTCAAAGTTTCTACATTTGTTTGTCTTCTATGTCAGTTAATCCCAAAAAGATAACTTATTATTTTAATTTACAGACCAATGACCTGCGACTTGTTCACCGAGGCATTAAGTTCTCCTGTCGTTTCACGTTAGGGGAGCTGCAGTCCCGCTGGTACGCACTGCTTTACAACACTGAGATCTCAAGGGTGGCTGTGGCTGCAATGAGGAACCTGCACCCAGACCTGGTAGCTGCCGTGCAACAGCAAGCTTTGTACTCCACTGCAGAAGAGGAGTTGCTTGGAACACTCAACAGTGTAAGACTTCTACCTTGTTATATTCAACCCTGTGTAACTCGCATCAAATTTTATTTGAAAATTAATGTCATTCGAGAAACATTGACATATAAAGACTGTTCTAAATTTGGTCTGGACTTTACAATGTAAATTGTGTAGAATCTGCATGATCAATAATATTTGTATTAGAATAAAAAATGATTTTAATGCTTGGATAAGGTAATTTGTAAGTAAACCTCATAATTTATGAGCCCTAAAAGTGGATGCACAAAGTTGTTTCAATGAACTTTAAACTTTATGTCACTTAGAGTTCGATGTCAACATTACAATATGTCCTACATATAGGACAGGAGACTTCAGGAGGATAAGACACATTAGGAAAATATTTGTATGTTTATGAATATGTATTAATAGTGGTGTAAATGTGATTCTGGGTAAGCCATTGTCACATGTTGCAACACTGATGCATAAATTAATTAGACATGCTTTTGTACACGGAGACTCCATCTTAAGTGTTATCACTACACTTGTGTTTTAAGTCTTTTTATATAAATGTGTGTTTTTATATGAGGAACATAAATATTTTTTTCTTTTACAGACTTCCCACCCCACCCAAGAGAAATTCCAGGAGCTATTAGAGCAAAACCCGCAAGTGTTCTATCCGTCGCGCACAGCCAAATCATTGATGGCGCACTGGCAGCTACTCAAGCAGTATCAACTGCTGCCCGACCAGACAGTGCAGCCGCTGCCTAAGAGTAAGTTGTGGTTATTTACCTTATTAAAATAAATGGTTTATCTGTGGAGGTTACTTAGTCCTGTGGTTGACTTAATTGACTTCCTAAATCTCAGAATATATGACATGATATGATTTCAATAAGAGCAACTTTGAATTATTCCAGACATTGGAATTAGGGGGTCCACATTCCCATTTCGTCCACATTCCCACTTCGTCCACATTCCTATTTCGTCCACATTCCCATTTCGTCCACATTCCCATTTCGTCCACATTCCCATTTCGTCCACATTCCCATTTCGTCCACATTCCCATTTCGTCCACATTCTCATTTCGTCCACATTCTCATTTCGTCCACATTCCCATTTCGTCCACATTCCCATTTCGTCCACATTCCCATTTCGTCCTTGTCCCATTTCGTCCTTGTCCCACTTCGTGCACATTCCCACTTAGTCAACATTCCCATTTCGTCCACATTCCCATTTCGTCCTTGTCCCATTTCGTCCACATTCCCACTTAGTCAACATTCCCATTTCGTCAACATTCCCATTTCGTCCACATTCCCATTTCGTCCACATTCCCATTTCGTCCTTGTCCCACTTCGTCCACATTCCCACTTAGTCAACATTCCCATTTCGTCCACATTCCCTTTTCGTCCTTGTCCCACTTCGTCCACATTCCCACTTAATCAACATTCCCATTTCGTCAACATTCCCATTTCGTCCACATTCCCATTTCGTCCTTGTCCCACTTCGTCCACATTCCCACTTAGTCAACATTCCCATTTCGTCAACATTCCCATTTCGTCCACATTCCCATTTCGCCCTTGTCCCACTTCGTTCACATTCCCACTTAGTCAACATTCCCATTTCGTCTACATTCTCATTTCGTCCACATTCCCATTTCGTCCTTGTCCCACTTGTGGACGAAATGGGAATGTGGACGAAACGGGAATGTTGACGAAATGGGAATGTTGACTAAGTGGGAATGTGGACGAAACGGGAATGTTGATGAAGTGGAAATGTGGACGAAATGGGAAGTGGACGAATCGGGAATTGATTGCGGACGAAATGGGATTGCTGACGAAGTGGGAATGTGGACGAAGTGGGAATGTGGATGAAATGAACCTAAACGTAAAAATTAGTGAAAGGTAAAGAGTTCATATATTGATAAAGTCAACTATCAATGATTCTTCCATACATTAGTGATTGCACCAAGTTTTTTTCATAAAAATATAATTTTATAGAAAGTACAAAAATTATGCAAGATAACTCAACTCTAAAAAAAAACAGATTTCTTATTTGCTGCAACTATTTTATAGTGCAATGGTATTCATTACACAATTGTCATTTAAAATATGCTTTGTGTAAACTCTATCATAGCCTCCAAAATAATACTCACAAAAAAATACACACAAACAAAGCTGGGGCCGATCACTAGCATATAGGAAAAGCGTCGATAGCTGGATTTATCAATAAAGGTACTCCCCACCTGTCACTAAATATTGCCCGCCGAATTCCGATGTCTGGTTATTTCCTAAATAATGTGATACAGGTAGTTCAATGCTTCATGTGTTTCAACTGCTAGCAGTCTCTAGAAATGAGCCACACCAAGCCTAAACATTTTATAAAACAATACAATGTGCCGGCAAAGCAATTTCAATTTATTAAAATTTGATGCTTAGTTGCTCTATTCCTCAATTTATCGTCGGTGAAACTACATGCAATACCGCGTAACTAGCTTTTTCCATAAGGCTCATCTTGAAATGAAATAACAGTGAAAATTCGACAAATTAGACCTTATGGAAAAGTTACGCGGTATTGCAGTTTCATCGACGTTATGCTACAGGAGATTGATAATGGTTATAACACTAGTAGAACTACTCTACCGATATGTGAGAGTATAAATGATTCAAATGCTTGAGGTGCTCATTTTTTTATCGTGATTATATTTGACTGTTTCTTTATCACATTTTGCAGACGGTGATGACAATATTTTGACGTTTTCGGATGCCGAAGACACAATTAATGATTCAGAGCTGCCAGACTATAAACAGGATGGTATTGACATTGAAATGCAGCTGGCTGACAGGTAAATTAATATTCACTGTAGTAGGTATTATTGTAGGTATTAATATTATTTATTGGTTGGCTGGAGCTCTGAAGCGTTTCAATCGTCATATCCCGTGTTATACGAAAATCGATATTTATCACAGATATAGATACACATAGATAACGCAAATGCATCTACTTCGCGTGTCCGAACCCCGACAAAGCGTCGGGTTGGCCGCCACTACTGACAGTTCGCGTGCGTCAGTTGTTGCAGCCGGACGTCCGTGAAAACAAAGAAAATGCCTCGTTGCGTTGTAATTAAGTGGTGGTTGTGGTTTGCATTTCCCATCACTAAATTTCGGCTGTGACGTCACAGTAGTGTTAAAAAGTCGACTCGCTTAGTTTCAATACAGATCGTGAGCATTGCGTTATCTATGTGTATCTATATCTGTGATATTTATTATAGCCAAACCGTTTAAATAAGTCCGCCCGCACCTCTCTCCCCCTTTGTCGTCATACTCCCCTGCCCTAGTACCGCGTGGGCGAGGACTCATTTAAACGGTCTAGCTATAGTTCATGGACATTATCCTAAAATGTTCGTAACACACGTTAAGCCCAGTTTAAATAAATAAATAAATAAATATTAGGGGACAATCTTACACATATCGACCTAGTCCCAAACTAAGCAAAGCTGGGTACTAGACGACGATAAACATACTTATATATAGATAAATAAACACACAGAAAACATCCATAACTCAGGAACAAATATTCGTGCTCATCATCACACAAATAAATGCCCTTACCGGGACTTGAACCCAACCTTATCACCTTTCTTTTACCTTGCCCTTCGTAGGCAGGGTCTCTACCAACTAGGCTAAAGCGGTCGTTAAACATTTGAAAGAAAAATTGTTCAAGTTGCATTACATTGCCAGGCCCTAAAGCGAACGAGTTTGAAGTGGCCAATCGAACGCCGCAATGTAAGTTTGATTTTTCTTGCAAATCTAAACTGGACTTTACAGGTTTTATCAAGCAATATTGTGCTATCAAAATCTGCTATTAATATGTACATATTATCAAAAATTGAAAATTAGTCTAGTGGATTGCATTTTTTTTATCTATTTTCTAACGGTTGCGGGAACGCGTTGGATGCGGATGGCACGGGACAGCGGAGCATTGGGGGAGCCCTTTGTTCAGCAGTGGACGTCTTTCGGGTGAAATGATTATGATGATGATTATCTATTTTCTATGCAAATGCAATTTATTTTTCATTTTAAACAGAGCTCTCGAAACAAATGCCCCAAGCAAAAACGTTAGTTGAAACTTGTTTAAAACAGTTACGATAGATGGCGCTCCACGTCCTCTGATATATATATACACAAACGCTAATGCTGAATATTTCCTGAAATAGCTCTCCTTGATAATACTTCTGAATCTTGTGATACAATGCACGTAACTCTAGTTTTTTCCGTATGGTTTTCAAATACGTGCTGGTTTACACAATGCCAGTAAAACCGTTCCAGTAGTACAGAGATCTCCATACTTTTTTGTCTCGTAGACCCCTAGCCATATTTTTCGGTTTCAGGTAGACCCCCTGCTTAACTACTCGATATTAATTCGTTGTGATTTCTTCGATCGGGTCTATATAGATATAGACCAATTTGGGTATCACTGAATAGTATTACAATGTAGGCCCTAGAGGCCGAGTTACAAGTTATCGATCGAGCGCCGCAATATATCCTCCTGAGTCTCAACTTTTCCTAACTGATGTAGTGCTCAAGACCTAGATGAGAGTCATATTTGTAATTTTGGATATTATTTAAGTACTAGCCTTCCGTCCGCAGCTTCGCCCGCGATAATAGTACATTACTGCAGAGGCCGTGAAGTAAGGGATTGATGGACGAGTTTTGGGGTATACGGCCGAGTCGTAGACGAGGCCGGATAAAACGAGTCCAGCAATCCCTCTTCCGGCCGAGGATTGTATAGAGCTTTTCTCAAACATGCATCATCATCATCATCATCATCATCATCATCATCATCATCATCATCATCATCATCATCATCATCATCATCATCATCATCATCATCATCATCATCCATCCAACCATCCATCCATCCATCCATCCATCCATCCATCCATCCATCCATCCATCCATCCATCCATAAATCCATCTATCCATACATCCATCCATACATCCATCCATACATCCATCCATCCATCCATCCGTCCATCCATCCGTCCATCCATCCGTCCACCCATACATCCATCTATACATACATCCATCCATACATCCATCCATACATCCATCCATCCATCCATCCATCCATCCATCCATCCATCCATCCATCCATCCATCCATCCATCCATCCATCCATCCATCCATCCATCCATCCATCCATCCATCCATACATCCATACATCCATCCATACATCCATCCATACATCCATCCATACATCCATCCATCCATCCATCCATCCATCCATCCATCCATACATCCATACATCCATACATCCATCCATACATCCATCCATACAACCATTCATACATCCATCCATCCATACATCCATCCATCCATACATCCATCCATCCATCCATACATCCATCCATACATCCATCCATACATCCATACATCCATACATCCATCCATACATCCATACATCCATCCATACATCCATCCATACATCCATCCATCCATACATACATCCATCCATACATCCATACATCCATACATCCATCCATACATCCATCCATCCATACATCCATCCATCCATACATCCATCCATCCATACATCCATCCATCCATCCATCCATCCATACATCCATCCATCCATACATCCATCCATACATCCATACATCCATCCATAAATCCATTCATACATCCATACATCCATCCATACATCGATACAACCATCCATCCATCACCAGTAGTTTAGGCGGTTTTATAGAAATAAAAGAAGATAATTTTTTTTAATGTCGTAAGTTGGCTGTATTTCATTTTTCCTTTGTCAGTTTAATGTTAGTAAGCAAATTTAAAAACTTACAGTAGCGGACAATAATGGTTTTTCATACAAACTTACTTTTATGGCCTAGGCCAAGAAGTAATGTAGGGAGCCATAAACAACAAACTTCATGGCTTCATTTCGTGACATTAACGCATACATTTCAAAGCATGTTTGAGAAAATTAATTTTCCCGTAGGAAAAGGTATTTTCCCGCGGTAAAAAGTAGCCTATGTCACTCAGTGATAATGTAGCTTTCTAACGGCAAAAGAATTTTTGAAATCGGTCCAGTAGTTTTTAAGTTTATTCGTTACATACAAAAATACAAATCTTTCCTCTTTATAATATTATTACTAGCTGATGCCCGCGGCTTTGCCCCCGTTGTAGGTATTTTTTTTTTAAATTTTTTTATAAGAACCTTCTCTTAACAATAACAAACGCAATAAAAAAAGAATTATCCAATTTGGTGCAGTCGATCGGAAGTTATGCGCTTAGCAACACATTCAACGATTCATTTTTATATTATAGAAGATAGTGTTGATTATTAAAATTCTTTATTCATTAATTAATTTTGTACTTTTTATAGAACAATCAGCAGTTATTCTTATTATAATTGATTTCTCTGGGAGTCGCGCGGATATATGTACCTACTGACGTCTTATTTTTCACGCTCTAGAATAGAGAAGAAAGACATTCGTCTGCTGGAAAACTCGCTTAGCCGCTGGCAAGTGCTGGTGCAGTCGGTCGCTGGCGGCAACGTGGAACTGGACAAGAACACGCTCGCCGTGCTGAGGGGGCGGCTGGTGCGGTACCTCATGCGGTCGCGAGAGGTGAGACAGTAGCTCAGGCTTGTAACTATATTAGCACGTATTACAAAATACTACTAAGGGGCCGTCTATACATTGCGTCACACATTTAGGGGGGGAGGGGGTCAAGTGATTTTCACAGTAATAAGTGTGACAAGGGGAGGGGGGTCCAAATGGGGATGTTGACGCCATTAAAAAATAATTTGAAGACACGACTTCAGTAAAAAACGCTTTATTTTAGCATTGATAACCAGATCAATTTTTGATTAACTGCATAACTAGATTTTTTGTTGCTTTACAACAAATAAATAGTTAGTTGATTGAGTTGGCGAACAAGTGACCTCATAAGTTGTTATTGCCATTCAAACTCTATGGAAGAATAGTGTTTTGACAGCTCATAAAAAGTACGTCAGTTAATTGGTGGTGTCAACATCCCTATTGATCGAAATTGGTGGGACGTACTTCACGGGTGGCCCTGAACGATTCGAGAGTCGCGTTTGACAGCTTCTATGTTCATCTACCGGCAGCCTCACCACAAACGGTGTTAGTAGCAGTCATAGAGTACATTTTTGGCTCCTGACCACTAGAGCGTAGCGTGGCAGTGGAGCGCTGAGGGAGATAAATATGCACCAATAGAATTACCTTAAATATTCGCTCCCCTTCAGTGGACAGGGAGTTGCAAAAGTAGTTTAAAAGTCATATTAAACCGGGAAGCGGGGCGAGGAAGAGAACCGGTTTAGAGCGTTTATACCTGCTGAGCTGGCAAGGCAACGTTGCATTTTTGTTAGTTTATCTCGATTATTCCATAAAAATTGAATGAAAATTAAAAATGTGGTGCACTACCCGTTGTGTATTTTATGTGTATTACGGCATTTTTCAATACTCACCGTCTAACCGTAAATCACTTTCGCGCAGTCGCGACTGTCAATAAACGTGCAAACCGGATGAGGCTGCGTATCCACCGGAGCTGTGCGAGGATGCGTTGCGAGGGGTGTGTTTGTCATGAACCAATAGAAACACTTCATTTAAAAGGTCCTAAGTGAATGAAGTGTTTCTATTGGTTCATGCCAAACACATCCCTCGCAACGCATCCTCGCACATCTCTGGTGGAAACGCAGCCTAAAGACCTCACCTAAACATCCTATCACATTCGGTAGGCTGTCCTTACAGCAACGCCATCTACAAGCAAAGGCTGGAATTTACTGACCGTGCAATAATGTAGAAACCACCGCCAGATGGCAGCAGCAACTAGTTAGATTGCAATAATAATGTTTGATATTTTCTTCGCCTAGCTCCCTATTGCGATTCAAATAATTAAAAAAAAAGTCATTTATTATATGTATTTACCTAATATAAAGATAATATATACATAAAGTTAGTCTGCGTCCCTTGTGAACATGGCACTTTTCCAAGATTAAAAGTATGTAGCTTAACCTCTCGGACTCGCAGATCTGCGTCAGATTTAAGGCTATCTTTTCCTATTTTTTATGGTAATCTGTAACATTGCATGAGACAAACGAGATTAGAACGCAGATTTTACTTCACGGCATACGAGGGGTTAAGTTACACTGGGAAAGTGTTACTTCCCATTGGGGAAACATTTATTAAGATCGGTTTATAGTTACCCCCTGTACTCAAAAGCAAAGAAACACAGAATCAAAATAAGGTTATGACACTTAAATTATTATTATTGCAATACATATTACATATCTCGGTCATAATACATTACCGCATAATTTTGCGGTACTTGCTGACTGACTCATTCCATGCCTACATGTAATACACATATAATCCACTAAATGATTTGAATTTAGTTCAATTTGAGTATAGTTCACGTATTGATCCGCTCTAAAAATATCTACCGACCACGTTGACGCTTAATTTGATAGTGTTGTCAATATTTTTCTTATAAATTAGAATTGTCCATGCGACCAATTAATCTCCTTGTCAGTCAATGTCGGCCACTGACGAGCTGTCTGTTGTGAACAAAGTTGCCATGGCACTTTCAACCTGAAAACGCTATAATGTCGTTTGATCATCTTACCAAATCTCCCTGGAGAAAAAAAACATGTAATTGGACTGGGATCCGTCTAGTAGCATATGTGCATAATTCATCATTGGGCATAAGAGTTATGCCAAATGATGATTTAAAAAAATCATTATTATTCATTTGACAATGATGATGATGATGCGTAAATAATTATGCAATCCAATATGGAACCGATTGGACTGCTCCAGCTCCCAGGAAAGTTTATAATGTAGAATAATTTGTAGTATATTCATTTGATTTGTGACCCAACTTAGAACTTATAACCCTTTTCGAGGCATAGTGCATTGCATATTATAGCGACCTCATAAATGTACACAATGATTCGACCTTGCCCTCTTTACAATATGTATGATAGAAAATCAGTTGAATTTGTTTAAAACATGTTTTGCTTTTAAATTTCCTGCATAGGTAAAGAATATAACACAATGATCAATTTTGCAGTAGCGTATTTAAATACTTAGACGGGGCCCGGAAAAGGGTTAATAGAATATGTCGTACGAAAATTGGAGATGTATATTTTTTTGCAATGTATAGTAAATAGAAAACCATTTCGAGATAAATGCTATTTAACCAGCGAACGAAAAAAGCATAGAACGCGAGCTTCCTGCTAAATTTCAGTTTAAACGGGGCAATTATTCCAACTACGCATGCGTCTTGTAGCACCAATAAGATATACCTAAAATATCAGCCGATTTTCTATTACCCAAAACAAATAAACGTGATTGGTCAATTTCAAAATGAATGGCTGGGATTGTATCCTAGGTCTGACATTTTATGTGTCTAAAATGGCGGTGACAGTGAGAACGCTTATCTGATGGATGGTTGCATGCAACGAAGAGTCATTTTCGTAGGCTAAATTGTCGTAATTAATTACATTTGATTTTAAGCTTTATTTTGATTTAAAATATCATAAGATAACTAACATAATTAGGTGTTAATACCTTTAAACACTATGCGTATAAAACCTACTCCAAAAAATTGCACTTAAACGATAAAAAGATAACTGCGTAATTTCATTTCTATAATTTACTTACAATTCATCTTTTATCACAAGTTGTTTCACTGTAATATTATTTGGATAGCTAAATTTCACAGTTATTTTCTTACTTTTTAGTGCAGTTTTTGTCCCTTTTATTGTTTTTGTTAAAAAATAAATTTATTTCTGACTTTTCTTGTATAGTTAATTAGTCTAATAAGAATCAATAGTCTAGTTAGGATGACCCAAATCAATTGCAATAAATAGAAAAAACATTGTTAGCACTATATTCCTAAACTGTGTGAAAACTTATGATATTGCGCTACCTTTTTCGGACAATGTATACAAGTTGTAGAGATCGCTTTTGAGCGATAAGACCGCCTATTGTCTGCCTGATTTTTTATTGTTATTATTATTTTTTCTGTACTTTTTTTTGGTGCTCAATAAAGAATATTTGTATTGTATTGTAAATTGTTATGTGCATGCATGAAACCATGTATCTCAACAAATAAAGATTTAAATGTTTAATAGGTATCTTAGGTACCCTTTCATTCACCCATAAACATTTTGATGATTTATGGTTGCATAACACTTTTTGTATAGGTTGTATAGGGATACAAAATCTGTTACGATTAAAAAAATGAAACATGTATGTTTACGGCTTTATTTACATATGAAAAGTGATTCCATCTTTTTTTCTATGTTTTCCAGAGTGATTAACACACCATTTCACTGCACAATAAGGCATATTTTTTTATTTTTCTGACCACTTCATACAACTGTTACGCTGCGCGGCCATGTGCAAACTAAACAGCCGTTTGACACAGTTTTGATGCCCCACCTTCTTTGACACAGTTTAGGTGGTGTCGTTTTGCGATGCTAGTTGTGTTTCTATGCTTTTTTCGTTCGCTGTATTTAACTCGTTTTCTGTAGTTATTGAATTTTAATATAATGTAATGAATTTATTACATAACATAAAAAATAAAGTAAAATACGTGGATGGTCCAAATTGTACTTTAATCGGTGTGGCATGGCATTATTTAGAATTCTACTCAATTTACGCGGACAGACTTTGATTTGGACCCGCTGTTTGACATCTAGCACTCTGAGAGCGCTAGTAAAGTGACACTAGTTACATTGTACCACTACGCAAGACTTAATTAAAGGGGTTGCCTTATCGTTCGCACTGACAATTTAGCCGTGTGGAGCCCTCAATTATAACCTGACGTCATCAAGCAAAATAGTTTCAATACTTAATTTTGAAAAAAGTAGTGAACCAAATGAAAAAATATTGAAATTATTTTCTTATAAATGACTTTTCTGTTCAAAAAAAATTTAATAAAAACGGTTGGTAATTTTTTTAGACATTCTCAATTAGAAAACACCATGCTTAGGTATTGGTATTACCTGAGCGACCGAGCATTAGTCGGTGTTTGCAAAATCAGTAAAACACGTTTTCCCCGAGATTTGTACCTAGATCGATGTTGTCGTCCATAAAAAACAGAACGTTTTGGATTAACATATTTACATAGGAGACATATGTACATATGTGTATATAGGAGACTTTTTATCCCGGAAAATTGCATAGTTCCCGCGGGATAGCGATAAACGAATTCTTTGCAGATGGAGTCGCTGGTAGCAGTTAGTGTATTATAAATGTATAGAAAAGTTCTACAACAGTCTCGGATCATCGTCATCATCATCATCCCACATCATCACTGTCTCACTACAGGGCACAGGCCTCCTCTGAACTCCTCTCAGAATGAGAGGGTTTGAGTCGTGGACTCGGATCATGACAGAAAAATTATCGATAGCTCTCTGACTCGCCGCCATATAATGTATGACTTCTATATCATCATCATCATGATCGTATCAGCCGAAAGACGTCCACTGCTGGGCAAAGGCCTCCATCAAAGTGTTCCACAGCGATTGGTCCGGCGCTGTCCACGTCCAATTGATTCCTGCGATCTTTTTTTACTAAATCGTCGGTCCATCGTCTGGTTGTACAAATTACTATATACAAAATGTACGAGATAGGTACCTAAGTCTGACAAATGTCCACATGTAATGCAAAAATGTAAACAAACCAATCAATCATTATTTTGTAATCAGGCGCATTTAGATTAGGTACACCCATACTATCAAATCTAAATTGATACTGATTTTGAAAGTCATATTTGTATATAGAAATAGAAATCCTAAATTTTAGAATAAAGCCAGTTGAAAGATAAGAATAAAAAAACTGGCGCCAAATCAAACAATCAAGTTGTGGTATCACTAAGATATACTGCGATTAGTAGTTTTGGTCATAAAACTGGGTGCGTCCCACGAGATATAACTACAAAATATCTATTTTCATTTTAATAACGTTCAGAAGATATAATGAACGTTAGCTATAACAACAAAAAGTATAATTTTTAAACCTATAACGCTTAAATTATATAACGTTATTTTTATATAACTTCAATTTGTATAAGATTAATATGGACTAATTTCTTTTAACATAACAAACATTAGGTATAACAGTCATGATATATAATAATATGTGTAAATGTAAAATTAAGTGGCGCGAGCGAGCGAAGCGAGCGAGCAAGGCTTTTCGGGGCAGAAGCGACTTGGATAGGTTAGGTTAGGCCCTAGCCTTCCCGCCTTAGCCTTCGATGTTAGGTTTTTTTTTTGTAACAGAGCGGAAGAAATGAATGGATTGCTTGATTGTTTGCTTGCATTAAAGTTTTTAATGAATTTATACGTTTTAAATCTTAGGTGTTATGAACATTATACGCTTTGATCGTTATATCAATTGATATTATATATAAACAACGTTATACATTACAAAATTAGATATTTTATAATTATACTTTTCGTTCATTATATCCAGTGAACGTTATACTAAACGAGTTTATATAAAGTGAGCGTATATATTATGAATATTAGATAATAAGTTGTTATATCTCGTATTACACACCCCATAAAACTACCGTGTGACTCACTCTTAGCGAAAAAGTACGGATAACTCACGTCTATGTCGCGTGTAAATAGTAGTTTTGGTACTAGTAATGTTTCATTTTTTAACCCCCGACAAAAAAAGAGGGGTTTTATAAGTTTGAACGCTATGTCTGTGTGTCTGTGGCATCATAGCTCTTAAACGGGTGAACCGATTTAGATGCGGTTTTTTTTTATTTGAAAGCAGGTTTCCTGGCGATGGTTCTTAGATAGGTTTCATCAAAATCGGTTCAGCAGTTGGGTGAATATTCGAGCGTTTTGACCGCGCTGTTAAACGTCATTACCATTCGATGATTATTACCACGACCGAAGGACGAATCGCGCGAAATTTCATCAAACTAGATTCAGCATCGGTACTGTCTTAAGTTTTCATAAAAAGTTAACCCTAAGCATCATCCATTTTAATAATTTGTGCTCAAATGGTAATGACAAAAAAACCGCCGTAAAAACGCTGAATATTTACCCAGTTTCAAAGTTATCAGCTCTTTTGTTAGCTGCGGAAGGGATCTTAGACGCATAATGGCATTAATTTTATGTTCAAACATACGTGTGACGTAATTGCATCGGGGGTTTATAAAAATTTTAATTTATAGTTATCAAACTTATGAATCTAATATGAAAAAAAAAACATGCTACCTATGAGCTAACTTCGGAATAATTAATGCTGTATGGTTCCAACAAACTGAATTAATCTTAAAATCAGTCTATATCTAGAGATTAGTGCTTTGAGTCCGAGATAACTAAATAATTTGAAAATTTGTTTCCAAAATGCGTAAAAACGCTAATCCAATTTTTTTATCACGGGACAATTCACACCAATTGACCTAGCCCCAAAGTAAGCAAAGCTAGTGTTATGAGTATGGGTATTTGCAAACAATGTAGGTACATACCTCAACCTAGAGGACTTCATAAGGAATTACGTAAACTGTCAATAAAAATATTTCATATCTTTTTTTTTTTTTTTTTTAAATATTACGAGTACGGTATAGGATAATAAAAAATAAAGTTTAGCACTGCAGCTTCCTAAAATGTATACCTACTACGATCAAGAATAATAAATGACGTTTGACAATTTACCTTGAAATGCCATGTGAAAAGTTCAAAATTCATGATCAATCTCAATTTTTATCTGCCAGGCTCTAGTGACAAATGTAAGTATTATAATGAAATCGAAAATTAATGTCAAATGAGCAATCGGCCTATATGTTGACTTACGCCGTAACTTAATTATCATTGCAAATATTGGCCCAGGTGAATTTGACTTATTCAAGTAGGCCGAAAATACTATGTATGTTTCATTATTATTTACATTTAATTTAGATACATACGTCATGTCTATGTATTAGTATGACCCTGAATAACTTAAGACTGTGGTTTTCCCAGGGAAATAATTCGCTTTGACTCTAAAAAAAATATTAACTGCTGTGTATGAAGCATGGATTAACCTTCATTGAATTAATTTTGTGAATTCATCGACCGTAATATTGTTGTTAATGTCAAAATGATTGAGCCCGCTTCCTCCAGCCCACTGGAGCTTTATGCATCCATAATCAATCGCAATAATAACTGAAAGTATGAAATTAAAAAAACACACACGAGCTCTAAATTCATAGGTACTCCATACTAATATGCGAAATTATTATTAATATAAGTGCGAAAGTGTGTCTGTCTGTCTATTGCCTCTTATCGCTTAAACCGCTGAATCGATTTAGATGAAACTGGGTATGAAAATGGTTTGAGACCCAGGGAAGGACATAGGATAGTTTTTATCCCTTAAAATTGCGTATTTCCTGCGCGATACCGATATACGGATTCTTTGCAGACAGAGATATACCTATACAATTAAAACATGTCAAATTAAATTTACACACAATTGGCAACCTGACCTTAATTTATTCCTTTAAAACATACATAAGTATATGATTATTAAAACTACATATTTTGTCTTTAAGATGAATAATTAAACACTTGGTTACTCTCGCAGCTGCTGTGCTTGCAGTCGTTCACTACGAATCTTTGAAGACGACAGTTATCTGCTATTCTTACAAGGTTTTCCTGTCGATTTTTGATTCGGTGTGACGTCAAAAATAGGAAGGTTCTCAATCTATTTTTTTATTATTTGCTACCACAGAACTCCATCATTTCTAAACCGATTCAGAAAGATCTTTTTTTTTCTTTAAAATGATTTGGATACTTCCAGATTGGTCCCGATTTATCATAATCGTTTCAGCAATTATTAATTCCATCGTATTTGAAGTCTGTCATGTTTCTGTTTTATAAAATAAAATAAAGTGTGCCGAACTATGTTAGCGTCATAATCGAATGGCATTCTTCTGTCTGCTAATGTATTCGTGCCACCCCTGACACGAGCTCAAGGCCAACCGTAATGACCCGGTCGCGTATGGAGCATAGAGCCACCGTATGATTTGTCGTTTTCACTATCAGCCCTACATATCGATGCTTATTGATTGCCCTCGTTCCCATTCATCTATTCAAAAGCTGCTTGCTTTACCATAATTGTGACACGTCCAAACGACTTATCTGTAACGTGGATTTACGTAATTCCCTCAGTCGATCTTGGGGTTTTCTTTATCGTCCTTTATCAGTTAAATATGCGATATGAATCGGTAATATTACATTTTGTACTTTCGATCGTAGCGATATTCTTGTATTACTAATGTTCAACACACCGTTTTCAAGTTCAAATTTGGATAGAGATTGCTAGTTGAATTAATGGATGTAAAGAAAATAACTGAGTCGTTTATGCGACTGCACGTAGTGGTGCGGGCGCTTGCAACCGCTGACGTCGGCAGGTAACCTCATTGTGTTAATGTTTTGAGAATCGGACTGTTGAACGTCGCATGTTTACACAACATCACTTAAAACAATCCCATTGTTTTGCTAAAGCCCGTGTAATGAGTATCCAAAACATTGAGAGAAGCGAGAATGGAGTACCGAAGGAACTTGGTCAATGTCCGGTGGATCTGCCGAGCTAAGTTTGAGTGTGATGGTCCATTTCCTTCGATATCATTCAACAATTTGTTAAAGTGAATAATGTGATTAGGTAAGCTGTCTCAGGTTTGAGTTATTAATGCGTTGTATTATCGATAAGGAAGCCACCCGTACTCTATATTGTTCGAAGAATTCGCAGGATCTGGTTTCGCGTACGCTGTAGGTGTACGCTTAGACTTCAAGTGAAATACATTTGACTTTCTCATACATGTGCTTACTGACTTAAGTAGCGGAGAGCCAAAATAATGCTCACCGTACTCATTCTGCGTGCATTTTTTTCAACTACAACAAAATATTGCGTCATAATGTGCAAGCACATGACAGTATCTGGCACAAAACTATTGTTTCCAATTCTTATTTAAATTCACTATTTAAAGGTTTGGTTACACAACAGCCAATGCAGCTAAAATTGTTATATATAATTGTTTGTGAAAATTAGATAAACGTAAGTAGGCTATATAACAATAAATATTTAATTGTAGTTTTGAGACGGCCCGCAGGTAACGATGACCGCTGAAAAAAGTTATTTGTAGTCGATCAATAGCCATGTTCATGCTCTTCAAATTATAGCTTACGACAATTAAATAAGGATGCGAAACCAATTCATTAATTTGTTGTGTTTTATTGTGTTGCTAACGTTACGAAGTTATTTGACCTTATACCCGTAAGTAGTAACTTATACATACTAGTAATAGACATAGTAGTAACTTGTACATTTTATTTATAAATGTTATAAATTACGAATATTATTTTGAGCTAGTTTAAGTTACCCGCAACTTCGCCTGCAGCCCGCGGGAACTTTGCTCTTTCTAAGGTTAAAAAGTAGCCGAAGTTAAAAACATTTTTTTAAATTGATCCAGAGACCGACCCTTTACATACAAACAAATAAACAATCTCACTTTACCTCTTTATTATATTTTTTATTTTTTAGAACCTCCCACTCATAATTAATCTATTTGTTTAGTGACAATAATCTTACTAATATAATCGCGTTAATATAAACTTGAAAGTTTGTATGGATGTTTGTTACTCTTTCGCGCTATAACGGTTTGACGGATTGTGATAAAAATTGGCACACAGATATATAGTTTACTAGCTGTTGCCCGCGACTCCGTCTGCGAAGATTAGGACTATAAAAAATAGCCTATGACCTATTCTCAGACCTACCAATTATACCTAGACAAAATATTTCATAAAAAAATCAGTCCAGTCTTTTCGGAGGAGCTCGATAACAACCACCGTGACACGAGATTTTTATATATTAGAGAAGATAACCTGGATTATTATATAGGATACTTTTGTCCCGGAAAATTGCATAGTTCCCGCGGGATAGCGAAAAACGAATTCTACGCAGACGTCGTCGTGTTTTATTTAGGTACCTACCAACAGTGTCCTTGTCAACGTTTGTGCAACATATTTATAAATTATGACATGATAATGAATCTAGTATTGCTATCACAGGATAACATATCGCACCAACGACCGAGGCGCTCGAATCTTACATTTTGATCTAAAGAAGCAGATTAAAATTACATTAAACAATTATATTTTAACATTAACACGTGTAGTATGTCACATTGCCGTTGTCATTTGTAGGTACAGTACCAACTCAAATTTACGGAGACGGAGACATCTTGTGTACGTGTAGATTCGAGTACCTACCAAAATAAATGTGCATAAATACGTATGCATATGCAGTTTTTGTTATACGATCCTACAAACTTTATTACCTAAAGTCATCTCGGTTTCAATCAATTTGCCGTTTCGAAATTGTCGAATTCTGCGCAAGTGGCTTTTTATAGTCTTGATAACGGAACCTACCGCTATACGACATGCGACAGTTACTTAAGATCAATCTGACTGAAATATGATGATTTTCGTGGGTTACCAAAGTAATATAGCGACATTTCTATCGGATAGTCAGACTAAATATGCAGTGTTTTAATGAGAGAGAATAGCTAAAACATCCGCAACAGTAATCGTCCACATTAATTTTCTCTACAAAAAATATATTATGGAATTCGCATTGATTGATGGCAAACAAATTTAATGTCTGCGTAAACACATCAAGCTGCGCATTTGTACGAAACATAATTTAATATCATTATAATATCCAATGTTGGTCTCCACGCGTCGTTAGCGACTGTAACAACTGACTGACAGCTATTTAGGGACAAGTAAATCGATCCGTATTTTTCCCTCTACTCGCCGGGAGTTAAATAATAATTACAATTAAGTATTATTGTAAATGGTTTATGCAAACAAATGCATGCGAGCAACGACTGATAACATTGAGGACAAAATTACGCTTATTATGTCTTAAGTATAATAGGAAAATACTAATGTCGTAAGGGATGGGTGTTTAAAATAAACCATTATCTTTATGTCCTTGCAAATATTTATTTACCAAAGTCGGTTTGTAGATTGCGCACGTTTACATATAGAAGTATTGGAGTTACAGTACAGTAAATCGAACAGTTCAAACGTTTGCAGGTGTTAGACTGCACTGCAAGCTTTCGTTTTACATTTTTGGCGTTACTTCATTATTTCCTTCAAACGCTTAGCCTGCCATGTTTACAAGCTAGTGCCTCCGCTAACTGTGGTAGCCGGATGTCGTCACAGTTCATATTCAGGTGCTCCGCATTCGGAGCACTTGGAATTCACAATTACATGATAATTGAAGCAACCGTTATCTTCAAACACAGGGAATTTTTGAAAAGTTACTTCACCTTTGTCAAGTTACTTAGTCGTCAGTCGTGTTTGGAGAACCCACCGGCCAATTACTTGTTTTGACCGGCCAGTCTTTTATTTTTACCAATGGATAATCTCTCCGCAACGTATTAGTAAAATAATAAAGTCTATTACGTGTCCTGCAGAAACCTTGCACTTTCCCAAGGTTGCTTTCTCTAATATATTTGGAATCGGTTCCGTACTACTCATGCATACAAATAAACAAAATCTACCTAACTCCGTATTATATTAGTATATGTAGATAATAAACGCCAGTATGTCTAAGCAATAAACATTTAAGTATTTTAAAGATACCTATTATTTGTAGTCCACCATATTCACCACAGACAAAGAAATGTAACATTTGTAATTAATTTTTATTTATTTTAATTTTAACTGACGCTCAAATAAACTATCCGGATTAAATGTTCTTATTTGCCAACATAGGGTTTACATAATAGGATAGCATCTCAAAGTAAATTGATAGCTTAAAATATAATGTTACTATAGGCGTAGTAATAAAAAAGTCGTGCATCACGTGGAATTCAATACATACGTGTACGTCTTTGCTTGGTCGCAATGCAATGTGTTTGCGCGTGAGGCAAGACTAAGTAGGTACGTTGATAACTAAATGTTTAATTAACGCAATAAATTATTGATAACAACACGTCCCTCGCACTAATGTGCTAATACTTACTATGTAGTTGCGAGCAACACAAGTATTTAAGCTGCAGATGGGCGGTAGGTAGCTACGCAATGTTATCTTGCTGTTAATTCGATACGTTTATAATTTCTCATTATTCGGTAGTTGAGTTTGAGTTGTTGAACCTTTCTACTTAATTTTACTTTTGTACTTTGAAAGCCTTTCAAGCGCATTGTTTGGAACTGCATATGCAGTTACAGCATTAAGTTTTAAATAGGTGATGCCATTTTGCGGGTTTGGTAACCGTTACCTTAACATGGATATGCTTCACGAATCCAGGAATTTTCTTTAAACAATACTTAACATATTTAATTTTTTTACTTATATATTTTCCTTAAATAAAGTATTAAAATTTCAAAGTCGTTCGTTTTTATGAGCATATTTTTAATTCTGCATCAATTTGTTGTTCGATCGAAACGGGATTTAAATAAAAAATTACGGATCGGGTCATACAATGAAACAGGGTTGTCTAACAAAATGTTGTCGCAAGTGTCCTTATCAGAATTATTTTTGATACCGTTTGTTAATGATTGCACACATTTGTTTGAATGAAAACGAAGTGCTTTAGGAAAGATACGGATCTAAATAGCGGGAAAAATAAATTCCCACAAGGTTCTATTGCAACTCTGGGGTCGAACGGGGCGGGGCTATCATTTCTTCTTTCGAAGATAAGTATGTGCGGCAAGATTTTGCTAGTTACTTAACCCGGCGGGGTTACACGATCCCACCTTTTATTTAAGTCATATCTCTATCAAATAACAAATAAGTATATATATAATTTTATGGGCATCTTTCTCTACCTATTATATAGATGATGTCTGCAACTTCATCTGTGTCTTACAGTGGCGCAGGCTGAAAATTTTCGGTAAATAAACGAACCTGAGCAAAAGAAGGCAGTACCTTAAAGCGGCAAGTGAAGGTAGAGCGAACGATGTGTCTGAACTGACTGTTTAGTTACATATATATTTTATGATCAAAGAGGATAGAGCAGTTTTATAATACTTAGTGATTTTTTTTAAACGGTTTAGTGGTTCCGAAACTTTTCAAAGACCAGAGTCATACATAATGATGACATACAAACCAACAAAGTGTATCTCTCTATCTATCTATCTATCTAATCTAATCTAATACCTTTAAACGAGCAATTCTTGTATAAATATACTTATATATATAATCAGAATCTCAGAAACGGCTCCAACAATTTCGATGAAATTTGGTATGTGGGGGTTTCGGGGATGAAAAATTGATCTAGCTTGGTCTTATATCCGGGAAAACGCTAGATACCGAGTTTCAACCCGAGCGGAGCTCGGTCGCCCAGGTACTTGTATTAATTACAATGACGATCATTAAACAAGTCACAGTATTTGTATTAACAATGTCTCTAAATAAAATAACCTTATTTTGTGAGTACAGTGACATTTAAAATCCAGTGGTCATGTCCATAATAACATAAACATTCGAGTTCATTGATCCCAAAATATTGCCACTCATAATGAAATCACTGGTAATATGTACAATAAAACGCTGAATTTTAAGTCGTGTATTGAAACCTGGTTTTCCGGTAAAGCTTCATAAGCCTAACAGGAAGCACTAAGTATAGTATAAATCTTCCCAGGTGAACTTTTCGCTTCGAGCCCTTATCTTTCAAAACAAACAGTATCGGCATAGTATTAAGGTTCAAATTGAATGTAATGGTTCGAAGCGAAAAATTCACCGGGAAGATTTATACTATAGTTATCTTATTGCAAATAATAACTAAATTTTTATATACATATTCTCATCCATTGTCACTCTCTTCGGTAGGTACATAATCGACTGAATTGATTAGAAATCATTTTTTGCCATGTATGGACAAAAAATACACCGTGTTCATAACTAAAAATTATTTCTCCGGGCTTAATCAATCAATAATTATTGTTTTATTATTTTTATTAAATCCCAAGAAATATTGGTTATGAGTAGGGTTGCCAACCATCCCGCTATACGCGGGACGTTCCGTTTCTTAAGCGCTAGAGCATGCGGCCCGCAAAAGGTCCGCGCGGGACGCCGATTGTCCCGTTTTCAGGTTAGACTTAGATACCGAAATTAACGTTAATTTTAATATATAGCGATTAACGCGCGCGAATACCGTGCGCTCACTCGCTCGCTCGGCGCTATCCTGTCCCTCCTCTTTCCCGGTCTACAACGTGCCCACCAGGTTTCCGCGAGAGTCTAACCACGCATTCCTGAGGCCATATGGAGTAATAAATGTTATGTGAACCTAGGTCGAATTATGCTTTTTAACTTTATTATTTTTTCACGACACTGCTCGAAAATGTGGCCATAGATAACCTAAATCCAGTACACAAAACTGCCTATATATGTACATTTAACAGCTGATTCATTTATGGCGCGCAAACACGACAACAATGTTACACTAATCGAAAACAGGTCGTATCAGTATATGTATTTCATAATACGATACGACTTTTTCAAAGATAATTTCTGAATTTCATTCCCGGCGTGCTGAAAAGACCAATCAAAAGTAATCGTCTGCTGCATGTGAAATTCAATTGACCAATGAGAATGCGTCATTCATGACTTTAATGAGGTGTTTTTTTTCCTTAAACGCATAATATGCACAAAATGCTTTAATTTTTTTAAGTATGAAAAACGCCACAGCATTAAACTTTTTAAGCGCTGCAAGGTTAAGGTTTTTATTTTTTAATTATGTGGTTTTTGATACTGGCCACTAGGCCGGTAAGGCGACCGGCGACGCGTCGTGACGGCGACTAAATCAAACATAGTTCGAGTTATGTGAGCGGCCGTAGCGGCCGCAACGGCCGCTCACATTAACTCTAACTATGTTTGATTAAGTTCCCGACCGACTGAAATGACGCAGAACACTAAAATCAGCTTTCCAGGGAAAAACATCACAATGAGTTTTAACAACTGCCCCCATGCAAACATTAACATAAACTTTAATTAAATATTTATTTTTATTGTAAGAAACGTTTTTTATTTCCTCGCATTAGTCGTGAAAAGCACAATGTTTAGTCTCGGCCAAAAGTGCAATAGATGGACTCGTACTTTCGAGGGCCTCCGCTACGCGTCGGCCCTCAAACAAACTCGTCCATCTATTGCTTACTTTCCAGCCTCTACAACAATGTACTATTTCATACATAATAAATACGCAATCCCAGCACCTCCACCACTTTCATAGTAAAATTTAAACACAAAAATGGACATATCTCAAAAACTAAGCATATTTCGACCTAGGTTCAGATAACATTTATTACTCCATATGGCCTCAGAAATGTGTGGTTAGACTCTCGCGGAAACCTGGTGGGCACGTTGTATATTGAACTAGATTTTTAATGTTTCATAAAACTTACATGCTAATGTGCAATAAAAATTAATCTGGTTTAATTTTCCATGCCTTTACTTAAATATGTTGGCAGCCAATAAATATACTTAACCAAGTTAGGCCAGGTGAAGTCCCGCACTTTATAGACAAGTCACGCAAATTGATCGCAAATGTACCGCAAATCTGTGCAATAAAAGGTTGGCAACCCTAGTTACGAGTGAGAGTCGCGAAAGTTTAACATTATTTTACGTCGTGTTTTTTATTTCTGTTAAATTGAAGGGAGGCAGGTTTTCGGGACAAATAAAGTTAATATCTAAGACACCAGTATCATATCTCTTACCATTTAAAAGATAATAGACTATCTAATACCTTTAAACGAGCAATTCTTGTATATATGTATATATATATATATATATATATATAATCAGGATCTCGGAAACGGCTCCAACGATTTCGATGAAATTTGGTATGTGGGGGTTTTCGGGGATGAAAAACTGATCTAGCTATGTTTCATTTTCAGAAAATCGCTTTTACTCGTGTTTTCCGGCTATTTTTGTTTGCATTAGAATATAAAGCTAAATTTCGCCGACTTCGAGCAGATCATTATGGCATATTAGGAATCGGGTGGTCGCGGATCCAGCCGACCTCGGTTCGATTCCACGTTTTTATCAAGATTTTTTGTTTTTTTTTTTTAAGTTTATTTTTCATGATAAAACGTCAAGTTTCTTCTTTTGTGAGAAAAAGTTACTTTTTGTGAAAAAAAGTTACTTTTTTGTTAGAAAAAGTATTATAGGGAACGTGCAGTAACTATAGGCGGCAGCACTAATGCGACAGAAGAGACACTATGCGGACAGTAAAACAAACTTATCAAGGTAAAACATTCAAATTGATGGCACCCTTATGGCACCAGTTGGCAGCACCGTCTATGTGTACGTTCCCTATTGGGAGCACAGAACAGGAAAAGCCGGTTGTCTGTAAAGTCGGTTTATGGACAATAGTTTAACGCGACTCACCCCCCCCCCCCCCCACCCCCTCCGGTGTTTTTGTCAAATATCTTGAAAACGGTGCATCCTACGGCAAAATCAATGAAATTTTCATCCCCCCTTTAACACCCCCGCGCTCCCTCCCCCGCATCCCCTCCCCCCTCTCACCCCACCCCCCCCCACCCCTCCGGTGTTTTGATCTCGGAAACGGCTCCAACGATTTCGATGAAATTTAGTATTTGGGGGTTTTCGGGGATGAAAAATTGATCTAGCTTGGTCTTATCTCTGGGAAAACGCTTGGTACCGAGTTTCTGCCCGAGCAGAGCTCGGTCGCCCAGGTACTTAAATTTAATGTGTGATCCTAATTTAATGACCTACACACTTAGTATTTATTTTTTTGTAATAAAAGGTAGGTATGGCAATTTAAAAAAAAAACATATGAAAACGCACAAAATAAAATTATGACACAAAATCATCGACAGTTACAAAACCTTCATAATCTGTAAAGCAAACAGGAACATCAATATCGAAAACCAGACATAACAGTTTCAACTCAAAGTACTTTTATGCAGCGTTAACTTTTTCACACAATTTGGGACTACATGTCATAGTAAAAGTTTTAGAGCTTAGAATAAGCTATCCAGTGACATATCGCTTTTCCTTATTGGTTATTATAGGCCAATTTGCCCACCCTCCTTTCGTTCAGAAGAAAGTTAAAGGGGGTGATCCATTGGCGAGCAAAACCGGTACGCCAACGAACTCGCGAGACAAAGGTCTAAACCGCCAATGGAGCACTTAAAAATCTGCGACTTTAGAATTTCAAGTATGCATAAAGAGCCAGCGAGCAAATCCGACGGTGTTTAAGTCCGCAAATGGATCACCCCCTTTACACATGAGTTTGTATATATGGGCATGAATCAGTTTGTCTTTGATATTGATATGTCATGCATGTCACTTGTCTTAGATTCTAAGACATGTTTTAAAACGTAGAACATTAAACCTACTGGAAAGTGACAGTTTTTTTGTTTGTAATTTATTGCACATGGCTCCTCCCATTTGATTAATGCTCTAAGTCAGAGTCTTAATACTTGACACTTTAACTAACTGTATAGTGCAGTGCCTTATACTTTATACATTGACCAACAGGAGTATTTAATTATTATGTATGAAAAAGAAAAAAAATGTTTTCAGTTAGAACAAAAAACGATTTACCAGGTAGTTTCTGTACGAAGTAGGTAATATAATTTTAAATTAAACTAATACAATATATAGAAGAGAAAAAAAAACAGTATTTACAAGAGAAAAATAAAGTAGGTAATGTATCGAAATTTTTTTTCTGTTTTTTATATAACTTTTCATATTTTTATTTATTTATTCATAAAAAATAATACATAACTGTTTTTAAGAATAAAATTTAAAATTAAAAAAAAACATCTTATTTTAACAAATAATTTATTAAATAAACAAAAAAAAAATATTTTTTCCCCGAATCCTTAAGAAAAATACAATTTATGATTTTTTTAACGATTGTTAGTTAATAAATCCGTTTTTTAACAATAAAAAAATTTAAAGGATTTTTTTTCTCAAGAATCATAATATAAATCAACAAATAGATTAAGAAAATTTTTTTTTTGGTTATCTTATCAACAATGTATTTGTTTATAACAATTATTTAAACAATGATGGTAAAAATATAATAAAAAAAAATTATGTAACTTTTAACCGATAGAAATCATGAGAGATATTAAAAAAAAAATTATTTATTACCTTTATACAGTTTTTAATTTTTTTAATTGTTAATAAAAAAGTAGAAAATTAACATTTTTGAATTTTTCCAACGGGGATCTATTTTTATACCTCTTAAGAATAACTCCACGAAGTGAAAAAAAATATAGGGTTTATTATTGCTAACTTACGTATCCCAATACTTTTATATTATTACTTGAATTTTTTTCATATTTAATATGTTAAAATGATTTTTTTTTGTTACCGTGTCCGTGTGATGAAACGCACGCGGAAGCCAGACTACCCGCTTTAGTCGCTATTTTCAGGGCTCTGTAAAAATTATAAATATTAGAGATATAGTTCCGGGAGTCAGACTTTTTTTTAGGAAATTTCCTGCTCTTATCAGATCTTTTTTTAAATTTCGAATATCTTTGATAGTTTCCGAGATATTCGAAAAAAACCAAACCCCTACTTTTTTTTTTTTATTATAACTTTTGCAATTTTTATCGTCCCCTTTTGGAACCTTTCCTTAAACTTTCTACATAATATTCCGAATCGAATAACACCTTGATCGTAATTTTCGGTACATGTTGACCAGACTACGTAGCAAAATAATAATGACCGGGCAATATGATAAATAATGAAGTTTAGATATTAATTAATCACTTTGCCCGATAGAGCTAGACATTATTAATAATGCCCGCATTAATCACTTGGTCCATAACATATACACCTGCTACACGTTACTACCCTGACGCCGGTGCTAAGAAAATGTGCCATAGCTTTAACTGATAGTTATTAAAACTTACAACCACTGAAAACTTCGTAAATGTAATATAGGCGAAAAACTCCACTTTTAGTAAGATAGCGTTGTTTTGCATTTACAGAAATTAACTGGAACTGTAATTTTTAGGATTCCGTAGACCTACCAGGAAATGTTAAGCTACAATAATAAATAATAAATAAATAATAAATATCACGGGACAATTCACACCAATTGACCTAGTCCCAAAGTAAGCTTAGCAAAGCTTGTGTTATCAAATGGATCGGATCAATAGAGAAATATTTCTCTTAGCAGATGTTACGCATAACATAACAAGTAGTGGTCTAAATTGGAATGTCAACTTGTCTATAAGTTTTGTCTGCTTACTTGTAGATGGTTGCTATTAAACGACGGTGTATTCGAACATTTTGTGCATTGTAGAGTCAAGTAAATGCTGTAGTATAAAGTGCATTATTTGACTTAATAAAATTAATTTTGTGCATGTTGTAGACATTCAAAATATTTGGTTATAGTAGGTATAGTATTGTTGAGTATTTCCATCATAACTGTTTTTTTTTTTTAATTTAATTTAACCTATTTATTATTTACCTACTTCCATTCCGTCTATTTTGCGATACTTTGCCTAAAATAAATTAAAGATAATGTTTAAACACAGCGATCAAACCCTTTTAGCAAACATTTTGTGTTTTTTTTTTATACCTACCCGCACACGACCAATGTTTTCCTCTACAAAACCTCACGTGCTAGTGATAACTGAGCGGCGGCTTAGCAAAAAAAAAATACCACTGTAAATACAATATGTAGCGCTCAATGTCAATTCACTGATGAAAAGTTCTGAATATTTTCAATAGTAAATGAAAATTATGTTGAGTAGACGCTTCGCCTGACCTCGCGGCCTCTACTTCGGAAACGTAAAATTACGTGCAAATAAGAGCTAAATCTCAGAACGAGTTAGCTAACGGTTTGCGGATGACACTAAACGCACATAACGTAGAGAACTCTGCTGGAGCCGCTCGCGCGGTGATAACGTTATCATATCACTATAATTGTCATGTCAACAACACTATCTGGTTTGTTTCAACAGCTACAATAATGAGCCCCTTTTCACAATACAGTCTGCACAACCGCACGCTCTTAAAGTATATACGGCATCGGTATTTTTTTTTATTTTTCAAATTTTAAAGAACTTTGTATTGGGAACGTACGTGACATATTTAATCAGCTATAAGTATATGACTTAGAAGTTATTACGGTACATAATATCATTTATTATCCTAGTGCCACTCTACTGTTAGTAACGAATCATTGGAAACCGCGTTTGATGTGCTGACGGTAGAAAATCGTTGCCTATAGAATAGACAATTAACGTGCTGGTTATATTTTGCGCTGCGCCCCAATTACAATTACCTATTACAAATGTTTACTAGCTCTGACTACGAAAACAGCTTCATATACAATTGTTCTAACTAGGTCAATCAAGAGTTCTGATTTAAGCATATGTATGTAAACGTACATTGTAGTCTGTTAAATCAAAGTTAGATATAATTACGCGTAAAGTCTCGACTAAAATACCAAAAATTAAGTTCATCCGTAATTATATCGCGCCTTAACTAGGATGAAATAATGTTCATCCTATCAAATTACAGCACGTAATTATTAAGAATCGGGTAAAAGGTTAGCGATGCAAACGTGCTGATACGGTCCCGCTGTCTCATCATATCAGTTTCAGTAGAGAGAGTACATCACTACCTAGTCGTCTTTCTTGAACCTTGTGACATATGTAGGTACATCGGTACGTCGACCAAGGTTGTGTATCGTTTGTGCTATTCAACCAAGCTGGTTTAATTAAGCATATCAATTAACAGCTGTGCTCACAAGCTGATGCATTAATTAGTCCAACACGATCCAGGTGGAATAACGTCAAGTGTTTGAATTCCAATGTACTTGAAGCTGGTTTTGATCCCTCAAATTTAATTTTAACAATTCTTTTTTTTTGGTGGGGGTTCGTGCCGGTAATGTTTTCACCCGACTGTCGAAGGAGGGTTATGTTTTTATGTATCATTCTTTGGCACGCTCTGCATTCTAAACGGCTCAATGTATTTGGAAGTGTAAGGTGTCATTAGATTCGTCTAAGTTCCGAGAGTGACATAGGGTATGTATTCCGGAATTCCCATGGGAAAGGGAATTATATACAGGCTCTTTTTTTCGTCTAGTATTAAAATTGAAGTTATTCTCTGTGTACCTAGTGATTTTGCAGTAATACGAGTAATAAGAACCTCGGAATACCAAATCTAATTAAATGAATGCCAGAATACTAAATAACATGTTACATTACTTTTCGCAGGTTATATATATAGCTCCGTCGGGACTGGAAGATATACCTCGACAAGCTCGTGCGCGGCGCTCGGCGGAACCCTGTCGCAGGGAGCCTCTGCTGTCCTTAACAAGATTGTTTTTAATAAGTGCGGCAAACGCTGACTGCGATAGGGTTCCGCGGAGGGTCGCGCACGAGCTTGTTGGACTATAGACAAAAGTATTTTTATTGCTTTTGAATTACTTTTTCAATAGCGCATGTTAGCTATAGGATAAACTAGCCAGTTATTGCATGGGCATAGTGATTAACCATTTTAAGACAAACATGTTGAGTGCTAAATGCTTTGATCAAATTATAACTGAAGATACACATTGCCGAACAAAATCCCCTTCAAAAAGTGTCCGAACTTTTTTATTTGTTTGCATAACAATTAAAATCATCACCTACACAGAAATTTGAACCTAGTCTTTACTTCATTACAGTCGAATTTCGGTTGACACTTGACAGCTAAACTTGACAATTTCACGCAACGTACTGAGAAAAAAGAAGGCCACTTTTATCAAAGTGGCGCTCATTTGGCTCGGACATTTTCGGGCGCGCGACTGTGGATCTACAGTTATAATTGATCAAAGGCTAAATGTCAATCATTTGCGTTTGGTTAGCATTCACTAAATGGTGCTGTGATTATTTTATAGTCAAGTTGTGTGGCTAATCAAACGCAAATGATAAACAGTTATTAATTGACAATGTTTATCTTAAAGTGGTCAAGAACTAGGTAGTGTTTACCCTACGATTGTTTTGTCGTCAGATCGCGGTGGGGCGCAGTACGCGTGACCACACCATCGACGTGGACCTGACGCTAGAGGGACCAGCCGCTAAGGTCTCCCGCAAACAGGCCACCATCCGCCTCCGCAACACCGGGGACTTTTTCATGTCATCCGAAGGCAAGCGGCCGATATTCGTGGACGGCCGGCCGGTGCTACAGGGCAACAAAGTGAAACTCAATCACAACAGCGTTATTGAGGTGAGGTTGAATGTTATCTATAAAAATCCAATGTTAACAGAGCCCTCCTCCTAAGCAAGGTGTACGCAGTATGGGGTTATTTTATATCGGTTGTTCGGGGAGCGGGTTCTGACCACAATAGCAACTGGCAACATCAGTCATATTGTAACCACTGGGAGTTTAGTCTACTGCTACTGCTCTATTTACGCTTTCGTTATTAGGTAATAATTCGTTTTGTTTTGTCCGCCGGTCGCCGTGTAGTTCCTGGCCCAGATATTGAGACTTGAAATGAAATAACCTATATATATATATATGACGTTTTATTATCTAAAGGTTAGAAACAATTAGATATAGTTATTAATTGCGAAATGTTACGGTACGCCCACTATAATAAGGCGCTCGTTACTCTTCGCTTGCGCAGATGATAGGTACCTGCCGCGATGATATCCATAGATAGATCAAAACTCGACTTTGTCATAAATGTTGAATACACATAAAAGCACCTTTTAATGCTGCATATGTCTATTTATTGCATAATCATTATTATTGTATAGTAAATATCTTGCAAAATACAACTAAGTAAGCCATAGCGTCGCGACGTTCGATTATTCACACTGTAAAGTATATTAACACGTTAAGAGCCTCGCGCTTCTCAATGTAATACAACTTGCAAAATTTTTCTCGCATGTGTAAATGAGGCTTAACGACTCGCGACTGAACAATGACGGCCGGCGCTAACCTCCTCACTTCGTACGGCCAATAGCTGCACGAAAATTTAAAATGACCCTGATTGGCCGATACTTACCTATCTATTTCGCGCGCTTCCTAATTCACTTAACTACACATGCAGCCTTATTAACGTAGCACAGCACGTTGCGAAGTATTGCAAAGAAATAAACGGAACGTTTACAAATTTCCATTACTTCTGTTCTTTGAAAAAGGCTGAAATACGCTCTCTTCCTCCTCAGTTTATCGTTATGTTTGTTACAGATAGCGGGCCTGCGTTTTGTGTTCCTCATAAACCAAGACCTCATCAGCGCCATCCGCCAAGAAGCCGTTAAAGTTAATATCCCTGTATAAGTGACAATAAATAAATAAATAAATAAATAAGTGTTGAAAAATAAAGAGTAACAATAATTACGCAAGTTTTTTATTTAGAACACATTTATTTGGTCAATATTAGAACAACTCTCAAAACTAGGTTTCACTCGAAAACTTAATATTTCCCTTTAACAATAACTCCGCACACCGCCCTCTTCACGGTGTAGCACTATGCAGAGCGAGTGTGCGACTTTTGGTATTACAACTATCACGAAACACTATCACGTGCGTTACTGGCATAAAACGATATGCATTTAACATTAAAAACGCAAAACATTTTTTACGATTTCCTAATAATTTAGTCCATAACCCTTAACACAATAAAGTGTTCTAACCACAGTTAGTTACTATTTATTTAATCTAAATTATAACAATTACCAATAACGTGCTCAAAATTAAACTCAAACCATACACTCAATAGTGCTCAACTACAGACACCAGGAGGACACCGCAAAACAAATATACAAACACGGGACAAACTAAAGTCGCATTCAGTCGAACTGATCCACAGTAGAAATTTCAAAAATTTATCCAATACAGCCTCAAAACGATACATGCTTATGAAATTATGCTTTTTTTCATCTAAAGGAGATATTAGAACACTCGTAATCCTATTACTTTTGTACATTTCATGACCTTTAATATAGTAAAGTTACCCCGCTTAATCTAGTTAAATAGATATATCTATTCTTAAAACGTACTTACATATATCAGTTTTTAAACCACTTCATTTAATGTAAACAATTCACTCGATACATGGAAAAATCATTTAAATTTTAAACTTATTAACTAGGTACGATATATAGCTCTAAAAGGCGACACTTGCTATTTAATTTATGCAGGACTCTAATAAAAGCACATTATTTGGTATATTTTTATTTAACACCCTGTACATGATATAAAAATAGCGTATTATTTACTTTAATACGGCTTAGGCACAATCAGGCTAACACGTTCAATAGCGAGTGCCATGATTATGAGATCAGTGGATATACACCAAAATGTTAAAATTGTCAGTGTATATATAGTAACAATAGGTACACAATGGTGTACAATTTCAGCTCAATGTTAAAGGCACTATAGCTCAGTTTTATGCTAATATAATTATGATATATTCTCACGAGAAAATATAGCTGTTGCAAATTATTAGACAGGCATCAGGTTACATCAGGCACTTCATTTCAGTAGAACTGGTAAATTTTAATGAAGAAATTAATATACCTATTTCATTTTTTAAACTGTATCCCATACATTGCGAATGGCTACTTAAAGAGCGAAAACAGAACTGTAAGTATAAAAATATTTCCTAGAAAAGCTAGTGTTTTCCAGCAAAATATTAATTCTGAGTATTAGTGTTGGTTATTTCACGCTTTAAGTTTATTACACTATGCCATTGCGTTGCAACGTCACAAACAACTTTACAAACAACATCACATCAACAAGCATATAAAGTTTTTTTTTATATACACATATAATTATACGATATAGTAGTAGTATAATATAGTAGTAATATAAAGTCGTACACACTGTTTGTACTTGAGCCTAAAATAATAACACCCATTTCTCGCATAACACATAATGGTGCTTAGAAGTTACGTGAGCAATTGTTAACCACATCAACAACGGTTTTTTAATCATAAATAGTTAGGTACTAAGTCCTTACAGTAGTTAAATTAAATCAACAAATATTACTAACTACCATTCTTTTATGCCATATAACTTATTTAAAGAATACCTCCGTAATTTAACTATTTTCCATAACATAGATAGATATCCAAGATACACAAATAATATCTTTCCTGCTAATAATAAGATAATTCAGGGACTTGGCTTAATGAAACACAGATCAATATAATTCTCTAGATACTTTCGTGTAGTTACATTACATAGAGGTAACGCCACCAGAGTTGAGGCCACGCACACAACCACATCTCATGTAATGACAGCGGGATTTTGACGTTGTGTTGACGTTTAACGACAACACAACGTCAAAATCCCGCTGTCATTACAAGAGATGTGGTTGTGTGCGTGGCCTCAACTCTGGTGGCGTTACCTATATGTACCTGTATGTTTGAAGACAACATGTTAGTTTGTAAAATTTACGTTTTCACTTACTGTGCCATGTTTAATGTCAATGATGTCAATAGCACAAAAAAACTGTGTGATTTGAGGGCTAATTCAAAACATTTTGATTAATATACCTACCTACTAAGTGTTACCACAGCGTAGTCTGCCTCCCAAAGTTTACCTCTTTTCTTTAATAATAAATAAATTGAATAATAATAAATAACATCACGGAAAATGTTAACACCAATCTGAGGGCACGGCAGTGCTCCCGCCAAGACGAGCCAAACGAAGCGCAAGGGCGCTACCTACGTTTTCTAAAAGCGCTTCGTCGTTTTTTTGAACCCCCCGTAACATAACTCGAGTTTGGATTGACTTAGTCCCAAAGTAAGCAAAGCTTGTGTTATTGTTATGATTATGAGTACTAAGCAACGGATAAACTTAAATAAATAGATAAATACATCTATACTAATATTATAGAGAGGAAAGATTTGATTGTTTGTTTGTGTAGCGACCACTAGCGCCATCTAGTCATCACATAAGAAACTAATTTCTACAATCCTACATCACGCTATCGAAGTTTCTCAACTCGGCTGCATAAATACAACTTCCAACTTTCATCCATTGGACTTCGGTCCCCAGGCATAACATCTGCCTGGAGAGAGATCTCTCTATTGTAACTACCCCCAAAATTGGTGACCCCGACGTGATATGAACACGCAACCTTCAGACACACAGGACGATGACGCAGTCTCACAGCAAGCCATACTCACCGCACTGTGCACCATTAGCATGTATCTATTATCTGCCTGGTGTTTACAGTTCGCAAATCCTCCTCCCACTACTTCCACTTGCCTATCAATCAACCAACGTTCGCCCGCCAACAAGGCTCCGAGCAATCACGCAACAGGCATGTATCCACAAGTAGCAGAGGAACAACAATGCTCGCCGACGAGGCTCTGAGCGACTGGCCCTTGCAAGCGCCCACATGACGCACAGACTGCACTCCACTGCAATTCGTATCGACCTCCGGTCTAAAAGGGGGGCTGATGTAGCGACCACTGGCGCCATCTAGTCATCACATAAGAAACTAATTTCTACAATCCTACATCACGCTATCGAAGTTTCTCAACTCGGCTGCATAAATACAACTTCCAACTTTCATCCATTGGACTTCGGTCCCCAGGCATAACATCTGCCTGGAGTGAGATCTCTCTATTGTAACTACCCCCAAAATTTGCATTGAATAGGCTCCGGAACTACTGGACCGATTTCAAAAATTCTTTTGCCGTTAGAACGCTACATTATCACTGAGTGACATAGGCTACTTTATACCGCGGGAAAATACGTTTTCATCACACTTGCTCGTCAATGGTGTTATTCCATGCCTGTATACTAAATGTCAAAGGCCTAATTTGTTCTTAAGGGAGTTATGGATTTACGTACAGTTTTTCTTCCCAAGGGAGTTCTAACTTTAGTTTTAAAATTTGCAAACAGACTAAGGAGGTTTCAAGTCAGCCAACGTTTTATTTATATGTTTAAAACTTAGCTATAACCCAATTTTACTACACAAAACTTGTCTACGCTTCATGAAACTTCGTTATTTTTATATTTTAAATTTATATCAAATAGTTTTGCAATAATTTTAGTAAGTATTTTTTTAACATGTTGGCACAATGTGGCCGTATGGCCATTCGAATTCTAAACACAGTTTACTTTATCTGTGGTAGATGACTTGAAAAAAATGACAATCTGTATTGGCGGGTAGCCATTATTTATTTAAGTGTTGAGACAAAATAATTTCATTTTTGGATTTTTTTTCCTCGCAGTGTGATGAAAATCATTGTGTGTATCACGGGCAGTAAGGGGATTACAAACTCGAGTCATTAAAAGGCCTCCGCCTCCGGCGTCGGGCTTCTAATAGGTTCTCGTTAGTAATCCCCTACTTACGGCCCTTGGTGCACAATGTACTATTACCTACGGGAAAATTAATTTATCGCGGGCGAAGCTGCGGACGGAAGGCTAGTACTATATATTCATAGTATAGACTATAGATAGATAAAAGTCAGCGTAGGTAATACTTTATTTCTTCAAACAAATATTTTTTGTGGCGGCGCAAGGCCTAATTGTGAGGTAATTAAATGTGAGGAAATGACGGATTTTAAATTGAGCAAAAACCAGTTGTCTGTAAAGTCGGTTTACGGACGATAGTTTAACGTGAAAACGTCATAACATAACATTCAAGCCCCCCCCCCCCGCACCCCCCGCATTGAAAATTACCCGAGCGCTATTACTAAGATTGTATTATGTAATATTGAAACTGGCCTTCACTGCTCTGTAGGTACATGTAACGTTACGTAACGTTACATGCACGTTACATTACGTCATCCTTTTTCGTGTATGCAGCCGGCGTTCATCGATTTATTTAGACGTTGTTGTCACGTCAAAAAAATGAGAACCTTTTGAGGCGCGATGTCCCTCAGACCGCGAGACCGTGAGCCCACATCGCCCACGCCAAGCTACGCTACTGTGTCTTTTGTTACTGTTGAATACCTTTTCTTGATCTTTTAAGTCGCCTGTACTAATAATATACTTTTTTTAAATATCACATCAATATGTTTCATTAACAAGTCCCTGTAGCAGAACTCAAAGAATCCTTTGCAAACTATAATTTATATAAACTCGCTAATATTCAGATAACAATATTAATGTAGAGTAATAAATAAACAATTAATACTAGTTATGGCTATCAAAGTGCATAATATGTGCAGGTATCTGAAATATATTGTTTCTTCTAACCCTGCTTTATAAAATGGAATGACTATAGGAAAAACAAATTTCAATAAACTTTAAAACATTGTAACGAAATATATACAGATCAGATCAAATTGCACTTCAAAATATTTTTATATAAATTAAATACCTAAATATTTTGATTTCCCATATCACACTGTAGAGAATTTGGCTTTGTTAGTTAGTGAACTAAGTAGTTAACTACTAAACTAAATTTAAAATTAATTGGAATAAAAGGAATGTTAGTTATATCAGGTGGGTTTTACAGCTGAATGGCAGCACAAAGTCAGAAATAATGTGGACCCTGAGACATTGTGGCTCCAAACAAACAACCTTACTTCAGTGACCATGCTTCAATTTGATGGTATATTTAAGGTTCCCCTTAGGAAAATCGTTTATTTTGGGTTGGGACATAATAAATTTCGCGCTGCTTATCGATTTATATTTACAAAATTTTTCAGCTAAGACAAAAGTTTTCTTTCTATGACTAAACACAGCCATTGTTTTATTTCTGAGCGCCATTTTATCAACAAGGTGATTTTTCTCAATGAAAACCCATGGTTGCCACTTTCGTCCTGTTAAGTCAGGGTTAAATGAATCCTTAGCGGAAGTACTTGCATAATGTGATCCATTCTCGGATTTCTTAATAACTACTTTCGGAATATATTTTCTACATTTTTTATTTTTTTCTTTATGTTTTTGAAACTGGACCTTATCAATGTTTTTTAGAACATCTTCGAATTTAGGTTTAACTTTCTTTGGTATTTCTTTCTTAAGATGAACGTTATTATTATTACAACACACATTGTGAGTGTTAAGCTTTGGTTCTTCTTTGGATACTTTGTTTTTTTGGAATTTTATAAGACTTTGCTGAGGCAAAGGCAGTTGCACTCGTAAATCGGGAATTGGTTCTTTTATTGGAGGGATATATTTTTGTGCTGCTTTGGTAATAAGTGGTCTATGTGAGGATATACCATTATTATAATTAGGATTTAAATATTCCTTTTCTGTCAATTTGCAACTATTTTCTTTGCGATCATCAAACCTTAAGTCTTTCACTTCGGAAATTCTGGATCCTTTGTAGCTGGAAATTTTTAAAAGAATACTTGAATTCTTTTCTTCAGAAGTTGTTGATGAGACTTCTGGCGAAGAACTAGTATATGAACTACCTTCTTTTTGTTCATAATTAAACACATTATCCAAACTTGACTCACATGAATCTACTTTGTTACCGTTAAGGTTGTCATAAGGATTCAGATGAGGTGATGTTATATTTCCTATATTTAGATCACTTACACTTGTTGGAGTGATTAAGTCCGATATTGAATTTGTAGATTCCTCAAAGTGCTTTGTATCATTCTGCTTACTATCTGAAGGAGTTTCATTAACTTGATTAGAACTTGGCCATTTGTCAGTTTCACTGTCCGACTCAGATACTTTACGTTGGTAATTATTTATTGGCTCTGCAAGTAACATTTCAAGTGAGTCACTGTCATAATATTTAGTAATCTTTTCGGTTTTTTGAGATTCTCTATCCATGAGTTTTTTGTTTACATCCATTTGAGGTGTGCGGTATAACGCATCTACAAGTTTGGCATCATTGGTACACAAATTATCACCATAAATATGTTTAACTTTATTGGTATGATCTACAGCAGCACTACTTAAAATACCCATGTCCCCATCATCAGACTCATAATCTGATGAATCGGTATCTTTTGGAGTTGCTGGCTCACCAATAACAATATTTTCTGCAATATCTTCTGTTTCAATGACTTCCTCATAGCCAACATCTTCAACCCAAGATTTCTCTAAGTCACACTCGGGAACATCTGTATCTAAGTTCCCTTCTTCACCACCTAATTTGTTGAAGCCTGGTGAATCAAATTTTTCATTTTCAGATGTATAATCAAAATGGGTTTGATTTAAGGACTCATCTTGGAGTTCTGTAAAATTACTTTCTTCATGCTCGAAATTTTCTTCTGAAATTATGCAGTTATCTTCAATTAATATGCAAAATGAAATATTGTTTTCGTTATAAGTAGTTGATATTGAATTTCGTCTACTACTTTGAATTATATTAAGTAAATGGGACTCATCTATATTGTTACTATTATAACACTTATTACGCTTCTTAGGCAACATAAAACATCTCTTCATCGTAGATTCATCAGCATCACCGTCGTATGCGTCCAAAGCAGAATCAGATAAAGATCTTTTAAGTGAAAAACGAGGTCTTTCACAAAAATTATAACGTTGTTCCTTTTTTGAGTCGTTAACGTTATCAAGGTCCATGTTTGGAGACTCAATTTCATTTTGAAAATCATCTTTTTCTTGTGTGGGACTTATAAGTTGACTGTCATCCGCACTCATATGTGTTTTGCAAATATCTGTTTGAAAATTACATTCTAAATTTGATGATTGTTCTATAGTATTTTTGTCCTGTAATTCAATACTAGGCTCATTTATTACTGCTTTCTCGTTCAATATCGTTGTGGAATTTAAAACCTTATTTTCGTATTGATTTGTTATTTCATTCCCACCATGACTTACAATGATGCAATTTGAACTCTCATGTTCAATGTCTAAATTTAATGTTTCATCATGGTTTTTCATACAGCTACCAATGCCTTCTTGAAATTCTATCTTCTCCTTTGCTTCATTTTCAAAATTCTGTGAGATATCAGATTTGAAAACATTTTCTTGATGTTGGTCATTAGAATGTTTCTCATTTGTTTGAGTTATTAAATTGTCTTTGGTTCCACATTCTTTATTTTCTATAAAATCTACATTAACAATCGAATCACTACAATTGTGATGTTTTTGGTCGTGATTATATAATTTTGAAGTATTATCTAAAGGATTAGTATATTGTATTTGCGTAACACCTGGTCCTTCGCGAGTATTCTCTGAATCATTAATTCTAGAAAGAGTGCTAACATCTTCATTGAAGGTAAGCAGGTTTTGAAATCTAGGCGAAAAGAGTTCTTTTCTTACATGGCCTTTTAAATTAAGGCTAAGATCATTTCTTTTTTCGGCCTTACTTTGATAGATATTTGTTTCACTATGAGTTTCAAAATATTCATCATAAATGATATTTTTTCCATTTAATGTATCAAGTTCAGGAAAAGTTTCTTCAATTTTAGAATGTATTAGGTCTGATTCTTCATTAACTGTGGGCCCCCGTTCACCTTCACTTAAGTTCTCATTTGATAAAAGAGAAGTTCCTAGCTTTTGAACGATATCATTTTTATTGGCTTGGTTTCCAGCCATTATAATTGATTCTTCAAACGAGGTATCACTGTTGGATGTTAGTGATTTACCTAAACTGAGATCAGTCAGAAAATTGCTCTCAGGAACTTCATGACCTGTTTTCACTGATATAACATTTTCCTCTGTTTCAATGACAACGTCTATGTCATTCCCAATAGCTTTTTCTGACACTTCATTATTAAGAACATTTGACATTGATTCTTTGATGTTCGTAATGCCAGAAGTAGTATTTTCCCCGTTTTTATTTGAGTCAAGGACGCATTCCCCTATTTTCTCTTCTTTAACTTGAGCAGACAAGCGAATATCACACTCTATAGCCGTATTATCTTTTTCTTTTAATACATCGGGTGTATTTATTTTAGTTTTTTCTTCAGCGTTAATATTTAAACATTTCATTTTATTTCCGAACAGTATGGATTTTTTAACTAAATTTTCAGTTGGACTATTTGAGGGCAATCTCAATTTTAGTTTTTTATTACCGGTCTTAACTATTTCACTTTCAAAATATGATGAACGTTTTTCAGTGCTTCGCTTTCGGCGTGTTTTATCTAATTTATTTTTACTCTTTTTCAATTTGGGTATGTACAATTCATTTTTATAATTTAATTTACCTTTTTGAGTTATGTTATTCTCTTTCTGTAATGAATCTTTCAGTAGGCAAGTGTCGCTTTGTTGGCAATTCTCGTCAGTAGATATTTTACCTTCAATTACATTCTTATCTTCTTGAAGAAAATTACTTACATTATTTATTTCTGCACTTAAGTCAAAAGTCTGAACATTCTCAATTATAGGTACCTTAGAAGATTTCATCTCAATTTCGTCAAGTATCAACTGACCTAAAACAACATCAGTTCTACCACTGCTTGGAACGTTTAAATCCTGTATCTCAGTAGAACTCAACTTATGAATGACTGCATTGCTGCTTTCTTTGCTTGAAATTAAATTATTACAAGTACCATCAATCTCTTGTTCAGTTTTGGAAGTTGGAAGTGTTTCAGTAACTTGAGTAGCAGATAGTGGTGGTCCGTTTTGATTTTCCAGTGGTGGTTTTTTAAATATTTCATATTTTTTGATTTCAGTATCACTCTTGTGCTTCAGTTCTCTTTTTGTTGGATTATCGTCAGAACTTTCCAGATTATTTTTGGAATCCATTTTAGTATCGTTATGTTTATTAAAATTCTTATTACTTCTTGTTTCTTCTTCTGGACCAATCGTTGAATATTTAGCTTGTGGAGATAAATTCATTGGAATGTCTAATGAGGCTTTTTCTAAATAACGATTGGATAAATCCCTGTACGTCATGCTCAAGTCTTCAGATTGCATTTCCAACTCACTATTTTGAACTGTCTCAAGACAAGCTCTGTTCAGTAAATTATCTGCCTTTGGATATATTTCAACATTATTAGGAGAATTGTTTCCTATTTCCTCGTATTTATTGGTAATAACACATTTTTTATCTGTGTCACTTTGACGCATGGCTTCAGAATTTTTAGCTTGTGAGGCTAAGTTAATAGCGAACTCTTGGTCATCTTTCTTTAAGTAGCCCCCAGAATATGAAGCATCAGTACTTTCTTCATGTATTCGAACATTATCTGGATTTTTAATGATAACGCTGTCTACTCTTGTAGCTTGAGCTCTGGCTTGTGTTGTTTCATTGTCATCTGGAATATTCTTTTTTAGTTTCCTGTATTTGCTCAGTCTAGAAAATTCATTATCTGTTTCCATTTTGGTTTTTGGAGAGAACCGATAATGAATATCATATTCTGCACTAGTAACACTATTTTTCATAGTATTACTCTCTGACCGCTCAGTATCTAACGCAGGAAGATCTTTCGAGAAGGATGTAGTTGTATTCAGTATGGGTTCAGTTTTATTTGCATTGATAAATTGTTGATTTACTTCAGGAAAACTTAATTCAATATCATTGTCAAGTCTAGGTAATGATGCTAAGCACACCCCTGAATTACTTTCCAAATCTTGCAAACTATAACTAGTCTTCAAATTATCTATTATAGATGGTTCTGATAATAGTTGTCTATTATTCATCTTACAACTGGAAGATGTATTTACGAGAGGATGTTTTATAGTTTTTGAATTCAAAATATTTTCCATATTTTCATCAACACTTTGTAATACTAATGGAGATTTTACACTTAATGGATTTGCTACTTTCTCAATAACTCTTTCATTTAATACAGTTTGCACTGGGGCTGCTACTTCAACATTTAACATTTTGGGACTACATGGCTTGATTTCAAAGTTGCAGCCAACATCTTTGTGTATAACAGACTGGCTTATCTTAGCTTCCACATCGAGTGGTGACACAGCACGTGGTAATGTGTCTTGTTTGTGAGTCAATTTTTTTTGTTGAATTTGTCCATCTCTTTTAATAGGTTCTATGTTGTTCATATTTGAAGATTCAATGGCTTCTTCAAATTGGTTGAGCAGCTCAAGACTGTTATAACCCTTGATATTTTTTGGCAACTTGGAAACTTTCTGAATGTGTTCATACTTGCTGAGCTCTTCCCTTGGAACATTGACTAATCCAAGGACATATAGTTCTTCCTGATTTTTAGCTGTTTGCTTGGAATAATTGTATGTGTCAACAGGAACAATTTTAACAGCATCTTTACTAGAACTGTTTTCCATATTTTCATCATCTCCTTCACTCCATGATGATATAAACTGCCTAATATCCTTTTTAGTTTTAGATGCTTGGTTACAATTAGGATCTGGTTTATACTGAGGGGATGATCTAATTATAGGACCATACCTATAGTCAGGTCTACCATAAGGATCCAGGGGTATTCTGTTAACACTATCTATACTTCTGACACTTGTTACTGATGATTGGCTGAAATATCCACAATCATCTTGAGGTATAGCATGTGTTTGTCCAGTTTCATTACTGGCATTGGAATCAGCTGGTGAAATTGCCAAAGTGCTTGGTGAAAACTGCATAGGTAGTTTTGTTAAAGAGTTATTCATAATGGATGGATCCAAATTTTTCAAATGAGCATACTCAAAGTTTTTCATTTGTATATTTTCTTTTAAATAATATGGATGTGGAGGTGGACCAACTCCATGAATGTTTCCAGGTGGATAATTGGGCAAAAGAATTTGATTTTTTGAAAGATATGGCCTAGACATTTCATTAAGATAATAGCTCTCACTGACAGGATAGGCTTTTGGTCGGGTGTCATAATCAACATGCACTTTATTATTTGGGTCATAAGGTTGTTTGTTTGAAATAATTGCTTTGTTGGCCCCATCTGATGGATATGGGTGCAATTTACTTTGAAGAGTATTGCCTGGTCCAGGTCTATAAGGTGGATGAATGACCGGATTACGTAATGGAACACCATAATTGCCTTGCTGGTTAAAAGACCTTTGGTAACTATCCATGACTGGTTCTGCCATCCTATCAGTATACTTAAGAGGTCCCTGGGGATAGCCAGGGTATGGATGTGGGGGCATTGATTTTGGCAACTCATATTTATGTGTTGCAAAAGGATGGGGTGGGTGATAAGGGTTTGGAAAATTACCCAAATATTCATACCTGGCTTGTGGATACCTCTCCTTGATGTTAGGGTAAGGCTTGAATCGGATGTTTGCATCATGATAGTATGGGTCCGGATACAACTGTGAGGGTTCTTCATGGCCTGTGTGATGCCTGGCGAGTGTTGGACGGGGACCAGCACAGCTACCAAAGTCTGAATACTGGTAAATTTCAGGAGCACCATATTGCCTCAAGGGGCGCACATTAACACTGCCGGGAGGCCAACCATGGGGCACACTCTTCACTAGCAGCGGGTTCATATTAGATACACTATGATCAGCATTTCTTGAATTTTTTTGGTCACTACTCATAGGATTAACATTATAAGGCACATCATAGTACTTTACCTCACCAGGTACATTTAACTTAGTATTTTTGGATGCATATGTAGGATCCTCATTATGTTTAACTGCATTGTATCCAGGAGGCATAATAATGCGCTGCATGTTTTCTTGGAATGTTTGCCTGGGCGATATGTTTCGTGTAGGGTCCTGGTATTCAACCACCTTGTGTGGATAATCAGGCGGGCGCCGGTAGACGGTGTCCTGGCCGAGCCATGGCTCGACGGGCGCTTTCTTGGGGAAAGCATCGCGCGCGGGCGGCGCGACGCGGTCAGGGCCTATGACGGCGCACGGCCGCGCGCCTTGTCCATCAACTTTAAATGAATTGGCGGCGACTTCTTGCCCCGGCTTGCCTCGCTCGTAGTGGAGCGCGGCCGCCGTATGCACGTACTTGACGCCGCCATCGCTGCTACGTTCTGCCAGCGCTGACTCGGCCCTCAAGTCTTTAGCGTCCATGGCCATCGCGAGTTCCACACGGGGTCTCACTTGCTACCATCTTTTATGTATAATTCAATTCGAGCCTCTCTGTTCTTCGAAACTGTTTGTAGTGAAAATATCGTTCATCCTGCAAATATAAACAAAATATCAATCAATATCCTGATAACTACTTTGGCAACTGTCAAAACACTGTGCCACAATTGCCACATAGACCACACAAACTAAACATTGAAAAACACATAAAAACACTGTTACAAAGCTCGAATACTAATTGACTTCTAGATTTACCTTAAGTTTATAAAACATCAATATTATTTCCTAGGAGACACCGATTTATTACGTTCCTACGTCGCCCATGCAGAGGTGTTAGTAAGTGTTGCTTGTCACGAAAAAAATACTGTATGTTAATGAACTGTCAGCATTTTAATAAAGTTTTTGAGTTATGCAAATAAGAAAAAATTAATGAAATATTGTAAAGTACGGACAGATTAAGCAATGAATAGGTGTAAATCGTAATTTAGGAGCCAGAGATTTAAATACATTAAGAAGAAAGTTGGTCCGTCCAAGATATATTTATGTTATTGCCAGCGCTTTTCTCTGTAGGTGGAACAAGAGTGAAATCACTCTATTCGAGAGTTGTTTCCCGCTGATAGCACTTTGGCTAAAAAAAACTAATCTTATTGAGCAGTGGCCAGTGGCATTTCAAGTCATCAAGAATCTTCAAGTCATTAAATTATGGGTAGAATGACATCTAGTAGAATGACGTATTTTTTTTTCAGTTCAATATTACAAAGTACCAAAGTACAGATAAAGTTTTGTAGCCTTACCCGTAGAACCTACGGCGTGAGCGTCCGATGGATACCATATCGACGATGGAAAACAACAAGGGCGTAACCCTAAAAACCCAACTTTACACCAGAGCCAAAAAACCGAAAAAAAAACGGGAAAAAAATCATAACTTTGTAACGGCTTGTCGTATGAACGTAATTTTTGGACCATAACTATAAAATATAAATCTGCATTATGTTGTTTACAAACTGTTAACTTAGTACAGCCAGGATCACGAGAAATCTAGTTACGCCCATCGTCTATAGAAATTACAGACCTCAAAAATGGCGTAACTTTACATGATGTTTGTACTGAATCAGAAAATGATAACAAATTAGCTGACTACAAAAATGTAGTAACCGCTTTTTGTTTTAATTTCGCATAAGGAACGGGGGTGTAAGCACGTTCGTAATGCATGACAATGGCTAGAAAAAATGTCGTAACTTTAACCTCTTCAAATTTAATGAAATTAATGAAACGTCATAAGCTTTTGTAAACGCAAATTTATTGAACTTTAAAAAATTACTAACAAGAAAACTTATTTTAACTTAGTTAAATATGAATTCGTTAACATTTAAAAATTAAAAAATTGTGTTTTAAATGATCAATCATCGTAGTAACAATTTTTAATTCGTGATTCAGGTTGTTTATTCATTTTCTTCGACAAAAAATGTAAAATTAACAATTTATATCCCAACGTTAGGACTACTCTATCCTTATCTTATGTCAGCTTAAAACTTAACTGAGATACCTGTCCAACAGCGTAACTATTATTCTTTAGTATTTGACCACACCGCTAGATAGACTTTGATCGATTTACCTTTCGATCGGTGTGGTATTTGTTTGTTGGTGTAAGTATACTTGCGTTATCAAAGTTTAAGCAATCAGCTAGATAAAACACCCTTAGTACCTACCTAGGTCTAGTAAGGACTTTATTAATAGGTCCAGGATTTGATTCCCGGCTTCAGCAATTTGAAAAGAAATATACATTTTTTTTTATTGTGAGAGGGAGGAAAACGAGCAAACGGGTTCTTTTTTCTATCAAATGTTCTTTTTGTAACATAAAATTTTCTATTTCATCTAAATTTAAACATATTTGTCATTATTTATAAGTTTACCTACTTATACAGGGTGAAAAAAAAAGAACTACCTTTAATATCAAAAATAGTTTAATCTACGTTAAGGACTCTTTCCGTTTAAAAAAAACAATAAATACTGCATTTATGCATTTTAAAAATTCGCTTGTCTTTGTCGGGATTTGAAATGGTCAAATACGATAAAATAATATAAACAAATAATTTATTGAATCAGGCGTTACTTTGCGGAGGTCCATATTAATGAACTAAAACAATTACTTTGCTCACCCGCGAAACTCAGAGTTTAACATTTGGTAGCATAGATACGGTTGTGGTAACTCTGAAGATGAGCTCTGGTTGAGTTCGAAACGCGTCAGTGTAGCTTGGTGGTGGTGATGGTTGTGTTTATGTGATTTGTATGTGTTCGTACAGTGTGGAGGTGGAGGAACTGCATGAACACACATTTCTTGCATAAACGTAACTATTGTAAGGTCGCGGGTGAGCAAAGTAATTGTTTTAGTTCATAAACAAATAAAATAACATGTGTTGTTGCGTTGTTGTTTTATGATGTAGAGTTTTATTTTTAAGTAACATACACTATCAATAAAACAGAAAGTCATGAAAGCCAACAATTAAGTTTCCTTTTGTTCGGTTTGTTTTCATTCGTTACGGGAAATGGACCACAGCTCTGCTACCATATTGGAAATATGTAGCAAATAGTAGAATACTAGTAATTTTTATTTTTCAGGTTTTTATTTAGTTTAAAGGACGTGTTGTAGCCATAAATGAACACTATGAATGATGCTTTCGATCGGTATATAAAGTACGACTTTATGTTATGTCATTATTTAATTTTGGCCTGTTTGAGTTCCGGCTAATAAATACTGATTTTATCGATTTTTCAAAAATAAAAGTAAGTGTCCGTTCCTTAGGTACAAATTTGTTATATTGAAGATATTTTTTGCAGCTGCGATCCATTTCTCGTGACGGGTGAAAACAAAACGAAATTTAATTGCTAGTTTATATCGCCTTCTGTTTTATTGATCGTGTATGTTATTTTAAGATAAATGAACCTTATATAATTGTCTAAACGCCGTGTTCACCAAGTGCAACCGTCAAACTGACGTTTAAATGATCAGTCGTTAATGTAATCACATAATACCTCACTATTTTGAACGGTGATTGAAGTACGTCAGTTGAACGGTAAATGAACTCGGCCCTTAAGTATCATGAAATTCACTAGTTGGTACGAGTAATCCAAAGTTTATATGACATACCTTGATTTTGATAATCCTTTATGATTTTGTCGAGGAAAAACAAACACAACCTTTCAGTTGCGTCCGCGCAGTGACTACAGGAGCTAGTGCCTGTGGCGTAAGCCGGGAAAAATCGAAATGTTCCAAAATATTCATTCTGATAATATTGGTTTAACTAGGCTTAGATTGATTTCGGGTAACCACGAAATTGCAGTATCTTAGAGGTTATTCGTTGTTCTTAGAAGAAACGCGAACTGCAAGAATGTCGTAAGCAACGAAGTTTGAAAAATGCATCCCGCAAAAAGGTCGTAACTACTATCGTGCGTAGAAACTCGAACGGCTTAACTAATGTTTTTTGAAAAACACAAACTTCTACTCGTCGTATCTCTAAAAAGTTTAAATTCGTCATTTTATGGGCAGTTACGACCAAAAAAATTACACCCATTTTCCAAAATACTGCCCGATTTTGAAATTTTTTGTCGTCGTAGAGACACGAGACCCGGACCATTCGACGCAGAAAAAAAAGCTGATTATAGCCATGTAATAATCTAGTTACGACCTTTTTATGGGATACGCCCTTGTTGTTTTCGAGCGTCGATATTTTTCCTTCAACTTTTTGTGTCTGTAGTGTTCGGTGGTGATTGAAATGGTTAATAGTTTAAACAGGTGTATGGGCCAGATCCCTTTGTTTTTCGCGGAAGAGATAAGGTAAACAATAAAAATCTATTACTAATGTCAAACCATAGTGTCAAACGAAAATTTAAACGTCAAATGTCTGTCAGACTGTCAGTCTAATAATCGAGAGAGAAACCTTTGAAACGAGGGAGGAAAAAATTCAATATTGTAAATTATCTACACGTTTAAATATTTCGTGATGAAATATATTTCTGTTAGCCTGATTTTAACATTAATATTTGCTGGTTATGTTATTAATACTATATGGACTTTAGCTGAAATATTCATTCCACCGGAGTGTAGTCGTGGCGAGCGATGTTTTTCATCATATTTAGCTTCAAACCCTATTCAGCATTTAGTCCTTTATACATCTGTCAAAGAACATCCACACGATGGCGATCCCACGTCAGAAGCAGTGACGAAAGTTCATACTACTTTAAATTTAGACTACAGAAATCCGGCGTCTATGTGAGTGCCCAAACAAAGTTTTTGTTGGTAATGATAGCATCACTTTACTTAGTTTTTCTGTGCCCGTCTGCCGACAACATTGAAATCTTAATTTTATTAAAATTTCCAGAGACGTCACATTGAAGATTCCGCGTAAGACTCGTAATAATGGGACCCTGTACATGCATGCAGTTTTGCTAGACGAAGATCGACTTTATAAAAACTTTGATGAAATCCTACGCACAGAAACAATGCACACTTTACCTCTGATCACATATACTGAGCCTCAAGCAGCCACATTTAATTTGTTGAATCAGAATGTAAGAAGAAATATTTTTCTTATTAATTTTAACTACAGAGTTTATAGGCCCATAACTTAAATGTTTTTGAATTTTTCAGACTGATGATAAAACAACCAAAGTGCAACATGTTAAGCCGTTCTCCCATATAACTACCGTGGCACCTTTGTCTATTTTAACTGATGATTTGAATCTCCCAGCTAACAAAATCCCTGGTGAACTATATTCATATATAAGGTGAGAAATTATAATGTTTCAAATAATTGTTTTTAACATTACTTAACCTTACACTTTAAATTGGTGATATCAAATATTCATTTTTACTTTCTACATACTGGCTTAATGCACTAGTAGTTTTACCTTATGTAGTAGAATGTACAAGAGAATGATTTTGTGTCATATGTTATTATTAATTTATTATGATTTGAGTACCAACTTGTTTTGTAATTTTCAATAATCTTTTACAGATTACGCAATCGCAAATTTTTGCCTATAATTCAGCACAATGTTCTAAAATCCCGAATGTCCAATCTGCAGCTTTTAAATAGTAGCATGAGTGAGGCTAATGTCACTGTGACCATCTCACCGGCATCCTATGGCTCGTTGCGTTTAGCCCTGCATGTACGCTTGGCTTTAGAACAACTCCACAGCCTTGGATTTAGTGAGAAAGATGTAGATGATGTAAAAGGAATATTTGCTGATACAAATCTGTACCTGTTGTCAGCAACGGTTCTAATAGCCAGTTGTCATGTGAGTTCATTTTTATTTTGTATGTCATAAAATAATGTCAAGTCTCTGTTACTTGGAATGTCCAAATTACTCCAGAATATTTCAGCCAGTGGCTCTAGGTAAGACAAACTGAATCCCCTTGGAATAATTTTTATAGAATTTATTTATTTAATGTTTAAATTGCAATGTGGCAAAGATGTGTCTATTGAATGACAATTTGCAGATGTATGAATTTTTTGGACTTGCTCCACCACCTAATGAAATATTCTAGATTCATTTTGTGCTAGCTTGTGTTTACCCGGGTGTTTAAAAATCTTTTGCTAACAGCATTCATAAGCTGATTATTTGAATTGAATGAATTCTTACCACTATTGATAAAAAAACATGTGTAATATTGAAAAGCGAGTAAGAAAAAATCTTTTATTATTCAATCATGGATTTATTTTCATACCTCTAAGTTAATGAACCCACTTAAACAGACTGTCCATTGAGTCTCCCAATGAGGCTGGCATAGTCACACAGGTGCACTTAAGCCTCGAAAAAAAAAAAGAGAAAAAAAAAAAAAAACAGACTGTGGTAACAGGGTGATATAACTTTATTTATACAATTTTGTTTAATTACAGTTGCTTTTTGACTTCCTGGCGTTTAAAAACGACGTATCATTCTGGCGTCGGAAGCGTTCACTGGCCGGGCTCTCCACACGAACGGTGCTGTGGCGTGCTTTTTCGCAACTCGTCATATTCTTCTACCTCCTAGACGAACATACATCTTTGTTGGTACTGGTTCCTGCTGGCGTTAGTGCTATTATTGAGGTTAGTATTTGCATTTTGTATAAAATAACTGTCAATAAGGTAAATACCCCAGTGCCCAACGTTGCCCCAATAGCCGACACTTTCAATCTTAATTCGTAGCAATAAAGGCGACAAGCAGAGTGTCGATTATTGGAATGAAAGTGTCAAACACGGGTATTTAACAACCGCTTTAGCCTAGTTGGTAGTAACCCAGCCTACGAAGCAAGAGGTCCTGGGTTAGAATTCCGGTAAGGGCATTTATTTGTGTGATGAGCATGAATATTTGTTCCTGAGTTATGGATGTTTTCTATGTATATAAGTATTTATTTATCTATATAAGTATGTTTATCGTCGTCTAGTACCCATAGTACAAGCTTTGCTTAATTTGGGACTAGGTCGATTTGTGTAAGATTGTCCCCTAATATTTATTTAAGTATTTGTATAAAAGTGTATTGTGGCTGACTGACTGAAAGAGAGTTAACACAGTCTAAATCACTGGAACTACAGACTCGATAAACTTAGAGCTAGAAACTTAATAAAGGTGCTCTCATCCCAGTCTATACACTACCCACTGCAGGGCACAGGCCTCCTCTCAGAATCAGAGGGCTTGGGCCGACCGAAGTTCACATGCTGGCCCAGTGCTAAAGGTGCTAAAGGTGGAGATGATTTAATCCATTATAAGGCATTAACAAAAAATACATATTTTTTAATTCATTGCAATGGAAAAATAAGCGATCACTACTAGATTCTTATTTCATATCAGAAAGAGAAAAAAAAATTATGATGGGAAAAATATTCCCAGTGCCATAAAAAGCGTTTAAAGATGTTAAGAAGGGATTTTTCGAAGTTTCTAGAGGGAACTGGCTTATTTGTATTCTTACAAATGGACTAAGTCGCAGGTATAAAGTAGTTATTATAAACAGCAGAACTGCTGTGTTCTGTACCAGCATCTCGATAATTCTTAGTGCTCCATCCACTGCTGTGAACTTGTTTGTATTGCTATTTGAATTGTAAATTCATACAACTCACTCCATGCTGCATGGCTCAGGCAAAACTCATACCTACTTTGTTATACTAATGAACTGAAACTAATCACCCAATTCAATCATATCGGTGTATTACGTAAGCCTTCACAAAATTACGCAAAATAGGTGCAAATAGACGTCGAGTTGCGGAAAATGGCCAGCTATTATACCTCTAAGCCTTCACAAAGTAACACCTGGTGCAGTAAATTACATGGTTGTACTGTTTATTTTATTTAGTGTTGAATGTTGCGTGAAGAGGTTAATGCGCTAGAGTAAACACTCGACATGCATCAATTGTTAGATTGTTACTAGTAGATCTACAATTAAACTACAGTTAACCTTCGTCATACAGATACAAACCGGTTTGAAGGAACTCGCTGTATATTTGTTGCTCATGTTTTATTAATTTCACTATCTTTGCTTAATAATTACAACTCATAAAGTTGTCTTTAATATTAAAGTTACTTTCAACTCGCTGCGTAATCAGATTACGTAGGTTTAATTATGGTTTTCTTTATAAGTAAATCAGATATATAAGTGTAATCACTGCATACTTTATTAGCTGTTGCCTGCGACTCCGTCAGCAAAGAATTTGTTTATTTCTCGGGAAATATGCAATTTTCTTGGATAAAATCTATCTTATGTCCTTCCCAGTGTCATAAACTTACTCCATGCCACATCTAAATCGGTTCGCATTTTAAGCGTGAAGTGGTAACAGAGACAGACAGAGTTACTTTCGCATTTATAATATTAGTAAGGGGTGTCATACCTACTACGAAAACATATCAAATATGTTCACATAACTTATTGAGCCATTTTATCCGATATTTAGTACAATACGTCTGCGATCGTGACATTATTAACACATACTCTCTTAAAGTCGTGAAGCGTGAATTCAGAAGTTTACGTTTTTTATGTCGACTATTAAGATTACTCAAGGAAGGAAATCTACACGAAAAGTATATAAATTGTTAATGTTTATTTTATGACTGCATAAAAAGGTTGCAATTTGTTATAACTCCCCTAGATGACACCTGAGATATGGTTTGTTATTTAAAATCGCCAGTCTTGTTTTAGAAAATCAAAATAAAATGTCTGCCATTCATGGGAACTTGACTCGGAATATCAATATCGGTTTGCTATAGGTACTTCATTCGACGACAAGGCAGTAATCCCGTGACTTATACAAAATTCAAATCCATTGTGAAGAAGACATTAATATCTAAGGCGTACTATAAAATTAATGACTATATCATGGACAGGGATGTTTGGAAATAATTCCGATCCGCATTGGCGATCCCTAGTCTCAAATAGCGTATCTACTGTGTTAAAAAATTTAATTGTATTAAATACTTTAGATGTATGTCATTTAATAACAATGTAGATCTGATTGAAAAAAATATACCTTGTTGAGTTTCTTGCCGGTTTCTTCTCAACAGGGTTTTTTCCGAACCGGTGGTAGATTTTTCGACGTTCATAGGAGCATCAATTTGATGCCTAAATTGAATAAAGAATTTTGACTTTGACTTGACTTTACCACTTCATAATATGCAAACAACAAAAGAATTATTTATTAAATAGTTAGAAAACAAAAATGTGGCAGGCTAGTGGTTTGGCCTATGGCCTCTCAAGCTTCTGCTTCGTTCGATCGTTCGTACCTCTGAGTTTTCGAAATTTATGTGCGAAATCACATTTCAAATTTACCATGTGATTTACGGTGAAGGAAAATATCGTTAGGGGAACCTGCACGCACCTGCGAAGAAATTCAATGGTGTGTGTGAAGTTTCCAATTCGCACTGGGCCCGTATGGGAACTACGGCCCAAGCCCTCTCATTCTGTGAGGAGGCCTGCACCCTGCAGCGGGACGTAGGTTGCGATGATTAGATAATATGGAAAATATAGCAACACGAATTTTTTTCTATTTCACAACTATGGACGTTGTCAAAAAAAACAGAACTACGAAGATTTCGATAGTCTTATGTTTTACCGCAAAAATTCCTACTTCTGGTCCTCAGTATAAATTAAAAAATGGTGTCCATTCTAGCTATGGAAGGTGACGAAGATCCTGCATATTAACGTGTCGTGGGAGGGATGGCGCCTGCGCGTGTGGCGATCCAGCGACGAGGACGCAGGCGAGCGTAGTACGGCGCGCGCAGACGCCGAAGCCATGCGTTACTTGTCGCTGCTGCTGTATCCGCTATGTGCCGCCGGGGCCGTCTACTCGCTCGTGTATGAGCCCCACAAGAGGTCAGTGCTAGCTCGAGTTTTTTTTTATACAATAATAGGCTTGCATTTGACCACAAACACGCCTGATGATCATTCACCCAGACTTTAAAACGGCCAGATTGTAGTGTTCAGGGAACTCAGACGCGGGTAGGGAATTCGACTATTTAGTTGTAAGGTTGATGAAAGAAGAGCGAAAACGCTTTGTGCGGATTCTGGGAATACTGACAACATAGGGGTGGCGACCCCCGGATACTTCTGGTCGATCTTTGAAAGAAACTTCCTGCAATTCCGAAGGACATATACCAAAATGTAGCCTGTAAAAAACCGATAGGCAAGCTACTTTTCTGCGGTGGCGAAGGCTCTGGTGACAAAAATCCATATCATAAAAGAAAGTGGCGAGGAAGGATGTAGAGACGTAGTGTGGATACGTTACTCGTCATGTCCAGGTCCGTCCGGCACTAGCCTTTGATCAGGGTAGATTAGCAAGTCACTCAAAAATCATCATCTAGTCTAGCACATAAGTAGAACGCTATTGGTCAATCACGATTACCGACTTATTTCTTCCTAGTTGTTACCGGCGACTCTGTCTGCGAATAATTCGTTTATCGTTATCCCGCGGAAACTATGCAATTTTAGTTATGTAGATAGTAAAACATAAAAATAAATGTGCAACGAACTTACTACCATTACGTGAATATACACATTTAATCACGAGTAAAGCCCGCTCGTCCTCGTGATTTGCAAGAACTGTAATCACAGTGAAATCTCTCTTTACGCCCAATTAACGTGCTAATAACACATATTGCAGCTGGTACTCGTGGGCTCTGCACAGCATCGTCAACGGCGTGTACGCGTTCGGTTTCCTCTTCATGCTGCCGCAGTTGTTCGTGAACTACCGCCTGCGGTCCGTGGCCGCGCTGCCGTGGCGCGCCTTCATGTACAAGGCGTTCAACACGTTCATCGACGACATATTCGCCTTCATCATCACCATGCCGACGGCGCATCGAGTTGCCTGCTTTAGGGACGATCTGGTGTTCCTGGTCTACTTGTATCAGAGATGGTGAGTGTTTTGTTCGATGTAAAAAGATTGTAAACGAAATCATAATCAAAAAATTGTTTCTGGAAGTAGGTAGTTAAGGGCTCTCTGCACCGCAAGAAATTTGACACCAAGTCCTTTTATTTTATTAAAAACAGATTGCAATTTTTCTAACAATACACAACCACAAATGCATTATACCTGCAATGAAAGGTCGCTGAGACTATTTTGTTTAGATAATATCAAGGATGATATAGACTGGATTAGCAATCGCCATAGTACAGATCGGCTGCGGAAAAATAGTTCGATTATTAAATCTAGATGGCGCTGATATGTCCGAGGGTTTGAAAGCAAAACAATAAGACTACAGATGTTTCATATTACTACAAATGTATTATTTTTCAAAAATATTGCATAATAATACATTTGCAGTAATATGAAATATCTGTAGTCTTATTGTTTTGCTTTCAAACCCTCGGGCTATAATGTCAGCGCCATCTAGATTTAATAATCGAACTATTTTTCCGCGGCCGATCTGTACTATGGCGATTGCTAATCCAGTCTATATCATCCTTGATAATATCCACTAATAAATCCTCCAACTTCGTTTAATAAGGAATTAGTCTACCGCAGTTTTAAGAGGAAATGTGAGCAGCCCTCGCTCCAATGAAACTTACCCTGTTTCCTGGCTATATAATGACAAAGCAATTTTTTTGTACCAAACAACATACTGGCTTGCCCCTTTATATCTAAGTTATGATTAAATTTTCTAAATATCTTATTTTCTTATTTCTAGGCTGTACCCAGTAGATAAATCTCGTATGGACACAGCGGCCAGCATGGATGAAAACCCAGAGGAGCTCGAGCCTCTCAAGCAGAAAGAAGAATAAGGCTGCGACACAAAATAATGTAGTAAAGAAGCTAGTTAATGTGCAACGAGGCTGTCCATGGTGCTACAAGTCGGCGCCATGACTCAGTATTTACGATATTCCACTGCAGACCACTTAATCACTAGAATAAATTTTAGTAAAAACTTGCAGCTACCTTATATTTGAGAGACGATAGAAAGGCCTCGAGCTCAAAGGAATTCTAGTCTTTCTGGGTGCAATGAGTGTACGACCCTGTATTTGTGGACCCGGAACGAACGACAATAATGCACGACCTAGTAATTCAAATCCATGTGGCAATTGACAACATGTCATTTTAAAAACACTTCAAAATGTATATACGATTCGAAACCATTTTGCTTCCTGAAAACTACACTATATTTATAATTTTTTTATATCGCTTAATGTAAAAAATACAAAAGAATAAAAAATATGTCCTAATTTTACCGGGTCTATGATACAATAGATGAAATGGCACTGCCTTTTGCCAAAGAAAAAATAAGCTGTTCAATAATTTTGTATCTGACATTGACATTTAAAGATAAAGATAAAAGTTTATTGTACGAGAAATGCTTACAAGAAGAATCATTGACACTGGATCCTGTGCTAGGGGTCCCGGTGTTACAAGATCCAGGTAAATCCAGGTAGGATTTGTCAATTTTATTAAGTACATAACCTGGGGGCTACTCTGAAATTCGATTTTTGAACTTCGGATCGTACTATCCCTTTCACTCTTATGTTTAGTACTATATAAGCGTGAGCGGAACGGCACGATGCTAAGTTCGCAAATCGGATTTCGTACTATAAGGCCAGATCACTTAAATTTTTTTTTTTCGATCGATATAAGACTAAAGTAAAGGGTCTATTCTACCGAAGAACTGGAGTTGCTAATAATGATAAATTAAACTCAAGTACAGAGAACCAATAAAATGAGAGGCACAAAAGATTAAATGTTAATTACATGAGGATTTGAATTGTCAGGTCGTATTATGCTCGCTGACAATTACAGGTCGTACACTATCTTCATCTGTCCTTAACTAATAGATCAAAGAAACTGAATTGATACTATCTGCCTTTTCACAGTAAATGTCATAAAAGACGTGGCAATACTTACCAATAACGTCATAATATTTTTTTATCTACACCCATATAGTAAATCCTCCATTATACGTTCAAAAACCATAGATAATGGACCAGCATTACGACATTGGATTCTATTATGAACACGGCAGTATCGTAATGGTCATTACGATACAGAAAAATGTAACATAATGAGATTTCATACATCATTATATTACAGTACCGGTGCAGGAGGAGCGCGAAATCACGTCGCGCAGGTTTTCGGGCGCGCACCGGGCGCAGGTCGTGGGGCAGACATACCTAGTTTTCGTTAATGCAGGACATTTCTCAATGGTTCTTGAACGCATGATAGAGGATTTAATATATGGATATAGATAAAATATTGTATGCAACTGTACGTAATTAGACCTTAAAACACTCATGTGACCCTTTATGAAACCACACTCGTGTTTTATTGACCCCTTTTACGATACAGTTGCATACTACTAACGTTGCATACTATTAACGCTTTTGCTGCCGGCTGTCAGACCAGAGACGTATTCAGGTGCCACAAACGCACACGTGCGATCAAATTACTGCCAAACTATGACATGGGACAAGGTGAAAATCACAAAAACGCATATATGCGTTCCCGGCACTGAATGCGTTAGAGATTCGACAGTGGTAATTGATTTTGTCTCTTTGACTGTACTTAAAAGAAAAAAAGTGGTTATAAAAACAAAATCGTTCTTTTGGTTTCGCCGTTGCCAGTGGAGTAAAGAAAGCTATTTTGATTTGATTATTCCATGTAGTTTTTATACTGTAATAGTAACGGTTAAAATGTAAGATCTGGTCTGTTGAAAAGTAAAATTAATTTAGAATAATATTTAATTGCTTTACACCAAATTTTATGCATTTTTTAAAAATACTTTTTTTTGAAATTTGAGCTTATTTTCCAAAAAGTTTGCGGGCGCGTCTTGGATTTAGACTCGAAATTAATTAATATAATTAATTAAGGTATGGCCGATCGCACATTACATTAATTTTCGTGTGAACTTAATTATAGCTAAACCGTTTAAATGAGTCCACGCCCGCGCGGTATTTTGGTCTGGCTATAGTACCGAGGACAATATGAGTGAGAAGCAATATCTTTAGATGGCGTTAGTATCATTTGATGTGTTCTGTTAGACATTTGTGTCACCTTAGGGATTGGTTTATAACTAAATAAGCCAAATTCAAGCAAAACTACAACGTCAAACGGACCTCTAGTCAATGCTGCCATCTAGCGATATTTTGTTTGTCAGAATACCCTCTTTATTGTCAGCGTTCGAATCGAATTCGTACAATGTGCGACTGGCCTATGACTTATGCATTTTGTCTCTTATAATATAACGAGCCGTTTGTGATTCTATTGTAAAAATTACTGGCAAGTAATGCCAACTTATCAAATCGGTTTCAATATTTGTTTTCTATCTTTATTTAAAGCTACGATATGTATTGTAAAAATTATGTTTCATAATTTACTGGTCTATACCAATTTCGGTAGGACTATTAAAACTGGTTTGATAAAGATTTTAGCATAATATTTATGATATGTATACTTTTATGAGAAAAGGAATAAGTAGATCTAAATAGCGTACCGTTTGTTTGAAATTCTACTTTAATTACCTGAAAATAAGTGTCATTTTTCCAGCAACCACGGGAGGATAGAATTCGACTTCAGTATCTAGTGACTAAGTGGTTATTATTTATTATCTTATACATGTGAGTGACTAAATTAATACGATTGTAGTAATTTATTTTTCTTAATGTAAATTAATTTAAATTGAGGCTTTATTCGTCGTTGTTGACTAGTGAATAATGTTATTGCTATTGCTCAACAAAAAGCAAAACTTTTATTGTTATTTTTAACTTGATGACATGACTTCCTGAAATTTTTTATTTTTTTTATGCTGATCATTTAATATTATAGATCTATTATCAGCCATGAAATAGTTTTATTTTTCACTCAATGAGATACTAGTTTAATGTATTGAGTCTTGGTCTCTTGGTTGGTATTATCCCCGACAATTTATAAGATTTAAATTACACAGATAATAGTTACAAGCACCACATTCCTTTAAATTAAAAATAATAATTTCAGTTGAAATTTACATTAGATACATGTAAGCTTTTTCGGTGACTGTAATTTATGTTTACTGTACTTGTATTGTTATCCAATCTACACCTTTGATCGCCACACATCGTTTTTGATACGAACAAAATTGATTCTTATGCGGATGTGGGTAGGTTAATTTTTGTATTACCATGTCGTCGTCTATAGACAACGCAGGCGTTCAAAAGCTTAAACAAATTTCCAGTCAACTCGACCATGGAATTGGATGATATTCGACCTGCAGGATCTGAACCAAACTAATATACACAAAACATGAATTGCCTTGATGATTAAAAAGCTTGTAATAAACAACAGGCCATTCAAAAGGAATATTTTGTTCAGATAGAGCGAAGCGCAGACGTAGATTTGACAATCACAGTACAAGGGGAGCAGGGGAGATGTGCAATTCAATTACATAATATGATTGGTAATTGTAGGTATCTGCTCTATTAACTTTTCTTAATATGTCTACTCCTGTTTTCGTTGTTCAATCCAATCACTCAAAGGTAGATTGAAAGAGATCGCTTTAAGGGATAAATTTGTCTTTGTATATGTGATTATCCTGTAATAATTGCTTATACATACGTAAACAAAGGTAGATTTTTCTAGTCTCCGCGTTCATGAAGACGCATCCTTATCATATTATAAAAGCTTAAAATGAAATATGACCTAAGTAATTGTTTATTTTAGATAGGCGAACCAAATAATATCCGAAAATTTATCATACCTAATAGAATTAATTAATTAATTTCTTTGATAATCAAGCTGAATTCACGCAGTAACTGGCTTACTAATCAACTTTCATTTATCTAAGTTAAATTGTTGTTTATTAGTTTTATTACGTAATCTAAAAGTAAAGATGATCTAATATTTGCGACCGGAATTTACGAGACATAAATCAGAAAGATATGCCTATTTGTAATCCAAGCCATTTTTAAGAATAAAGTAATTTATTGATAAATCATAATGACCCAACAAAGTCGAAGAAAACTAATGATTGAATTTTAAAATGTAAAAATTGTTTGTTGATATAGGGATGGAATTCAGATAGTTGGACATTTAACATCTGTACCTAGTTTAAAATAGTAGGTGTACATGATCACCTTTCTTAGTTGTGTGATGTGGTGATAACTCTTAAGTGTCTATTTATTGCACCTTCGGTCAGTCGATCGGCTCACATATATATGTATTATCAATCGCGTAAGTGCATATTTAAATATTTTTGAGCATCTAGACAGTGGCGATGTTTATGATGACGTCCATTTTTAACCCCCGACACAAAAAGAGGGGTGTTGTAAGCTTGACCGCTATGTGTATGTGTCTGTGGCATCATAGGACGACCAGATGGCTTAGTGGTTAGAGAACCTGACTATGAAGCTTGAGGTCCCGGGTTCGATTCCCGTGTCGGGGCAGGTATTTGTATGAAAAATACGAATGTTTGTTCTCGGGTCTTGGGTGTTTAATATTTATTTAAGTATGTATCTATCTATATAAGTATGTTTATCCGTTGTCTAGTACCCATAACACAAGCTTTGCTAAGCTTACTTTGGGACTAGGTCAATTGGTGTGAATTGTCCCGTGATATTTATTATTTATTTATTTATTTATAGCTCTTAAATTAAATGGGTGAGCCGATTTGGATGCGGTTTTTTTTTATTATTTGAGAGCGGGTTTCCTAGCGATGGTTCTTAGACATGTTTCATCAAAATTGTTTCAGTGGTTTCAAAGTTATTAGCTCTTTTGTTAGCTAATAATAATTCGGAAAAAATCATAGGTGCAAGCCCGGGCTCAAACCCACGACCCTCTGCTTAAGAGACCATAGGTCAAACCACTACGCCACCACGGCTTTGCGGCTTTAGAATACACTTATTCCTATTCCGCGGGAACTTTGCATTTTCCTGGCATTATCCTATGTGTTAATCAATGTAATAAAATACACGAGTGCCAAATTTCATCCAAACAATTAACGTTATTGTCTTCGCGTACGAAGTTGCGGGCAAAACATAGTATTCATATATATTACTAGCTTTTGCCCGCGGCTTCGCTCGCGTGTACCATGAGTATTCCAAAAAACCAAGATATTAAGCAAGCAAGCATACAGGCAAGCAAGCAAGCATGCATGCACGGAAGCAAGCAAGCGTGCAAGAAAGCGTGCAAGTAAGCGTGCAAGCAAGCGTGCAAGCAAGCCCGACTAAACTTTCTTTATATATACAATGTTTTTCACTAATTCGGAAGCGGGCACTAAAATAACCAGGCTTGTTAATAATTATAAAACCTATTATTACTTTCCCCTATCCTGCATTAGGTATAATTCAATGTTTTCTTACCTTCTACGGAAACTTGAGTAACTGGAAGCGCTGTGTACCTACTTAGCATTGATATTATACATATTATAGTATCTTGTTAAGGTGTTGTGTGACCTAACCGTTAAGGAGTTATACCTTCCATCATCAGCTCATCTGAATAACCAGAAAGAATACAACTAAAGTTCTATACGTGCATATGATATTAAAAGAAACTTCCTATAACTGCTAACCGTTAAAGAGTTTACCTTCCATCATCAGCTCATCAACATGAGATGATGTCTACCAGACGCAAACACTTAAATAGCTTGAGAAAATATATGAAAAACGTAATGCGTGCCTACAAAATTTGAGGGTTGCCGTCGATTTCCCTGAGATCCCGTCATCAGATCCTGATTTGGTGACAATGGGACCATCTCAGGAGTATATTCCATTCTTTCGAATTAAAAAATAATTTTTATAATCGGTCCACAATTGACCGAGAAATCGGTGAAGATACCTACATAAAAAAATACATAAAGTGGAATGCATAACCTCCTCCTTTTTTGAAGTCGGTTATAGAGCCCTTTGCGGCCTACTTACAGTATGAACTTATGAATTTTGAAATTTTAGCTTTCTACAACCAGTAAAACGCAAAATCCCGTTTTATCCCGGTCCCGTAAGAATTTCGGGAAATGCTTTCTTAATGCTCCCCTAAACTCCCCAAGGAACCCACTTGCCAAATTTCAGCTTTCTATGACCAGTAAAACGAAAAGTCCCTTTTTTCCCATTTCCGTGGAAATTTCGGAAAGTCCTCTCTCAATGCTCCTCTACACTCCCCAAGCAACCTACATGCCGAATTTCAGCTTTCTACGACCAGTAAAACGAAAAATCTCGTTTTTTTCCGTTCCCGTAGGAATTTTGGAAAGCCCTCTCTCAATCCTCCTCTACACTTCCCAAGCAACCTACATGCCAAATTTCAACTTTCTACGACCAGTAAAACGAAAAATACCGTTTTTTCCTTATCCCGTGGGAATTTCCGAAAATCCTTAAAACCGTTTTTTACTATTATAATTACCTACTTTTATGCCAAATTTGAAGAGTCTAATAATTATAGTTCATAGGATCCCGTTGAACTGAATATATAAATCCCATTTTTTCCTTATCCCGTGGGAATTATGAAAAATCCTGAAATTAATGTTTTAACTAATGTAATACCTACCTGTGTATCAAATTTGAAGAGTCTAGTTATTATAGTTACTGAGATAGGGTCACTCGGAATCGAATATATAAATCCCGTTTTTTCCCGTTCCCGTGGAATTCCCAAAAATCCTTCCTTAGTGGATGCCTACATTGTATAAGGTATCTATGTGCAAAATTTCAAGTCTCTAGGTCCAGTGGTTTGGGCTGTGCTTTGATATATCAACAGTCATTTAGTTTATTTAGACATTTCAACCCCATCGCACCCCATCCAGGGAGATGGTATTTTACGTCCGCCACGTCGGATTTTAAAACCGTTGTTGTTTTCGTAACCAGCGACCCGATAAACCATAGAAACAATACCCATGTTGATTTCAGACTTTGTCACCCCATTTCCCCCTTTTAGGGGTTGAATTCCCAAAAAACCTGAAACATGTGTTTAATCATTTGTCGTTAGGAGTACTTCTGTGAAGTTTCGAATAAAATAGTCAAACTAATCTTGTTTCCCCATACAAACTTTGGACCCCCGTTTCACCCCCTTAGGGAGTGAATTTTGAAAAATCCTTTCTTAGTGCACCCCTAGACCTTATAAGGAACCTACGTGCCAAATTTGGAATCTCTAGGCCCAGCGGTTAGGGCTGTGCGTTGATATGTCAGTCAGTCAGTCAGTTTCTTCTTTTATATATATAGATTAACGCCACCAGAGTTGAGGCCACGCACACAACCACATCTCATGTAATGACAGCGGGATTTTGACGTTGTGTTGTCGTTAAACGTCAACACAACGTCAAAATCCCGCTGTCATTACATGAGATGTGGTTGTGTGCGTGGCCTCAACTCTGGTGGCGTTACCTATACCTACAGGGTTATTTCTAATTCACTGACATCCTCTTAACCCTGAATTCCTATCACTTAAACAAAGGTTTTTGTTTTACGACTTTTTAAAATGGAGCTCATTTTTTTTCCATACAAATAAATAATAATACCTAAATAAATACTTCTAACACAACTTCGTACTCTATGATTTTTGCGATAGGTAATGTAATGATTTTGTACACACTAAAATTCCGCGCCGCGGTCGTGGCGGGCAATGTATGAATGACTTACACGGCACAGAGTATCGTAAAAATAAGAGCTAATTGGTCTCAAATTTTCAAAGCGTTATTAACTACACCAAAAATATTAAGTTATGACAAAAGCCGTAAAACAAAAAACATTTGTTTAAGTGGTAGGAGTTTAGGGTTAAAAGGATGCTAGTGAATTACAAATAACCCTGTATACTTACCTACTTTGCTCGGTGGTACAGTGGAAGACACAAGTCAAAATAGATACAATGAACAAGGTAAAACAAGATTAAATTCATTGATTAAATTAAAAATAAACTATTATAAAATATTCTTTTGTTTAATTAAAAATAAACAAAAGAAAAGGCCAAAAATTAATCAATGTCTGTTAATTAACAATAACCTTCTTAAAGACAGAGCTAAGACCAACTGTCTAATTTATTACAACTTTGTAGTAAGGTAACCTACTCAAAGCAATCGTCTCACTTTTAAGGTCGCAGAAAATGCAACCCTGCCTGGCCTGCCTACGTTAAACTAACACCCCTAAATGTAAGTAGGTAAGTTGGTTTGATTAAAGCATAATAGTTAATTAATGGTACCTAAACCTACTATTATTTACGGGCATGTAAGGACTAGGTACGAGTGTACCTATATTGAATTGTAACGTGCTTTTTGATAATAAATGAATTCAGATGTTAAAAATGTTTTCATGTTTGTACCATACTGGTACTGTACATAGTATCTGATATTTTTTGTTGAAAGATTTACCTATTTGTTGTACCTCGCGTGCCTATAAGTGAATCGCGTATCTGAGTTTGTTATGGTTGCACAATTGTTTTTTTTTAAATGCGCCCCCTGAGGTGTTGTTGTTGAGTGTGAGAGTACCAGATCAAAGTAAGGTAAATTTTAGAGCTGTTAGAATACACATTTAGTGTTCGCCTACACATACTATACCTATGTGACGTATAGTCGGGGTAAGAAAAGGTTCGTCACTTTTCGACCTTAACTCGTTGACATGGAGTCGAAAAGTGACGAACCTTTTCTTACCCCAACTATACCTACCCAATAGTGTTACACGTTAAAAATTATGTCACAACAGATTTGTTTGTGTTGTGCATCTACCTACACACTGAGCGGTAGTCCATTCACATCGTAGCGATAGATACCCATTTAATTACATAAAGTTGGTTCCTTTATCGCACTAACATCACAACATTTCAACATTTAAATCTCAGAACGTAGCGGCGGTCCGCGCAGTCATTCACGAACTATTATTTAGGTCTAACACGCGCCCGCGTCGCCAGCTTATCTCGCGATAAATTTTATATATTGATCACACAAATTTAAGTGCCCGATAATTGTTAGCGGTTATTATGTTTTTTTTCGACCTCCTTCTGCCGGCCGGTTTGACTACCGCAGCCTTAGTCGCGTATTTGATATTCTTGAGGAAATCTCCGCCGAGGAAGGGCTATTATAGATCACCTGGTGAGTAATTTACTATTTATTTTAGTACAGCTAATTAATTAATTGTGTTACAATCAGTAGACGTCCAACGCAGGAGCTAAAGTTGGCAGAGTCTGACCGCCTTTACAAATGGTTGTACGTTTTTTTTTGTTTTCTGGCATTGCTTATTGCTAGATATCGATGTGAGTATTGTATTTGTATTATTTTTATTTTGAATCAATATAATAGTTACGACATCTAATTTTGCTTTGTTCTTTACAATTTTATCATGAATAATTTGCTAGGATACCCTATACAATTCGTCAGTGTTTGTTATCTTTTGATTAATGGGCATTAAACTAATAATTTGTTTATCTGTTTGTAGTCATGCAAAACGTTATCACTAAACTCCTGCATAGATATAGTAAATCAAGATACCTACGTTATGAAAATGTTTAATCCGCTTAAGCTGTTTGAGTACTCTTTTTTAAACTTCTTTTATAAATTAACCTAATTTGCAAAATAAATGTAGAGCTAAAATGACACACCGCTGTGTTTTCAAGAAATTGAGGGTAACAAAATTTTAAGTAAGTATTTTATATTTTTTCCTTGGTGTGCAGGATGGAATTACCCGCTAAAACTCCTCGGTGCGCGATGGGCAGTAAGACGATGGAAGTCGCAGAGAAAATCAAAATATCAATTCGACGAGTCGCCCCGCGCGCAGAACGCGACCGAGGGTTTGGATGGCATCAGCATAAAGGCTTCGGCTCCTGAGGGTCCTACTATCCTCGTAGGAGTACGCAAGTTGTTTGGGAGAAAACCGTTGGCGGAACTAACTTTATACGTGAAGCTGCTGGATGGGAGCTCCTATAAATTACTACGTACGTTGGCCTTGTTCTTGTATTGTAGATTTAAAACTAATTTGTGCCGCGTCCCTCAATGGCCTTGATGACTACCTATTACGTTGAATGATAGTCAGATACATGCGCACGCGTTTATTTTTCCTCGTTTTTTAGGTACTTAGTCTAATTTATCTCTACATTGCGTATAAAAACATAATGCACGTTAAAATCTTGTTCGCTCGACTGAAAAGGAGTTAGCTTTTAAAATTTAACGATTTGATGGCGATTCTTCTAGAAAGAATTTGACCTGCAAATTTATCTATCTCAATTATTAGAATAATCTATGATTTTTTCTTTTTTTTTTGTTATTTTTACCGTTTTCCCGGTCAAAACTATTTTTTGATTTTTGATGAGGCGAGAAAAAAGTATAGCCGGGAAAAAGTCTTCGATTTTAAAAAACGACCATCTGTTAGTTTGATAGGTTCTTAGGTTCTTATAGATAGTGACCTGACCATAGCATCGTATTAAAGCGCAATTGGGTACCTACCTAAGTGCTACGTGCCGATGCGAGCGTGCACTCATTGGCTTAGCCCTTAAACTAGGTTGCACGTAGTTTGGTACCTACAGTCGCCAATACTCTAAACATTCATGAGCGAGCACCAAATGAGCACTCTTAACTGATCATGTATGGTCAGTTCAGATGGTTCACGAATGTTCAGCTACTTTGACAACTGAACCCAGGAGTAAATAGGTACTTTACTCGTACCTACTTACCGCTGGACCAAGTGATATGTATAGTACGAATTTTTTGAGGTGTCCCTATCTCGTTAGCAGCCCACATTTCGAACAAACTCTATTATGTCTTCAAGTGCACAATCCTCAGTTTAAAATTAACAGAAATATAAGCTAAAATAGCTCATTGAAATAACGACTTTATTATTTACAGTAGAGAGTTCATTTTCAATGAAACTTTGTTGGCAAATAATATTTTTCAACATTGAATGCGTACTACGTGCGTGCGTGCGTGCGTGCGTCGTAGACATGCAGCCAAAACAACCAAAACAAACAAAGTTTCAATTAAAGTGAACTCTCTACTGTACATAATAAATTCGTTATTTCAATGAATGAAATCTTATATTTAAGTTAATTTTAAACTGAGGATTATTCATTTGAGGACATAATGGAATACAATAGTTTTGTTCGAAAGGTGGGCTCTTAACGAGATCAAGACACCTCAAAAATTCATACTATAGACAAATAAGCAAACAAGTAATAAAATAAGTGATAAACAATATACCTATGTCACTAGGTATGTCTTCTTAAAAATTTCATTGTTAAAGCAAGCTTTTTAGCTGACTGTACTTTTTGTTGACTGTACTTGCATTGTCATCCAACCTACATAAGTATATATACCAAATTTCAGGTGAATCCAACCACTGGAAGTGGGTCAAATTCGAATCTAAGATTTGACCCAAGAATAAAACAAACGGGGTGAGCAAGGGGTGAGCTAAATAAAAGCTTGTAAAAAGGCCTAGTCCTATGAGATATCGCTGAGCTAGTAATAGGGAACTTCGGAAGGTCAATATCTTAAGCTGCGTACGGACTGCGCGCACATTACGCGTACCCTACGCGAGCCCGGGTACGCGTGTCCTGGAACGCCATGTCCGTACTTGCAGCTACGCGTAAAGTGTACGCGTACATAGCGTACGGACATGGCGTTCCAGGACACGCGTACCCGGGCTCGCGTAGGGTACGCGTAATGTGCGCGCAGTCCGTACGCAGCTTTATAGTTAATAACATAACGGGTGCGTTTAAAACACGACCTGTACCTAATTGACGACGCGGAATTAATGATAGTCCGGGAGCCGACTGCAAGAAACCCTACCTTATAAAAAAATAGAAAATACCTACTCTGTAGGGGTAGCTAAATTTTAGTAGCTTCAACTGCTCTTGGTCGGCCGCGGCTTAACTTGGCAAATTTTGCGCAAATGAAAAAAAAGTGGTGCAAAAAAAAAACCTCATCGAAAAATAGAATTAAACTTGTATTAATGGGATAGAGACCTTTTGAGGACAGTAAAAAAAGTGGTCGGCCAAATCCTCTGTTGGCAGGTTCTTGTGTCCGACTGAATTTGTGGTACAGTCGGACACAAGAACATGCCAATGTTAGGTAAGTATGCGTTTTCACCGACATAGCTCGAAGAATCGCCAGACTCAAGCGGCAGTGGGCAAGGGGCAAGGCACATCGCTCGTAGAACTGATGGCCAATGGGCCAAAAAGGTTCACGAGTGGCGTCCACGGACGGAAAGACGCAGTTAGGTAGGCCTCCAACAAAATGGAGCGACGACCTGGCTAAGGTTGCGGGATTGCGTTAGATGCGGATGGCACGGGACCGATCTGTACCGATCTCCGGAGCGGCAACAGTTTTCTCTGATCATTGCGTATGCTGCCATGTAACCATATCGCGGCAGTAGTCTCGGCCGCGCAATGAACAGAGAAAACGTGGAGTAAACGGTCGCCGCGCCGCTGGTCGCGCGAATTCATGATCGGGCCGTCAGACCGCGGACACGAAGTCGGCGAGGTGCGGGGCGGGCACCCAAGGGTAAAAATGGGACCCTATTACTTCGCTGTCCGTCCGTCAGTCTGTCTGTCCATCTGTCACCAGGCTGTATCTCATGAACCGTTATATAGCTAGACACTTAGACAGTTGAAATTATCACTTCTTCTTTAGTGCGTTTTCGCCCACCGTTGGGCATATATGATAATAGTTATGATGTATTTTTAAATACTAAAAAACAGATTAAAATAAATATTTAAGGGGGCTCTACATCAAACGAGATTTTTTGCTCGTTTTTATAGATAATGGTGCGGAAGCCTTCATGCGCGAGCCCGACTCGTTTCTGTTGCGTGTGCTAACTGGTAACCACTCACGGCCCCGCAATGAACATAGAAGTGCACGCTGCTCCGCGCCCGCTGACTTCGTGTCCGCGCCCTAATAGGCAAGGCGTTTTAGTTGGCGGATTTACACATTTGCCTTAGCATTAGGCTATTCAATTTTTGCCGCCCCTATTAACCCGATACCCTAAATTTTAATTGTACAGCTAAATAATATTTAAGGGGGATACACCTACCTACACCCCCTCCCCGAGCCCACGGGGGTAGCGTAGCACAAAAGTCAAAGAAGGTGAAATTAATTTGTAGTCTTCTGTCACAGAGCACCCAGACACAGCTATTGGCGCTTGGGACAGTGCTGAAGACACGTGGACCGCGGGCGGCCTCAAGATCCAAGTCCTGGAACCGCGGAAACGGTTGAGGATCATCTTCAACGGCCTCGTCACCAAAATTGGAGAGGATACCACGCATCATGCTAAGTTCAATGGCATGTAAGTAAAAAAGAAAGGTGAATCCATAAACACTATCCATACCCATAATCCAGGTAGGTACAAGTCTATTATAAGAATCAAGCGTCACAATTTTAATGATAACAATGTGCGTCCTATTTACGAAAAGAGTTCCTTTGGTGTGTCGGAAATGGAGTCGCTCAAGACGCTAATAGTAGGATTGTTCGTGGGGGAATCGGGAATGAGGCAGCTTACGACAGCAAAATGACAATTCAAGTTAATTTCTCGCCCACAACGACATCATTCGCAAACGCCAACTTTTAACAAACTTTCAGCGCACAATCATATTCAGAGGGAGTAGTAAGCAGTAACGCCGTGGAGTAACACTGAGTGATCAGTCCACGGATTTACTGAGAACATTTTGTGTTGGTATAGTTGACCAAGAAATTCCGTCTTCAAAACGTTAAAGACTTTTGGCGCTTGCAAATTTTGGGGGTAGTTATGCCTGGGGACCGAAGTCGAAACGGATGAAAGTTGGAAGTTGTGCCTATTTATGTAGCCGAGTTGAGAAACTTCGATAGCGCGATGCAGTATGTAGTAATTAGTTTCTCATGTGATGAATAGATGACGCTTGTAAGTCGCTACAAAGTCGATATGATAATCAGCCATATTGTTTTTTCCTGATAGGTAAGTATAGGAACTGTCGTAGGTAAAAAAAGGTAAAGCTCTTACTTGGTCGACTATACACAAGCTTTGCCATAATTTTTATCGTTGGCGTCATGTTAAAAATTTAGGAAACCCGGTGGAAAACGTGTTTTTACGGTGCCATACAATGGAAGCAAGACAATCGCCTAGACATGCCTACATAATTCACGCATGTCCACTCTCCAAGTTGGCTAACGGATATAGTCACTGCAAGCTACTGCACGCAGACCCGACGGTCGATAGAGGAGTAAGGTGTGGCGACCGCGAACCGCAAGACGTGGCGTGGGAAGGCCCTAACAAATAAATCGACGATCTATAAAGGTTGCAGAAACCACTTGTATTACGGGAAGTGCAGGATCGATCGTTGTGGAACTCTTTGAGGGAGGCCTCCAGCAATGGACGTCTTTTGGCTGATGTGATGATGATGATGGATGCTACTGCTGGGAAAATATATACCTTAGTATACCCAGTTTTACTTGTACTTGTATTAGCCAATAAGAAAGCATTCCTGACTTTCCTGTCGCAGTTGGGCGTCGGCGTCAAGCGAGGTGCGATACCCAGAAGACTGGAGCAACCAGCTGGCGGCGGAGGCGCTGGCACTGGAGCCCTGGCGCGACGGCGACTGGCCTAACATGCTGTGAGTACCCATGTACAACATACTTACATAAGCCAAGTTTTAATATAGGGTGAAGAAAATAAAACTACAGGTGGTAGCGCGGTAAATTCAACCCCCAAAACTCCCCCCCCTCTGGCTGCGCCTGTAAAATAATTAAACTAAAAGTGACGTAAGGGTTTAAAAATAAGGCAATTAATTAAGTATAGGTATGTTCCATCTCCCAAAGTTTCACATTATAAGTAGGAGTATAAAGTCGAACGCAACAGGAAATAAATTTCTTCAATTGTATTATATGAGATCTAAGGCACGATTATCTACGGCCCACGTTTACGGCCCAGGTTTGACGGTCACATGTAGTCGTAGCTGGGTCGTTAGCTAGGTGTATATTTAGACCTATTTAAAATATCCAGCCTTCGTCACTGCGAGTGGCCTGGCAGTCGTTTTTGACATAATTTTGAACCCCGAACTACGTACAATACACTTATTGCTTCGCGTGATTACCTCGCAAAGCTTATATCTGCTGTCTGACCCAACGCCAGTCAATTCTTACTTGCTCTTCGCATTAGTTCACACATTTCTTACACCAAGTATTTTGTTCTAATGCTAATGTTTCAGAGACAAATGGGAAGACGGGAGCTGGCTGCAATGGGGCGTGGTCCAGGGTCGGTTCGAAGTGTACACTGACGGGGTGGTCGACGCCAGTGAGTTTCTGCAAGTGCGGGGAGTGAAGGAGCGAAGCTGGTCGCCACACGGGTACCAGGGCGTCAGACGATCCGTGGGGATCGTCGTCGCCGCACGGGATGGCACTGCTGTTCAGTTGAAAACCGTCGCTTACAAAAACGTGCTAACGGAGTAAGTTAAGTGCACACCTCTGTCTTATAGCGGCCATTAGTTAACCTCAGGAGCGGATGTATGCTGCACGGCTAGAATAGTAGGTATAGGTAACGCCACCAGAGTTGAGGCCACGCACACAACCACATCTCATGTAATGACAGCGGGATTTTGACGTTGTGTTGACGTTTAACGTCAACACAGTGACGTTAAACGTCAAAATCCCGCTGTCATTACATGAGATGTGGTTGTGTGCGTGGCCTCAACTCTGGTGGCGTTACCTTTACACACGCGCAGCTTTCTGTTAAACTATAAACTGTCACATGCAAAAATGTAGTGGCTGTTCAACCTGACCTTTACATACTGCGAAATTCGATTTTCGAACTTCTTATCGTGCCGTTCCGTTAATTTTAATAGTATTAAACAGGACAATGAAAGGACCGGTACGATACGAACTTCGAATTTCGTAGCAACACTTCGTAGAAAGTTACGCACTGAGATGTTCGAGCGTAGGGCATACCTAATTTCGACGATTTTTGGAGCTCTCAACTGTTCTGACAATACCTATTTATTTTCTTGAGCGAAAAAGATGTAAAGAAGCTTCAATTAATTTTAAAGACCTATCACACACACTATTTAACATATGTTAATTTTTTTCTCACTCGGTCATTTATAATATTGATTGTAATCGACACGGCAGAAATATAAAGTACACCCTCTTTACAGATGTCATTCCGGGTGCGTCAGGTTTCCAGACTTTACAGTGGAAAGCATTACGTCTTCCGATCTAGTTATGCTAGACTTTTGCGAAATGTTGGAAGGGTTGCCCAGGAGTTACACGATAAATGTTGGAAGTAAGTATCAGCTGAACGATACAGTTATCTTTGTTCTTATCGACAACTTCATTAAAGTGAACTAGACAAGTAAATAAAGTTATCTTTGTCGAACTTGCAATTTTTGCACTTTTTGGGAGTTACAGAGCGGGCATGATACCTCTGATGGTTTTGTCTGTAAGCCACGATAATTGCCTACTATGATGTAACCGATTTTTGTTAATAATTCATACAATTTTCCAGCGAGCAACAGGGACCTGAAAATAGTGCTCAGGGTAAACTCGGATGGAGTAAAGGTTTTCAGCGGGGTTCCCTACCAGCACGAGATAGTGTACAGGACACTCGTGGTGGAGATCAACGGGGAGCCCGGGACCGGGGTGATAGAGCTGGGCTACGGACCGTCAGGTGAGCTGGTAACCTTTGTTAAGGTGGGTCGAGATGTCGACTACAACAATGGAAATAATATATAAGGGAGATATGCTAACGAGACAAGGCACGGCTGTGTTCAATTGATACGCATCATACGATTAAAATCTTTCAATTCCTTCGTTAAGGCGGCGGTAGAGGAAGAAAAGCGTAAGCAAACACATAAAGAAATATACTTTGAAGTAAACGCTTTTGTAGGGTGATCAAAGGCAGATCTCACTACTCAACAACCTTTAGGTGTCCGGTTTTATCTTAGGACTAGGTCCTAATCGGGGCCATTATACGACCCAGAATCATGGTCGCAATTTATTAAAAGTGAAATATACCCAACGTGCTTTTTACATACTCACTTACTATGTATCGAAGAACTATATTTCGAACCGCAGCATGGGTTGCTTTCCCTATTATTCGCAAAAGTTGAAAGGATTTTCAAGGCAAGTTCGCAAAATAGTTTCTCTCCTGATTAGTTTAACATTTTCCATTTCGTACAATTATAAGATTTTTCGAACATGTTAACTTAATTGATAGCTCAAATTGTCAGAAATATAGACATGGTAGCAGATTGGACCCTGGTATTTTATTTTGATACACATTTCGCACTCCTAGATCAAGAGTTAGCTAACTCAAAATAATCCACCATTTAATTTAGACCCTTCCTGTAAGTAAGCAGTCTAAATTAGAATGGGGATTATTTTGAGTTAGTCGACTCTTTATCTAGGTGTACGATTTGTAAAAAAACTTTTCTGTACCGGCCTTAACTAGAATGCCATTTAACGACCGTTCCAGTTATAAGGGAGCCCTTGTACCGTCTTGCCTCGCCGCCGTTACTGCGCTGGTACACCATCAAGGAAGTAGGCCCGGTGTCATACTGCGCTGCGTTCGAGGACCGCCCGGCCTCCTGTGCTGACCTCGTTGGTGGCAAAGGAGCTTCCCTGGCGCTGCTGGCTTCCCTGCAGAAGGAAAAGGTGAGTCCAACTGCTAGTCATACTTCTTACTATTGGGTATTATTAATAGGTATTATAAATGCGAAAGTTTGTATGGATGGATTGATGGATGTTTGTTACTCTTTCACGCTAAAACGGTTCGACGGATTCTTATGAAATTTGACACACATATAGTTTATTTATAACCTGGATCAACATAATTATAGGATATCTATCTCTATAACATCTCTAACTCTAACATCAACTAGGGAAGTGTTTTAAAGTATCTTTAAGTGGTTTTCCTTTGATCAATTATAACTGAAGATACACATTGCCGAACAAAATCCCCTTGAAAGAATGTCCGAACTATTTATTTGTTTGCGTAACAAATAAAATCATCACCTACACAAAGTAATTACTTTGTGTGAAAAGAATAAGTGACGAAATTTGAACCTAGTCTTTACTTAATTACAGTTGAATTTCGCAACTTCACAGTTAAAAATTTATTTACGTGTGCGTAGAGAAAACTGATCCCAAATACGTAAATACGTGACGAAATTTGAACCTAGTCTTTACTTCATTACAGTCGAATTTCGGTAGCGGCAAAACTCCACAACGCTTGACACTTGACAGCTAAACTCCACAATTTCCACACGTTTGGTCGGATATGAATGTAAGCCTTATCAGAAACGGCATAGTGATTAATTTCACTTGCTACATTGAAGGCGACGTTGTAAGATTGCTTTGACGAGTTTGACGTTGCTTTGGCGGACGAAATGATGTTGTAGAACAAAGAATGCATTCCGACTTTAGGAGAGGACTTTCTTTACAAAAAGTTTTTGTCAATTAATGCAATAAAAAACGGTGAAATTAAGGTTAACGCCAACACTTTACAGAATGAATGGGGACGAAATTTAGATAATTTTAAACCTAATTTTCTTTAAACCCAAATGTTTACCGTTTTCGAGATATAAGTATAAAATGATAAACTGACTAACTGACTGTTGTATATAAACGCACAGCCCAAAACGCTGCACCTAGAGACTTGAAATTTTGCAAATGTGTACAATGTGTACGATGTGTGTATACAATGTAGGCATCCAACAAGGAAGGATTTTTGGAAATTCCCACGGGATAAGGAAAATACGGGATTTATATATTCAGTTCAACGGGATTCCTATGTATCTCCGTAATTATGTATATTATAATTACTACTCTTCAAATTGGGCATAAAAGTAGGTAATTATAATAGTGAAAAATATTTTTAGGATTTTTCGAAATTCCCACGGGTTATGGAAAAACGGGATTTATATTATTCAGTTCAACAGGATCGATTATTTGTTTTACTGGTCGTAGAAAGCTGAAATTTGCCATTTAGGTTCCTTGGAGAGTGTAGGGGAGTACTTAAAGTTGTTCGTAATCATGAGAAAATCCAGAAAGTATAATTTTCATGAGTTAAAATCGGGTTTTGTTCCGCGTACCTTGACACAGTGTCGTCTCGTGATCATGGCGCATGCAACTGTGCCGAAATATCGGGCTTCTTCAAAATCAAGGTACCATCGCCCCAGACGTCAGATACCCATTTTCATAACAAATTTGCTTGCAGCCGTTGATGTTTATTGCTATGGATTGTTATGGACAGATGTCTAGCCACTGCACGCAAACTGGGCCTTTAAGTTGGTTATCTGGCGCTTGGGGCGATAGTACGCGGAACAAAACCCGATTTTAAATCATGAAATTAGTAAAGACCGCTTCACCCGGCTGTGATTATTACATTATACAAGAGAAACTCTTAATGACATTAAAAACTGCATAATATTTTATTACCGACACATTTTGCCTGACACGTTTCAGAGTCAACGCCATACTATAGTATGGTCTAACTATAGTTAGAGTCGACGCGTGCCGTCGTTCTTATTACAATGTCATTAATGTCTAATTTTGACAAAACCTCGCGTCTTCGTGGGTGGCACTAGGTATTATAACTAATAAATAACTATATATATTATAGTTATGGCTTACCTCAGGAGTATTCTCTTTGAAATAAAAAAATAATTATGAAAATCAGCCCACAATTGACCGAGAAATCGGTGAACATACATAAAAAATACATACTGTGGAATGCATTGTTGGAATGATACAAAAACTCAAGTCCACCATTCACTCACTCACTAAGTATATAAATATGTAATCATTCATTCGATCAATTACCGTTCATTCAAATCTTTTATTCTTTTTCTCATTCATTCTAATACAGAGCGCTGTGCTGTACACATGTTTTTCATTACGTTATCCCAAACCTCCAACAGGTTATGGGCCCAGTCACGTGTTATTCAAATTTTCCGTTACAATTTTCATCAAGTGAAGTTTAAACAACATGGAATCGCGAAGCAAAAGAAATATTCAGCAATTTAATGGCGACCGTTATAGTACGTGGAAGTTTCGTATAAAATCATTATTAGAAGAACTTCAAGTATCTTGTGTGATAGAAGAACTTCCGCCAGAAAAACCTGACGCCGAATGGACTAAGAAAAACCTCATCGCTAAAGGTACGATAGTTGAATTTTTGGGCGACGCATTTTTGAATTTTGCTCAAAATACCGTTACGGCAAAATCCATTATTGACAATCTCGATAAAATATATGAGAGACGAAGCTTGGCCACGCAATTAGCGTTACGCAAGCAACTGTTAAATTTAAAATTGCAGCCCGATGTGAATCTTGTCCAGCATTTCACAAATTTTGATATTATAATCACGGAATTGATTTCCGCTGGCGCCAAACTCGACGAGATGGATAAGATTTCCCACCTCTTACTTACACTACCTGCTTATTATGATGGCGTTATTACTGCTCTGGAGACGCTTAGTGAAGATAATTTGAATCTAGCTTTCGTAAAAACCCGCCTTCTAGACCAGGAAGTTAAAATTAAGAGTGAGACAGACACCGGGTTGAAAGTACTTCATACTGCAAAAGATAATTTTTCGACTTATGTACCTAATCACAAAAGGAAGAGGACAACGGATAAAACTTCAACTTACATTCCTGATTTTAAAAGGAAGAAACCTAATAATTATCATCAACAGCCTAAGACAAATTTCAGACCAAAAAATTCGTTCTACAAGACATCCAATATGTATTGTGATTTCTGTGGGCGGCGAAACCACTTCAAACAAGATTGCCGTTATTACAAGAAGTCGGAAGCGAACAATGGCGGCACGGAAAAACGCCAAACCGCCGCTCACGGCACCGCTGTTCAACCTACCCGCACCAACACCAGCAAGGACGGTTTCGCTTTTATGTTCTCACAATGTAAGTCATCCAACTCTGATCATGATAATAATCAAATTACTTTCATTTTAGATTCGGGAGCAACGGACCACATTGTGAATACACAGGACATTTTTTCTACATACGTTCAACTACCTTCTCCATTAAAAATAAATGTAGCAAAAAATGGAGCCTTTATACAGGCACTAGGACGAGGTAAAATTGATGTCACTTCAAACTTAGGAGTGCAGGGCTCCATCGACGAAGTTTTGTATTCGCCCGAGGTGCCGTATAATTTACTATCAGTAAATAGAATTCAACAAGCAGGTATGTCGGTTATTTTTAATAATGAAGGTGTTCATATTTGCAAAAATAATGAGTGTATCATCTCAGGTAACGTTAATAATGGTCTATTTAAGATAACATTCCAAGTTAACTTACAAAGTGCTTTAAATCTAAGTAAAAGTTCAAATACATATGAATTGTGGCACAAGCGACTTGGCCACCTAAATAAACAAAAATTTACCCATCTTAAAAAATTGATTGATGATTATGCCATACTTGATAAAATAATCCTACCCACTAACGAGTTATGTGAATCATGTATTATGGGTAAACAATCTCGACTTCCCTTTGCAAAAGCAAAACAAGCACGTATTAACAACAGACCACTTTTTATAGTGCATACTGATGTATGTGGGCCGATAACGCCCTCTACAATTGATGATAAAAACTATTTTGTCAATTTTATAGATGACTACACTCACTATACTGTTACCTACTTGATGTATTCTAAATCTGAGGTATTAAAGTGTTTTCAAGATTACGTAGCTAAAAGTGAAAATCTATTTAATTGTAGGGTAGTCAGTTTATATTGCGACAACGGCCGCGAGTATTTGTCAAATGATTTCAAAGACTATTGTGTCAGCAAGGGAATAACGTACCACCTAACAGTGCCTTATACCCCCCAACAAAATCCGGTCTCCGAACGGATGAATCGCACGTTGACCGAAATGGCTCGAACCATGGTCGCAAGTGCGAAATTAAATAAACAATTTTGGGGTGAAGCCATTTTAACAGCTGCTTATTTAACAAATAGGCTTCCCACTAAGGTGCTTGTAAATAAAACACCGTATGAAATGTGGCACGGTACGAAACCGAAAATAGACCACTTGAGAATATTCGGTTCCACTGCATACGTCCATGACAAATCTAGAAAAACCAAATTTGACAACAAGTCTTTTAAGTCCATATTAGTTGGGTATGCACCTAACGGGTACAAATTATTTAATACTGAGACTAATGACTTCTTTATAGCTCGAGATGTATTATTTGACGAGTCAAATTTTGTTCAATCTAGACCAACATGCGGCAGTGATGAAATTCCCGCCAAAATCAGCAAGCCAGACAATAAGTCGGTGGAGTTGATAGGCAATGACTTATTAAATGAGTCACCTGACACAGAGTCTGGCTGTTTACGACGCAGCGATAGAATACGAAATCTACCCTCAAAGAATTATAAACAAATGAACGACCCTGATTTTTCAATTCTATCGCTGTGTTCCGAACAACCGTTACCATTGCCAATTTATTTTAATGATATTTTTAACCGACCAGATACAAACAAATGGTTAGACGCAATAAAAAGCGAGATTGATTCGTTACGTAGTAACCAAACTTGGTGTCTTGTTGATAAACCAAGCGACGTGAATGTCGTAAGTTGCAAATGGGTTTTTCAGATTAAAAATAATGAATTAGGTGACCCCATACGATACAAGGCCCGGTTAGTCGCGCGAGGCTTTAGCCAGCAATATTTACATGACTACGACGAAACGTTCGCACCAGTAGCTAGGATTACTACATTTAGATTAATGTTAGCATTCGCGAATCAAAATGATTTACTTATACATCACATGGACGTTAAGACGGCCTTTTTAAATGGTATTTTAAAAGAAGACATTTACATGCAAGTACCAGAAGGCATTTTATCAAAATCTAATGAAGTATGTAAATTGAATAAAACGCTTTACGGCTTAAAACAATCATCAAGATGCTGGTATGAACGTTTCGATCATGCAATCAAAGATTTTGGTTTTGAAAGTTCAAAAGTTGACCCATGTTTGTACATATTAAATAAAAATTCTATTAATGATAATGTATATATAGTTTTATATGTCGATGATTTAATAATAATAACAAAATGTATCGATAAAATGAACCATATTAAAAGATGTTTGATGCAAAAATTTGAGATGACTGATTTGCTAGACATCAAATTGTTTTTGGGCATAAGAATAGAAAGAACCAAAGATAAAATAACTTTGGACCAATCAACATATCTACAAAATGTTTTAAACAAATTTTCAATGAGTGATTGCAATAATTCAAAATCACCTTTTCCAAGTAAAATCAATTATGAAGCATTGAATAGTGACATACACTATAACGCTCCTTGCAGGAACGTCATTGGCTGTCTAATGTATGCAATGCTTTGTACACGGCCAGACTTGTGCGCCGCTATTAGTATACTTAGTAGATATCAAAGCAAAAACAATGAAGAGCTATGGAAATGTTTAAAACATCTTATGAGATATGTTAAAGGGACTATGAATTTAAAATTAACTTATACCAAATGTGATAATGGGCAATTAATATCTGGTTTCGCGGACTCTGATTGGGGAGGCGACGTAATAGACAGAAAAAGTACAACAGGGTATTTATTTCAAATGTTTGACAACTGTACAATTTCGTGGAGCACACGGAAACAGAATACAGTCGCCGTCTCTTCAACAGAGGCCGAATACATGGCTTTATTTGAGGCTGTAAGAGAGGCTATTTGGATAAGGTCATTACTTAATAGTATATACATCAATGTAACTAAGCCTATCATTATATATGAAGACAACAATAGTTGCATTAGCATTGCTAATAATCCCACAAATCACAAAAAGTCTAAACATATAGACATTAAATATCATTTTATACGTGAACAAATCAGTAACAATGTGATAATGCTAGAACATATTTCCACAGGAAACCAACTAGCAGACATGTTCACGAAGGTGATACCTATGACCAAGTTCCATGATTTACGGATTAGATTGAATTTAATATGACTTTGTTATGATTGCCTAACAAGAATAATCAAATTATGTACATTTGTATTGTATAATACTTAATTAAAATTGTATTTGTATTATAGGATACTATACTTTAGTTTTTGAGGGGGACTGTTGGAATGATACAAAAACTCAAGTCCACCATTCACTCACTCACTAAGTATATAAATATGTAATCATTCATTCGATCAATTACCGTTCATTCAAATCTTTTATTCTTTTTCTCATTCATTCTAATACAGAGCGCTGTGCTGTACACATGTTTTTCATTACGTTATCCCAAACCTCCAACATGCATAACCTCCTCCTTTTTGAAATCAGTTAAAAATAGGTAAGTAGGTAGGTACTTTATAGTAATTTTTAGAGAGCAGAACTGCTGCTTATACTCATACCTCAATGTGCGGAATTGCAGATTTTTTTATTCGCCGCAAACCTTTCATTGTGATATACTTGTCCGACTCCACAAAATGATCTGAGCAAACAACATTTGCATCATTCGCCTTCAAAAATTCCTCGCCTCTCTCTTGTGCTACAATTTTCCTCCACCTTTCTCTATGCACTTCATTTTGAGGAAAACTAAAATATAAGTAGAAAATGATTATACTTCATTATAATTTAGGGTTTGAATTAACAGTCAAACTATCGCACACGTTTCCCAGTAACACATACACACATACATGACATACGTATACACATCCAGGAAATCAAAACTTCACACAAAAACACATAAAATTCTAGAAATAAAAAAATAGGGTGATGGCAACTCCACTACACTTTTGTTCTATGTTCTGTTGTTTATCTGTTTCGTTTTACTGATAAGCTTTCCTGTGCGTGTGACAAAGACAAGGCATATGTCAATGTTGTGGAATTCTGACAACGTTAATCTTTTAATTAGCAATTTAGAAATGGCTTTAAAATTAATTTAAATCAATATTTCTCTCTGATTCTTAGAATTTAATAGAAAAAACAACAGATACTCACCGAAAGTATGATATTCCATTAGATTTGTTCCGTTTTTTCGAGTGATTTTTGCACTTTTTAAAGACGCACGTGGGCATCGTTACGCTTGCATTGACAACAACGTTCTGAGAAAAAAGTCGACCACTTTTATCAAAGTGGAGCTCATTTGGCTCGGACATATTCGGGCGCGCGACTGTGCATCTACAGTTATAATTGATCAAAGTGGTTTTCGAAAGATTTAACCAATGCGATATAGTATAAGTATTTAAATAATTATTTATTGAAAATTATTGTGGCTAATAAAATCTAAACACTAGCTGGCCCCGCAAACGTTATTCTGCAATTTAAATTATCAAAGAAATCGATCTTAATTGGGGTAGGAGGATGAAAAATACTTTACGACTTCACCTACCATATATAAAAAATTAAATATTAAAATCAGTCGAGCCGTTTCGGGGGAGTGCTATCAAACACCGTGACACGAGATTTTAATATTAAATGATGTGACTCTCGTTTAGACATGAAATTAGTGTAAAATAAAGCTCAATATTCTTAATGTTTTTTTTTTCAGGGTTACAAAGTGCCTCCTGGTTTTTGTTTGACTACTAAAGCTCTGGATAAGCACCTCGAAATGAATCCAAATCTCAAAGAAGCTATTCTTAAAATTGAGGCAGCTGCTGAAAATTACGACGAGGCACACTTCAAACAAACTTGCACTAGGTAGACTGGAAACGATTTAAAAATTAAAGAACGACCAACGATCTTTTTTCTTATTTTTTATATTGTTTGTCACAGGACAGCAGAATTGTTCAGCATCACAGAAATATTAGGAGATGTAAAGGAAGAAATTTTACAGCAGCTCACTGAATTGAAGGCTAAAGCTTTGGAACAAGGGTTAGGCCCTGAACTACGCTTTGCAGTTAGGTCTTCAGGTACGTATGAGCCTGGCAATTGTTACAAATTTAACTTAGGTAAATTGTAACTCCAGTAAGTTACTTAAAGAATTTTTCCACAAACGCTTCCACGATACCACGGGGTCAAGCAACTGTCGATACAGTTAAATGCTTGAACTACAGGTGGTTTTCGATATATTAATTAACACATTGTGGAAAGCCGTGTGGCCTAGAGGTTTGACATAAAGGGTCTCTCAAGCAGAGGGTCGTACGTTCGCACCTCTTGATTACATTTGAGATTTGCCATAAACTTTTTGGTGAAGGAAAACATTAAATAGAAGTAATTCAATGGTGTGTGAAATTAAGCTTTGGGTCCGCGTGGGAACTACGGACCAAGCCCTCTTACTCTGAGGAGAGGACTGGAGTAGCCGTATATAGGCATGGTTGGATGGTGATGATGACGATGATATTTTTTCTGACAGCGGTGGGAGAGGACAGCGAAGCCCTATCCGCGGCGGGACAGAACGAGACAGTCCTGGGATGCGCGGCGGAAGACGTGTTACGTGGTGTACAGAAATGCTGGGGCTCCATGTTTGCGTTCACCAGTGCCTCCTACCGCAGGTTTCTATTACGTGAAGTCAATTAGAAAGAATACAACATTTTTCAACCTCTATTTATTATTATTGATTTTCTAGACTTTGCCGCCATTTCTCTTGATATGCATATGCTAAAATTTAGATAGTTAAGTGGTAACTTTGAAGCGCTCGTGCCTAAGATACCACGTTCCCAAAATACCAGTTTTTTCAAAATACTACATTACGTTTCCAGCTTACCAGGTTCTCGTTGCACCACATCACAAAATAGAAAATTACTCAAGGAAGTGTTTTTTTGGTGGAATGTCTTATTTCGGACTTCTTGCGTAAACAGGTAATGTACTTAGTGTTTTGAAAAATGTGGTATTTTGGAAACGTGGAACCATCCATGTCATTAAAATCGATGTCATGGTTCCTTACAACAGATCTTTCTAAATCTTACAGTTTCAGAGTTACCCAAATTGACTAACCTAAATGGGCCACCTCGTATAGTTTAGAGGCCATATTGTCAAACGCGCGGACGCTTCACTATTTCTTTCTGTCAAACGGTATAAGATGAACAGAAAGAGATGATGAGAGCGATAGCGCCTGCGTGTTAGGCGCAAGCCACACAGAAGAGCCGTGGGACGGGGGCGCGTCCCAAACACGGCGCCCCTTGAAACAGCTTTCAAAGTAATTGTATAGAAGCGTCGCGATTCAAAGCAGACAGAAGAGAGGAGGCCGCGTCTCCGCCTCTCGCGACGCTTCTATACATTTAGTATAAAAACTGATTAATGGGGCGCCGCGACTGCGACCCGTCCCACATCTCTTCTGTGTGGCTTGCGCCTTAGACAATACTGGCTCAGGTCGTTTAGGTTCACTTCGTCCACATTCCATTTCGTTCACATTGCTACTTCGTCCACAATCCCACTTCGTCGACATTCCCATTTCGTCCTTTTCCCACTTCGTCCACATTCCCACTTAGTCAACATTCCCATTTCGTCAATATTCCCACTTCGTCCACATTCCCACTTAGTCAAAATTCCTAGCCGATTTTAATGCGGTTTTCGCTATCACTTAGCTTAATTCTCAGGGAAGATTTTATTTTGTGATTTAGGTATTCATGTTAAGAGAAAAATACTTGCTAAGCACAGTGCGGGTCAATACTATTCAGATACACTATCAATTTCGTTACTATTTTGTAACGAAATGAGAATGTGGACGAAATGGGAATGTTGACTAAGTGGGAATGTGGACGAAGTGGGAATGTGGACGAAATGGGAATGTGGACAAAATAGGGAGTGAATGAATTGGGAATTGATTGTGGACGAAATGGGATTGCTGACGAACTAGGAAGTTGACACAATGGGAATGTGGACGAAGTGAACCTAAACGGTTCATGTAGCAAATTGTGGTGTGTCGCAGGCAAAACGGACAGCAATGCTTGTGCGGTGGCGGCGTGGTGGTGCAAGCGCTAGTGCGGCCGCGCGCCGCCGGCGTCATGTTCACGCGACACCCCGCCGCCGGGGACCCTAGGCGTCTGCTAATCACGGCCAACTACGGCTTGGGCGAGGTCAGTTACTTATACTTTACAAGTATGCATACTTCTTGTAGATGCGGTTCAGAGGATCATATTTATACATCTGGTTTGAAGGACTATTTCTAAAAGTCCGATTCGAAGGACCATTTTTTCTTACTGATTTCATTTCTGTTCCTTTGTTTCTCTTTATTCATTGAATCAATTCTTTTATCTGCTTGTAGGACTTACGTGAGGTAATCTCGGATGAGTATGAAATCCAAAGTCACTTTTTATAATAGTTTATTACTATTTGTACAGCACAGAAGGAGTGATTGAAGAAGCACACACAAGGAGAAACAGTTCGAAAGAATAGAAAGCGTATCACAACAAGTATAACAATAAAATCAATAAATAAATTAGCGAGCCGCGAGAGTAAAACAATGCACGGGTAGGCGTTCGTATTAACTCTCTGACGGAGTACGGTAGATCGACTCCGTGCGCGCTACGTCACGCGCCTGTTGCGCGTGCGCAGCCGACGGACTGCATTCGATTGCGCGGTTGCATTGTACCGCGACCAGTTAGCACGTCAACGATAATCGGTGACGATGATGATGATGATGACTCATGTTAAAGTACTTAGATAATTATAGTGTGTTAGTGTTACTAAGTGTTTATGTTTTAGGCTAAGTAATTATTATTATTGTAGTGTTAAGTATTTGTAAATAATTAGATTATAAGTTAGTTGATAGTATTATGATAAAATGTAAGTTTGTAATGTATTATTAAATGTAAGTAGCCTACATCACTCCCCTCCAGAGACCTGGTTAGGGGCGATAATAATTCGGGAAACGCACTTGCCTTCCCGAGCGTGTAGTTCTAAGTACCTTTCCTGGATCATGGTCGTATGTACATTCTGGTTTTGTGTTTTGCGGCACCTTAGCTACTTTAGTACTTATAGTGGTGGGAGGTACTATGGGGGATTGGGTAGCTAAAGGGCAATCATCGGCCAAGCGGTAGGCCGGTTTTAGACGGTCAATAGTCACAGTGACTATTTTACCTTTTACCGGAAGTTTAAAATATTTCTCGCTTCTCTCCAAGACTTTGTGTGGGCCAGAATATACGGGCGTTAGAGGGGCTCGTGAAGCGTCATCGCGAAGGAAGACGTATTCAGCGGTTGCCAGTTCTTTAAACACAAAAATCTTTTTGTTGCCGTGATGGGAGGTGGGAACCGGTTTAATTTTTGAGGCGAATGAGCGTAACCTCGCGGTAAAATCTGTCATGTCAGTGGTACCGGGTATGCTAGGATCGAAAAATTCTCCACAAAGGCGTAACGGTTCACCGTATAGTAATTCAGCAGGAGAGGCTTGCAAGTCTTCTTTGAAGGCGCATCTTATGCCTAGGAGGACTTGACGTAGCGCGCACGGAGTCGATCTACCGTACTCCGTCAGAGAGTTAATACGAACGCCTACCCGTGCATTGTTTTACTCTCGCGGCTCGCTAATTTATTTATTGATTTTATTGTTATACTTGTTGTGATACGCTTTCTATTCTTTCGAACTGTTTCTCCTTGTGTGTGCTTCTTCAATCACTCCTTCTGTGCTGTACAAATAGTAATAAACTATTATAAAAAGTGACTTTGGATTTCATACTCATCCGAGATTACCTCACGTAAGTCCTACACTGGTGACCCCAGGGAGAACACTACTCTAGACGAAGAGCACCGGGAGAACCGTACGTAACCAACAAGTTCCCACTATGCCGAATCCTGAGCAAGGAAACCAACCAAACGGAAATCAAGGCGACCGTGGTGAAGAGCAAAGTGGTGGGCGCGTTTCCACTACACCATCGTCATCGGATATTTTTAAAGTCGGAGTGCGCGGAGTGTATCAGAAGGTTGCGTGTTCAAATCACGTCGGGGTCACCAGTGTAGGACTTACGTGAGGTAATCTCGGATGAGTATGAAATCCAAAGTCACTTTTTATAATAGTTTATTACTATTTGTACAGCACAGAAGGAGTGATTGAAGAAGCACACACAAGGAGAAACAGTTCGAAAGAATAGAAAGCGTATCACAACAAGTATAACAATAAAATCAATAAATAAATTAGCGAGCCGCGAGAGTAAAACAATGCACGGGTAGGCGTTCGTATTAACTCTCTGACGGAGTACGGTAGATCGACTCCGTGCGCGCTACGTCACGCGCCTGTTGCGCGTGCGCAGCCGACGGACTGCATTCGATTGCGCGGTTGCATTGTACCGCGACCAGTTAGCACGTCAACGATAATCGGTGACGATGATGATGATGATGACTCATGTTAAAGTACTTAGATAATTATAGTGTGTTAGTGTTACTAAGTGTTTATGTTTTAGGCTAAGTAATTATTATTATTGTAGTGTTAAGTATTTGTAAATAATTAGATTATAAGTTAGTTGATAGTATTATGATAAAATGTAAGTTTGTAATGTATTATTAAATGTAAGTAGCCTACATGCTGTTACGTTATCCAAACCATGTTGTAACGACTCGGAATTTGTAAGAACTCAAGCTCCTAAGGCACAGGTTCACACCTAGTTTAGGAGTCGAAAGCTTCAACCACAGTGTATCCGACCCGTTTTACCCGTTTGTACTAATTATTTCCTCATGTAACCCTCTGTCTGATGTAGGTACAATATACATAAATATTTTTTTAAATTGTTAAATCTGGTTCGAAGGACCAACTTCTTAGTAAGTTGGGAGAAGCCAATACCATAGGATTGGTATCTGTTATATTGTTCAAGTTTGTGCTTGTAATACGTTATTTAGATAAATTATTAATTGTTTCAGAGTGTAGTGTCTGGCTCAGTGGAACCCGACACGATAATCGTGTCTCGCGACGGCGAAAGTCTCACCATATCTAGCATTGAGCTTGGGTCCAAAACGCAGCGCGTGTCTGCTGTAGGAGATGGTAAATGATAATAATAAAATATAACACGCATTTATTACAGACTAAGCACTTTTTTAGACTACACTGTCGTCCATTCTTCATGTGCATACTTACCAAGTTTCGAGACAATCCGGATACCACAATGTTTACAAGTGTGCCAAACATGCTACGAGCTACATATTTACTACGAATATAAAAACGTGAAAGCTTGTAGAAAGTTTCTTATAAGGTCATAACATAAAAATAAAAAAAATATTCCCAAGGATAAGTACTTAAGTACAATCTGGTTGATTGCCACAACTAAATAGACTACACTACAGTACAGCTCGGAGTATTATTATTGGTGATGGTAGTTCCGCAATCAAAACCAGATGTGTTTGCGTTGTGTTGTGTACTTTACATGGAGGGCAGGAAAACTAATCGCATGACTACAAATTCAACACAAGTTCGACTATTTTGAATAGCTAGACTGGACTACTTCGCAGAGGAACTAATTAAGTTTATCCACTTTATTTTAAAAATCGACTTCCGCCAAGCAACTCGTGTTGCTTGGCGGAGGTCGATTTTTAAAATCAAGTGGATAAACTTAATTAGTTCATGTACATGAATCTACGGTACTACAGTATTTTATACAGTGTTGAAAAAGGAAGCCAAAATTATCTCATTAAAAAAAAGCCCATAAAGTGGGAAAACACTAGAACACACGACAACATAAACAGAAAACTACACAGTCGTTAGATATTCTGTGTATAAAATATGCACGATTTTGTCAGGTGTCACTATGGAGGAGGTTCCTGAGACAGAGCGCGGGGTACCGTGTATGTCTGAGAGCGAAGCGCAACGATTAGCCAAACTAGGAGTGACGCAGGAGGAGCTGTGGGGCGCAGGGAGGGACATCGAGTGGGCGATCTGTAAGGTCTGTATCAAGATCTGTATCTTTATAAAAAGGATATCAGTGTCTGAAATTGCATAAGTGTCATACACAGCATAAGAAACAAAATATGTGTCCTTTAAACTTTAAACTTTATTTAAGCTCTGTAAACCAGATTAATTTTTAATTAACTACAAAATTAGTTTTTTACAAAACAATACACTAGTTTACCACGCATTACGCATTCATTGAATTGAATAGTTGATTTTATCTTTTAAATGGTGCAGCTAGGAAACTAGTGTCTTAGAAAAATTAGTAGGTATATCGTCGATGTAACTGCAATATCGCGTAACCAACAATTGCTAAAGCCGCGTAACTGATTCGTGGCAATTTTTCAGGAGAGCATTAAAATTTATTATTTTAGTGTTTATTGATGCCAAATTTACCCAAATTTAAATTTGACACATTTTGTTAACCTTTTTAACGCCAGTGTCGGCTATCAGACAACAATACGGTAATACAAAAATCAACCTACCCGCATCCGCATTTTATGAATTAATTTTGTTCGTGACAAAAACGGTGTGTGGCGTTCAAAAGGTTACGCGGCATTGCAGTTTCATCGACGATATTTCCGTCCAGTGGTCTGCTATGTGCCGACAATGACGACAAATGCCACATAATATTCCAGGACGACATCTACCTTTTGCAAGCGCGCCCCATCACCTCCCTGGAGCGCTGGACGGAGGAAGAGCTACTACATGAACTTGATTTCCCCATCATGTCGGATGACGAACTACTCACGTTCGCAAATATTGGCGAGGTAAGTGCATCTCGTTTAGAATCCAGTGTCAACTCTTTTTAGTTCTTGGTAATGCCAAAAACGTAAAGAACTTAAACATACTTTAACCTCTAGCGGCCTAACGTCCCATATAGGTATAGGACATATTGCAATATTACATCGAATTCAATCATCAGTGACATAAAGTTTAAAGTTATTTTATTACCTACAACAGAGTTTAACGTTGGGCCGCTAGAGGATAACATACATTACGTAACTGAACGAAGAGCAAAGCTAGGCTGATACCTGGTTGATGGGAAAGTGGGGTAAAGGTATGATGGAATGGCATGTTTATTTATTAATTTTTAGTAATTTTTCGTTTAGGAAGTCTAAAATTAGATCAAATATTAAAAAACTTTAGATTGCCTGAACGAAAAAAAGTACTTAGGTACTAAAAATTCGTAAAAAATTATGCCATTGCTTGCATCATACTCCACCATCATCATACTATACCATACTCCATCATACTAACCAGGTATCAGCTTAAATTTGCTCTTCGTTCAGTTGCATACTGTATATGGGTGAATCATAACATAACTTCATAATCAAATGGTCTTAGGACATGTCAAGTAGACTAAGAGAATATGATAAGCTATGATAAGTAATGGAAATTAAATTTAATGGTGTCTGTTCTCATATTTAAATCGACAAGTTTAACTCTAACTGTCACACACTTATGTGTCACTTTATCCTAAATCTCTTACTCTTACATTATTCTTATCGGCCCCATTCCCTTACGTTCCGTTTGCATACATATTTTTATCGGTTCCGATCTTTAGAAGGCAATTGAACCCTTAGTTGATACTTTTGGAACCTTGTTTATCTATCACAAGCGTTTTAAAATCTGCTGCCAAACACGATGTCGCCCATCTAATTTGACTTGTTACTTCTTTATTTCTCGTATTTACTTGTACTGTGTGGTGAAAGGTTCTGCCAAAGCCGCTGTCGCCGCTGAGTTACGACCTGGTGCAGCGGCCGCTGCAGAAGTCTATCGACGCCATGATCGGCAGCAATAACGAAGGTTACGACGGGTCTATCATCACGACGCACGCGCGCTGCGCCATGGCATTGTACAACGTAAGACAAACAGTGATATTAGTAAAATATTGATAGTTCGTGGTCCCTGTTTTGTGTACCACCTTCATAGAATTAGACGTACAGGTAGTAACAAATTAAGTATTAGGAGGAGGGGCCGACGGAGCTCCTATTTCTGAGCGGTTAGGCCTGACGCAACAAAAGCTAACCTGCCTTTTTTGGGCAGTGAGATCAGATCTATAAGAGTTTTAGCTATTAGTAGCTTTTCAACTGCTATCAGTAGGTATTCTGTCATATTATACTGAAGAAATGAGCGGAAGGTGCTCATTTCTTTAATATAATGCAACAAGAAACTGATAGCAGTTGAAACATTGTAGAACTAGCCTTTAAACGATGACACCATGAACCCTTCATTGACATCAATAATTTCTAGTTAAACGTTCAGTTTTGTGAAAAGTGAAGAATAAAAGCAAATAATTTTTTAAAAAGTTTATTCTTTTTACAGTCAATATACCGGCGTGTGTCAAAAGAAATCGACCTGGGCATCCGAATGATAGAGATGGCAGTTCACGGGCATAAAGTAGCTGACGACCACATTATCAGCGTAGCGTTGCATCGCCGCCAACCACAGTGGATGGACAAGATTGAAATGATCGGTAGCATGGTCAAGGTACTTTCATTGTAGTCGCGTTGCCGAAGAGATGAACTCTAGCCACGATAATATATTTTTTAGCCAAAGACTTAACCAAAGTTCTTGCTTCTGATCATCATCTCATGATCTTCAGCATTGTATATGTTCTAACGCAGGGGGTTTGATTGAATCTTACGCGGATCTAGTACGAATCGGGAACTTCGACCGTACACTATGACTCCCTATTCTGCTTGAAAAGCGATAATATCAAACTACCTACCATTGGCTCGTGCGCAAGAATTGTCGTCGTACAATAATTTCACTTGTACGCATGTAAACTTGGTTATTAATAAAGCGAAACAACCTAAATAGCTAAGCGACATCAATTAACCTCTTATTCTTCAAATTGTCTGTTTTCAGGGCCTCTTCTTTACCAAATGGTACATGAACGATACAATCGGACAGGTCGACCGCATGACCATAGATTCGTTCGAGGCTGACAACGCGGTGGCTTACATCAAAGAGTTAGTGGCGCTGGACAATCATGTCCAACGAATTTCCTTTAACCATATGAGCACGAGTTCGTCTAGCACTGCTAGCCAGTTTATTGCCATGACCGTTTTGTTGGAGGGGGCGCAAGGTATCGCCGTACAAGTTTTTATTGTATTTGAATCTAACCAATCATTAATCTTATTATCCCCTTGGTATAAGTAAACAATTGACTGCGCAAAGCTTCACAGAGTTGCCCGAAGTAAGAGTGTCAACGAAATTCTTGGCTCCTTCTTTTTATTCGCTTCGCGTGAAACTTTTTTTTTATTCCCAATGAAAGAAAGGCATTTTTTATTACGAGTCACGTTCCTTGCAGACTTTTCCACCGAACAATGTAACGAAATCAGTCTGATACTCAATTCCGGGGACGTGTTGTCCGCCGAAGTACCGCAATACCTGGACACCTTTGCCCGCAAGATCGTAGATTCTGGGAAAGCCGACGATTTCAGAGCACAAAGCCCAAATAATGCCCTCGAATGGCTGAAGGTAAACCTGTCTGCAATATACCAGGAGGTCGTAGACTTTTTGGAAAAACACGGGCATCGATGCGTTATGGAGGTAAGTAAGGGATAAATTATGCGAGTCAAAAATTTACTTGCATAGGTACTTTCAACAAAAACTTGCGCTAACCACCAAGAACTTTGTGCATGCTTTTTAGACCAATAGATTAAATTGTCTATCCGCCACATTTCAAAGACATAATATAATATTCACGATCAGGTGAAAAACGAAAAGTGCCTCAATAAAAAATAAGATGGATAGCTATCTCCACAATTTGGCTAAAATTTCATCGTAATTTATAGTTTTAGGTAGTAAATATATGTATAGTACTAAAGTTCATATAAAATGTTAACTCGATGATTTGCAGTTCGATATAGCCGAGAAGCCCTGGGTAATCAAGCCTGACGACCTTATGAGTGTACTCCAAAACATGCGACCCACTAAGGCACAAATCCGACAAACCAGGACTGACAGGGAAATCATAGATTCACTCAAAACACCTCAAAAATCATTTACAAGGTAAAACGATGTCTACATCCGTTCCCGACTATAATACACGTCTTCTTGTTAATGAACTGAAACACCAAGCGTTATAAGCGTTAGGGTCTGAGTCCACCAAGCTTAACTGCCCAGAAGCGTTATATTCATCAGTGTAAATTTTGTACAAGTAATCCTGCATCATGCCTGCCTGCCATAAGTATAACACTGTAACATAGCCTGCCATGTTCCGAATGCCTATCTCTGCTCCTGTGCTTTATTTTCTTGAAGGCCAGTACCTTGCCCAAGATTTCACTGAAATCCATAGGTTTACTGACACAACATGATTATACACACATGTTAATCTGTTCCATATAAATACTTAACAAGAGGCTGCCAAACCCCAATGCCGATGTTACATGTATTTTTCCAGTGCCGCCTTACATATACTTGTGATCCTACCGGCGGGATTCACAGAGGTGATTACGTTACTTAGAGTGCTATGTGCATAGGCAGCTTAATCAAATCTTAAACTGGTCAAGCATAATTTTGACCCCACTGACGGATCTCATGAATGGCGCATGGATAATGAACGAAACACTGATCTTGCCGACTGAATTCATGGCAGCCAACTTAAGTGTGTCAATCGCGCTTTAACTTGTATTGTAAGTAAATATTTATAATACACCCACATCTCTATTGCAGGACGATGCTAGGCTGGCTTCTACCCCTTTGCCGTCGCACGGTGCGTCACCGAGAGAGCACGAAGGCTCACCTAATCCTGGGCATCCATAAAATACGGCTGGCCGTGAATGGAATGGCGCGCCTGCTGGTTAAACAGTGGTATCTTCCACATCCCGATCTTGTTTATTACTTCAGGGTAAAAGAGCTGCTGGAGTTCATTAAAACTAGGAACCCAGAATTATTGAAGAAGTAAGTTAAAAACAATATCATGTAGTTATGTTACCATTGTAGGTAACTATGAGGCCATAACAGAAGTGGCTGTCTAACTACCTCCAGTACCACCAGACCACTATGTCTAGAAATCGAAATGTGTTTAGAGTAGAGAGTTTCATCCTTGTACCCTTACTTACTTACTTAGTCCGCTAGCTCAGCGACCCGAAGTGAACCCTCCGCTTCCGATATTAGTTGCCGCCAACGTGCTCTGTTCTCTGCGATTTTCTCCCAGTTTTGTGCGTGCAGAGCCCGTAAATACTTCGTCTTTCCAGTATGACGACCGCCAGGTCGTCCTTTGTCTCTCTTCACCGCCCTACTGGCATTTTCTCAAGATGTCATAGCCATAACTCAGACTTACTGTAAATACTAAATCATCTGATTCCAGAGCCACGCAGCGCTACCAATATTACCCGCAATGGGCCAAGTTCAAATTCGCGGAGCTCAACACTGGCTGGTTAAAGCCGCTCCAAGCGAAGGGGCCCGCCGTCACGAGCGGCGATGCGCGGATAGAGGCCACGTCGGTGTGTGGCGGGGAGACCATCGCGAGGGCGTGTGTCGTTAAAGATCTTTCTGAGGTAAGTAACTTTAGATTGGCCATTCTACGGTTCTCTAGTAGCGAAGTTCCAACACCGGCTGATTCGGGTTGATCCAAATTAAGGAACCGTTCGTTGCGAGCGGCAACGCGTTGATAGAGTCGCCCGTTTCTTAAATATCAAAATTGCAAAATACTAAATTGCCGACTTACCCTATTTCTAAAATACCAAATTCCCAAAATACCAGACTTTCCTGTCACCGTGTTTACCTCTATATCGGATTGCCAAAAAGCGTGTACCAGATAATGAAATCACCAGTCTCGTCAGGCAGGCCGTGGTCATCGTGGGGAGGCCAGGGGGTCGTGTTTTATGAGCCTGGTGATTTAACTATATGGTATTATGGAAATTCGGTTTTGAATGGAACATGGTGTATTGGAGTGTGTAATACGAGATATAACAACTTATTATCTAATATTCATAATATATACGCTCACTTTATATAAACTCGTTTAGTATAACGTTCACTGGATATAATGAACGAAAAGTATAATTATAAAATATCTAATTTTGTAATGTATAACGTTGTTTATATATAATATCAATTGATATAACGATCAAAGCGTATAATGTTCATAACACCTAAGATTTAAAACGTATAAATTCATTAAAAACTTTAATGCAAGCAAACAATCAAGCAATCCATTCATTTCTTCCGCTCTGTTACAAAAAAAAAACCTAACATCGAAGGCTAAGGCGGGAGCTACGCTACGCTTCGCTCCCGCCTTAGCCTTCTGAACCTAACCTATCCAAGTCGCTTCTGCCCCGAAAAGTCTTGCTCGCTCGCTTCGCTCGCTCGCGCCACTTAATTTTACATTTACACATATTATTATATATCATGACTGTTATACCTAATGTTTGTTATGTTAAAAGAAATTAGTCCATATTAATCTTATACCAATTGAAGTTATATAAAAATAACGTTATATAATTTAAGCGTTATAGGTTTAAAAATTATACTTTTTGTTGTTATAGCTAACGTTCATTATATCACCTGAACGTTATTAAAATGAAAATAGATATTTTGTAGTTATATCTCGTGGGACGCACCCCTTTTTTTTAGAGAAAAACACGGTGACAGGAAAGTCTGGTATTCTGGGAATTTGGTATTTTAGAAATAGGGTAAGTCGGCAATCTAGTATTTTGCAATTCTGCTATTTAGGGAACGAGCGGATAGATGCCACGTGGACTTGTAGCAGGAAGACCATTATGAGGGTTTCGACTTGTGTCCTGACCTGTGGGTTTTGTTCAATCACAATGGCTGTCACGACTAGATGACTGTGGCGGTCTAGTGGTTAAAACTTTTCAGTCTGGGTAACGGCGTTGCCATATTAAAATGTCTGTGTTTATTGCCTGTAGTCGAACCTCGTAATAATGCGCAATATTAATAAGCAGTATTTTTTTCTAGGTTGGTCAGCTGCAACAAGGAGACATTTTGATAACACATTCTACTGACATTGGATGGTCGCCCTACTTCCCTCTGGTAACTGGAATCGTCACAGAACTTGGAGGCCTCATTTCACACGGTAAGTACTTTGATTTCTCACCATAGATAGGCATTCAAAATTATGTGTGTTATATGTTTATTTTTTCTATGCAAAACTTTATTCCAGTATTTTCTTACACAAAGAAATGATAACCGCTCGTTCCCTAAATATAGAAGTCGGCAATCTAGTATTTTGAAATTCTGATATTTAGGGAACGAGCGATGTTAACATAATGTATTTTTCACCTCAGCACCTCAAACAGCCAGGTTTTGCTACTAAAAAACAGTGAGCAAAATCCGATTTTGCTCACTGCGTGAGACAAAGTAGCTTTTTAATTATTTTTTTTAAATGTCTAGGACAATGCCATCATTCATCCTTCCCATGTGCTGAATTCGAAAGATTTCAACTTCAGTTTGATCTGTCACTTTAATTTCGATACGTAAAGAGCGAGAGATAAGATCAAATCGATTCTAAGTTCGATTTCAAATTCTATACCTAGTAGGCCTAAAAAATAAACGAACGATTGAACGTTCGGATACTCATAATACGTACTTAACCTTAAAATTGTAATTGGTCTGTTAAGGTTTTAAATTTAATTATGGTACTTTATTAATAATTGGATTATATTTTTATATAAGTAACCAAATATTAAAAATGTTGTAGAAAAATACAAAGTTTAACATGTATCTATATAATTATTAATAATTTTAACAATCTTGAACATCGTGATAAATATCGGGCGCAGTATCGGAACGCATCTTTAAAAAATAGCGGGATTCAAATTTTAATTCTTTTCTTCTTCTGTTTCGCTAGCTGCTGAGTTCGATACCTAGAGTTTGACACACGATCAAAGGCAATTTGGAAATTATAGAATAGTAATAATTACTTATTTAATAAATTTTTGAATATGATATGAGTGAGTCCAGTGACGAAGTCAACAATTGAACACCAGACAAATTAAGGCAGTAATACAAAATGCAGATTTAAGTTTCTTACTTTAAAAGTCTCGCGAAAAATATTTAAAAGCTTATGATATTTTTAAGCATTGGAGACTAGCAAAGGGTGCAAACACTTTTTCGGATACTGTATTGTTATATAGGTACAATTGTGGAGTATTTACTCAATGTTTAAAACCACAACAAAGACAAAAAGACGACGTTTATATACCTTTAACAATTTATTATGTTCTCGCTGCTGAGGTGAAAAGTTGTATGTGTCACACGAGACCAAAGTTTTTTTGCATCTCGTGTATTTGAATCACTCGCGCACTCAGGATTCTAACTTAGAATCACTCGCTGACGCTCGTGATTCAATTGTAGACTCCTTCGCTGACTCGTGATTCAAAATCAACACTCGCAGTAAAAACCAACTTTGCTCTCTTGTTGCACAAATAACTATTATTTATTACTGTTTTGATTTCGATGAACGTAGTTTCTAATGATCTATCTACTTGAATCAAATGTTTACCATGACGATTTTTGGCTAGAGGCCAATTTTATTTTGTTTTTATGTTACTCAGGTGCAGTAATAGCGCGAGAATACGGCTTACCCTGCATAGTGGGCGCCACTAATGCGACAGACATATTCAAAACAGGAGACATGGTCCGGCTATCCGGGACAAAAGGAGTTGTGGAGCGAGTTGAACTAACTCCCGAAGAAAATGGCGAAAGTTAGCGTTTTTAATGTGATACATTTATTTAGTTCGTACTTAAATTTATAGTATTTTATTTTTACAAAGTTTTTTTTACGTATTTTTGTTTTAAATGATGATACTAATTTATTAAAGTGTACCGAGGGATTTTATAAATTGAAATAAAATAACAATTGAATAGAAAATTGTATATTTGTCCGAAATCCAACAAAAACTCGAAACAAAACATTCACGCAACGCTCATTACAAAAAACAATCTCACAAACATCGGTAATCATTGACCCAGTGCACATTTCACTGCACTTGCGAATAATACTGATATACTGCATTATTTTACTGAGCAATAATAAAAAAAAAGCCTTAAAAAATTCATAAGTAGGTACTCGCGTACTCTTCTGGCCATCACAAAAGCAATTAAACGTGAAATAAAGCGATTCGCCACTACATGACAATGAAATAAGCCAGCAAAAACAATTATTTGCTAGATTACATGAAATTTAAAAAAATAACTCTTCGAATAAGAACACTGCTCGCAACAATGAGTTAGACGACTTTTGACAACTTTTACTGCAGCTTCCCAGTGCCCTCTGAAGAGTGGACTATTGGGTGAGGACAAGTAGTTCATAGCAGTTGAAAGCAAAGGGTCGTCCGAAGATGACGACGTGGCAGCGGTTCGCGGGCGCGCGCACGGCGCCCACCAGGTGGGAGCCGCGGTACAGCACGCGGCCCACGTGCACGCCGGTCGCCACGCGCACCGCACGCGCGCCCACCTCGCCCGCACGCCACGCCACCCACGCCACGTTGGCGTTGCATAGCACCTACACAGAAAACTATTGTTTAATAATATTGCGCATGCGTTAATTAATAGGTACCTACATCCATGTGAATTATTGAAATGCAAAAAACTAACTCGTCGCACCATGGCTATATAGCTTAGGTAATCGATCAAGTAAGTGTTTTAATATTTTTTATGACAGTTCCTACGTCTATAAGAATAATAAGGCTGATTGTCACATTTGACTCGTAAGTATAGTCCGACTAGCTCGTGCGCGGCGCTCGGCGGAACCTTGTCGCAGGGAGCCTCTGCTGTCCTTAACGAGATTGTTTTTAATAAGTGCGGCAAACGCTGACTGCGACAGGGTTCTGCGGAGAGCCGCGCACGAGCTTGTCGGACTATAAATATGCCTTTAAAGTTTTAAGCCGTACGAATGTCATTGCACTTTAGGGTGGTAATGAAACTTCTTAAACTATACATAGTGTACAGTCAAAGGCATAAATATATGTACGTTATCATTACCAAGGCGTCAAAAATATCAATACAACATATACAACGCTAAACATAAGGTTAAGGTTTGCATATTTTTGACGCGATGGCTGCATAGATATTTATGCCTTCGACTGTACATCAAGGTGACGCCACACAGATGTGCCTTCACATGAGTTATATAGTCCGTCTCATTTGACCACCATCAACAGATTTGACATGAGTGCATGATTTGCTCCATTTATAATTCGGGGCGCCTATTACTTCACGGCAGCCACCCTCTCACCTGATACTTGGTGTAATGGTGCACTGCGCCGTCCACATACAGCACACAGCAGTGCCTCGAAGGCCTAAGCGCGGCGGGCAGCACGCGGCAACGGTGCGTGGTGCGGGCCACCCACAGCGCCTCGCCGTCGGCCACGCCCGCCGCCACCGCGCCGCTCGGCACAGCGCCGCACGCACTCACCACCCACACCGGGCCTTCCTTGGTCCACGTAGGCAACCAATCTATTGAATCCCATTAACAAAAAAAGAAAACCTTCAATTGCTTATTAACGCATTCGCATTCGCTGCCTGACTGGAGATTTCTTCAGGTATAATCCACAAACGCACATGTGTGTTCAAATGACTGCCAAACTGTGACAGCAGCACTAGGCGAAAATCACGAAAACGCATACAGGGAATGCGTTAAATACCGCTTTTCCTACCAAGCTGTCAGACCCGAAACTTAGCCGGGTACCGCAAATCCACTTGAGCGTTCAAATGATTGATTATTGCTACCTTACAGCACAGTGGAGACTTTCGTTAACCATTTGATAGGGGTCAAAACTATAATACAAATGCGGGAAAACTTCTTGCATACCTACTCAGACGCGAACTATTAGGTGAGAAAATAAAAATACTTTGCAGATTTTCGCCCCACATGCTCCAATGTGAACTAGAACAGACGATAATTTTACCTATTGCGTTAAAATTGACGTTAATGTTGACAAAAATACAGAGCAAGGTTTTCAAGGTTCCCTGGTTTGATTGTGCCGGCCTTTCCAGGGACCTGCTTATGTCAGCTTTACGTGTTCGATCTGGTCACATTCCACTGAATTGTTTTTTTAATTTAATGAGAGTCATGCAGTCACCCTTGTGTAGGGGTTGTAACAGAACCGAGGACTTTTTGCACTTCCTTCTGGAATGTGACCAGATTGGAGACGTTAGGAAGAAATATTTGGCTCATTTAAACTTGTATAATGGTGGTGTAAATGTAATTCTGAGTAAGCCGGTGTCGGATGATGCGGTACTGATATACAAATTCATCAGAAATGCTTTTATACAGAGACTCCATCTCTGAGTTAGGAAACAGTTAAGAGTGTTGTAGTTTTCTGTGGCTTCCCATGAGGCTGATATAGTCACATTAGGTGTACTCAAGCCTCGTTAAAATATTAGATTTAAAAAAAAATGTTGACAAAGTCGACTTTTTCAAAACTTGTCAGTCAGAAGAAAAACTGTGGTAAAAATCTTAAGGAGTTGTTAAGTGAGTTAGTCACCTTTAATGAGTGACATGTATTGGTATTCCCAGCAGATTTTGAGATGCATATTATACTTTAACCAATCTTCTGCGTACTCCTCCACCTTATTCTTGAAATAATTCCATCGCCTAAGGGTGAAGGAGAAAGTACTAATCAGGCACTAATTAATTGTTGTAATTGTTGAAAATTAATAGGTCCAATATTTCACATACGTATCGTTTGATGGGTTGTTTATATTTGTTGGAGATTGTAATGAATCGGTTTCCTTGACCTGTAAAAAGTTTCTATGAAAGCATTCCTGTAGATCAAGTACGACGCCTAGCAATAAGGGTAAGTAAACAGGATTCCACTACTTACGACGACGGATAGCCAATGTGTCCATCTATTGAACATGTTAATGATTTCCAACATCTCCTTCTGACATTCCATGTAAACCTCAGTCTTCACCGTTGCTCGAGTGGGAGAAACAATCTGCACACATCTCGTAAAACAACGGCATAGTAATATTAGAGTTTATAAGTTTACTTTAAATACAAAAATACTTACTCGTTTATCTTTATACCGTAAAGCGAGACGTAAAGTAAGTTGACGACTAAAGAGGTTATACTGTCGCCATTGAAGAGCTTCTGTAGCTATCCTCCTCCGGAAATTACTCCAGCTTTCATCTGTTATAATCAGAGTCATAAATTTTCTTTATGCTATGTAAATGGTTTTCGTAAAAATTAAACCAAGTATCGATTAAATTAGATAAGTAAGTATTTCTGTTTACCTGGAGAATCACAACTTGTGTGGTGATGTTCGAGAGCGCGGTCTATGGTTTCTTGTATCCAGTTACGCCACGCCTGTACATTCCACGTCAGGCTGACCATCATGGAATGCCAGTCGGACATCTGATCAGTGGATACGATAGGTGCTCCTGGAAAAAAAATAAAGTTACAGAGCCAACAGTAGGTACAAACCTAAATAGAGTAAAAATTTAGAAATATCTCTTACGGCAGCTGTATGCCTCTTTTACAGGCGAAGACGCATTTGCTAAGTCACTGCCCGATCCCAATCGATTGCGGGTTTCATCCCAATTAATCCGTGCATACATCATTGTGGGCGCGTGCCAGAACAAGCTCGAAGGTTTAATGTCACGCGAATCCTCCGAAGGGTTCGTGCTGCCGAGCGGCGTGTGGAAAGACAAGGGCGACGACTCGCGGGACCCCTGCTGCGCGTCTGCGGTACTGGGGCCCGGTTGCGGAAACTCCGCAGGGCAGACAGTTTCGGATGGATGAGGCGAGAAAATGGATGCAAACGAATGGGAAACAGTGAAGCGGCCATGCGACTCATCTGCAGGATCGCGAGAAGGGGCTCGCGGAAGCCGAGTCGGGCCGATGACGTACTGACGATCGCGGTCGTACGCCGTCGAGTATAGCATGTAGGCGGCGGGGTCGCAGCCGCTGGTGGGCTTCCGCGCGGGGCAGGGGGCCGAGGGAGCGACGCGGGAGCGCGTGGGGCAGGGCCGGATCGCTATGTCGGTGCCGGGTGCGGAGGCGTGCATGGAGCCGGGCGCCGTGGCCACGCGCTCGCCGGGCGCCAGGTCGGCCAGCGCTTGCGTCGACACGTGCCGCGAGCACGTGCAGCACGGCCGAGCCACGCGGCGCAGGATCTCGTCGCACCACAACTCGCACTGGACGAACACGCTCTTCATGCATTTGCACACTTTCGTCACGTCTGGAAGACGAGAGACAGGGTTATGCTGTACCTATCAGGAAGTACCTACTTAAGGTTTCAGACATCAATAAATATAAATATTAGAGTACTTACGTGGTTGTACAAGGTTAACAGCGAGGTACATAGTTGTTTCCGCAATAACATCTACGAATAATAAAAACCATTTTGAAATTGCTTGTGTATGATCAATGATCATAATCCCATAAAAATAATTCGTGAAAACGCCATAATCACAAGTCGATAGTTCTTGGCTGACAAAGATGGTTTAGATATGAATTTAATTATTACCATCCATCACATGCTTGTATTTTGCAGGAACATGTCCTTCCATGAGGTGATCTAACTTAATCTGAACTTTCCGCGCCACTACCGGATCAGCGCTAGCTACAATCAACTGGTCAGTATTCTTGCCACGCAGCCTGAAACAAAAAATGGAAATCCAAACTATTATTATCATAGATTGACTTTTGACTACATTTATTTATTATTATTATACTGCCGTCGTATTTATAAAAGGCACAACTGCAAACTTGCTCAAAAAAGAAACAGCATAAGTTTACAAAGAACAAGTGTGCACTTAGGCTTTTTCTGTTTCACTAAAAATGCTAGTTGTGCCCCTTTCTCTTACGACGGCAGTATAAATACCTACTGTTGTGCTTAAGGTGCATATCGAATCGACTGCGTGCGCGACTTGTGTTTTGGCTCGCGCTGTGTTTAGGCAGCAATGTAGTGGTTATTTTGTGCGCGGCAACCATGGACGTTTTAGTCATGCTCATGAGATACGAAGCTGTTGATAAATGGCTCCAAAGATATTGATTTGGGCCAAATAATCTAATTAAAGTACGACACTTGTCGTTATCCATGTTGCACCAACTGAAATAATACCTAGGTAAGAGAAATCCGTCCCAATCCAACTGCGCTGACACAACGCACTGAAACTCCTTTGCCGCGCCGCCAAAAACCGTGCGAAGTCGATGCGCTCTTTCGAATCGTACTTATTTTTTTTATTTTTTTTTTTTAAATTAATATCATGATAAGAAAAGATATGACAGTATAATTCCAGAATTCAACCCTTAATAAGGCCCCATCTACTGGCGCATACTACCACAGAATCAAAAGCAGATGTCGAATACATACCTACCTATACTTAGGTACCTGTCAAAGGATATTTTTAAAGCTAGTGTAGTATTTTCAATAATTACAAAGTAAAATTAACTTACACATACTATTATATTAGCACCGCATACCGATATATCAGTCACGGCGTGCAGAGCTAAATCTACCTACATGCATTTCTGTAGGGTTCAACTTCGCATTAGACATTCGATGTCATTGCGTATGAGTGATAGCTGTTGTATTTAACAGAGCGTTAAAAAAGTTAAGGGTTAAATTCGACTGCCAAACTTAACATGCGAGCGAAACCGCTGGTAAGCTAGTAGTAAATAGTGTAAACGGGAGTCGGTTGAGTGTCGATCGCGAACGGTTGTGTTTGAAGATCGCTATACCTTTGGTTTTCGATTTTTGTAGATTTATTTAATGTTTTCATTTATGTCATTCTGTAAATAGTTGCTATTCCTCTATTCCTTGGTGGTGGGAGTATTGGTAAGTGTTTTTGTGTGGTTTTGGTGATTAATCCCGTAGTTTAGTTTAGTTTTTTATTTTTCCTTGTTTGTGCGGGTAGTCTATGCCAGCATTCCCATGAGTGAGAATGCTAGCTTAGACGACCCTGGCGGGGGAGGAATTTCCCGCCCAGTGGTTGGGAAAAATATATCCCTAGCTGATCATGAAGAGTTTGAGAAAAGTCAGGCAGAACTTTCTTGGTCAATGATGGTTGGGAAAAAAAATAAAAGGAGGGCCCGTGAAAAGGAGCGTAATAAAAATAATCCCAGGGCGAATGAGCGGTCCCGTTCAAGGGGCGCGTTGTCCACGTCTTCCACAAGCTCTGATGAAAGTCGGAATCAACTTGACACGCAACTAGAATTAGCTCAAAGAACGTGTAATAAGGCTTCGATACCTTCTCCTACTCCCCCGGTTCACCTAATCACGGACCCTCCGACTGAACCTCAGACTCAAACCCCCATATCACCATTTACACCTGTCGGACGTGACCGTTACGCTGATCGAGATCAGGGACCTTTTGTGGTTCACGTACAAAGGCTAGAAACCGCCGCTGACTCTGGAACTATACTGCATCCCGTATCGTTTGGACTTTTTCTCCGAAAACGATTACGGGAATTTCCTAACGTTGTTGAAGGAAGTATGAGAAAAATTGGACGCAACAGAGTGTCTGTTAGCTTCCACTCTGCCGATGACGCGAACTCTTTTTTAAGCTCACCGACTTTAATACAGAATAAATATAAAGCTTTCGTACCCTCATTCAATGTGACTAGACTCGGCCTAGTCCGAGGAATCCCTTCCGATTGGTCCCCAGAAGAGGTCCTGGAACGCGTTCAGGTTCCTGAAAATTCCGGAGGCGCTCGCCCCATAAAAATTAGACGACTGAATTACAAAAAAAATAATACTGATGGCACATATTGCTGGCTACCGTCAGAAACGGTTGTAATCACATTCGATGGGCAAACCCTTCCAAATAGGCTCTTCATGTGCTTCAATTCACTTCCGGTAGAACAGTATAATCTACCGATAATACAATGCTTTCGTTGTTGTCGTTTTGGACACACAAAGGATAAGTGCCGCTCGCTTCCCAGGTGCTACCGGTGCGGTGATTCCCACACCGGAGATTCTTGTACTGTTGACTCTCAGGAGGGCTATTGTTGCAATTGTCCCCAGAGATTGGGTATGGGACACTTCGCCAATAGCAAAGCTTGCCCAGAATTTAACCGACAGGTAGCTATAAAAAAAACTATGGCTGACGAGCAAATTTCCTACTCAGAAGCATCAAGCCGACACATTAGGGTTCAACAGAAAACGTATGCCAACGTTACTTCCACGCCTACCCCTCAAGGATCCACGTCCCATAAAAAAACGGTATTCCGCAATCCCCGCTCCCCACCGACTTCTAGGAAAGGGTACGATAAAAAAGCCCATGAAGATATTATTAAACAGCCATTTATAACTTCAAAACCAGTTTTTACTGAAAGGCCTAGTGAAAAATCGAATGAAGTGCTTATAAATGAAATAATAAAAATGATTTCTTCCTGTGTCAAATTTCTGTCCCCATCTAGCCCTCTGGCAAATCCTTCTCTGTTATCCCACGTAGCACCCCTCATTTCATCGTTGGTATATTCCTTAAATAATGGATCAAGTCTTAATACAGTGGAATTGCCGCAGTATCACCAATAAAAAACATGACTTAACCTTTTTAATCAACAAATATAATCCTGTTTTAATAGCTGTATCAGAAATATGGCTTAAAACTGAAAATAATTTTAAATTACCTAGCTACGTGTCTCTGATGGACTGCCGGGCAGATGGACGAGCTGGATGTGCCTTGTTTGTCAGAGACCATTGTCCATTTACTGCCATTCCCGCTCCACGGCACAGTAGTAGCTGGCATTCAATTTGCGCCCGCGTGGAGGGAATCACTTTTTTATCCCTGTACATCCCAAGTCCATCCATTCAAATTCTTACTGAGTTAAGACATTTAATCACATCACTACCGCAACCCACTATTATCATGGGTGACTTTAATGTTCATCATACCCTGTGGGGTTGTGATAATAATGATTCACTGGGTGAGCTATTCCTAGAAGTCCTTGATTCGACTAATCTTTGTCTTTTAAACTCTGGATCCCCAACTTTACGTAATTTACCAAATCAGGCGTCTAGTGCAGTGGATTTATCTCTATGCTCCCCTACACTTGCTCCACAGATCACCTGGGAAGTCCTGGACAGCTCGTACGGGAGTGATCACTTCCCAATCCTTCTTAGTCTACAATCTTTTTCTTCATTAAGGCCACCCATTATTAAACCTCTTTTAATTTACAATATTAATGGAGCCGACTGGGATACGTATAAAAAAATCTTAAATAATGAAGTTAAACTTCTTCCCCCGATTACTCCGTACTCAATTGAAAATTGCTCTGACGCCATGGTTTTTGCTATTAAATCCACTGCAGATAAGGTCTTCCCCCTTAAGAATTCAGCCCTGGGCAAGTTACCTTCCCCTCCGTGGTGGGACAAAGAATGCACTCAAGCAATAAAAAACAGGAAAAAAGCCGAACATGTGTATTCTGCCAATATGACGTCAGAAAATTTTCAAAATTTAAAAACTGTCATGGATGAAACTAAACTATTACTTAGGAACAAAAAGTTCGATGGCTGGAAGGGATTCTGCTCATCCTTAAACCCTACCACTCCTGCTACAGTAGTTTGGAACAAGATTAAACGATTTAGAAGATCATGTAACCCTCACTCTTGCCCGTATCCTGCCTCGCAAGAATGGGCAGAGTCGTTTCTGGCCAACATAGCCCCAATTTACGTACCTGCTGTCCTCGACTTACCTGTAGAACATCCTATCACTGATTCAACAAATCCTTTAGACGAAGGGTTCTCTATCCAAGAGCTAAACAATGTCCTAAAAACTCTAAAAGACTCCACTCCAGGACATGATGGCATCCCATACTCTTTTATAGCTAAAGCAGGTGAACCTTTCCTCCAATACTTACTCGACCTGATAAACTGTATATTACTCACAGGTCACCCGCCCTCTTCCTGGAAGTCCCAAATAGTCATCCCTATCCTGAAATCATCCAGAGATCCTATTGATCCACGATCATATCGCCCTATAGCTTTATCTTCGGTCTTTCCCAAGATCTTAGAGCACCTTATAAAAAATAGACTAGAATGGTTTATGGAGAGTGGGGGTCTTTTTGGAGATTCTCAATATGGTTTTAGAAAGGGGAAAAGCACGATGGACAGTCTTAGCATATTTACTTCTGACATACGACTATCTTTCACGAGGGGAGCGTCAGTTGTTGCTGCGTTTTTGGATGTGGAATCTGCTTACGATAACGTCCAGCTCCCCATTCTCAGGGAAAAATTCCGTAAGCTGAGAATTCCGGAGAGGTTGGCCAATCTCGTGGGTAATCTTCTTTCAGAACGAAATATTACTTTTCGTGGAAGAGATCCACAAATAAATCCATCTAGAACAGTCTGGCGGGGTTTACCACAAGGATCTGTACTTAGCCCGCTATTATATAATTTATATACACACGAATTGGAGGATTGTACTGCAGGTTGTAATTTTTTACAATATGCCGATGATTTGCTAATTTACTCCTCCAACAGCAATATAGAATCTGCCAAAGAATCAATTTCTACATCCCTTCAATCAGTAAACTCGTGGCTGATAAATAATGGATTGTCTCTTTCACCGAAAAAAAGCACTGCTGTGGTGTTCACCAGAAAAAGTGTAACTCCCATTGTAAACATTTCAATCCAAGGCGTGGAAATTCCTATAAGTTCTCATTTTAAATTTCTCGGGGTTGTTCTTGACTCCAAACTGACTGGTACCCTTCATTTTGAACACATAGTCAAAAAATGTGAACGGGGCCTTAATACTCTTAGATGTCTTTCTGGGGTTTGGTGGGGGTCACATCCAACCTCCCTCAGGCTATTATATAATGCAACTGTCCGAAGTGTGTTGGACTACGGCTCATTTCTTTTGGTACCGGGTAACAAATCAGGGCTTAGAAAACTAGATCTCATACAGTCAAAAGCATTAAGAATTATATCAGGTGCAATGAGATCAAGTCCAATAAACGCGTTGCAGGTAGAATGCGCTGACCCCCCTCTAAACTTACGTAGACAATTTTTGGCTGACAGCTATTTATTCCGTTCCCTACAGTTCTCCCACCACCCCATACTTAATCGCCTATTAGACCTGAAATCTGCACCCTGTTGGAATCATAAAGACTCACCTTGCCTCGTTAAAAGTTTGCAGAAATTTCAATCTATAAAGGACCCAGTACATCACTCCAAAAATCTCCCCCTATTTGATTTCAAGTACAGCACTATTATCTATCAGCCACGAGTCATTCTTGATTTTGATATTTGTCATAACGACCCACATGCTGACGAATACCTCCAACAAATTCTTAATCGAGAATGGCACGATTGGAATACGATTTACTCTGACGCCTCGAAGCTATCTCCTGTTGGCTGCGTAGGGGTGGGAATATATCACTCTCAGTATAACATTATTCAAAAAGTAAAATGTCCACCAGTGACCTCCGTATTTACTGGGGAATGTATGGGAATATTAGAAAGTGTAAAATACATTCTGATTTTCAAACTGAAAAAAACCATCATATTTTCTGATTCTCGTAGCTGTTTGCAAGCTTTACTTGCAAACCCTTTCTCAGTTAAGTTCCACAATCCAATTATATATGAGATTAAAGACTGTCTCATCACATGCAAATCACGAGGATATGAGGTAACTCTTGTGTGGGTCCCGGGTCACTCGGGAGTCTCTGGAAACGAAAAAGCTGACCAACTAGCCAAGGCCGCTGTAGTGGATGGCGACAAAGTACCTTTCAAGAACTATTGCCATGACGTAATAACATTATCATCCGAAACACTAATGCACTCGTGGTCTTCCTACTGGAAAACGTCTAGCATAAATAAGGGTAGGCTCTATTCACTTGTGCAACCTGTAGTCTTAAGAAAACCCTGGTTTGCTAAGTTATTCATCCCTAAGGAATATTGCTCAACTATAATCCGAATGCGTCTGGGGCATTGTTGTACTGCCCCGCACTTGGCCAAAATCCACATCCGGGATTCCTCCCTCTGCGAGTGTGGAATGGATGAGGGTTGTCTTAATCACATTTTCTTTGCTTGCGACCAATATGAACATACTACCTTCTATAACGATCTGATTAAATTAAAGGTTTCTTTTCCAACTCATATTTTGGAACTTCTGCAATTTAAACAAAAACAAAAAGAAATATTTATTGCACTAGCACAATTCTGTCAGCGAAATGATCTTAAATTATAATTTATTCTATTTCTTTTTTTTTTTGATATATATATTAGTTAGTAGTATTTTTCTCTATAACTTATAGTCTAAAACCATAACTAGCTTAGCTCATAGATAACTCTGTTAGATACTAAATAGACCTTTAAGTATTTTAACAATAAAATAATGTCCGTATGTATGTCAAGCATGGAGATTACTTATATAACTAAGTTACTAACATATGTAGGTGGTTTTTGGTTTATTTTTCAGGAATAGCAACTGCCTTTCTTACTCCTGCGAACATTCTTTTCAATAAGTTAAATCGACATGACGCTGGCTCAATCGTAAGGCAGAGCCAAAAAACAAAAAAAAAAAAAAAAAAAAAAAAAAAAAAAAATAGTGTAAACTTGCAAGTCAGCGCCGTCCGCGTTGGACTTGCGCGCGGCGCCGTGCCGCAGCAGCAACCCGTCGCCTGCGCACTCCAACTGCTCTATCACGACCTGCAGAGCCTCCGTCTTCACGCCTGTGTCACAGACGAACAACAATGGGAAAACAAGCTTTCGATAAAAAATACTTACATGCCTTTTTACTAATTGTACCTACTTATATTATGAGGTAGAAGTTTCAATTCAGTCCGACCACTGGGAGTGGGTAAATGGGTGAATCAACTTTTTCGTGTTGTTTACTCTGTCCCTGGTTGTCCAAGTGACACTTCATACTGTTTCATAGAAAAATGCTTAGGTTGTCCAGGGGACAAAATTTGTGTAACCATAGCAAGCAACAGGGTGGCACTAAAAACTTGATTCACCCAAATAATTATTTGTAACATTTATCCCAAATAAACATAGGTAGGTTAGCCGACGTCCAAAGCGTACTTAACTAGTCAAAGCATGACGTTATCTTAATGAATTCATTCATTTGGACTTGCTCAAAAACAGGACCAAATTTTCATGATAATTTTCTAATACTTTGTATAGGTATTCAAACAAAATCTATAGAATAAGTACCTAATGTGTACTGTATGTGTGTGTGTGTGTGTGTGTGTGTGTTTACCTTGCAGCATTATGTAAGAAACAAGCAACCGTGTTGCTTCGCTTATGACACCTGTGAACAGTCATTTTTCATTATGTATCAATTATCCCAGGTACTAAAATTATCAAGAAAACTATTTTCTTTTTTATACTAAAGGCGACAAACGAGCTATCTGATGTTAAGTGATCATCGCCGCCCATGGAAATCTACAGCACCATTGGGACTGCATACTAATACTAAGTACACTACCAAATATACTATAATACCAGAACTATCCTGTTTTAAAAATGTAAATAAATAAATAAATATTAGGGGACAATCTTACACAAATCGACCAAGTCCCAAACTAAGCAAAGCTTGTACTATGGGTACTAACCGACGATAAACATACTTATAGAGAGAAATGAATACTTAAATACATAGAAAACATCCATAACTCAGGAACAAATATTCGTGCTCGTCACACAAATAAATGCCCTTACCGGGATTCGAACCCAGGACCTCTTGCTTCGTAGGCAGGGTCACTACCAACTAGGCTAAAGCGGTCGTTATAAGCGGTATATTGGCAATGGAGATACTACAAATCAGTCTATATGCTAAAAATTGCCGGCCATTGTTGCTTTATGATGGATTTGACTAATATGTTATTCCAATAAAGAACTAGAATCATAATTATTAGGTTTAGGTTAGTCCTAGTTATACTTACTGGAAAGGACGGATTGCGAGTATCCAATTGCATGTACTTTAGACATTATAGCCTGCAGTTTGCTCACAGTAGTAGATTGCAGTGAGCTATTCGAAAGCCCGATCTGATCATCACACGAAGTTAAGGACCGAAGACTGAAATAAAAGAATTGTCCCATTGCCCTTACGAAACACCTTTGCCAACAGCGCACAAAATAGAAGACCAACCCAATTATATTCGTTTACTGTTGTAAAAACCACAGCTCAATTTGAAAGGGTTCTGATAGGTAGGAATTAATAAAAAATCTAATTGCCAGGTAGACCTTCGTATGACTAACCACCCACTTCTTCGTGAGATTTGTTTTCTAAAAAATATACTATACTATGATTTTAAGAGAGACTAGCGTTACTCACTATTTTGCGCAATCCTTATACGACTTAGGAATGTCGCCTTCGATCAGCAACTCGTCGCCTTGTGCTTCCATCTCGACTATCAATGCCTCGTAAGCATGAATCTGTTCATCTGTTTAACATAACAACGTAGGTATTAAAAGTAGCTACATATTATAAATCAGGTAATTCAACTCAATAGGTACAGTACACATTGCAAAATGACACAATATCAGATTTATCTGTTGACTATGATAAAATACTAACGCCACTGACTGACTGACAGGGCACAATCACTGAAGCTAGAAGCTAAAACGGTCAAGAGATTTTCGATATTCCTACAGTATAGGAATTAAAAGGGGTTAATGTGGATTAAAAATGTCAAACGATTACAGTTTCGTTTTCTGTTAAATACGTGCTGCTAACTATAAATTTTAAATGCTAACCTGGTTCAGTCACAACTGTTGATAAATATTCCGCCGCGTCTTTGATGTGATCTGCAAATAACAAAGCATATTAAGAGGATATCATACACCGTGGCGTGGTAAGTCATCGAATGTTTGAAGGGCACACTCAACTCACAGGCCGATGACCACTAAAATGTTTAAAAAGTTTAATTAAATCTTCATAAATATCATACAAAATACAAACTGAAACATGGATGAACAGAAAAACCCAGAATAAAGACCAGCTCTGGGAGTATTCTTAATCAAGATGGTAACTAAATATTTCGGTAGGGATATCCTATAATCATATTTTTTTTTTAAATTATTTATTTAATCATATAAAAACAAAAGAAGTACAAAAATACTTATCTCTAAATACCTCTGGCAAACTGCATAGCAGTTTGTTGGCAGAAAGTAAGTAAGTGGTAATGTGATCCAATATAACGTTTACCTTTCATTGAAGCTGTTAATTTTCGAGCCATAGAACGACATCGAATTATATCCTCCATCTTTTTGACTAACGTTGGGACGATTGCGGTATTAGGCTCAGATACCTCCAACGTCTTTGCCTTCTTCAATCTACAAAATACAAAAAAAAAAGTGTCCAAAAGCTTACCTACTCTTTTAGTGAGCTTACCAATCCCTAACAAGTAGGTAGGTATGTCTTCTCAGCAGAAAATCTAAAGGTTAGTGTAATATTATTTTCTCTCACTCACATATCATCAGACATCTGAATTTTTGAGTTTTTATATCAGGAAGAAAAACCGAGTGAGTTAAAAAAGCGATTATAAGTTGCTATTTTTGCCCCCAGAAAATTCCGATGTCTGTTTATTATGCTACACTTTTGTAGCCATAAATACCTTTGAGCGCTAAAGAAGGAACTCTCGGTCTTGCCGTTCTTTTCAATGAGTATTTCGTTGCCCCGTTTCTGCATTTCTGCTATAAGCCCCTCAGTCACAAGCGCCTTATAATCTAAATTGTAAACAATGCAATAAATAAACGTCTTCAATTAATTGCGTAAGCTATGATACCGATAAAACAAGACTTACTCTTAGAGACAAAGTATTCCGACAGAATTCGTGAAGATTCAATAACAACATCTGAAAAAAGTCAAAACTAGTATTTTAATACGTTTAGTGTTTTTATCTGAAGAATGAAATTTCTCTAACATTATTTCACGAAAATCATGTCAGGAAAAAAATAAAAATAAATAAATATTAGGGGACAATCTTACACAAATCGACCTAGTCCCAAACTAAGCAAAGCTTGTACTATGGGTACTAGACGACGATAAACATACTTATATAGATAAATAAATACTTAAATACATAGAAAACATCCATAACTCAGGAACAAATATTCGTGCTCATCACACAAATAAATGCCCTTACCGGGATTTGAACCCAGGACCTCTTGCTTCGTAGGCAGGGTCACTACCAACTAGGCTAAAGCGGTCGTTGTAAATAATAAAATAATTTGTTTGGTTTCCTAGGAAACTTATTAAAAATCTTTATCTTACAAGATCACCTTGCATAATATCTTTCATTGCAGCTGGCGTGCTCTTAACCACGAGCCCGTTCAGTTTCTTTTCGAACTTCTGGTGTAAACGAGCAGTATCGCCCGCTTCTTTGACTGACTTCACCACATGCATCGGTGGTTTCATCGATAACCTGAAGAAAGTAATGAAAACTAAGGCGCAAGCCACACAGAAGAAACGTGGGACGGGGCAAGTCGCAGTCGCGGCGCCCCACGAATCAGTTTTAATATGTACTAAATGTATAGAAACATGTAGAAGGCCGCGTCTCCGCCTCGTCTCTTCTGTCTGCTTGCGCGACATTACGATGCTTGTATACATTTAGCATGACAACTGATTCAAGAGGCGTTTGTTTCTTGCGAAAAAATTGTATGGCGTAGTACTTTATAGACATAAATAATAGACTATAACCTGTCATAGTACCCCTAATTTTTCACCCCAACTAGATTTTAAGTTAAGATCTTTTTGAGCTCTTTGCTTTGTATTTGGGTCCGCTAACAACGCATGATAGCTGTATTCAGACACCGCTACATTGTATTAGAAAAGCGAACCTTTAACCAAAAATTGCTGCAAAATTCCACCATCGCAACTCCCGCCGAAAGTCTAAGTTCCATCGTCACCATCTCGATGAGTGGCGGTCCACCACTTTACGATTTTGTCGTCACTTCCTGCCACGTACCTACAGGGAAACTGTGGAATGAACTTCCAGCAGCAGTGTTTCCAGACAACTATGACATCGGAGGGGCGGTGGTGATCATTTCCCATCACATGACCCGCTTGCTCGTTTGACAAGCTCATTTCGTTATTACAAGCACGCTGGATAAGATATTAACGAAGTCATATAGAACTATTACTACTCGTGTAGTGGCCCATCATGTAGCGCCAGCATAAAATGTGTCAATACCATTCGGAAGCCAGCTTGTGAGATAGATCTGTTTTCGGCTGCTTATAGAAAGTCTCGTTGCCCTTGGACCGCAGTTGCTGGTGAAGGATGCCGAGGGCCTGCTCACGCTCCGAGTCGTACGACTCTGCACAACAAGAAAAAACGTCGCTGATATACTGCAATGGCGCGTAACCAAGAATTGCTTGTTCAAAGGTATTAGGTAGATTGATTACGAGATACATAATGCTTCTTGACGTTGCTAATCCCAAATTAACATATGTATGTATGTAAAATTATAGTGACGGTAAGTAGGTAGGTATATTATGTTATTTAAAGGCTTAATTTGAACATGACTACTTCAGACAAATATTTTACTACTGTACAACGTCCTCTAATCTGCCAAGCGGAAAAAAAGAGTACATAAAATAATCATTTCCCTTTGTAACGTGTACTAATTCTATATTTTAATTATTGTTATTGTTATACTCACAGAAATAATAATAAAGAGGATAGAAGTGCCTTAGACGCGTGACCTTGGCGCCGCGCTTGTGACTCATAGGTCACAAGCGCGCGACTTGTGGCTCAGTGCTATTTGAAACGTGGGTATGATAACAAGTGCTTTAAAATGGTGTTTTGCAGCATTAGCAATTGCGGAAACTCGTCCACACTGTGTAATTACACTAATAAGGGGATTACATTTCATTGGTATGTATTAATTTAATGTAATAATGCGGTTTATATTAAAATACAACTTGAGAAAATATTTCATTATGAAATATTGGTATACACATTATTAACACGAAACTTCATGTACCATTGCTGCTCATGTCCTTAAAAACACAGAATGCTTTGAAGTATACGCAGCAATGTAATGTAATTTTTGATAAACCTTCTGCCTCGCACAAATGTTCATGGTACGAACACAAGACAGGTTACGACTACACCGGTGTACACTACAACGATATTGGCGACGCGGCCAATGAAGAACGCCGTTGTGTAAGTGTGGATATGACTTACGGTGAGTGTTATTCAACGCTGTGTCTAAGTGGTTAGGTTCATAATTGTTTGTAAGCAAAAATTATTAGTAATTGTGTGCGTGATTGCGTAGTACGGTTCCGGTCTTTTGCGTGTGTGCATTAATAGTAAGTAGAGGGGACAAACTAGCGCCACTGGTCCCGGAACAAAATAGGAACTAAGGCATTTCTATCCTCTTTATTATTATTTCTGTGGTTATACTACATATTATTCTCACATGTAATTACCAACTTACCAGTTGCAACGGAACGTTTGCCGCCGCTTTCCAACTGTTTCCTACGTAAGAACAATAAAATGCATTAGGACCGATATTCATAACTCATAACAATCGGTGCGCGTAACATTTATGAAAGACCCCTAAAGCATTTGGACGCATAACCGCATCTCCTAGGTTATATTATAAAGGGGACGGGGATCCCTTGTCTGCATTGCACGGTCCTACACGTCTGGGGGAGGGGTATGCTAGGGCAGCCGGGAGGCGTGTCGTGGTAGAATCTTTGGGATCCCACGGCGCCTAGCTACCAACCTCGGCAAGAGGGCAACGTCGGAGTGGTTTTAGTGGGTATGTTCCCCCCTCCCCTTCCCGTTAGGGGAAGAGGACGGGAGAGAGAGCCCCACATAACCATCTGGGTCTCCCCGAGCCCCGGGGGTACACGTAAAGTGTTTCCACTTCGTTATAAAAAAAAAGTTATATTATAATCCTTCGAACGCCACTGTACCTACCATACAAAAGTCATCACCTACACGCCATGTCATTTCATTATAACGCCAAAAACGAATTTGAACTAAGAGCAAGCATACCTACGTATCGATGGCGTTGTAGGTACGATAGTTTTTGACAACTATAGTTGTCGCTGGCGTTCAAAAGGATAATAGTACTAAGTCGCATTTTCATCTATCTTCTATCTATATCTATACATATAATAATCTATCTATCTATATCTATTCTATATCTATACATATAATAAATCTGTAACAAGTCGGTGTCTGTACATTGAAGATATTTGAGAAAAACTGTCACTAGCTATTTACTAGACCCCAAAACAATGTTTTTTAGAATTATTGTCTGTTTGTCTGTTTATCTATTTGTCTGTTTGTCTGTGCGTTTGTGCGCGATAATCTCAGAAACGGCTTAACCTAGAAGAATGCGGTTTTCACTGATATGTTGGTATTTTCTTGGATTAACATTTAGTGTTTGTTTCATTTGAATCGGTTCACAAATAAGAAAGATACGTCTATTTTAAGAATTTATAGAACAGTTTTTAGAAGTAGTGACTTAGGAGTAGGTATGGTGGTGGATGTGAACGCTGGTGTGCGGGGGGGTGGTTCGGTGGGGGGTCAGTGAGGGGGGGGGGGGGTTGCGGGGGGGTGCGGGGGGTAATTTTTTTTATGTCGATGAACTAAGGAGAGCCATAATTGATGAAAAAGCAAATTGGATAAAAAAATAAGCTGCCCAAATTACTAATTCCACGCGGACGGAGTCGCGGGCAAAAGCTAGTAAGTAAATAAGGACGTAATTTTACAAAGGCCTCCCTTTTCAAAAGACTTAAGAATAGACCGTATAGTTTTTACTAACCTAGCGCTTGTGGCGTGAATATTGCTACATAATGAAAGTGAAATTTCCGTTTTATAGTTTATCGTATTATATATATGAAATGGTTAATAGATAAAGTACAACCAAAAAATTATTTTCAGTTATTATTTGTTTTAAATGGCCTCCATCCTGGGGGCCGTCCATTAATCATGTGAGGCTTGAAAGGGGGGGGGAGGGGTTTGACAAAAATCACGAAATATCACAAGGGGGGAGGGGGTCTAGTAAGATATCACGTGTAATTTTATTTTTTCGTCAAACACATTATAATTTTCATTAAAATGCTACATATATAGGTAAATTTCAGAATAAAATAAGATTATACTAAACTTAAGTACCTGTATGTATTTTTTTTTTCTCTAGCTACCCCCACATTAATGCAGGGCCTATATCCGCAACATCTCTCATTCCAGTTCCATCAAATACTACTTCTCGTACTTTTATACTGCATACTTGTTCTTTCTTTTATACAATCCTCATACTTCCTTTGGCGCTCCCGACCCTTCAGACTAAGCTAGCTGACTTATTCTCTATCTATACATAATAAATTCTTTTCTCTCATTCCGGCCTCTAGTACCATTCTCGTCAATCATTTAAGCAGTCCACATATACACAGATCCTCTTGCACTCTTTCTTAAAAACTAACAGGGGGGGAATGGGTTCCAGGGTACAATTTTATTTCAATTCACAATATACAAAATGTTTCCCACAATAGTTCCTTACTCTATTACATATCCTAATACTTAGTTACAGTTTAACTTGTTAACAATTATACAGGCTCAGGTTACTTACAAATAACTTATTTGCTATTCATAATTACATTATCCTACTCTCATTTAACATTTGCTTAAACTAGTGCATTCTACATCCATTTTTTGTATGCCAATTTTTAATATATACCTACACTATATCATATTAGCATACTATACTACTCTCGTTCTATTCTTTACAATAACCTTTTTAGCAATGTCTAAACAATATTTTATAAACTTGTTCCTACTTTTACCACTAATTACATCCCTTATACTTCCTTTAGTAAGTTTGATATCTAATTCATATTCAATATTAAACCTTTCCAAGCTATATATAGGACAATCCAAAATCAGATGAATTATGGTCTCTGGTACCCCTGGCTCACAAGAGCACGATGGGTCCTCCTTGCACTTAAACCCACCGTGCCCGGTCAACACCTGGGTCAGAACACCTCGGGGAACTATTTTCCTAACCAAGTTATGTGCCTCCACAGCATCTGGGAAAAAGACTTTCGTGGTCGACGCGGTTGTTCCAGTTTTATACCTCTGGTTCCATACATCAAGCGTATCCTTGCGTACCTGTATGTATAAAAAAATCAAGATTCTTTGTAGGTATTAAAAATACACGTGATGTTGGATGGGGGAGGTGGGGTAGTCTTATATCTCACCACATATCACCAAAGGGGAGGGGGGGTTAAAAATGCTAAATAAAAGATTACGTGATTAATGGATGGCCCCCTGATTAACGCAGACCCTGCACCGGTCTGGTACGCTACGCATCGTCGCCAGCAAAGTAGCTCGTGAGATGCCTTGAATTACTTGTGTAATTGATTCTTTTAGTTCGTTCCTGTTGCAGGGTCGAGTTTTGTAGACTTCTTGTTTACAATATCCTCATAAAAAGAAGTCGAAAACAGTAAGATCCAGCGATCTTGGAGGCCAACAGTGTGTAGCGTTTCATGAAATGAGTTATATCCAAATTTCTCGCGGAGCTTTGACATGACTGGTCTTGCAATGTGACTGGTTGCGTCATCTTGTGGAGACCACGTTGAAACCATACCGAACTTAATGGTATGCGTTTTTGGCGTAATTTTGAAAAAAAAATAGTTGTTCAACATTTCCAAATAGCGAACACCGGTAACTGTCACCGTAGCAGTGTGGGGCAAATCAACTAATTTCGTCAATCTACTGATCAATCATGACTAATTTAATCATGACTAATGTAATCATGATTGATTTAATCATGATTGACCTAATCATGACTAACGTCACAAATCATTAGTCATTCTATAGTTAGTTTTAATCACGACCATGTGATTGATGCTTCTAACGGAATGTAAATGTTTGTTTGTTTCGTCGTACTTCTCTTCGAGTTATCGCTTTTCTGGTAGTTTTGTACTGTCCTTATGTTGTCTTAGGGTAAATTAATGTAATCGTGTACCGATCCAAATTCATCAAAATGAAAACAAACAAAAGAAAAATATATTTAAACTACCAATTTGTTGGCATTTGTGTCCTGTATGGTCAAGGACATGAGCTACTATGGAACCATTTCCCAGTAAACGTCATAGTGACATCGCATAATTAACAAGGAAAATCGTTATGACTTTTCCTTTGAAAAGGTTCCATGGTGGCTCATGAATTAAAGTCATAACATAAACGATAATCATAAACGATCAATCATGATTGCTTGATTAAGATTGAAACTAATCAATCATCAATCACCACACCATGACTAAACTAACAAATCGTTAGTCATCAATCATGATTGACGTATCTAATCATTAGTCATCAATCATTAGTCAAACTAAATTTTGCCCAACACTGCACCGTAGTACCTACCGTTTTCCTCAAAGAAGTACAGGCCGACAACGCGACGAAACTGCACACCACACCGTGACATTTGTTTGTTTACATTACCATTTTTGTCAAAATGAGCTTCATCGGACATAAATAAACAATTTATCAAGTTTGGGTCATCATCTGCGAATATCATAATTTTTTCACAAATTCCCGGCGAATTGGCAAATCTTGTGGTTTCAGACGACTTGTTAGTTGAATTTGATATGGAAATAAATTCAAGTTTTTATGCAATATTCTCAACACTGTCCTTTGCTGACTCCTACGTCCAGTGCTAATCGTCTTGTGGAAGCTCTGGGATTCAGTTGAATTGCTTCAGATACTGCAGCAATTTCGTTGGTCACTCTAGCAGTAGGCTCGCGATGGTAAGTTTTGGGTTGAACCGTGCCATGTTCATTAAACACTTTTATAATCCTTAGAATAGTCCAACGACTTGGTGGCTTCAAATTCGTTTCCCTTTTGAACGCTCTTTGAACTAAAATGATCGATTTCAGCTTGTGATAGGTATAATTGCACTATTTTAATTTTATTATCTTCACTAATGCGATTCATATTGAAAAAATATTGAGTTCCCACGTAAAATGACATAACCAAAGACAATGTGCCAAGGATAAAAAAAAGAAATTAGGTTTATTATGGTGCAATATTCACGCCTCACCCTGTATTTGAACCTCTGCTGCTGACCCCTGATCCTATGCTAGCTGCAGAGCTGCCTGCGCCTGCGCGAGAGCTGCCTGCGTCTGCGCCTGCGCGAGACCCGCCGCCTGACAAAGCTGCAATTGCTTTGGCATCCAGCCCACCTATAGCAAACAAAGTAGTTTACAATACTACCCAATAATGCACCAGTGAATCGTAATCAATTACATCTATACGAGAAACGAAGATTAGCTCGTTGAAATGGCAATGGGCAGGCCACAACACGCAGAGCAGAGCCGTTGGGGTCGAAAAGTTCCCGAATGAAGACCACGGACTGACAAGCGCAGCGTGGGACGTCAACCAATGAGATGGACAGATGATTTGATAAAAGGCCGCAGGTTAACGGTGGATGCAAGTCGCTTCCAACCATAATGATTGGGTATCAATGAACCCGGTGGGTTCAGCAGTGGACGTCCTACGGTTGAAATGATGATGATGAGATTAGTGCTTTTGTAATTTGCGATTACGTGAAGAAAAGCAGATAATAGTAGGTAAGTATCGTTATAACGCCTTTTTTGTATTCCGGAAACAGGATAAACTCAGTTCATGTAGTATCATGACTTTAATCACTGACTGAGAATTAATTCAACGAGTTTCTTGTGTCCTCGTACTTGTAGGATAATGATGAAGTGAAGCGCTACATCCAGGTATTAATTAATGTCACATTAGGGATGTTGACGCCAATAAAAAACAATTCGAAGACACGACTCCAGTAAAAAATGCTTTATTTTAGCCCTGAACACCAGATTAAATTTCGATTAACTGCAAAATTAGATTTTTGTTGCTTTAAAACGAATAAATCTTTGATCAATTATAACTGAAGATACACATTGCCGAACAAAATCCCCTTCAAAGAATGTCCGAACTTTTTTATTTGTTTGCGTAACAATTAAAATCATCACCTACACAGAAATTTGAACCTAGTCTTTACTTCATTACAGTCGAAATTCGGTTGACACTTGACAGCTAAACTTGACAATTTCACGCAACGTACTGAGAAAAAAGAAGGCCACTTTTATCAAAGTGGCGCTCATTTGGCTCGGACATTTTCGGGCGCGCGACTGTGGATCTACAGTTATAATAAAATTGATCAAAGGAATAAATAGTTGATTGAGTTGGCGAACAAGTGACGTCATAAGTTGCTATTGCCATTCAAGCTCTATGGGAGAATTGTGTTTTGACAGCTCATAAAAAGTACGTCAGTTGATTGGTGGTGTCAAAATCCCTTAAATCCCTATTATGTACGAGTAGGTACCTACATTCTTTAGTCGCCCGGTCTGCAATGTAACCCGATGAAAGAGCCATGGCAGCTGTAAAAGTAATTTTATTGTTAATTACATATTACACTAATATTAATGTTGTTGTGATAAAACAGGGTATTTTGCTTACTGTCCATATGCTGCTTGGCTACCGCAGATGCTGGTTCTTTATCAATACTACCGATGCGCCCAGAAACCTCATCTAAAAGAATTGCATTAGGATTCTCTCCTCCAAAACCCGGAGCTTTGCTCAACCTATATGAGAATAAAGTTAAATCAATTTACTAAAATATATTTAAATTTACCAATAGTAAGAGTGCTTGAGGCATAAGGTCTGCGTGCTTCTTGGTTTACCAGTTTACACAAACAAATTCAAAGCTGGACTTAAGCTTTGTATCGTACACTTCGTGACAAACGTCGCGCACATTAGTCGCAGTAACAACTCTTTAGTTGTTATCAGAAAGTAGCAAGGTTGCTTAGTTAATTGATATGAACTGCGGAAAATATCGCTTAAAAAGGAAAACCACGTTTTTTAACACATTGCGCAAAAGCAAGCACAGTAAAAATGGAAGTTATATGTCTTTTGTAATAAATCAATCAAAACGAAGATACTGAAAGTAGTTTCTTACATATCTGCAGCTTCTTTGTGGGTTTTATTAAATTTGCCAATATTTAAGAATTCTTTATCTGCTTCCTTTTCAAGCCCACGCTTAATGACCCCCATAGCTTCACCTTTAAACAGTCAAAAAGTTAAATCGTTAATAAATTAGATAATCAATTAATATTAGAACCAGCAAAGTGTATTTAGTTAGTAAAAGTTTTAAAAATAGCTCTGGTACTCGCCTCTTCCTTGAACAATGTCTGTTAAATGGGCCGCTCCTTCAGAAGCAGTATCTACAAAACATTTAAATTATAAATTAATGGTCGCTCACTGGATAAGTGTAGATTAACCCCCCCCCCCCCCCCCCCCCCTCATTCATATAAATTTTGGTATCCCACAGGATACGGCGCGACGGCTGAAAAGCATCGCGGCCCCATCCATATTGCTTGTAGCTTCTGATAATTTAACATTCGCTGCCGTGTCATGACAAAACTCGAGTTACAGTGTTTTGTGCTAACACCGTTAAATTGACTATTCGGACCCTAATCTATATATGCATGCTTAGAGTTACTGATTTTCTATCAAAAACATTGAAAAACGTCATTGCAATTTACACTGTAACTCTTAAAACGTAGGGTCTTGATTCGACTAAACACTGTATTATCTCTAGATACCGTGTTTTGCCAAAACAAACTCACATTTTCTCAGTATAGTATCAAGATTTACAGTGTTTTGTCGCAACAATCACACGCAAAATTAGCCCAAGTCCTTGTTTATTGTAAGTCGGGACTTCTTCAAGGTAATCATCCTTTCTAAAGACTAAGAAATATATATTAAGATGAGAATGTTAGTTTTATGAATTGTGATGTTAGCAATATAATCTAAATTAAATTTAAAGTATCATTTTCTTATGAGTATAATGTCATTAAGTATCACGTTACAGTTTTGTTGTAGCAACTCTCATATATTATTGATAGGACATTACGACATAACACGTTTTTGCTTGAAAATTCATGTAAAAAGTAAAAATTTTAATATTGTTTTTCTTTGTCCACTACTACCTATAGTAGCACATTATCCGTGATTTGTCCAAATTTTATTGCAATCAGATCAATATTCACTGTTCTGTAGCCAATTAAAGATAGCAAAAGTTATATGCGATTTCTGAAAAATAGGTGTTTTTTAGATACAGTGTTTTGTCATGACACGGCATCGTTTGTCTTTATCTGTAACTTCAACATTCGTTTTTGCCGTTCTGTGCCTCAGCACGAGCCAGCATGACTGGTAGATGCCCAATAGATAGTATATAAGTAAGGTCCACTAGGTCCACTCCTGCTGGCTCATGTTGGAGCACCGACTTCAAACAGATTAGTAGAAAGTTAGATATTTTTATGTCTTTTGTAGTCGGTTTAAGTTTTATCTCATAATTTTTCTTTCTTGTTTCTGGGTGTCTTTTGAAGGTGGTTTTATTTTTGAAGTAAAACTTCTATGCACGCTTGACTTGGGGGTAAGATGGTGAATGTAACGGAAAAAAAGCGAACGCGTTACGGAAAGAGGCGAACGTAACGCGTTACGCGCGTAGGGCAAGAGAGAGCAAACTTTGAACATGATTTTGACCCACTTCCCGGTTTCTGATTGAGCTGAAATTTTGCACGTATGTGTAAATTGGATGACAATGCAATATTATTGTAACATGGAGCTGATCTGATGATGGAACTGGATGGTGGCCATAGGAACTCTGTAATGAAACGACACAACCCCGTCGAGTTTGGGCTCGTTTGATTCGTCTTGACGAGTACTTTGATCTCAAATGGTAACCAGGATCTGATGATGAAGCTGGAAGATGGCCGAAGGCACTCCACAATAAAACGACACAACTCTATCGAGTTTGAGCTTGTTTGATTTGTCTTGACGAGTACTTTGGTCCTAGATGGTAAGAACCTCTAAGACCTTTGTTACCATCTAGGATCAAAGTACTCGTACAGCTTACAGCTTAGTCAAGCGTGCCTATAGAAGTTTTACTTCAAAAATGAATGAAAAATGGAGCTGGAAGTGGGGTAGGGGTGGGGGGTTTAGGGAGTTGGGGGGATTGGGGAAAAGGGGTGGGGGTGTTGGGGAGAGGGTTTGGGGGTTAGGGGGGTTGGGTTTAGGGGGGTGGGGGTTGAAGGGTGGTGAGGGGGTTGAGGGCGGTGCGGGGGAGGGAGTGCGGGGGTCTCAAAGGGGGGATGAAAATTTCATTGATTTTGCCGTAGGATGCACTGTTTTCAAGATATTTGACAAAAACACCGGTTCTCGTCCGATCACCGAGGTTAAGCTACGTCGGGCGCGGTCAGTACCTACTTGGATGGGTGTCGCCTGGTTTCATTTTTTTGAAGTAAATCTTCTATAGGCACTTGAGAGCGGGTTGGGGGCGGGTTGGGAGTGGGTTGGGGGCGGGTTGAGATCGGGTTGGGGCGGGTTGGGGGCGAGTTGGGAGAGGGTTGGGGCGGGTTGGGGCGGGTTGGAAGCGGATTGGGAGCTACTTGGGGGCAGGTTGGGAGCGGGTTGGGGGCGGTTTGGGAGTGGGTTGGGGGCGGGTTAGGAGCGGGTTGGGGGCGGGTTGGGAGCGCGTTGGGGTGGGTTAGCAGTGGGTTGGGGGCGGGTTGGGAGCGGGTTGGGGAGGGTTTAGGGGTTATATTTCCCCTTATAGTGATAAAATTCGACTACACTATCGCCAACGTCCATACCACGTTGAAAACACCAGTTCTCGTTTTTTTGAAGCGTTTGTACTAAAACTACTTAATTTGACATTTGACGATCGCTTTAGCCTATTTGGTAGTGACCCTGCCTATGAAGCAAGAGGTCCTGGGTTTGAATCCCGGTAAGGGCATTTATTTGTGTAATACTTGTTCTTCATTCATGGATGTTTTCTACGTATTTAAGTATTTGTTAATCTATATAAGTATGTTTATCGTCGTCTAGTACCCATAGTACAAGCTTTGCTTAGTTTGGGACTAGGTCGATTTGTGTAAGACTGTCCCCTAATATTTATTTATTTATTTAAAAGCGAAAAAGTTTTTCGGGTGCGCCGGTGGGATTCGAACCCACGTCTCCTGGGTATGCGCCCCAACCTGGGTGTTCTACCAATTGAACCACGTCGCATCCAACCGACTCCCCCGAAAATCTTAATCGCTTACATACGCCAACAGTGGCGTGTGGTAACATCCATCGCAACTATTAGAAGCTACGACTCCTACGTTCCAAATTACATTGGAAATGCTTAAGAAATGATGTATTATTGCAGACAAAAAAACCGAGAGTGCTTTAGACCACACGCACGACTGAAGTACAACTCCATCAGCTCCATCTATATGATGTATATACACATATATATATATATATACAAACATAATATATATATACTAGCTGACCCCGCAAACGTTGTTTTGCCATACATCACCCAGGAGTATAAAAAATAGCCTACGACCTATTCTCAGGCCTACCGATTATAGACAAAAAAGTTTCATAACAATCGGTCAAGCCGTTTCGGAGGAGTTCGGTAACAAACACCGTGACACGAGATTTTTATATATTAGATAAATACATCATATAGATGGAGCTGAAGAAGTTTTACTTCAGCCATGTGGTCTAATTTGAAAATTGAGATTTTAAATGTCAAAATGTAGAGCTCGCAAAGTACTATGAAAAAAACCGAGTGTGCTTTAGACCACACGACTGAAGTAAAACTTCTTCAGCTCCATCTATATGATGTGTATATATATGTTTGTATATATATGTGCATATACATCATATAGATGGAGCTGAAGAAGTTTTACTTCAGTCGTGTGGTCTAAAGCACACTCGGTTTTTAATTTTATTTTATTTGTATGAAAAATACGAATGTTTGTTCTTGGGTCTTGGGTGTTTATTATGTATTTAAGTATGTATCTATCTATATAAGTATGTTTATCCGTTGCCAAGCTTGTTGTAAGCTTTATTCCACCAGAGATGTGCGAGGATGCGTTGCGAGGGATGTGTTTGTCATGAACCAATAGAAACACTTCATTCACTTAGGACCTTTTAAATGAAGTGTTTCTATTGGTTCATGACAAACACATCCCTCGCAACGCATCCTCGCACAGCTCCGGTGGATACGCAGCCTTAACTAGCTTACTTTGGGACTAGGTCAATTGGTGTGAATTGTCCCGTGATATTTATTTATTTATTTGTAACGACAACTATTGTGTAATACGGATATGTTACTGCTACATACATCTGGTCGTTTTCACCTTTATGTACTTATTAGTACGTCAGTGAGTAATAATTCACACAGACGATACAATTTTTAATAATAGTTTCTCTTTCATGTCCCCGCTCATCGGCCACCCGTTAACCCTTTCAACGCCAACGACACTTAATAGGTGTCACAAAGTACAGAGTCAAAGTGATCTTGACACAATGACATAAGATTCAAAGCAGGTTTACGTTTTGTCGAGGCGTGGCGTTGAAAGGGTTGATTAAATGATGTACCCTACCTTTGAGCACATCCTGCAGTTTACTATCCGGTATAACGGACGTTACTTTTCCTTCCATTTCTTTTTTCTTTGCCTGGTCATGGGAATTGTGCACTCCAACAGGTGCCTTCATTATTCTGCAAAATAAACAAAGATAGGTATTTACTAGGTACTCTACTATAACGCTGAGAGTTCAAAGCTGAGAGTAAATACGAGCGCTCTTCTGACTTTACTTAACTTGACAACTCATAGTTAAAAAAAGATTTCCAACGCAAAATGGCGTAGGTATCATAGAAACATAATACTTCGGGTAAGCAATGCCCAATCATAGCGTACACTGTATCGTACCATCTATCTATTCTAGTCTATTCAGTCTATATATCTCGCTTCGTAAGTCAGTGACTAAGCAGAACACATACTCTTTCCCACCCTCGGTGTAGTCTATCTTGTAGACGTTTTCTTTCGCTAGCTCGGCCGAGCCTTTCCTCGCCATCAGGTCGGCGAGAACACGACGTTTCTCAGCAGTAGCTAAATTGTTAAAAAGAAAAACATTATTATAAGTGATTTTCATCACATAAAACGTTTCCGTCAGACTTTTGCTTGGGTAGATCACAATGGTGGGATCTTCGTATAATATAGCTTAGCTTGAGCTCTGTCACAGTTGTTTTTTCCATAAAATTTCTACATAAAAACGCAAACTGTCAAAGGCTGTATTGATCCCACTTAGGTATTAGACGCAGACGTGTGCAGACGAAACCTTAAAACCTATTTTCAGCTCTTAAGGATTGGTGGTAGTTCGAATACTTACTTTCGGGGAAAGGTGATGCCAAAAATTTGGATGCTTCGTCGATAACAGCTAGTAAAAAAAAGTTAGTGTTAGTTATGGCTTATCATACTTAAATACCAATTTATAGTCCAAAATAAGCAGACGTTAGTTAATACCCGGCATAAGTTTAGAGTGTTCGGGGTTTTGTTTCTTATCACTCATTTCAGTGAGTTTGCTTCTGACGCCTTCATAAGCTCCTTTGTCTACTTTGTCGTTAGCAAGACTATCAGCGATCTCAATCCTGAAAATCTCATTCAAAATCACAACAATAAGTTAATTTAAACGCGTTGATTCTATACTTTAAGTACCTTCATTTTATTTTAAACTGCGCCGTCGATTGGCTCCGAAAACGCAGTAAGCTTATCATATAAAACAAACCTTCGAGCGCCATCCTTATACGTTTGGTCGTAACCTTGAAGGTTACCTAACGGTGATTCGCCTTCTTCTTTCATCAGCTGTACCAAATGTTCGACCGCTTCGCCTTTTTCTTGTCCAACCTTTGCCAGGTGTTTGGCACTGTCTTCGATAGTATCTGAATAGTAAAGAAACCATAATTGAAACTATATAAGCTCAATCGACAGTTAAGACTAAAGCAAATAATAAATAAAAACCTCGTCTGTGCTTTTAAAATGTTCTTGTTAACAATAGGTACTTTAGGTTTGGTTTGATGAATGAAATAACAACAATGCGTTAATTTTTGTGGAACTCGTCATTGATGCTCGCCGTCGCACCTACTTATGTATAAAGTCAAATAAAATAGTTTTCTACCTGCCATACTATCAGCGATCGTTGGAGCAGTTCTCCTTGGGACGCCCGATTCTAACTCAGTTATAATATTTTTTTGTAGGTTTTCAGATTTTGGATCACTTTCCAGTGGACCAGCGTACTTCAATCTGTTTCAGTGTTAAATTAAATACTTATTAATGCAAAATTAGGGATCTCGGAAACGACTAACGATTCCGACCAAAGTTACTACGTGGGATTTTCGAGGGCGAACAAACAATCTATTTTGTTTCCGGGAACAGCGTGTTTTCGAGTTTTAACCCGACCGAAACTCGAGTCGTCCAGGAACTATACATATATACAGGGTGTCTCGTATGTAGTACGACAAACGGAAATGGGAGATAGGTGGGCAGGTCGTCTACCTAATATCAAAAAATGACCTCAGTTAAAGACGCACAGTTTTCGAGAAATTTTGATTTTTCTGACTTTTTGAAAAATGTACACCCGCACTAAGATTTTAAGTTGTGATATTCGGAATTAATTATTTTATGCATATATTTTTATTGGAAAATAATTTTGAATTTTATGTTATCACACGCAAAAAAACATTTGTTTATTTAAATTTAAATTTTGCCTCTTCTCCTAAACTTTGGTCAAGATTTGATCTGTCACAGTGAAAAAACTGTTTAGCTTACTAGCTTAAAAACATATCCATTTAATGGACATTCAAAAATAATAAATGGCTTATCAAAAATATTGACAGGAAAAAAATCTCCATACAAAGCATTAAGTACCCTACAAATCTCGTTAAGGTGGAACGGCACGCTCTAGGCGCGAAATTCAAAATTTTTACTGTTTTTAATTTATTGTGGGTAAACGGTGTAACTGTTTAACTTTATATGGTTTTGCGCTTGTAAAACAGTGTTCTTTATATTATTGTGTAAAGTTTTTTAAGAATAAAACTATTAGCTTGAAATATAAGTTGTCAAAACGTTGAAAGTCCGAATTTCTATGATTGACAACTTTTATATCAAGCTAACAGTTTTATTCTTAAAAAGCTTTACACAATAATATAAAGAACACTATTTTACAACCGCAAGTACCATATGAAGTTAAACAGTTACACCGTTTACCCAAAATAAATTAAAACCTGTAAAAATTTTGAATTTCGCGCCTAGAGCGTGCCGTTCCACCTTAAGCCAGTACTACCACCACCTTATCTAAGTTGAGGCTCAAGGTGGATCAGAATACACTCTGGTAAAATTCAGCAGCTATGCAAAGCTAAATAAATTAAAAAAAAACCGGTCAAGTGCGAGTCAGACTCGCGCACGAAGGGTTCCGTACCATTATCTATAAAAACGGCAAAAAATCACGTTTGTTGTATGGGAGCCCCCCTTAAATATTTGTTTTATTTTAATTTAAATAGGTATTTATTTTTAAAGTGAATATATAAATAAATATTCTGTGAATACTTCAAGGCTCTACCTGTTGCCGTTATCAATATCGAGCAAAAACGAGCAAAAAAATCACGTTTGTTTTATGGGAGCCCCCTTAAATATTTATTTTATTTTGTTTTTTAGTATTTGTTGTTATAGTGGCATCCAAAATACATCATCAGTAAAAATTTTTCAACTGTCTAGCTATCACGGTTCGTGAGATACAGCCTTGTGATAGACGGACAGCGGAGCCTCAGTATAGGGTCCCGTTTTTACCCTTTGGGTACGGAACCCTAAAAAATCTAAATATCGCGAGTTTTATTAAAAAACAATTAAAACTCATTCATATTTGAACCCAATCTTACCGTTAATTCGGGTGTGGTTAAATAAGTAATAAACAAAATTATTTTTAAATTTAGAATTTCAATTTAGCGGTGTTCGAAGTCTTTGCGGCCAGTATTATTTTAGTTTGTCGTACTACTTACGGGACACCCTGTATAAAAAGCGGTAGCAAAATATTGAGTCGGTGATCGACGAATACTTACACGTCTGAACCATCCGAATAGGTTTGGCCGTATGCTTTGTGTTTGAATAACACTTTGTTTCCCAAAGATTTCATCATTTTCGCCAAGTAATTCAATCCATATCGTTCACCTGCCGCCCCACCTTTATAAAAAAAAATGAACGGTCAGCGTTCTGTTAGAACTAGGGATTGTAGAACAACCGATTTATTTAATACCTCTATATAAATTGTCAAACTATTACCGCTATAAATATAATACCTACCTATATTCAACTTAGAGGTATTGTTGTCATTTCGCTTTTTTGTCTTTATCGCTATACTACGTCTCTAGAGAGTTATGTGCTCGTAGCTCGTAGGTGTTTACATATTTCAGCATCGACTTAGTCGGCAGGAGGCTGTCACATTTTGTGCTTGGTCTAGCACGTCAGGCGCCGTTAAGTCCGATGTAAATATTCATCACTTGTCTTGAACTCTCCATTTTAATTTACTAAACTAAAATTCATTCTCCGGACTGAATACATGAACACTACTTTGGCGGGCTTTCATGATTGGCGCGAACGGGTAACCATGATTGGTAGCCATGTGCGCGCACTGAAAGCTCATTGGTTGAATTTCGATTGCGCGCGCATGATGTCGTACGGTCAGAAATGGACTCAAGGAATTATTTTAGTAGGTACCTACTAAATTATTTTTTTCAAAACTTTTGACGATTTTAAAATTTCTGTGTTTTAATATTAAAACAATCTGTTTTATTATTTTATCAGTAAATATTCACTTGGTTGTATCAAACATTTTCTTATTTGTGCAAAGCTGAATTATAAAGACACAACTCTCTAGTCACATTTTTAAACACTAGTTTAGACACAACTTTTTGAGATTTGGCAATTCAAAGAGTTACTTTTCCGCACGCGCGTGGAAAGTAAAATCCATACAACTTTTTTTCACACTTGCGGAGGCGTGCTGGGATGACTAACATTCTATAGATATGTTGACTCACGTCAAGAGGCACATTCTGAGCATGTGATTGTAAAATGCTTTTGTGAAACTTGTCGAACAAATCATTACTTGTATTCAATACCGCTATTAAAATTTTACTACTAAAACGCAACAAATAGACGCAATAGTGTAACGTCACGCGATAACATTGTGGATGACTGACTGAAGTGTCTACTAGTACTTGTACTTGACATTGACTAGTATTTGGTTTTTATGGATAAATTTGGCAAAACCGCTAATATAATTGAATTACCTGTATTGATTTTACCGCTAATCAGAGCTTTAGCGGTATAAATAGCGAAATGCAATTATAACCGGTTCTACCTTATTTAAAACCAGTAATAAGAATACCGGTAACGATCCCTGATCAGAAGTAAATCCTACAAAGCCTTAAATATTGGGTTTTCAAAACTTACTCCTTAGGGCAATGGGTTGCGATAAATGCTTCGAAACGTCCGTGACAGCACCTGCAAATATTAACAATCTTAGTATGTAATTGGAGATCGTATCGTATATCGTATATTTCCTCGTATCGTATTCGTAACAATAAACTTTTGCGTGGATGGGGTGTTAACCCACCGCACAACCCCCGAAGTGCTTGAGGACCACACCCTTCTTTGGTCAGCAAGTCCATCGGACTTGGCCAGTGGCTAGCTAGGCTGTACCACCGACCGTCCCCCCCCCCCCCATCCGCCACCTGGGGGACGCTCCTCTACGCCGCGTTGTTTCGTGGCGGTCAAAATGCAGTAACAGTGCCGATACTCAGTCTAGTTTGATCAAAGTTATTGCTAGGTGCTTATCTTTCCGCTGTGCTAACAATCGAGGACGGACAAAGAATGACGTTTGACTCGAGCGATGAATACGCTTGTAAGTTCACCACGTATGCTAGTAAAATAAATGGGAAATAAAACTTCTGTGCATATGAAAAATTTAAGTGTGGCTCACGTTCACAAAGAATGTACTTAGGAAAGTACTTACCCTTCACGGCAATTTTTAAATCAGGAGGAGTAGTGCTCTGAACATCTTTGGTTAATTTCTCTTTATTTTCGTCGGCAATATCTTTAACAGGTAGGAATGGTACCAGCATTGGGGCCGTTTCGACTCTGTAATCAAAAAAAGTAATAAAGACAATCTACATATAAAGAACTATAATAGTTATAACATTTTAAGATCCTCACTCTGCTGCTCCCGTGCTATAGTTCATAGAATAATTATTTCTCTTTGCCAAATCTTTACTCCCATTGGTTTTCATTGCGTTAATTACTACCTGTAGAGCTTTATCTGTTAAAGAAATGAAGAAGCTATCAATAAGACACAAACATTTTGTATTTACATATTTATTTTTTAATAACGACACTCACCCCTGTCTCGGACGAAAGCCGATAAATAATTAGAACATCGATTTATAAGCTCTGCAATAAAAAAAAGTAGTAATGTTGGTAGTATCGAAGTTAAATAGATGCAAGGCAATCAAATTCAAAAACACCTCTTTACAATCACGCAAAGTTGCAAAAATAGATATGTATACAGTAGTAGGTTCTGTGTATACCTACCTATAATTTTGCAACTTCGTGGTATATACTAATTGTAATCTTGTCTGTATCTCACCTACCATCCGTAAAAGAAGTCAATTTATTTTGTGGCAAACTAAGGATAAAGGTAATATTTGAGCAGGCGCATACGAAGTTTAGAGTCAGCAATATAAACCGATAACGAACCATTCATATCTCCTTGAAGATTTGCAGGAGTGACGTCATCAGCGGCTTTGTGCAGGGCTTGATTAAAAACTGGAACCGTGGACTGGTCTGGAGTTACGCTGGAGAAACCCGGCGCTGCTTTCAACCTGATAGACAAACCAATAACAAAATCTCTGTTCATTTATAGAATCCGTATGGATTTTCGACATACTCTTGGCAGCGGTCCGGTATAAATACTCTGCTGTGACCAGACTATGTCATCAGTACAGGGCTGGGCAGTATTTGAATTACTTGTAATTGAAATACGTAATTGAAATACAAATACGTATTTGGTATTTGTATTTCAATTACTCACTGAAAATGTAATTTGTAATTCGTATTTCAAATACCTGACGCTAAGGTATTTTGTAGTTAGTATTTCAAATACTTATGACTTCAAAATACATTTTAACAAAATACTTTTAGATTTCATTTAGCGATCTTAAGTTGAACATGAAAACGCACCGGTGTAGACATAACTTTATTCATTCTCCTATGAGAGGCAGATAACACTTAAGTCTGGTGTTTAGGAAAGGAAACTCTGCTTTTAATCAGTAAAAGTACCTAGTTTCCTTTCATGAGAGTAATTTTTAGTAAAATAATACGAATTACCCACGTGTCAAAACTAGTTTAAGTCGACATAGGTATTTCAGGCCGTAGCGTACTTGAGTGCACGTTTGGCACAGCCGTAGCGTGCTCTTCCGAGAGGAAGGGTTACGGATTAGTCCGAAACTGTCGAGTTAAACTCGACTCGTTTTGAAACGTGAGTAATAGTAGGAGAGCTGGCACCAATTTTTGGGTAGGTGTTTGAGGCAAGCTGAAAACTTGTCAGATACTTCTCCTATTATACCCCAACACAAAACTGCAGACCTGGCTGGTGATTAGCGGGGCTAAATGAACCTATGAATTTTTAATTTTTATTTTTTTTTGGTACCAAAAATAGATTTGAGGCAATACGCAATTTTTATATGTTGTAGTTTAAAGAATAAAAAAAAAATAAGCCAGACGATTTAGTCGGGGCTTTAATATTGCCAGGCGCGTGCAAACATATTGATCAACCGCCGCCTTAGATATGAATCATACGACGGTTGCTTTTCAAATGACAATTTAATCAGTATTGACACCCTATTTATACCACACAAGAAAAATCTCGCCTGCGCGATTCAGCATTGTCTAGTACATTGGACAGCGACATCTAGTGGAATATAAAATAAACAAAACAAACACTTTACTGTTATACATTCCGCCCACCATGGACGACTGTCCATCACTATCAGACATTAATAGACTTAATTTCAGATCTACAATAATACCTGATAATATCTGAGTTATATCCAAAATTAAAACAATCCAAAAATCACCTTGCTCCCTAAATTTCAATTGCTACAGTTTCCACATAAACATTTTAAACACATATTTTGATAAGAATAAACAATAATACAATATAAAAAACCTAACCACTATTATCAGCAAAATAATTTCGCTTTACAAAATTTCTTGAGCATGATTATATCTATAGCCCTGTCGCTGCCTCCTATTTCCATTTCTGAACTGACTGAATCTATCCTCTCTTTCTGAACTGACAACCCCAGAAATAACCCATCCCAATTTTGTAGATTGAGCCACAAGAGACTCCAGATTATCTTTTTTGACACCATCCATAATTACCTGACTAAAAACCTCAGCACCCAACAAAACATCAATTTTATTAGGTGTGCGGTAGTTTGGATCTGCCAACTTCAAATCCTTTGTATCTAAACCATTTAGATCTACTATTGTTGCTGGAAGTGATGCTGTGATCGTTTCCAACACGTAAGCCTTCACAGAGATTTTTTTCTCCGGATATACCGCGGACTGCAGGTTTAGTGTAACCATAGCCCTTGATTTTAGGTTGTTTTCCCTACCAAGACCCGAAATGTTTTCATTGATTGTTTTCTTTTCTAAGTCTAGATATTGCGTGGCAGCCTCTGTTATGAAAGAGGTCTGCGACCCCTGATCTAATAATGCTCGAATTCTCATGTATTCCCCGTTTTTAGATTTAGCTTTAACTATCGCAGTTGGTAGCACAACTTGCCCCGTTCCCACTGCAAAACAGTTAACAATCGATTCAGCGTCTTTTTCACTCTCATTGGTCATCCTAACCTTGTCAATTGTAGTTGCTTGCGTATTAACTTTAGGATGTAGTAAGGTATGGTGGCGGCGTTTGCAGATCCTGCATGTTATAGAATTCTGGCAGAACCTGGCCGAATGCTTAGCCCCTAAACAATTATAACATAACCCTTTTTCTTGAACAAAACTACGGCGAGCGCTTACATTGAAATTAGCAAATTTCCTACAAAATACAATTTTGTGTCCCTCTGCACAACAAGGACATTGAGTGCCATGGATGGCATGCAATACGCGAGGGTTCTGATTAATAATTGCTGGTTTCTTAGTCTCCACAAACTCTAATGCTCGATAACGTTTGGTTATAAAATCCTTAAATTCTTGAAAAGTTGAAAATTTATTATTATCCATATCTCCGATTGCACTCAACTCCCACTGCTTGCGAGTTTCCTGATCTAGCTTAAGAGTGAGCAAATGAACAATGATGGTATCCCATGTGCTCACGTCTATACCGATGTTTCTTAGAGCGCTTAAACAATCTGAGCTAGTATCAATCAGCTCCTTTAAAAATCTCGAAGATTCCACAGTGGCATTTTTCTGACTTAAAAGTCGCTTTAAAATCGTATTACAAATGAATCTTTTGTTGTCATATCGTTGTTTTAGAAGCTCCCAACATTTAATATAATTTACATTTGAAATTGGTATCTGACGAAGTAACAGTTCTGCTTCGCCAGTCAGATATCCCTTTAAGTAGTGCAGTTTTTCAACATCCTTCATTGAATCATTATTATGAATCAACGATTCAAACAAATCTTTAAACGTTACCCATTCTGAATAGTTCCCCGAGAAATTTGGAATAACAATCTTTGGAAGTTTGACCCCAGCATGTTTTGAATTAGTACATTCCTCTTTTGAATCTTTTGTCATAAACCCAAATCTATACATCTCTACATCTGTCATTAATTCTTCTTTATAGTCCATGTAAATTTCACTAGTCATATCAAAAACCTCCTTTTCCGCGTAAATACTCGAGTCGTACTCTTCCGAATATTCTTCTAAAAGACGATCATGACCTCCACAGAACTTTTTCCACAGTTCTTCCAATCTTTGGAGTCTAATCTCAACGTATGGTTTAGTGATCCGATCTTTTGGTGATTTCTTATAATTTTTAAAATCCTTGGTAATTTGGTTACAAACTTCCATTTGCATTTTAATTATAACTTCCATTTTAACAGCCATCTCGTAACCAACTCACAAAACTTAAGTTCAAATTTTTCGAAAATATTCCAAGTCACGGAATCCAAATTTTTCTAAGTCCAAAAATTAATTTCAAAATTTTACAAGTGTTTGAACTTTTAGACTCTGCCGAAAATCGGGCGTAGGTTCCCCGTCTAAACCACTTTTGTCCTAAATTTTTACAAGTCCGACTTCTAACTAGTTTTCTAAGTTTTTTGACTAACTAGAATAAGGTTCACTTTTGCTTGACTTTTACTTCTACACTAACTGCACTGAATTTTGACTCTTCTGTCCGAATCACTAAGATAATAAGTTAAATGTTTCGTCACTTACAGTCTTCCCGTTTGGCACGCTATACCTCGCGACTTTCCTCTGCGCGCACACACCGTTCTCTCCCTTCCTCCTTCCTCGTCCTGGAAGGCAGTGGACGCCGCTTCCTCGGGCCCCTACGTCGCCGTGTCCCGTGGCTCCGTCTGCAAGTCCGGCTTCTTCAGCTCGAACTGCCGCTTGATGGCTCCGAATAGCGCTGCGGTCCACTTGGTTACTCCAGGTCACTGGAGATCCGAGTTCTGAAGGACCATGTTCAACCGTCGCCTTAGATATGAATCATACGACGGTTGCTTTTCAAATGACAATTTAATCAGTATTGACACCCTATTTATACCACACAAGAAAAATCTCGCCTGCGCGATTCAGCATTGTCTAGTACATTGGACAGCGACATCTAGTGGAATATAAAATAAACAAAACAAACACTTTACTGTTATACACATATTTTTATTTTTTAAAAAAATATAAAAATAATAAGATTCTCAAAAAGACAGGTCATTTTGGTGGGAGTTTCTACCTGCCAGGTGATCTAACAAATGATATATCCGTGCGAGTGAGTATATTTGTTAGATCACCTGGCAGGTAGAAAGTCCCACCAAAATGACCTGTCTTTTTGAGAATCTTATTTTTTAGTTATAAATAATACCCTATTAAAATTTCAAGTTGCTTCAAATTACATTTTTTTTATTTTTATGAAAAATATGTTTGCACGCGCCTGGCAATATTAAAGCCCCGACTAAATCGTCTGGCTTAATATTTTTTTTATTCTTTAAACATTAAACAACAACATATAAAAATTGCATATTGCCTCAAATATATTATTGGAAACAAAAAAAAAACACAAAAATTAAAAATTCATAGGTTCATTTAGCCCCGCTACTCACCAGCCAGGTTTGCAGTTTCGTGTTGGGGTATAAAAGGAGAAGTATTTGACAAGTTTTCAGCTTGCCTCAAACACCTACCCAAAAATTGGTGCCAGCTCTCGGACCATAATCTGTATTGTTTCACTATGAGTGAGCCTCACGACCTCACGGTAGTTTCATGTTTAAAGAGAGTCATTTTCTTTTACTCTGCTTGCCCATGCCGTGTTGGATTAGTTTTAATTCTACTTAGTATTTTGTAATTTGTATTTTGTATTTTAAATAAAAATACCTGAAATACTGTATTTTGTATTTTATATTTCAAATACCCGACTTAAAAGTATTTTGTATTTCGTATTTTAAATACATGCGAGATAGTATTTTATAATTTGTATTTTAATTAAAGCAAAGCATGTATTTTGCCCAGCCCTGCATCAGTACGATTTATGCATATAATCCGATGCTTAATCATCACAGAATAAGTAATTGGTGTCATATAATATATTACGTGATCAGCGATATTGATAAACGTTTAGGCTATTGACAATGTTTCCATACAAAATTAGATATGAAGATTGAAGGGTGTGTAGGCAACGTTTAAAGATTAATGTCCTAGATTTGATCATAGTTATCCTAAAAGTTTACTGACGTGTAGGCAGTCGCATATTTATTGGTCAGCTCTTTGAATTGCGGCGTAAAATCTTGTCCTCCCTCTGTTTCTAGCTTCTTTATAAGTATATCGAAAGCTGGTCCACGTTCGTCTAGAAAGAATTTACTATAATTTGGTATATATAATTCGGATAAATTACAACTTGAGATGATCTATTTATTGAATAATTATTTCAGCTTTGCAAAATGAACTTACTCTCGTTGACAGCATTTTGGGACAGATATTTAGAACATACATCCACAGTTTCTGTAAGATAAAATAGCATATAAGATATCTATACAAATTAATTATTACATGATCCCAACATTTTTGCCAGATTTGCGATTGTTTTGATTGATCTACTTAGTTTACAATCCTTCAAAGAACTTTCTTAACGAACGAACGAGTGATTTTAAAAGAAAAAAAAAGAAAAGAAAAAATATTTATTCGTGACAGTTACTTACAACAGGCATACGAGATAACAATGTAAGGCAACTACAACTGTCACGAAACGGACCCACTTCAGCATAATGCCAGCTCGAGAGCCAGCGCTGGTCTTCCGGTGGGACCGTGAGGCCGTCATTTGCTCGCTGCACGTACGTGATTTTGATCCTTTGTTCGACGTCTGCCTAAAACGCATTATACCTATGCCTGTGTCGCGTTTTGCCTAAACTTTTTTTCTTTGGTAGCATTTAGGCTATATGGTCAATTCATCTATTTCGCTGTTGATCTATTGAGTATATGTCTATTTCGGTAATGACCTAATGCGCCATTTGACTAAGTCGCGTTTTACCTAAACTTCATTACTATGTAGTCTGTACCTACCTAATTCGCCATTTGACTCTGCTGTAGTCCTATTGCGTTTAAGTCTTATTACGACGTAGCCCAAACAGAATTAGTCATAATGCGTTTTAGTACAACAGAGATTTAAGCATAGTTCTTAATTATCGGAACGTCGCGTTTTATACTTAACGCGTTTTAGGTTTATGTGTAACATACCTAGCCATATTCATATTTAATGCGTTTTAGGCAGACGTCGAACAAAGGATTTTGATTGTTTGCTTGATTTTCTTAGAAACTGATTGAATTTTGCAGAACTTTTACTCATTTATTGTTTTCTTCATTTCACTTGAATGGTTTAGGTTTTAGGTGAATATAAGAAAAGTAATTACCGGACATCTCGTCTTTTAGATCAGCGGGCGTCACACCTTCCATAATTTTAGACAACTTTGAGTGAATCTCTTGGGATAGGTTAGGGTCGTCGTAATCGCTTTCCAATCCCTTAGCCTTTTCAAGCCTGAGAGAAAATATGTAAAACTTTAAAAAAGAGTTCTCTTTACAAATCTATTTATTTCAAATAATAATATATTTTACACACTCCGTCGCTGCTTGTCCATAAGTTCGTTGAGATTTGTCTTTTTGATACAGTTGCTCATTGGGTTTCGATTTCATTTGTTTCACTAATGCCTTAAAGGCAGGTCCCTTGTCCTCTGGTACATACAAGCACAATGAAGTCGTTCAGCTCGAATATAATCAATGCAAGTGTTAACATTTGATAGACAACTTACTGTTATATTCGGCGACCTGCGCCAGATAATTTGAACAGATGTCAACCATGTCTGAAAAGCAAATAATAGTACATTGTGCATCTAGGGCCGTAAGTAGGGGATTACTAACGAGAGTCTATTAGAAGCCCGACGCCGAAGGCGGAGGGCTTTTAATGACTCGAGTTTGTAATTCCCTTACTGCCCGTGATACACACAATGATTTTCATCACATTGCGAGAAAAAAAACCAAAAATAAAATTATTTCGTCTCTAAACACTTAAATTGAATAAAATAATGGATACCCGCCAATACAGATTGACACTTTTTTCAAGTCATCTACCATAGATAGTGTAAACTGTGTTTAGTTTAGAATTCGAAACGTCATACGGCCAGATTCTGCCAACATGTTTAAAAAAATATTTTTACTAAAATTATTGCAAAACTATTTGATATAAATTTAAAATATAAAAATAACGAATTTTCATGAAGCGTAGATAAGTTTTGTGTTGTAAAATTTGGGTTATAGCTAAGTTTTAAAGATAATAAAAAACAAAACGTTGGCTGACTTGAAACCTCCTTAGTCTGAAATGACTTGTTTGCAAATTTTAAAACTAAAGTTAGAACTCCCTTGGGTAGAAAACTGTAAGTAAATCCATAACTCCCTTAAGAACAATTTAGGCCATTGTCATTTAGTATACAGGCATGGAATAAGACCATTGACGAGCAAGTGTGATGAAAAAAATATTTTTACCGGAAGTAATACAGGAATAACAAAGAAAAGTTAAGTGGTGTTAGGACTAACTTTTCATGTATGGAGCTATATTTGGTGGAGTGTCTGGTTTGACCAACTCAGTGAGGTCTTTATTCAACTTAGTTGCTAATGTAGTGTTGAATTCCGTAGCCTCAAAGTCAGTTGCTTGTTTTAGTCTAGAAAAATGAAGATGAAAATTTATTAGGTGCGATTTATTTAGACTATCTTCAAATGAAACAAAACATTCAGACTTAGTTTTCTGTTTAAATATAATAAAAATAAGGATGACTTACTCGTCAGCTCCTTCCGCATAGGTTTGTTGGAATTTTCCGTGGGAAAGTAGCTCGTCCTTTCCCTTCTTAGTCATAGAGTCCGTTAAAATCATGAATGCTTCTAACATTTCCCCTATTCCCAAGTAACAATAAATAAATTAGAATTGAAACCTAGGAAACTCGTGGACTACAAAAAAGTACATTTCGGAGAGGTACCTGTAAACTTTAGGTAAGCTGGCGTCGCTGGAATCAAAAATAAATATCACAGTTTACATAACAAAAAGAAAACTCAAAAAACCAGAAACCTATATTTATGGTTAATAAAAATTAGTTGCTACATACGTCCAGTCAGGAGTCCACCCTGAAAACAATAAACAAACGAATAATAAAAAAACATATAAGCGTGCTCTACCAATTTATTACTACTAATAATTATTTTGATTCTCAGACTTCAATCATTCTTCATTCTTCATTTCTGTACAAATGAACACGAATAAGAGTAGCCTTTTTCTAAACTAAGTAAATAAGGGCCCAAATGAAAAATGAAGAATGCCTGGATAACTAATAAAAATAATCGTAACATACCTTGAAACGTGTTCACTTGTACGTTAATGTCAGAATCGTTTGCGGGAAAGTAAACAAATAGATATTTAATTATATTTTACTATATTTTTGTTTCTAATTCTAACAGCGTATTGAACTATTTCTCTCTTCTTGGATTCCTTAAAAATATTGCTGTTGTAAGACAAGTTTTTCCTAGTTTCGTTTTAAGTGCAGTTTCAAGTAGGAGCTGTTGGTAGTGGTCTATCTTTGATGTGAATTTTTAGGACTGTTTCTAAGCTAGATTCATAGACTTGATAGTTGATGTTCTTCTTTGTCGACTCGAGGGATGCATAATCCTAATAAATTGTATAGTTTGATAAATATAACACAATAATCCCTAACAAATTCTAAACTGAGCATTGTTTTTTACTTACACCAACATCACCCATCATGTTGAGAAAGTCGTCAGCAAACCCATCAGCAGCAGCCCTCGTTCCTAGTAAATCTGCAACAATGTTCGTATTGCGAATAAATAAATAAATAAAGTAAATAAATGTGATAAATGTGAGCCAAGTTCAATACTAAAAATATGCTCTGTTGTGGACTTCGCCGATAAAAAGATTGAGATCTAAATGAGTGCCAAAAACTAGATAACTTTATATTAAATGAAGCTTCAAATTTGACTTGGCTTTGGCTACTTTTGACATCCAATTCATCTTATATTTGGCTAATCAACTTATCTTCTATTAAAAACTAACCAAGAAAAAATCTATAAATAAACCAAATTTGGTGTGTTTGTGTTAAATAGATTCAAACGGTTCGCGTACCTATTACACACGGCACTGCTTCGCCAGTTCTTTTTGCTTGAACTTGGCTTTGTCTAGATCTATTATTTTTAATCTAAAATGTAGGATTAAGACTCAAGTAATGAGGTCAATTACCTTATTTACTCAAGTCTGTCTTGGAAGCATTGGGAGTGGACGCGGGAGAGGCAGATGGGGCCGCAGTCGAGCCGGGGGTCCCACTAGGGGTCGCATCGGGGGTCGTGCCTGGAGTGGAGGTATCCTTTGCGCAAGCGCCCGAATGAGGAATCGACTGTACCGACGGTGGTCGGCTTGCATCCAGAACGCTCTTTTCTACTTCTTCAGGAGCAAGAAAAAGTTTTTTATACACACCTTGTCCAGTTTGCTGCTCCGAGAAAAGTGCGATTGAATTTGTCGACAATTGTTCAAATAAATCGTCCCTTTTCTCGAGCTGCAATTTGACAGAGCTTTCAAGTTTTACGCTTTATAAGAACAGTTGCCACAATTTCAACGTAGGACTTACCTTTCGCCGTGTCACACAGCGATGCAGGCAAACGAAAAAAAAAGTAATTATCTTACGATGACAATTGTTCCCATAAAAACTTGTACCTAGTGTTACTACGTGATAGGTATAGATGAGTAAGTAAATGCTTTACCATTTTTATGACAGAAAAAACATCAGAAAAAACTAAGGCACACATCACACTGATTATCATATTGACTTATAATAAGTGAAACTGGTTTTTGATGTTTTAAGCCTTGCAAATGATATTGAACCGTAACGTGGTAAAGGAATTTCTTAGTCTTCTCTATACTCTACATATTCACTGTATTTATTGGAGAGATAAATATAGTTTAGGATAACCTTCGTCTTCGTCGAAGTCCATCATTAACATTCGGTCGTCCGATTCCGAAAGGATTTCGTCAATCCAAACTGCCACCTGTGAGATAGGAATTCATTTAATGATTCCATAAAAAACATGCCACCAACCAATTTTGTCATTATAAAAATCGAGCAAAAATATTGACAAAAAACGTTTTTAGAATGGAAATCCTTTGAATTCTTATTTATTTTTTATTTTTAGCGGACATAGTAATACACATAGAAATATAGGTTCCTAATGAATATTTCAAGTGTGCCTATTACAGTGGAAATGATAAAGCTCAAACAAAACAAACAAACAGATAGATGGACGGGGTGCATAACGATGGATCTAAAAACTTTTGGTATAACTTCAGTCGCAATAACGATCATTTGATATAATTATTGTATCTAATAACAACACTTAATATATTAACATTAGATATTATTATTGTTTCATATACTGATCATTTCATCGATTAACATTTAATATAACATTCTTTAAGTATAATGCATATTTTTTATAATGAACTTATGGTATAACGTTTATTTTATCTAACGTTCAAATGGCATAAACTTTGTTGATATAATGTATTAGAGACATAATCCCAGATTCACTACATATTAAAAATATCTATATTATATTTATTGCAAAAACGAGACGATCATTTTTATAACAGCCTATAAAACGACTCTGCATGGGTAAGTTATTAGGGCATAGAAAAATAGGGGGATGAGGGCCAAAGCCCCCCACAAGGGGCGCATTAAAAAAACCAAACCAAAGGTTCATTTAGGTAGAAAAGTAGACTAGGTTAGGTTAGAACTGCATCCCCCAACAAAAGCGAACTGCTACCAGAAAAGTAGGTTAGGTTAGAACTGCATCCCCCAACAAAAACGAACTGCTACCAGAAAAGTAGGTTAGGATAGGTTAGAACTACATCCCCCAACAAAAACGAACTGCTACCAGAAAAGTAGGTTAGGTTAGGTTAGAACTGCATGGCCAAAGATACGGCGCACGCCGAATTCTTGGCCACGCTCGACGGGGACCCGTGATTTCGCCCGTACCGAATGGTACGGGAAAAGCTGTAGGTGTCCCCCCCCCCCACGGAGGACTTCGAGCCTGGGCTCCTCAGCGCGGTGGTGCAGGGCCTCTTCCCTGCTAGCACACCCTTCGAGCCACCGCGGATGGCGCCGCCCACAGAGGAGCCGGAGACCCCCCTCAATATTCCCCCGATCACGGGGGAAGAAATGGTGAGGGTGGTGGGCCGGCTGAAGGGGTGCCGCAAAGCATCGGGGCCGGACGGAGTGCCGGGGAAAGTGCTCCCCATCGCGGCGAAGCACCTGGGGGATCGGCTCTGTGGCCTGCTGGATAAATGCCTGGCCGCAGGGCAGTTTCCCCAAATTCGGAAGGAGGGCCGCCTGGTCCTCCTGAGGAAGGAGAATAGACCGGCGGACTCTCCTTCCGGGTGGCGGCCGCTAGTCATGCTGGACGAGACCGGGAAGCTTCTTGAAAGAGTAATTGCTTCCCGGATCGCCCACCACCTGACGAGCGAAGGGCCGGATCTGTCGGAGAACCAATTTGGGTTCCGGGTAGGGCGATCCACGATGGATGCCCTATCTGCCCTGAAAGGGTTCACTGAGGATGCGGCCAGGAGGGGCCAGGGGGCCATGGCGATATCTCTCAATATCGCCAACGCCTTCGGGTCCCTCCCCTTCGGAGTGATAGAGGAGGCGCTCCGCTACCATGGAGTGCCCCTCTACCTCCGGAGGATTGTGGGGAACTACCTGACTGATCGGGTAGTGCTCTACATGGGGAGGGGGGGAGTACGGATGGCCCAGCCGGTAGTCAGCGGGGTTCCCCAGGGGTCTGTGCTGGGCCCCCTACTATGAAACGTCGGCTATGACTGGGTCATCCGCGGGAGGGTGCTGCCTCAGATGGCGGTGATTTGTTACGCGGACGATACACTCATCGCTGTCCGGGGCGCCACCTTCGAGGAGGTGGGGAGGAGGGCGGAAGTGGGAGCCACCCTGGTGATCCAGCGCATAGAAGCGCTGGGTCTCAGGGCGTCCCTCCCGAAGACGGAGGCCCTCTGCTTCCGAGGGCCCCGGTGGAGGCTGCCGCGTGGAGCCACCCTGCGCGTCAGTGGGGAGACCGTCGAGGTGAAGGCCCACATCAAGTATCTGGGCCTTACCCTCGACGGCAAGTGGGAGTTCGGACTTCCACAGACTGGCTCCCCGACTCGTGGGCGCGGCGGGAGACTTGGGCCGGCTCCTGCGCAATCTGGGCGGACCAAATGCCCCCTGCAGACGGCTGTTTGCAGGGGTCATTCGCAGCATGGCCCTGTACGGGGCCCAATATGGGCGAGTTCCCTCACTGCCACCACCAAAGCCCTTCTCAGAAAGACCCAGAGGGTGATGGCAGTGAGGATGGCCCGGGCCTACCGCACTGTGGGCTGGGCGGCGGCTGGAGCCTTGGCTGGGTCTCCCCCCTGGGAGATAGAAGCGGTCGTGCTCGCCGACGCGTACCGGGCAAAGGTGGAGCGCAGGGAACGGGGGGAGTCCCTGGCTCCCCAAGAGCTGGCCCGTGTCAAGGAGGTGCAGAGGGAAGAGGTTATGGAGCACTGGGCGGATGAGTTAGCGGAGGCCGAGTACGGCCTCCGCACGATCGACGCCATCCGTCCGGTGCTCCTGGATTGGTGTCGGAGGGGACACGGGTCCCTCACCTTCCGCCTTGTGCAGGTGCTGTCCGGGCACGGCTGCTTCGGGCGGTACCTCCACAAGGTTGCCAGAAGGGAGGAGACGGCGTCGTGCCACGGGTGCGGCGCCAATGAGGACACAGTGCAGCACACCCTAGAGGTGTGCAGTGCGTGGTCCCAGCAACGCCGCACCCTGGTAGCGGCGATTGGCGGCGACCTCTCGCTCCCCAGCGTCGTAAACGCGATGCTGGAGAGCGAGACGTCTTGGGAGGCCGTCGCCTCCTTCTGCGAGGAAGTAATCTCGCAGAAGGAGGAGAGGGAGCGAGAGCGGGAGAATGATCCCCTCGCGCACCCGCTTCGGCGCAGGCGGACGGGAAGGAGGCGGCGACAATTCGCCGCCAATTTTCCCTAGTGGTGCCAAGCTGGCGAGGGATGGGGATCCCTTGCTAGCACTCATTGGCCCACACGCTTAGGGGGAGGTCAAGTTTTCCCGACCTCCCCCTCTGGCGCGGGAGCCCCGGCGTAGGCTGGGGCGGCCAGCGGATGCCATGGTGTCTCTCCATTCTCCCATGGCATCCGCAAATGGCAAAAGAGGGAAAACCGGTGGGTTTTTAGTGGGTAGACCTCCCCCCTCCTTCCAGTAGGGAAGGAGGTTGCGGGGGAGGAGAGTCCCACATAACTTCCGCGCCGTCCCCAAGGCGCGGTCGTATGCGTAACGCATTTTCCAACCGTTAAAAAAAAAAAAAAATAGGTTAGAACTGCATCCCCCAACAAAAAGGAACTGCTACCGGAAAAGTAGGTTAGGTTAGGTTTGAACTGCATCCCCCAACAAAAACGAACTGCTACCGGAAAAGTAGGTTAGGTTAAAACTGCATCCCCAAACAAAAAGGAACTGCTACCGGAAAAGTAGGTTAGGTTAGGTTTGAACTGCATGAGGGTGCTGCCTCGGATGGCGGTGTATTGTTACGCTGACGATACACTCATCGCCGTCCGAGGAACCACCCTCGAAGAGTCGGCAAGAAGGGCGGAGGTGGGAGCCACCCTAGTGATCCGGCGGATCGAGGCGCTGGGCCTAAAAGTGTCCCTCCCCAAGACGGAGGCCCTCTGCTTCCGAGGGCCCCGGTGGAGGCTGCCACGTGGAGCTTCCCTGCGCGTCAACGGGGAGGCCGTCGAGGTAAACTGCATCCCCCAACAAAAACGAACTGCTACCGGAAAAGTAGGTTAGGTTACTGCATCCCCAAACAAAAAGGAACTGCTACCGGAAAAGTAGGTTAGGTTAGGTTTGAAGTGCATCCCCCAGCAAAAACGAACTGCTACTGGAAAAGTAGGTTAGGTTAGGTTTGAACTGCATCCCCCAACAAAAACGAACTGCTACCGGAAAAGTAGGTTAGGTTAGAACTGCATCCCCCAGCAAAAACGAACTGCTACCCGAAAAATAAGTTAGGTTAGGTTAGGTTAGAACTGCATCCCCCAGCAAAAACGAACTGCTACCGGAAAAGTAGGTTAGGTTAGAACTGCATCCCCCAGCAAAAACGAACTGCTACCGGAAAAGTAGGTTAGGTTAGGTTAGATCTGCATCCCCCAACAAAAACGAACTGCTACCTGAAAAGTAGGTTAGGTTAAGTTTGAACTGCATCCCCCAACAAAAACGAACTTCTACCGGAAAACTAGGTTAGGTTAGAATTGCATCCCCCAACAAAAAGGAACTGCTACCGGAAATGTAGGTTAGGTTAGGTTTGAACTGCATGGGGTGCGATGTCGGAAACCTCCTCGAGTGCCTGGGCTTTACCACTCCCTTCTGTCCGAGGTGGCGAGGCCTCATGGGGTGGGGAAGGGTAACGCCTGGGACGGTGCACCCTGGGCAACAACGGTAAGCTAATGTATTTGTACATTATCTTACCGGTGGCTAATATCCGACTTGGGGGGGGGGGGGGTGTGTCAGCAATCTCCATATGTGCCTGGTCGGTATTGGATCATACCGCCTGGGCTGCACGACCGTTACGGTTCTCCCCTGTTAACCCTGGTGGTTAAGGGGGAGAAGAGTAGCGGATGGGTCCATGACCTGTGGCAATTGACTGACATACTGGGGGGTAGGGGTGGTGAGGTGAACCCTCAACTAGTTGCGGGGGATCCGAGCCAGCGGGCCCATCCGTGGGTCCGCAGCGAGGGCGGCGTCTCGCCCTTGGGCGGACGCCTTTGACGGAGGCGAACCTTAGCGAAGTACCTGTCCTTTGGGCAGGGAAAGCGAGGGTGAGCCCATCGGGCGGAGGGCGTAAGCCCAGTGATGCCGGGGCGACGTAGCCCTTTTAAGGGCTGTGGTCGCCGGACGTGACGACTGACTTCTTCGACGTGACTGGGGTGGGGGGGGTGTTGGTCTGGCGGGGGGAGCCCAAAGGCAGAGGGCCACCGGGTGAACCCTGCCAGCCAACGGGCCTGCGGGCCCAAGAGGGCGGCGTCGAGCCTTCGGGCCGACGCCTTTTGACGGAGGCGAGCCTGAGCGAAGTACCTGTCCTTTGGGCAGGGAAAGCGAGGGTGAGCCCATCGGGCGGAGGGCGTAAGCCCAGTGATGCCGGGGCGACGCAGCCCTTTTAAGGGCTGTGGTCGCCGGACGTGACGACTGACTTCTTCGACGTGACTGGGGTGGGGGGGGTGTTGATCTGGCGGGGGGAGCCCAAAGGCAGAGGGCCACCGGGTGAACCCTGCCAGCCAACGGGCCTGCGGGCCCAAGAGGGCGGCGTCGAGCCTTCGGGCCGACGCCTTTTGACGGAGGCGAGCCTGAGCGAAGTACCTGTCCTTTGGGCAGGGAAAGCGAGGGTGAGCCCATCGGGCGGAGGGCGTAAGCCCAGTGATGCCGGAGCGACGCAGCCCTTTTAAGGGCTGTGGTCGCCGGACGTGACGACTGACTCTTCGACGTGACTGGGGTGGGGGGTGTTGGTCTGGCGGGGGGAGCCCAAAGGCAGAGGGCCACCGGGTGAACCCTGCCAGCCAACGGGCCTGCGGGCCCAAGAGGGCGGCGTCGAGCCTTCGGGCCGACGCCTTTTGACGGAGGCGAGCCTGAGCGAAGTACCTGTCCTTTGGGCAGGGAAAGCGAGGGTGAGCCCATCGGGCGGAGGGCGTAAGCCCAGTGATGCCGGGGCGACGCAGCCCTTTTAAGGGCTGTGGTCGCCGGACGTGACGACTGACTTCTTCGACGTGACTGGGGTGGGGGGGTGTTGGTCTGGCGGGGGGAGCCCAAAGGCAGAGGGCCACCGGGTGAACCCTGCCAGCCAACGGGCCTGCGGGCCCAAGAGGGCGGCGTCGAGCCTTCGGGCCGACGCCTTTTGACGGAGGCGAGCCTGAGCGAAGTACCTGTCCTTTGGGCAGGGAAAGCGAGGGTGAGCCCATCGGGCGGAGGGCGTAAGCCCAGTGATGCCGGGGCGACGCAGCCCTTTTAAGGGCTGTGGTCGCCGGACGTGACGACTGACTTCTTCGACGTGACTGGGGTGGGGGGTGTTGGTCTGGCGGGGGGAGCCCAAAGGCAGAGGGCCACCGGGTGAACCCTGCCAGCCAACGGGCCTGCGGGCCCAAGAGGGCGGCGTCGAGCCTTCGGGCCGACGCCTTTTTGACGGAGGCGAACCCGAACTTAGTACCTGCTCTGCCACGGCGGACAGGGAAAGGCGAGGGGGAGCCTGGTGGCGGAGGCGACCGTGCCCTCGATTCCGCTCTGCTTTCAGTGCGGGACATGAGGGCGCGGAAGCTAACGTGTGGGCACGTAACCCCGGCTTGCCGGAAACGTGGGCATCTGCGGAAGCCACGAGGAGTAAACCTCTTTAAACAATCCTTCACCAGCGGGGGAGGCCGGGGAGTGCCGAGCCCGCATTGCACGGTGTCGACAGAGGAGCCCCATCCCGGGGCGGCCAGTGGGCGTTGCGGTGACTCCTTATGCTCCCGTGGCGTTCACAATGGCAAACGAGGGAATCCGTGTGGTTTTTAGTGGGTATGCCTGGTGAGAGGAGAGCCCCACATACCTCCGTTTCCCCGAACGGTGACGATGCATAAGGTGCATTTTCCACACCAAAAAAAAAAAAAAAAAAAAAAAAAAAAGGTTTGAACTGCATGATGGCGGTGTACTGCTACGCAGATGACACCCTCATCGCCGTCCGGGGCACCACCCTCGAAGAGGTGGTAAGAAGGGCGGAGGTGGGAGCCACCCTAGTTATCAGGCGGATCGAGGCGCTGGGGCTGAAAGTGGCCCTCCCAAAGACGGAGGCCCTCTGCTTCCGAGGGCCCCGATGGAGGCTGCCGCGCGGAGCCGCCCTGCGCGTCAATGGGGAGGCCGTCGAGGTGAAGGCCCACATTAAATATCTGGGCCTTACCCTCGACGGAAAATGGGAGTTCGGGGAGCATTTTCGCAGGATGGCTCCCCGACTCGAGGGCGCGGCGGGAGCCCTGGGCCGGCTCCTGCCCAATCAGGGCGGACCTAGTGCCCCCTGCAGACGCCTGTTTGCAGGGGTCATCAGGAGTATGGCCCTGTACGGGGCCCCTATATGGGCGGACTCCCTCACCGCCACCACCAAAGCCCTACTCCGAAAGCCCCAGAGGGTCATGGCGGTGAGGATGGCCCGGGCCTACCGAACGGTGGACTGGGCGGCGGCTGGAGCCCTTGCAGCCTCCCCTCCGTGGGAGATTGAGGCAGTCGGGCTTGCCGAGGCCTACCGGGCCAAGGTGGAACGAAGGGAGCGGGGGGAGTCCCTCGCTCCCCAGGAGTTGGCCCGGGCCGAAGAGGTCCAGAGAGGGGAGGTGCTGGATCGCTGGGCGGCAGAGCTTGCGGAAGCCGAATACGGCCTACGCACGATCGAAGCCATCCGCCCGGTCCTCCACGAATGGTGCGGGAGGGATCACGGGTCCCTGACCTTCCACCTGGTGCAGGTGCTGTGAGGTTAGAACTGCATCCCCCAACAAAAACGAACTGCTACCTGAAAAGTAGGTTAGGTTAGGTTTGAACTGCATCGGCGTCGTGCCACGAGACCTTGGAGGTGTGCAGCGCATGGGCTGAGCGGCGCCGCACCCTGGCGGCGACGATTGGCGGCGACCTCTCGCTCCCCAGCGTCGTACGTACGATGCTGGAGAGCGAGACGTCCTGGGAGGCCGTCACCTCCTTCTGTGAAGACGTCATATCGCAGAAGGAGGAGATGGAGCGGGAACGCGAGAATGATCTCCTCGCGAACCATGATCTCCTCGCGAACCCGCTCCGGCGCAGACGGACGGGAAGGAGGCGGCGACATTTCGCTGCCAACCTTCCCTAGTGGTGCTAGCCGGCGGGGGATGGGGATCTCCTGTCGGCCGTAATAGCCCACACGTCTAGGGGGGGGGGACCAAGTGTTCCGGTCCCCCCTCTCTTGGCGCGGGAGCCCTGGCATAGGCTGGGGCGGCCAGCGGATGCTGTGGTGACTCCAAAGTCTCCCATGGCATCCGCAAATGGCAGGAGAAGGAATACCGGTGGGTTTTTAGTGGGTATGCCTCCCCCCTTCCTTCCATTAGGGAAGGAGGTTACGGGGGAGGTGAGTCCCACATAACTTCCGCGCCGTCCCCACGGTGCGGTCGTATGCGTAACGCATTTTCCCACCGTTAAAAAAAAAAAAAAAAGGTTTTAACTGCATCCCCCAACAAAAACGAACTGCTACCGGAAAAATAGGTTAGGTTAGAACTGCATTCCCCAACAAAAAGGAACAGCTACCGGAAAAGTAGGTTAGGTTAGGTTTGAACTGCATCCCCCAACAAAAACGAACTGCTACCAGAAAAGTATGTTAGGTTAGGTTAGAACCGCATGGCCCCTATATGGGCGGAGTCCCGCACTGCCACCACTAAAGCCCTTTTGCGAAGGTCCCAGAGAGTTATGGCGGTGAGGATGGCCCGAGCCTACCGAACGGTGGGCTGGGCGGCGCCTGGAGCTCTCGCAGCCTCCCCTCCGTGGGCAATTGTGGCGGTCGGGCTCGCCGAGGCCTACCGGGCCAAAGTGGAGCGCAGGGAGCGGGGGGAGTCCCTCGCTCCCCAGGAGTTGGCCCGGGCCAAGGAGGTCCAGAGAGGGGAGGTGCTGGAGCGCTGGGCGGAAGAGCTTGTGCAGGCCGAATACGGCCTCCGCACGATCGCAGCCATCCGCCCGGTGCTCCAGGAATGGTGCGGGAGGGATCACGGGTCCCTCACCTTCCGTCTTGTGCAGGTGCTGTCCGGGCATGGTTGCTTTGGGTGGTACCTGCACATGGTTGCCGGAAGGGAGGAGACGGCGTCGTGCCACGAGTGCGGCGCCGCTGAGGACACAGCCCAGCACACCTTAGATGTGTGCAGCGCATGGGCTGAGCAGCGCCGCACCCTGGCGGCGACGATTGGCGGCGACCTCTCGCTCCCCAGCGTTGTACGCGCGATGCTGGAGAGCGAGACGTCCTGGGAGGCCGTCACCTCCTTCTGCGAAGACGTAATGTCGCAGAAGGAGGAGAGGGAGCGGGAACGCGAGAATGATCCCCTCGCGAACCCGCTCCGGCGCAGACGGACGGGAAGGAGGCGGCGACAATTCGCCGCCAACCTTCCCTAGTGGTGCTAGCCGGCGGGGGATGGGGATCCCCTGTTGGCCGTAACAGCCCACGAGTCTAGGGGGAGGTCAAGTTTTCCCGACCTCCCCCTCTCTGGCGCGGGAGCCCCGGCGTAGGCTGGGGCGGCCAGCGGATGCCATGGTGTCTCTCCACTCTCCCATGGCATCCGCAAATGGCAAGAGAGGGAAAACCGGTGGGTTTTTAGTGGGTAGGCCTCCCCCCCTCCTTCCATTAGAGAAGGAGTTTGCGGGGGAGGAGAGTCCCACATAACTTCCGCGCCGTCCCCACGGCGCGGTCGTATGCGTAACGCATTTTCCCACCGTAAAACTGGTTAGAACTGCATCCCCCAGCAAAAACGAACTGCTACCGGAAAAGTAGGTTAGGTTAGAACTGCATCCTCCAACAAAAACGAACTGCTTCCAGAAAAGTACGTTAGGTTAGAACTAAAGTCTCAGGCGTTACTATTTTATTATATAATAAAATATATACCGCTTGATAGTTATATGATTTGTATATCAAATGAACATTATACCATATGATGGTTACCAGAAATAAGTGTTATACCAAATGAGGGTTATCAGAAATAAGTGTTATACCAAACGATAACTATACAAAATAAAAATATATAATTAAATAAACGTTATTTATATAAAATGAATAATTATACCCTTTGAAAATATATCGAATGTTGTTATATGAAAAGAAATTATATTATTTATTTTTATATCGCCCTTAATAGTATTTTTCTCAAACATGCTATGAAATGTTGACGTTATGTTCCTTATAATACGCCACGAAGTGTCACAATGCAGGCGCGGCGTGGTGTGCGGCTAGACGAGAGGTCAATAATGGAATTTCATACAACATCGTCTATTGTTTCATACCATGACGTTTATAGGTCTATGGCATCATAGCATTTAGCCATTAAAAAAAAACTATAAGCAATATTTGCGTTTTTGTTCATTATGACATTCTGCCACTACGCTTATTTAAGGTAAGGTAAGATGATGATGGTGATGTTGATGGTGGTGATGGTGTTGATGATGGTGATGTTGATGGTGGTGATGGTGTTGATGATGGTGGTGATGATGATGGTGATGGTGGTGATGATGATGATGGTGTGATGATGATGGTGATGATGATGATGATGATGGCGATGGTGATGATGATGGTGATGATGAGATGGTGATGATGATGTTGATGATGATGATGATGATGATGATGATGATGATGGTGATGATGATGGTGATGATGATGGTGATGATGGGTGATGACTGATGATGTTGATGGTGATGATGGGTGATAATGATGATGATGGTGATGATGATGATGATGGTGATGATGATGATGATGATGATGATGGTGATAGTGATGATGGGTGATGATGATGGTGATGATGATGATGATGATGGTGATGATGATGAGATGATGATGATGATGTTGATGATGATGATGATGGTTATGATGATGATGGGTGATGATGATGATGATGGTGATGTTGATGGTGGTGATGGTGTTGATGATGGCGGTGATGATGATGGTGGTTATGATGATGATGGTGTGATGATGATGGTGATGATGATGATGGTGATGATGAGATGATGATGATGATGATGATGTTGATGATGATGATGATGATGATGATGATGATGATGATGATGATAGTGATGATGATGATGATGGTGATGATGATGGTGATGTTAATGGTGGTGATGGCGTTGATGATGGCGGTGATGATGAGGGTGATGGTAGTTATGATGATGATGATGGTGATGATGATGATGATGATGATGATGATGATGATGATGATGGGTGATGTGATGATGATGAAGGTGATGATGATGATGATGGTGGTGATGAGATGATGATGATGATGTTGATGATGATGATGATGATGATGATGATGGTGATGGTGATGATGATGATGATGTTGATGATGATGATGATGGTGGTGATGGTGATGATGATGGTGATGATGACGACGACGATGATGATGCTGATGACGATGATGATGATGCATGTTTGAGAAAAACTCTATACAAGCCTTGGCCACGAACAGGGATTGCCGGCCTCGTATCTCTAGATGGCCTCGTTAACACTTGGCCATCTATAACTAAACTACTCGGCCGGCAATCCCCTATTTCGCGGCCGCTGCAGTAATGTACTATTATACAATCGTTGCATAATGAAGGCTCTTAAAGTCGAGTACCGTGTTTAGGCCACGAGGCTTGCCGAGTGGCCTAAGTAAGGTACGAGATTTTAAGAGCTAATTATGTAACTATTGTATACAATACTTTTTCTACGAGTTATCATCATCATCGTCTATCGAAGTACATACATAACCTTTTGTAAAGTACATTGGGTTTAGTTTGAAAATAGTACCTTCCACTTATGAATTAAAACAAATAAAACACATCCATATAAGACAGTCGGTCCGAGTCGTTTCAAGTCGGTTCGAGTCGGTTAGAGTCGGTTCGAGTCTGTTCGAATCGGTTCGAATCGGTTCGGGTCGATTCAAGTCGATTCGAGTCAATTAATGTCGGTTCAAGTTGATTCGAGTCGGTTCGAGTCGGCTCGAATAGGTTCGAGTCGATTCGAGTCGATTAAAGTCGGTTCGAATCGGTCCGAGTCGGTCCGAGTCGGTTCGAATCGGTTCGACTCGGTTCGAGTCGATTCGAGTTGATTCGAGTCGATTCGAGACGGTTCTAGTCGGTTAGTGTCGGTTCGAGTCGGTTCGAATCGGTTCGAATCGGTTCGAGTGGATTCGAGTCGATTAAAGTCGTTTCGAGTCGGTCCGAGTCGGTTAGTGTCGGTTCGAATCGGTTTGAATCGGTTCGAGTCTATTCGAGTCGATTAAAGTCATTTCGAGTTGATTCGAATCGGTTCGAGTCGATTCGAGTCGATTAAAGTCGTTTCGAGTCGATCCGAGTCGGTTAGAGTCGGTTCGAATCGGTTTGAATCGGTTCGAGTCTATTCGAGTCGATTAAAGTCAGTTCGAGTTGATTCGAGTCGGTTCGAGTCGGTTTGTATCGGTTCGAGTCGGTTTGTATCGGTTCGAGTCGGTTCGAGTCGATTCGAGTCGATTTAAGTCGGTTCGAGTCGGTTGGAGTCGGTTCGATTCGGTTCGAATCGGTTCTAAGCGGTTCGAGTCGGTTCGAATCGGTACGAATCGATTCGAATCGGGTCAAGTCGATTCGAGTCGATTAAAGTCGGTTCGAATCGGTTTGAGTCGATTCGAGCCGATTAAATCAGTCGAGTCGATTCGAGTCGGTTCGCATCGGTTGGCGTCGGTTCGAGTCGATTCAAGTCGATTCGAGTCGATTAAAGTCGGTTCGAATCAATTAAAGTCGGTTCGAGTCGGTTCGATTCGGTTCGAATCGGTTCGAAGCGGTTCGAGTCGGTTTGAATCGGTACGAATCGGTTCGAATCGGTTCGAGTCGATTCGAGTCGATTAAAGTCGGTTCGAATCGGTTAGAATCGGTTGGAATCGGTTCGAGTCGGTTCGAGTTGATTCGAATCGGTTCGAGTCGGTTCGAGTCAATTAAAGTCGTTCAAGTCGGTTCGAGTCGATTCGAGTCTGTTCCAATCGGTTCGAGTCGTTTCGAGTCTGTTATTATTTATTTAACACCATCGATTTCGCGTCAAATAACAAATAAAACTTTTAAATTTTCGTAGCACAAAAAAGAACTAATGAGACGTCGTTATAAGACTGTTTCTGATTGGCCAATTACTTCAATTACTAACCAATCCATAACCAATCACGTAACAGAAGAAAAAAGTTACTGTGTTCAAATGGAAGCAAATTTGCCAGAAATTTCCAACTTTACATTGGGTGCGTTCCACTAAGCGCTCACGACGCTCAATCGAATTACTAAGTTCTAATTTTGAAATTATTATAGTCGTCTAGAGCGTTGCATAATAATCATTATAGTTGAGTCCTAAGTGCCATAGACTATCCAAGATTAAAAAGTATGTGATTGCAATTTTGTCTATAAACACATAATTGACAGATTAAAATCAACGAGTAGAAAAAAAATATTTGTTAAGGTACATTTTATTCCAAGACGGGCTGTAGACCGCAGCCGCTGCGCGTGGCGGCCCCAGGCTGCGTGCAGCGGCTGCAAGCCGCAGCGTTTCCGCGCTCGTAATGGCTTTCATAGAGATTCATACAAACCAGTAGTTTCGCTTGCAGTCTGCGGTTGCAGTTTGCGGCCAGCAGCCCGTCTCGGACTTGTACGTTTATCATCCTTTTCTTGGTTACCTTATCTGACATTTCCATCATAAACTTTGCCTTGGGGTGTGTGCATCGCCGAGACGGAGTCCTCATCTTCATATACCCACAAATTTCATCCATTATGATATTGGACAGTCGTAACATACTGGAATATTAAACGAAAGCAAGCACTTAGGCATCGTATCGTACCATAGTAATATGAAAGTGAAAGGGAAATAATTTGCATTTTACTATGTGTAGTTTTTCGCAAACGGATCCATGAATCGAAAAATATTTTTAAAAGACAATAATTATATATCCATTGACTCCTCATTATGAGCCCATGGCAATTTGAAAATTAGGGGTATTAGTGAATAAGGTATTATGAAATTTAGTGGTTTTAAGCCCAAAGCCTCGCAGTCTGCTAAATCTCAGAGTCAAATTTTAAACTCGAGGATTTGTTTAAGATTCAGTTAAGAGCTCGAGTCCTTTAGAAGCCTTGAATCGTCGCTCAGAGAACTCGACTCAACTCGGGACTTAAGAGCCATTTGAGCTCACATAGCTGTGCATAATCAAGTCGTTAACATCACTACGCAGGACAGGTCTGTACGGCGATCCTTGTGGGAGGCATACACAAGTTCAGCAGTAGACGTCTTTTGGCTGAAACGATGATGATCCTTTGGCATGCTATGACTGAAATTTCCCTACCTGAGGCTAGTCGATAAGTCGTAAAAGGCCAACAGTAGAAGTTTTTACCCGTCGGCGAGTGCGTATCTGCCGGGGCGCGTGAGTCGCTGCTGAATGCCGCGCGCGAAAAGCACGGTCGCGTTGCGCGCCCACACAAAACGCTTGTCCGCGCAAATTGCTTGCACGTCCTTCTTTATCTGGTTCACTGCTGACCTGGCGGCAAAACAAAAGGGTTATTTTACTAAACAGGGTTTATTGCTATGACGGGCCAGCGTGTGGAGGGCGTAATGGTATCGGATTGCTTATGGCGCGTGTGGTGGTCGTGGGATGTCATCGGTGTCGGTTTTTGGCCGCCCATCGAAGGTTACGTTAAGATCAGTCAGTCAGTCAGTTGTTGTTGTTGAGTTCGTTTCGTATGGTTTGATTTGGCGCAAATTACGTCGTCCGTTTCACTGATGATCGAGTTCTACTCAAAAAAATCATTATCTTCTAGGAAAAGTTCGAGGTGATTCTAAATGATGTGTACAACTGTCCGGAAGCACACCCCCCATATTCTAATAATCGTAGAATTTCATCAAATTATACTCGGTAGTGTCGATTAAAAATTTATTCGTAGTAACTCCTTTGCCAAATTTTATTTGTTTTCTTCATATAGGTACCTAAACAAAGAATTTAATTAACCAGATATCGTACCAGCTGTTACACGGCTACGTGCGATCTGTGGCGCGGTGAGCGTTTTCCCTGTTCAATGCGTGCAGCACGACCAGTGAGCGGCGAGTGCGAGGTTCTCGGCTGCGCAATGAACAGAGAAAATGCCTGTTGCACACCGCCCGTACCTAATCGTGGGCGGGCTTTCATGCCAAATTTTAAGATGCAATCAATAAATGTTACACTGTTTGCTAAAAAAAAAAGCACCATTTGTCTTAAAGATGGATAAATACGGAGGTCGTAGTTTTAGCGTAACTATAAAGTACATAATTGGCACCGCTAACATTAACTTACCTTCTAGTAGCACCTTTCCTGGTTTTGCGCACGTTAATGAAGTACTCGTAAGCCTGGTCAGGCTTGAACGGCTCGTCTGCATCGAGCATCGTCCGAAGACGCGCGATCTGCAGGTACGGAGGAACAGAAATAGGTAAATAATTACGGTGTTTGCCCCAAAACAAATAATAAAATAAAAATTGAATAGACTCCATAAAACATGTATTGCGAAATTGTAGTAACGCTCAAACTAACTCTGAGCACGATTCCGGAAGGCAAAGCCAGCGAATAACAGCTTACTTATGCATCTGCAGGCTTAGGGCCCAGCCACGACTCGCGCATGTGCGGCGATCTCGGTCGCGGAATGAACAGAAAAAGCTCTTCGCGCTGCCGGTCGCGCTTGGTCAGGGCCGGACCTTAAGCCTACATTGGATAGATGAGCTGCCGTTCGCTGCCTGCGTCGTCCGGAATCGTATTAAGAGTTAGCTTGAGTGCTTCTCTAAGACGCCAAAAATCCTAACGACGCCTAATGTATATGTCCCACCCACTGCAGGGCACAAACCTCCTCTCAGAATGAGAGGGCTTGGGCCTTAGTTCCCACGCGGACCCGGTGCGGATTGCATGATAGGGAACTTCACACACATCATTAAATTTTTTCTCAGCTGTGTGCAGATTTTCTCACGACGTTTTCTTGCAACGTAAAGCTAATGGTAAATTTCAAATGTAATTTCACACATAAGTTCCAAAAAACTCACGAGGTGCGAGCCCGGTTTCCAAAACCACGACCTGAGACCGTATTGTCTAACGCTTCTGATGCTTATGCCTTCGCTTTCACCATCTCTTTCTGTCATCATTTTATACCGTGTAACGTTTCTGACGGTTGCCTTCACAATCACTATTTCTTTGTCAAACGGTATACGATAATGACAGAAAGAGATGGTGAATGCGAAGGCAAGCACCAGAAGCGTTAGACAATAAGCCTAATAGCCTAGTGGTTTGACCAATTGAGTAGAGGTAACGCCACCAGAGTTGAGGCCACGCACACAACCACATCTCATGTAATGACAGCGTGATTTTGACGTTGTGTTGACGTTTAACGACAACACAACGTTAAAATCCCGCTGTCATTACAAGAGATGTGGTTGTGTGCATGGCCTCAACTCTGGTGGCGTTACCTATAGCAATAGGTCAAACCACTAGGCTACCACGGCTTTCCGCCATCCGATCACAGACTTAGAATATAATAGCAGCCTTGACATAACTACGTGTGTGTGCATACATTTTTCCTATTCTCTCACGCTACAATGACCAGGAATATTATCATCCCGTTTTCTCATGTGTCGCAACACTGTCCAAGAAACCTTAAAATGACACGTGCTATGTTTTGAACGTCAGTCATTTAAATAAGCTGCCGAAGCTGCAAGCGAATTTTTTGTTAAACTGAGATTTTTTAATGTTTTTCTCATCAAAATTAGAACCGATTTAGATTTAAAGATGGTGAAATGTAGTGCCTACCTTTGTGAAAGTGAAATATACCAGGATTAACCTTTCACCGGTAAGTGTTTGTGTGATAGAGATGTGTGCGTTTTTGCCATCATTTGGACTCGTTATGTCAAGTCTGCTATTATATTCTAAGTCTGTGCATCCGATTTGCTCAAATCTGAATACAAAACGGCAATACTGACAGTCTCTGGCGGCAGCGTGTCGGCATGCTCCCGCCACAGGTAGATGATGCTCCGGCGCGGCGGCTTGGCGATGCGCTCGAGCCGGTCGGTGAGCACCGCGCCGTGGCGGCGCAGGCAGCGCGCGTGCTGCCGGGTCGCGCGCCGGTTCAGTTTCACGTCAGTTGCTTTCGGACCTCTGGCACAAACCAAACCAAATAAAATAAATATAAATAAATATTAGGGGACAATCTTACACAAATCGACCTAGTCCCAAACTAAGCAAAGCTTGTACGGTCGGTTCCCTAACTTAAGTATCCACTTTTTCATACAAGTTGTATAGAAAAGTTGGATACTTATGTTAGGACACCGACTGTACTATGGGTACTAGACGACGATAAACATACTTACATAGACAAATACATACTTAAATACATAGAAAACATCCATAACTCAGGAACAAATATTCGTGCTCATCACACAAATAAATGCCCTTACCGGGATTCGAACCCAGGACCTCTTGCTTCGTAGGCAGGGTCACTACCAACTAGGCTAAAGCGGTGGTTAAAATGAGCTTGCACATCGCATACGAGACCAGTGGTCTCTTGAATATCGACATTTATGGCGAAACAAATCACAAACTATAAGGATACAGTGCACAAAGCGATGAAACTGGGCCAAATCGAGATATTTCTTTAATCTAAAAATTCAAAGTAACTCATTCATATTTATTTTTATTTAAACTTTCGTGCTGTAAACGCTCGTGTACGTAAACTGTCAGTCAATTGAAATTGCAAACAATGTAAACAAACCTTGTATTGTATATAAAATGTCTTTAATTTCCATTTTCCCTCATCAAATACTGCTAAATCCGTGTGTTATTTAATCATTACTTACCACAACACTATCCTAAACCATTAAAACAATAAACAAGTGCTAGAATATGGATATTTCATTAAATGGTTTATTTACATTGTTTGCAATTTCAATTGACAGCGATTTTATCAGTACAATGCAAAAAGCTAATTTGAAATCGAGCACACCATCCGTGGTCGCTATTGCACGTTGTAGTTCAAACGACTATGGGTTAATGATGGCGCTGTATAGGCACGACAGCAACAATTTTAAGCGATGCTGGCGTTCTTTGACATCGGTTGTTTACACGTTAATTGTGACGTCAAATCAGTTCATCATTCTGGTTTTCTGTCATTCACAACACATCAATAAATAAATATCAGGGGACAATTTAAGTAGGGTCAACGTCATAAGTAAGTGATCACTTTTGTACCTTGTCACTTTAACGTCATGTTTGAAAAGTCATACGAAATTATGTAACGACTGAAAGTGACAAGGTACAAAAGTGATCACTTATTTATGACGTTGGCTGTACCTAAGCTTGTGTTAAGGGTACTAGGCAACGGCACATACTTAAATAGATACATATTAAACACCCAAGACTCGAGAACAAACATTCGTACTATTTTTCATACAAATATTTATTTATTATTTATTTATATGTACTTATCTGGCCCGAAGCGGGAATCGTACCCGGGACCTCATGCTTCGTAGTCAGGTTCTCTAACCACTAGTTCATTTATTTTTAGGATCATTATTTTTTTTATGTGAGAGAGGCCAGACAAACGAACTAGTGGGTCACCTGGTGTTAAATGATCACCACTGTCCATAGACACCCGCAACGCGTCACGCGATGCCAGTGCGTTGTTGGCCCTAAAAGGGAGAGGAAAAAGGAAAGGGAATAGAGGAGGGGTAGAGGTATTGGGCCCCCGGCGCTCCCACTGACCGTACGAAACGCAGCAGGAGAACTGTTGCTTCACGCCGGTGTTCTGTGAGAGGGTGGTACTGCCCCGGACGAGCCGGCCCAATCGTGATGCAGCGGCTAGCTACAACATGGCTCTACCACTACAAAATTTTAAATATAATAATTTTCATCAGTCCGGGCCATCAGTCCCGCAGTCCGAGAGGGTTACACGATAACTCTCACGACATTCAACGGTTTTCAACGGTTGTCAATAATGTATTTCTTTTTTCCTTATTTTTGTACAATAAAGAGTTTACATACATACATACATACATACATTCTAATCAGAATGATGGAATGAACTGGCTCCAGAATTAACGTGTAACCGGATGTCTAAGGGTGAGGCCACACGAGCGTAATTTTGTGAGTCGTGAGCGGCAGAATTTCGGTCCGCGCCATACAATAAATATGCGCGCCATCACGTGACACAATGTAGGGCGCAACCGAAATTCTACCGCTCACGACTCACAAAGTTACGCTCGTGTGGCCTTACCCTATAGGTTAGAGGCAGTAAGTGAAAAAGGAGTCTCACTTGGGTTTGGCAGGCCTGGGCAGCGGGCGCACCGGCTGCCGCGGCTGGCTCTTGTGCTGCACGCGCAGGTCGCGGCCGGCGATGATGGTCTCGGCCACCGACGGCGGCGCGGCCTTCGACACGTACGGCGGGTACGGCGGGTACGCGCCCAGCCCCCCTGGCTTTGCTACCACAACAAACGACAACAGTTCTTAAGCCTGCATACATGTTGGTCGAGCTCAGGCCAACGCGAGCGTAGGCAAATTAATAGGTACAAGGCAAGTGCTACTGCCTACACGTTCGGCAAACGCGTAATGGCGCGCTGACAAACATGTGGACACTATTTGGCCGAGTGCGCGCGAGCGCCTTTGATTTGTGCAAAAAAACCGACAGCGCTCCGAAGTGCGGCAAGTGGTCGCGAGCGACCGCAAGTTGTGACAAGCTACGCCAAAGGAGTTCTCACGTTGGCGCTTAACTTTACTCGGCTAACTAGGCGAGCGACACCGAGCGATGGCAAGACAATGCAAATATAGGGCCGGCGCCCACTGACGGCATGGCATTTTATTACTATCAAGTTATTTTGAATCTTATTTCAATGAGTTTAGAATTCATGTTACTTTGTTGGTTATGCGTTGCGTCATCCCTCGGCACGTCGCGGCATCGTGGTATCGAAATAAAGTAACATGAATTCTAAACTCATTGAAATAAGATTCAAAATAACTTGATAGTAATAAAATGCCACGCCGTGCCATGCCGTCAGTGAGCGCCGGCCCATACTTACTGTCTGTACGTTGGTATTGACGTTCACTCGGCGACGCTCGGCCAACATGTAGGTATTGCAGGCTTTAGGTGAATCAACATTTTCGTGTTGTTTTCTCAGTCCCCCAGTTGTCCAAGTGACATCTTCATACAGTTTCACCATAGCACAGGTGGCAAGAAAACGTTGATTCACCCTCTTAAATACTTACTTCGAAGTTACAAATTTGAAGTTCGTATGTCCGTGTAGTACCGTTCACACTAATACATACTTACTATTTAATAAGCTACTAGCGGTTGCTCACGACTCCGTCTGAGATGAATTCATTTATCACCATACCATGCCATGTGGAAACTATGCAGTTCCCCGGGCGGCAGTTTCAGGGGGTGTCAAAATCATAATAAGTATTACATGATTGAAAATAAAAAAACTTGCTCCATAAAACGCCTAGCATACGAGTGCCTAGTTGGTTCACCGTCGACTTGTAACCTTGTTGCCACTATTAAGTTTCTGCCCCGATGGATGTATGAACTAACACCCCGGGACCGACGTCGTGGCCAAACTTAATGCAAAACCTAAACGCAATTGTATAAATAAGTAGAACCATTTTCAAACCAACCTCCTCCACCCGTGGATTGGGCGCCGAGAGTCGCCTCTGAAGGTGCCCCTGAAGGTTCGGAAGCCATTTTATTTAATTGTCTTTGATATCACCTTTAGAAACAGTCCCGTTACGCTTTAAACGTAACTTAATAAATACTCAGATTTGTCAGGGCATTTAGCGGAGCTTGCATTTTTAAGAATGACAGCTAAATCTGGAATGCTAAAACTTCCTCCTTCGGTCTTAGTCTTATTACCGGCCAGTAGGTAACTACTTAATACCTGACGATAATAGGTAAATAATGCAGCCTTTTTTGTTTCGCTCTTTGTAGATTAGAAGTAAAAGGAGTTGGGACTTCACACACACCGCTAAATTTCTTACACGTTTCCTCACGATGTTTTTCTTCACCGTAAAGTTCATTCACATATTCCTTAGATTATAAAATCTAAGACACATTCTAACGTTGGCCATACACGTTACGGTTTGCCGGAGAGGTTACCTACGCAGGTGACCTGCACAGATCAACCAGCGTGCGTGGGGACGTTGGAACGAACGTACGGTGTCACTCGAAGGTTTTTTAGGTTTGCTCCGGTCACCGCACAGGTGAAAAAAATGCACAGGTCGGTTTCCACACACGCTCCGGTCAACCATCTAAAAAATTCAGAGGTGTAAGCCGAGGCTCTTACCCACGACCCTCTGCTGCTCTGGCTACGACTTTTTCTCAGTAGGTACGTATTGCCCTGGAATGTATGACCTAATGGTGCACACCCTGATAATTCGCGTCCCCATAAATACTTAATTCGTATACCGCATTCACTGCCAGGAACGCATGTATCGCACTCATTGTCGTAATGCTAGCATTTCACTTGGCGTATTTCACGAAATAGTTGCGAGGAGCACTATGCCGATTCTAGCGTGAAAGACGGAGATGGCAATAGCGTAACGCGAACACGCAACGCCAAGTGAAGTGCCACCATATGGTGCGGAAAATGCGCCTTATGCATTCGTCTCTGTTCGGGAAAACAGAGGGTGTGGAGAGCTCTCCTACAAGGGGCCTACCAGGGCCTACCCACTAAAAACCCCTTCTGACCGACGGCACAACTACGCTGCTCAACTGGTTGTGCCGTGGGCATTTTTGATTCCCCTCAGCAAAACTGCGTTACCAACGACTCAACCTGGACCCACAGCACTACTACTATGCTCTATGGTTGAGTCGTTGGGAACTTAAAAACCACTCAGATTCCCCATAGCACTACTGTTAGCTCTATTGTCTCGAGCACGATAGTAAGACTAATTATAGACGAATTATCCAATATTATTTTTCCCCGATATTTTTATTTCCATTCACGATTTTCTCCGAATGCTATTTTTCCCACTCCATACAGAAACAGTGTCGACGGAGCTCCTTTTTCTGCGTGCTTATGGCCCTTCGGGACGATGCAAAACTAACACAACCTAAACCTATGTTTCACTTATGGACCCAAGAGGTTTCGAAGTTTTGTCAATTGAGGCATAGTACATTTTTTTCCCAGCGGACCAATCGATTGTGCTGAAGGGAATCAAAAGTGCCCACGGCACAACCAGTTGAGCAGCGTAGCTGTGCCGTGGGTCAGAAAGCACGGATTCTTTCGTTGCCATTGTGAACGCCACTGGAACATGAAGAGAAACCGCGACGCCCACTGGTCTGGTCGCCCCGGGATAGGGCTCCTCTGTTGACACCGTGCAATGCGGGCTCGCTCGGCTTATGTATCGCACTCCTGCAGGCTTATTGTCTAACGCTTACCTTCGCAATCACTATCTCTTTCTGTCAAACGGTATAAGATGATGACAGAAAGAGACGGTGAAAGCGAAGGCAAGCGCCAAAAGCGTTAGACAATACGGCCACTGGATCAAGAGTATGTATTATATCAATTCAAAACAATCAGCCATTTTCATTTAACACCTTGCTGAAAGTGAATGAAGTCTTTTGAACGGGGTATTATTCAGAGTTGATGTAGATACTTACTTGATCTAGGAGCGCGATATGCGTTTTCATGACATTCGCCTAGTGCTAGTGCTGCTATCTTAGTTAGCAGTCATTTGAACGCACAGTCATGCATGACTCATGACATGACCGTTTGTGGCACTTAACCCTTAAAAAGGTAGAGGCGATTTACCGACCACATGCATTGCTTTGGAAATTCAACCTTATTGCTTTTAGAAGACGTCACAATATCCTTGTAATTATTGAAAATACGACTAGCTTTAAAAATATACTTTATTAGGTATGCATTCGAGAGCTGCTTTTGATTTTGTATTTTGTGGTAGTAGCTCCAATAAGTGGGGCCTTATTAAGGGTTAAAGTAGTCCGACAGCCGGCGCAGCAAATGCAATACAGTGCACGAATTACCAGGGCGTGCTTTATTAGATCGTACATTTCGGGACGTGCAACACACTCTTCATAAACGTCACATTTTTGACGCAAAATGCTTGAGCAAGGCAATATTTATAACCGATGGAAATTTCAAAGTTCCTCAGAGGAACTTCCTCTTTCGGTTTAGGATGTCGTAGGTCGTAGGTTATCATACTTATCTCTTACCTATCATTATCATTATTAGCAAAATGATTTTTATTAAAACAACATAAAACTGTATACTTACATAGACATACGACAACAATGACTAGAATTTTAATGGGATTGCCACTCTTTTTGTAACAATAAAAATTTCGACTAAAATGGTTGATTAAGTTTGTAAGAAACATATGATTACTCTTTCATCCGTCTTCTACACTTTATTGTCGTATTCTATTTAAATTTATTTATTTACAAAATTGCACAGCACATATAAACTTATTTTTAATCTGGTACAACACTAGGCGTGAAATAGGTACCTACTATAGATTTATATTACAGGCAACATCAGGAAATATGCCTCGGTAAGTAACGTCAGGAACCACCAGTATTTCATACGAGTAGACTTCAATTTCTTTACCATAGTAGGGAAGGTAGCATGTGCCATATATTACATGTATTTTCCCATTTATTAAGCAACCGTCGTGTTCAGCTCGTCCAATGTAGAGCGGTTCTTGCCTTACTTCTGATGTGCCCGCAATGAACGCGTTTTGAGGAATTCTGTCGCCACTGGTTTTTTCCCATGTTGCGTTGTATCCACAGAGAATCTGTATTAAAAAAAAATCAAATGACGACAAAAATCACACTGCGCACACTAAGATCCTTACTTAATCAAAATCAAAATCAAAATGTTTATTCTGCAAATAGACCGCAAAGGGCTTTTACATGTCACTTTTTTAAACTACCAGCGCTTTCGTAAGGACCATCATTGCCAAGAAGAATGCGTCGCAAGAAATTAGGCAGAAAACTATTAAAACTACTGAACCGATTTAAATGAAATTTGTTATGGACATAGTTTGAGATCTTGGGAAGAACATAGGGTAGTTTTAATCCCAGAAAATTGCATAGTTCCCGCGGTGTAGCGATAAACGAATTCTTTGCAGACGGAGTTGCGGGCAACAGGTAGTTACATTTAATTCTTAGTATTTAATAATTGGGATGACCCAATTTTTGGCAACGTATAATAAATCGAAAACCGTTTGGAGAAATAGGCTTTGTAAAGCGTTTTCAGAAATCAGATTCCAAAAATATGATAATCTGAATTAAATAAAGAAAATTTAAGTAATGACCTTCATTTGACCCCTGCAGTGAATCGTCACAAAGGCAGATATAAAGCAGGTCTACACTCTAAAGCAAATTGACAGTTTGAAATGTTGCTGTCCTGCTTATAATAGCAATGAGTGACAAAGACAGAACTTTAATCACATGATGCACACCTGGCTTTAAACAGTTGTCATTTATCATAAAGTCCGAAATGTATACAATACTCGCAATGTATTTTTACAAATTTAATTATTAAATTACTACGTTACAAGTAAATATGAAAGAATTTAAATATCAGATTTTAATAAAAAATATCTATTTACTATCACACCATTAAACAAACAGGAATAATCGAAGCTAAAAGAAGAGAAATAAATAAAACTATTTTGTCATGGTTCATTTAGGACCCTAAGCCGTGCTTGTAATATTGACAGTGACAAGACAAATCAGGGGCACTACTACAAAATTCGAAGTTCGTATCGTATTCATCCCTCTCACTCTCGTGTCAAATCATATTAGCGTGAGCGGGACGGCATGAAACGAAGTTCGAATTATGCACTTCGTAGTAGGGTCTCAGTAGTGCCGTGGTAGTGCCACAGATTATGTTATGTACGACTTGAATTTTTCTAGGCTATGGAACGTGGCTCTCACTGTGACGTCATCCAACGTATTTCTAAAAAAAAATATAAAAAATTAAATACTCAACCAAATTCAAAATCGATGAAAATGGTGTCTTAAAATATCCTATTCTTTCCAAAAAAAATATAAAAGCTATAGGTTATTTTTTTTGGCGCATCCCAATTATTTACCTCAAACTGTGTCTTTTGATGTTCCCTGTGTCCCCATGGCACAAATGCCTTACGATGCGACATCAAATACTTTCCAGGGCATATGCTGCCATTATGATGCGCCCGAGCAATATACAATGGTTCCTTCTCAAACCCTCCAATCAGAGCGTCAGGGGGCACTTGATGATCTATCTGAGTATCCAGAGAAACCCATCTTAAGTCTCCACTGTTAATCTTTCTGAACTTGGCAGGACTCAAATCTATTGGCGATTCTGTAAAATATTAATGAAGTATGGTAAAATACTTAAAAGCCCAGCCAGCCCTATCACATTAACTCTTATAATGGATATAATATTATAATATGTTTATATAAATAATAATAATAATAAATAATAATAATAATAAATAAATCAATATCACAGGACAATTCACACCAATTGACCTAGTCCCAAAGTAAATACGTAAGAAAATGCATAGTCCTACAGTTCTCGATACATCTTACGGAGATATCTTACATGGGTACTAGGCAACGGACAAACATATTTATATAGATAGATACATACATACTTAAATTATATACATTTTTAATACCCAAGACCCAAGAACAAACATTCATATTTTTCATACAAATATCTGCCCCAACACGGGAATCGAACCCGGGACCTCAAGCTTTGCAGTCAGGTTCTCTAACCACTAGGCCATCAGGGGCCTGTTGCATAAAAAAGTACAACTTATATTACATGCGGAACTCCCTTTCTAGTTAATATAACTGAAGCAAGAGTTCCGCTTGTAATATTAGTTTTTTTTTTTCTCTTTTTTTTTTCGGGGCTTAAGTGCACCTGTGTGACTATGCCAGCCTCATTGGGAGACTCAATGGCCAAATTCATCAAAAACTTCTCCCGCTATGTCCAGATTCTCTGGCTGCAAAGGAATGTTTGATGAACCTGTATACCCGTACTGCATCCTCCGACACAGGACAACTCAAAATAATATTTACTGCCCCAGTAATATTAGTTGTACTTTGTTATGCAACAAGCCCCTGGTCGTCAAATATGTTATAGTATGCTTGGTACATTCCATCCAAGCATGAGGTAGGTCCTTAAATATCCATGAACAATGCTAGTGCGTTAGGACCTAAGAAAATGTTTGCTTACCTTCATATATCCAATCTGCAAAGTGAACAGTTCTAGTATGAGGATTCAAGTGTTTTTTGTTAAATTTGATGTATCCAATCCTCTCATTTTCATCTTTTAAATTACTGTGCCACATGAAGGGGTTCATCAGATCACCAAATCCCACATGGATTTCTCCACCATACCATGATATCCAGAATTCTTGGTGCTGAGTGGTAAAGTTTATAAACTCGGTACTAACAGGATCAGATATGTCATGACAATGATCCTGAACCTGTTGAATCTTGCTGGATCTTGACAAAAATATCTAAAACAGATTTAAACACATGTATAACTTTACAGCACCATATTATGCAAGACAACTATGTCTTTTTCATACACCTAGTTGAGGATTGAATGGAGGATCTTTTGAAAGACACTATTAGCTTTTGGTATTGATCACTGTGCTTTGATATTTATTTATTTATTGGATTCCAGGTTAAAATGTTTTATGGATCTCAAAAGAAATTACAATAATTTGATACCTTTTATTGATTTATTGAATGTTAATAATTACTTAACCATAAATCCATACTAATATTATAAATGAGAAAGTGTGTCTGTCTGTTACCTCTGCACACTAAAACCGCTGAACTGATTTAGGTGAAATTTTGTATGGAGATAGTTGGAGACTCTAGGAAGGACACAGGATAGTTTTTATCAAGGAAAAATGTATGGTTTCCGATAGCGATAAACTAATTCTTTGCAGATGAAGTTGCAGGCAACAGCTTGATTATAAAACATATCATCTTTCAGATGGATAATATAATTATGTTATGTCAAAAAAGGCAGTTTACCTTGAAAAGCTCCTTGTGTGGGGGACTGACACTACATAATGACAAGAGTGCAACCCCACTTGGACATTTAACCTGAAACCTAATAGCCCCACTGTTTGCTTGGCATAGTTCTCCATCTCCATCTTCTGAAATAAAAGTTTTTAACATTAGTTGGTTACAATACGTTTACTTTTAGGTTACCACTGACAGATGGCTTGCCTTCATTTCATTTCCAACTTTAACACCATACAAATAAAGTAGCTATTACAAAATCTGCAAACGAGGGTAACAGTATTCTAAAATTGGCTTTATTTGTAGGTTGTTAAAGTTGAATATGAAATGAAGGCAAACCATCTGTCAGTGGTATAGTATAAATCTTCACAGGTGAATTTTTCGCTTCGAGCCATTACATTAAATTTGAACCTTAATACTATGACAATACCGTTTGTGTTTGAAAGATAGGGCTCGAAGCGAAAAATTCACCTGGGAAGATTTATACTATAAACTTTATGTAATTTTACTGTAAGAACTCTTTTTTTTCTAGGGGCAGTTTGATTTAGACAAAATTATGGGGGCAAATCTAGATGGGGCAAATTGCATAACACAGTATATAGGCTAATCAAATTAATGGGAAAGAGTGCATGTGTGGTGTGCATTCATCCATCATCATAATCTCTGAATGATTTAATTTCATTTTTATGTTAATTAATATTAATATTATTAGTTACCCTTTTGTTAACAGATGGCGCCACCCCAATTTCATGAACTGAGATGTGGTATATAATTATGAAATAAATTAAAATGCTCATAAATATAGGACAAATTATTCATACTAATTGCACCTATACGTTACATGTTATGCAATAGTTATTATTTTTAAGAGACTACTAGCTAATACTTTCATTACAATTTGAATTACTCCACGCCACATTGTTTTCATTTCATGAAGTCAGTAAGTAACTTATTATTGTAAATGCCAAAGAAAGTGAGCCCCAACTCGATCGCAATAGTTTCTCAAAAATATAAGTAAAATCTATAAAAACTTTTAATCGTGTCATGTTTTTCTTACCAAACGACATCATTTTGAGTTATGTTATGACAGGATAAATAATAATAATAATAATAATGAAGTTAACTGTCCAACTCACAAATTCCCGATTACTAGTGAAGTAAAAGTAAGTAATAAATAAGCAAGAAAAGAAAGTAGGTAGACACTTAGCACAGATGTACGAGAATAGTTAGTTAAGTTAAGTAGCAAGCTATACTTAGGTACCAACAGGCAACACGACAATGTATTACTTTCCTGGAAACCAGGGTGCTTTCACTTCCAACAATGTCTATTTTTAGTTCCGTCAATTTGCACTAGATGGCAATATTATTTATCAAAACATGTAGAAAATAGATGAAAACAACTTTAAATTCTAGTTTCAAAAAAGCTGTGGCAGTGGCCCATGGGCAGTGGCACAGCAGGGCTGGTATTGGTACGTGTGATTATTGGTCCTTGATATTATAGAGGTATGGTTCCTAATAGTAGTTACGGGAATTTGCGTTAGATGGCGCTGTGCCGTTGAAAACAGTGATATCTTTATCCTCCTATATAATGTAATGTACTCTGTGCTGGAAACTAACGTCAGAATTCTGTCTGAGTGAATCACGCACGCTGTCACTCTCATGATGCTGTCATGATACCGACAGATAGTTGTTTTTCTTTTCGGGTGCGCGCTTGGTGCGTGCCGTGTTAAAGGCCACCACAAACAGGGAGTGCGGGACGCTGACGGAGCGTACCCAGCGCGGCCAATAACACTGAATCATATAATTATACGGTGACACACACCGGCAACGCGGCACAGCGTACATGATTTAGTGTTATTGACCGCACTGAGCACGCTCCGTCGACGCCCTGCGCTCTTGGTTTGTGGTGGTAGACTCTGAATATACAACAATAATGCGCGATCTGATAATTCGTATACCCAATAGGCCAATACCAATTATATATATAAGGGCACAAATCAAACCCCCAACCGAATAAGGCGGTAATATGAAATGCCTTAATTTGTAAACTAAGCTTTATCCGATAAACCTTAGTTTACAAATTAAGGTGGAACGGCACGCTCTAGGCGCGAAATTCAAAATTTTTACAGGTTTTAATTTATTGCGGGTAAACGGTGTAACTGTTTAACTTCATATGGTACTTGCGGTTGTGAAACAGTGTTTTTTATATTATTGTGTAAAGCTTTTTAAGAATAAAACTGTTAGCTTAATATAAAAGTTATCAAACATAGAAATTCGGACTTTCAACGTTTTGACAACTTTTATTTCAAGCTAATAGTTTTATTTTTAAAAATTTTTACACAATAATATAAAGAACACTGTTTTACAAGCGCAAATACTATATGAAGTTAAACAGTTACCCCGTTTACCCACAATAAATTAAAAACTGTAAAAAGTTTGAATTTCTCGTCTAGAGCGTGCGCTTCCATCTTAAGGCATTTCATATTACCGCTTTATTCGGCTGGGGGTGCGAAATTATTAGGTTGCGTAGTATTACCGTACATTCTAGGTCGAGAATTACCGGGCGTACATTAACCGCATTATTTTTGAACTGACATTTTGTTTGTTTAAGTTCCCCTTCAGCATTAGGGTGAGGCCACACCAGCGTAATTTTGTGAGTTGTGAGCTTGTGAGCGGCAAAATTTCGGTTGCGCCATACATTGTGTCACGTGGTGGCCCGCACCAGGGGGGGCACACTTACATATATCATCACTTTTCATGCGACTACAGCGATCTCTGGTGTTTGCCGAAGAACTAAATTAGCGGCCATCTTGGTTGACTTGTCAAACTTGTCAGTTGTCATTCATCGGCCATGGCCATGGCGTACCAAATTGTACGGTCAAGGACTTGCCACTTGCCAATGTTCGTATTTTAGCCGTATAATGCAAATCGGGTTTAGTCGCTTATACTTCGTATATGCTGATTTGAATTAGACGGCTAAAATACGAATAGTGGCAATAAGCCTATCAATTAAAATCCTTGACTGTACATTGCTATAGGTACGCGTATCTATAGCTGTACATCACTACCAACATATAAATATAGATAGGTATATATCTATAGATACGTCACATTAGTTCTTGAACTGCCGTAGGGCGGCAGCACCTTCCATACATGCATTTTTGACCATAGAGTTGCCACTCTTGTTCATATAATATTACAATACTCTTTGGCCCGCACATTGTATGGCGCGAACCGAAATTCTGCCGCTCACGACTCACAAAATTACGCTCGTGTGGCCTCACCCTTAGAAAAAAGAAATCTATACAATCCCAAGTCCGACCATTATTTTTTTTTAATTAAGAGGGCTACATACACATATGCCACCGGGGCAATATAGGCCGCAAGGCGGTCGCGGGAATTTCGGGTTTGTCTCTTACACACGCGGGGCTATTCAGTGTTGTAAGTTGAGCCAAACTAAACACACACGTTGAGAATGGTTCCAGGGTTACCGAAAAATCAAAAGATAGTATAGCCTTGGCTCTTTCTGTTGTGCTACTGCAAAAAAAAAGTAAAATAGATATTGGGTGAAGAATTAAATACTTCCTGGGCCCAATTGTATAACAGAGTAGGTACAACTAATATTACAAGCGGAACTCTCGCTTCAGTTATATTAACTAGAAAGGGAGTTCCGCTTGTAATATAAGTTGTACTTTGTTATGCAATTGGGCCCAGGTCTTTATATACTTCTATCACTCGTGTCCAATCTTCATGTTCGTTATTTATTACTATTATCCGCCGCCATCTTAATGGGCATTTTTCTGGAAACAAGTTCAGTATAGGTAACGCCACCAGAGTTGAGGCGAATGATTACACACACAGCTACATAAAGTACTGATTGCAAAAAAGATAGTGAATGAATGAAATGACTGAGTGAATGAAAATGTAAGTTATAGGTAACGCCACCAGAGTTGAGGCTACGCACACAACCACATCTCTTGTAATGACAGCGGGATTTTGACGTTGTGTTGTCGTTAAACGTCAACACAACGTCAAAATCCCGCTGTAATTACGCAATACTATGCAAATTACAATTTTTCTTTTTTCATATACTTAACCTATTTTTGAAATAAAACAATTTGAAACTGATAAGAAATATTCGCAGGAAAAAATCGGTATTTTATAAATAGCGAAAAATATGCTTATCTGATTTATATAAAATAGATCAAAATATTTATTTTTTTGTTTTGTTTGAACTAGATGTATTTTCCTAAATTATTCTTAGAGAAATAGGTTGAAGAAATTTTTAGTCAATCTTGTAATTCTATCTCGAGTCTGTTGAACTTGCTATCGGTACGAATAAATGTCAAAATCCCGCTGTCATTACATGACGTGTTGTTGTGTGCGTGGCCTTAACTCTGATGGCGTTATCTATAACAAAGTGAAATAAATGAAAAATCAAATGTTTTCTATAGGATGGAAAATTATAAATAAAAATCTTCAGTTGCCCTTATTTATAATTTATAATATCAAGAAATAATCGATTTCCAAGCACATTAATGGAACACAATAATTTAGTCTCGCAACTCACCAGATCTGAATTAAGTAAATTTTGTTTTTTTTGTGTTCTAAGCAAAAGATAAAGATAGTCTCGCGCTTCTGCCGCCCCACAATGTGTTATGTATGAAATGAATCCTTATTTTGTCTCACCTTCATTTTATTCAAAAATACTTACATACTTACAGCACATACCAACATCAGACTAAAACTCCGAAATCAATAATTGGCTTCTAGTTTTTCTGCAAAAAAATTTAGGGGGGAAGTAGGCAATTCCCAACGTATGGCGGTGATCTAAAAACACGAGCGAAGCGAGTGGGTTTTAGCCGGCATGAGTTGGGAATTTCTTACTTTCGACACGTATAGTTAAAATTTTATAAGCTGGGGGTTTTGCAGAACTCATCTGGTAAAGATAACATTGTTCCCTTTTGTTCTATTACGGACGCACTACAACGGCGACGATCCACCTGAGTACCGCTTACAATGACGAAAGGCCTTTCTTAATGAGTTAAGCTTCTGCAATTTCAACCTTGTAACTTAGAGAAGATGGTAGCTATTTGTTTGCATTTTTTGTTACTTGTTCTGATTTGTTATTAGCGGTAGGCTTCAACAAACGAGAACAATGTTATCTTTACCAGATGAGTTCCGCAGTCCTAAATCCACAGCTTATAAAATTTTAACTATATATCATACGTTTTACAAAGCACTAAGCGAGGAAAAAATTGGGGCTAAACATTTTCAGAAAAAGATGGTGCGTTCTTATTTACCTTATCTTATCTTTCTTATTTAACTCTTCATTTTAATTTACTAAACAAAAATTAATTCACCGGACTGAACTTATGAATTTATTGAATCAGGCGTTACTTTGCGGAGGTCCATATTAATGAACTAAAACAATTACTTTGCTCACCCGCGAGGTGAACATTACTTTGGCGGGTTTTCATGACAGGCGCGAACGGGTAATTGGTTCGTGTTATGCTGGCACCTCACTTGGCGTATTTGACGAAATAGTTGCGTGTGCGAGAGAGGAGCACTATGCCGATTCTAGCGTGAAAGACGGAGATGGCAATAGCGCAACGCGAACACGTAATAGCAAGTGAAGTGCCACCATTACGCCATGCGCTCGCGTTGAAAGCTCATTGGTTGAATTTCGATTGCGCGCACGCATTGTCGTACGGTCCGAAATAGACTCAAGGAAATATTGATATGTTGACTCACGTCAAGAGGCACTTTCTGAGCATGTGCATTGTAATAGTACATTACTACAGAGTGATACGTGATACGTCCCGGCCCATTATTTGGAACGTAAGGTTAACATTTCATTGAATCTTTGAGAAAAATGTAATTAAATTGTCTACACCAATATAACTTTCTATACAAGGACCTTCATTGTACTTTTTTCTGTCTTTTCCAGCTGCTAAGTAAATCTGGCCAACGGGAAAATAAATATTGTTGGCCAGACTAGTCTGGCCATCAATCTAGCCAATAGGAAAGACTGAACGGAGGAGCCTTCTTTCAATTTCAATACTTCATACTTCCTCTTACGGCTTAGTATGTCAGGTCATCGTTAATATCATAATAAAATAATTATTGAATCAAAATGATTTTTATTAATGTATTAATATTAAAACTTAAGATAAAACTGTACACATAGAGATACAACAATAATGACTAGAATTTAAATGAGGACTCCTACTAGCTACTCCTTTTGTAACAATAATAATTTCGATTAAAAAGCTTGATTTCATTTGTACGAAACCACAATGATTCCTCTTTTATTCGTCTTCTACTCTTTACTGTCGTATTCTATTTAATTTTATTTATTTATTTACGAAATTGCACAGCACAAATAAACGTGTCGTAGCCGGTCATGAGTACGGACACTAAACGGAACACAAGTGCGCCGCCTAGCGGAGAACGCGGTACAAATAGGTTTTGGCGCACTTCGACAGAGTCGACTCGTGACGTTACCAGCAGCTTCGGGCAGCGACACTCTTGTACGAGCCGCCAAGCAGCTAACACGTCGTCACGGAACTGTCCCACGTTTTGCTTAGTGTTACCTAAACTTTGTATTTAATCTAATTTGAGTAATCGGTACAGTAAATCGTGATTCAATTAATAACGTAGTATTCATTGCGCGATACCCAGCTGAGCCCACGAGATGTCTGAAAGTTCGAGCCAGAATCCTGACGCCCCTACGACAAACGCATAAATAATAACGCGGTTAACGCGGTTTGTCGCGATAAACTTTCTTCCGCTCTGTTACAAATTGTGTAGGTATACATTTTTAACATAACGGTTTTTTATTTATTTCCTCGCATTTGTGTGAAAAGTAGAGTGTTGAACTATAAGCACCCACGCTCGCTTTGCTCGCTCGTGCGACTAAATATCTTTGGTGTAATTGATCACTTACGACCCTTATTTATCAATCTACTATTTCATCACTTAAGCTCTGAAAGTAGGTTGCATTTAACTTGAAATCCGTGTTGTAAGTTCGATTTACATATTTAGGGATGTAAATTTAAAAATCGAATGGTGCTCCTTTGTATTCACGAACTGGTAAATAAGGAGATTGTAATGCATAATACTTACCTCCAAACCTCCATGCTGGCATAATGCTGCTGGCCAGTGCAGGCTGAATGTGCCATAGCCAAAGAGCGCGAGGCGCGAGGCCATTAAAAAAAAAGATGGATTGGCGCGATAAATTTTCTTCCACTCTGTTACAAATTGCGTAGGTATATATATATTTTTAACATAACGGTTTTTCTTTATTTCCTCGCATTTGTGATGAAAAGTAGAGTGTTCAACTCGAGTGTAAATGATCAAACACCCGCGAACTATAAGCACCCACGCTCGCTTTACTCGCTCGTGCGCCTAAATATCTTGGGTGTAATTGATCACTTACGACCCTTGTTTATCAATCTACTATTTAATCTGTTACAACGCTAGGTGTTTAATAGGTACTATAGATTTATATTACAAGCAACATCAGCTAGTGTGCCTCCGTAATTAATCTCAGGAACCACCAGTATTTCATACCAGTAGACTGCAATTTCTTTCCCATAATAGGGAAGGAAGCATGTGCCATGTATTACATGTATTTTCCCATTTATTAAGCAGCCGTCGTGTTCAGCTCGTCCAATGTAGAGCGGTTCTTGCCTTACTTCTGATGTGCCCGCAATGAACGCGTTTTGAGGAATTCTGTCGCCTTTGGTTTTTTCCCATGTTGCGTTGTATCCACAGAGAATCTGAATAAAATAAAATAGAAGTCGTCAAAAATTGCACTGCGCAAGCTAAGATCCTTACTAATCCCTCCTAATATTGTAAAGGCGAAAGTGTGTCTGTCTGTTTGTTACCTCTTTGTTGCGGATTTAAATAAGGCGCAAGTATTGTAGAGCCAATATATATATTTTTCGGAAAGAATAATGTTAACACAACCAATGTTTTATAGTGACATACGAATTGATCTGTTTCTAAGGCAACATACTAGTAAAGGTACGTCACACTCCCGAGCGAGGAAAGCCGGGAGGCTACCCAAGTCAAAATTTAATTCATTACATAGTCGAACAAGTGCTGTGGCAACTTGATTTCTCGTCTCGGTCGGATATAAGGAACGTCAGTCGAGTCGTTGGAATCAGTCACTGTTCGAGTCGTGTCAACAGTAGAGTCTACGTTTCGTATTTCAAGAGGGAAAAGTCGTTGTACTGGCCTGATACGCTTTCCAGTTGCGGTCCGTACTTGCGCCACTCGCGCGACGCCGTCGGCGCTAGGAAACAGGTCTTCGATGACTGCCAGTGGCCACGTCACCCGCTTTTTTCCCGTCTCCAACAAAACGATGTCACCTATTTGAATTGGGACTTGACTCATTTTGTCGCGTTTTGTATTAAGTGCGCTGATACTTGTATAGAACCCTCCCCACCACAGAGCAGCCGGAAGCAAGAAGTTCCATTTGATCCTAAATGTTTGAGGCGACTCATAGCAGAATCTAATCTCTCCTTAGCGAGGTCGTAGTTCGTTGGTGGACGTGGGATTTCTCGCCATGGCAAACAGACTTCATACCTGCCTTCTTTGTTGATATGGACATTTTCTTCGGAAGCTTTAAGAATCTTATATCGCGGGTAGGCTTAAGTGTTTGTTCTGCAGGATCCCTAAAGCCTACAGCTTCCAGACTCCACCGATCTGAAATGTCAATATTTGTTAGGCTATGAAGTGTAGTGGTCATGTTTGTCATGGAACCTTGAACTCCTGTAACGGGGCCTTGTATAGTCCAACCCATAGTCGTCTTTATAGCTGTCAAATTATTTTCTAGCTGTACAAAGTCTGTCGTAAAGAGTGAGCCAGAATAGTCAGCACCAATGAGTAGACTTACGTCGTCAGGAGCGTCCGTAGAGTCATTTAGTACGATGCCGCGTTGGCACAGTTGCTCAAGTGATACATTACATTTCAACTTGGGTAAAGAACTACAAATTAAATCTTTATCTAAAACACATAAATTCATATAAATATTTTCGTCGAGATTTTTGACGGAAATGTCATACACATGACAAGTCTCTTTTTTCGTCTCGATCCCGCCGAACAAACTATGTGTCAGAACCTCTTTTTTTGTAGATTTCAGTCCAAGTTTTTTCACTAAGTCCTTTGTAATGTACGAACGTTGGGCACCACTGTCAATAAGAGCTCGTATCGGCATCTCTTTCTTGTCATGCACAATATTTACAACGATAGTTTGTAGCAACGTTGTTGATGCAGACGTAGACTTCGTGTGGCATGACAAGTTGCTTTGCTCTTGCTGTTTTGTGTTCTTCGCCGCTAATTCTGAGCACATGATTGTAAAGTGCCTTTTTTGACAGAATAGGCATTTGGGAAAACTCTTACATTTTTTTGTAATATGATTGCTTTTTAAGCAAATTGAACACGCTTTCTTGCCTTGGATGTACTCTAGACGATCCTTCAGTGTCATCTTAGCCGCCTTATGACATTCTACGGCAGAATGAGTATCTTTGTCACACCACACACATGATGAACCGTTTTTCCTTCCATCTTTGTCTTGTCTCAGCTCTGTTACGAAGCAGGCGGTGGGTGGCATGGGTTCGACTAGGGATATGTCATTACAGTCTCGCCTTGCTAGCCGTATTCTTTCCTCCGACTCTACTTCATGTCTCAGAAACAGCATTAACTTGGATAGATTTCTGGTTTCCGGTTGACTGCGATGCCAGGCACGAAGAATTTCTTCCGGCAAAGCCGACTCGATCATGGGAAAAAGCATGATGGCATATTTGTCTGTGGTTACGCCGAGTGTTTCAAGTGCTTGAATATGCGTCTGAAGGCTATCAAAGAATGCTATTAAATTCTTTGCAGCTTCTTTTTTCTGCATCAAGGCAAGCAATCCTCGGATATACGTTTCTATGAGGACGTCATCTCTAGCAAATCTGGTCTTTAAAGCTTCGACTGCCTTTTTGTAGTTTCCTGAAGAAGGTGGGTAGCTTTCGACGAGCTGTCGCGCGGCGCTGTTCACAGTCATGGACTGAAGAAGATATTGAAATTTATCGCTAGCGTCAATGTGGGCGTCTTCGTCTATCTTCTTAAACTGTCCCCAGAACTGCAGCCAGGACTTTACGTTGCCATCGAACTTGATGAGCTCCAACTTAGGCAATGTAAGCAGACGTTGCTTGCCCGTCATGGGCTTCTGACTCGATTCAGCTGACAATAACGAGGATGCACTATTTGTGCGCGGCTGGGTTTTAGAGCACATCGACTTGACCTTGTGCCAACGTAATTTATATAACATGGACTTATCTTGGTCTGCTTCAAAAAGAGCTTCGTCGAAGTCCTCGCCCGCGCACCACTGGTCCCTTACTTCCGCTTCTACTTCAAAGAGTTCTAAAGCGGTTTCCGACAGTAACTCAAAAAGGCTGGTAGTATCTTCTTTGCCTTCAATGGCCTTTTCTAATTTGTCGGCAAGGATGGTGAATTCTCTCCTATATTGGGTACGCTTCCGTTTTAAATCCATGATAGTGTTTTTATTTTAAGTCACGGTCGCCAGATGTTGCGGATTTAAATAAGGCGCAAGTATTGTAGAGCCAATATCTATATTTTTCGGAAAGAATAATGTTAACACAACCAATGTTTTATAGTGACATACGAATTGATCTGTTTCTAAGGCAACATACTAGTAAAGGTACGTCACACTCTTCACGCTTAAACCATCGAACCGATTTAGATGAAATTTCGAATGGAGATAGTTTGAGACCCTGGGAAGTACATAGGATAGTTTTTATCCTAGAAAATTGCATAATGCCTGCAGGATAGCGATAAACGAAATCTTCCTTCGCAGAAGAAATTGCAGGCAACAGCTAGTAACATATAATTCTTTACCTCAAACTGTGTCTTTTGATGTTCTCGGCGTCCCCATGGCAAATACGCCTTCCGTTGCGAAAGCACGTACTTTCCAGGGCATATGCTGCCACTATGATGCGCCCGGACAATATACAATGGTTCCTTCTCAAACCCTCCTATCAGTGCGTCAGGAGGCACTTGATGATCTTTCCGAGTATTCATAGGAACCCATCGTAAGTCTCCACTGTTAATCTTTCTGAACTTGGCAGGACTCAAAGCTATTGGCGATTCTGCAAAATATTAATGAAGTATGTTAAAATGCTTAAATCTAAATATTTAAAAGAACATCAGCCCAACCAGCCTTGTCACATCAACTCTTATAATGGATATAAGGTTATAATATGTTTATATGGTTATATTATGCTTGGTTCATTCCATCCTAGCATGAGGTAGGTCCTAAATGTCCATGAACAATGCTAGTGCGTTTGAGCTTAAGAAAATGTTTGCATACCTTCATATATCCAATCCGCAAAGTGAACAGTTCTAGTATGAGGATTCAAGTGTTTTCTGTTAAATTTGATGTATCCAATACTGTCATTTTCTTCTCTTAGATAACTGCGCCACATGAAGGGTTTTGTCTGATCACCAAATCCCACATGGGTTTCGCCACCATACCACGATATCCAGAATTCTTGGTGCTGAGTGGTAAAGTTTATAAACTCAGTACTAACAGGTTCAGATACCATGTCATGACAATGATCCTGAACCTGTTGAATCTTGCTGGATCTTGACAAAAATATCTAAAACAGATTTAGAAACATAATCAACTTTACAGCACCATATTAGGTATGCAAGACAACTGTCTTTTTTGTACACCTAGTTCAGGAATGAATGGAGGATCTTTTCAAAGACACTATTAGCTTTTGGCATTAATCACTGTGCTTTGATATTTATTTATTTATTGGACTCCAGGTTATGTTTTATTGATCTCAAAAGAAATTACATTTAGCTTAATGAGACAGCAAGTAGTTAAAGTTAAAAAATTAATACATTATTGCAACTGACCACTGGCATGCGGACACAAAAAAAAATTGTATGGTATTTAGTACATTTTGTGGGGTAAGTTTTCTTTTCTGCAAGTTTATGTGATGTATTTATTATTATTTATTCTTATTCTAATATATTGTAAATTTTCAATATGTACTTGTAACTTTGAATTTATTCTTTGTGGGTCCTAACTTAGGACTCCTAAGTGAAATGGTCCTCATCTACTCGAAGGTTGATTGGTTACGTAACTACGCCGTGTGCTACGAGGAGAGCAGCCGAACCAACATGTAGCAGCCTGACATTGAAAACTAGTCTACACCAGCTATCACTAAGTGAGGCATCAGCAGAACATGACTCATGTTTACCTAATTAAGATTATTGTTAACAAAATCACTTTACGTTCTCACATCTAACTAACGTCATTTAGGATTTAAGATGTAGAAATAGTTATTAATTTTAATTAAATTAGTTTTAATTCATTCTTCTGGTTTTCTTCAAGCCTCCGACTGCAGAGTTCATAACTCATAGTCATAATAAGGGGCCATCCATAAATTACGTCACACCAATTTTGATCAATTTGGACCCCTCCCCCCACCCTTGTCACACTTATCACTATGAAAATCGCCATTATTTTGTTCTAGTGTCACAGATCGCTTGACCCCCCACTCCCCCTAAATGTGTGACGTAATTTATGGATGGCCCCTAAACAAATAAACATAAACATTTGTGAATTGTGTGTATTTATTTATTTTTGTACTATAAAATGTTTTAAATACATTTACATACTTCCCTTTATAAGGAATTACCTACTAGCATCTTAAAATTCAGTCAGATGGAAAATTATGTTATGTCAAAAAAGCCAGTTTACCTTGAAAAGCTGCTTGTGTGGGGGTTTGACACTACATAATGACAAGAGTGCAACCCCACTTGGACATTTAACCTGAAACCTAATAGCCCCACTGTTTGCTTGGCATAGTTCTCCATCTCCATCTTCTGAAATAAAAAGTTTTTAACATTAGTTAGGAACTCTTCTTAGGGCTCCGTACCCAAAGGGTAAAAACGGAAACCCTATTACTGAGGCTCCGCTGTCCGTCCGTCCCTCTGTCACCAGGCTGGATCTCGGGAACTGTGATAGCTAGAGAGTTGAAATTTTCACAAATGATGTATTTTGGTTGCCGCTATACTAAAAAACGGAATAAAAGAAATATTTAAGGGGGCTCTCATACAACAAACGTGATTTTTTTGCTCAATATTGATAACAACAACAGGTAGAAGCTTGAAATATTCTCAGAATATTTAATTATGTATTGACTTTAAAAATAAAACATTAAATTAAAATTAAAAAAATATTTAAGGGGGGCTCCCATACAACAAATGTGATTTTTATAGATAATTGTACGGAACCCTTAGTGCGCGAGTCCGACTCGCACTTGGCCGGTTTTTTTCTAGGTGTAGTTTGAATTAGACAAAATTATGGGGATAGATCTAGATGGTGCAAATTGCATAATACAGTATAGGCTAATCAAATTAATGTGAAAAGAGTACATGTTATAATAGTTGCCCTTTTGTTAACAGATGGCGCCACCCCAATTTCTTGAAAATAAGATGTGGTAGTTATGAAATAAATTAAAATGTTCATAAATATAAAACAATGATTCATACTAATTGCACCTAAGTACATGTTTCATGTTATGCAATAGTTATTATTTTTAAGAGACTCGGCTAGCTATCATTAAAAATTTAATACTCCACCTTTGATTATTTTTATAATTAATCAAATTACTCCACATCACATTATCTTCATACAGTCACTCAACATTCATTATTGTTATGAATGACAAAGAAAGTGAGCATCGACTTGATCGCAATAGTTTCTTTAAAATAAAACATGACCCTCCGACAGTCGGGTGTTAAGTAAAATCTATAAAAAATTGCAATAATGTGCCTATTAACATGAATAAAATTTTAATATGTTGGTCTTACCAAACGACATCATTTTGAGTACACAGGATAAATAATAATGAAATACACTGTTCGACTCGTACAAATTCCCGATTACTAATGATAAACAAGCAAGAAAGTTATTAGTGTTATTACCAACAGGCAACAATGTATTCGTAGATTGTTTTGTTTGTATTTATTTCCTATTCCTGGAAACTAACGTTAAACGTCAGAATTCTGAGTCACGCTGTCACAACACAAAACATATCACAGATTGTTGTTGTTGTTTTCTTTGGTTGGAGCGGGGGGGGGGAGCAAGGGGAGAGCGGGTGTGCCGTGCACGGCCGTGCACGTGTGCGTGTGTGGATTGTTCGCCAGAGTAATTGTCGACCCTGAATTTGAATACTCAACAATAATGCGCGATCTGATAATTCGTATACCCAATACCAATTACATAAGGGCACAAATTATTAGGTCGCGTATTATTATCGTACATTCCATTCCAGGTCGAGAATTGAATTACCGGGCGTACAACAGCATTATTTTAGAAACTGACATTTTGATTTTTTAAGTTCACCCTTCAGTATCAGACAAAAGAAACTAAGTCTATACTATCCCATACCTTTTTATTTTTTTAAACTTAATCGGGCTACATACACACCTACTGCCAGTACAATATAGGGCACAAGGCAGTCGCGGCAATTTCAGGTTTGGTTCTCCACACGGCGATTCAGTGCCACTGGGCAGTGTTCAGTTGTAAGTTGAGCTAAACACGCGTTGAGAATCGCTCCAGTATTATCGAAAAATCAAAAGATTGCTATAGCCTTGGCTCTTTCTGTGGTATAAGTGCAAAAGAAAGCATATGTAGATAGTCTTCATATACTTTTATACATTAATGGAAAACATTAATTTAGTCTCATCAAGTCATCACTCAGTAGATCTGAGTTCCATTTTGTTTTGTTTGTTTTATTCTAAGCACCCGATTAAAGAAAATTGCCCCGTTTGGGCTATACACGTAGCGGACTACCTGCAAGGGCAGCAGGAACAGTCTAAATTCTAGAGATCAAAGATAATATAGGAATTTATCCCTGCTTGCCTGTACACGTCACAATCACAATTCATCCCCACTTCTATACCCTACGGCAGGCGTGTGAGTAGCCCGCTTTACGGCACAAGAACAAAATACTGACAGCTGTACTATTATAAAATATATTCTGTGCAGCTGTGTACCGCTGTACTGTACTGTACGAGCTGAAGTTCTTTGTCGTTGCAGGGGTAGATTTAAAAAAAAGTTGACATTTTCTGGTTTGGTTGACTGTGGTTGACTGATTGATATGAGTTGAGTCATTCTCATTCATTTCATTCCCTTCATTTTCTTTCATTCTTTAAAATTGCTGTCATTCTATATACTAACTCTACTCTTTGCTGTCATTTCTATAAGTATATTATTTATTTTGAAATAGTTTTTTCTTTCATCTTGAAAGAAAATACTTTCTGTAGAAATGGGTGATATAATAGGTTTGTACATAGACATTTTTATTGTCTACTTTGTTTGAAATAGTGTAATTTGTGTTGTTAACTTTCTTAAACACATTAGTGAGTCATTGGATCTTGCCTATTAGTACGTAATTAAAATTTATGGGCAATAATTAATTTAAAAAATATTTCTTTTGGATGTGGGAACTACAGAATAACTTTTTCATAATTTAAAGGAAGGGTTTTGCCTAGGCCCAGCAATGCAACCTAATTATGCTGGACTGGATGATGAGGATTACTTCTCAGAAAAAGTAATTCAGGGTGCAGCAATAGTGCTTTATATTTATAAGTGAACAATTTGCATTAGACTTATATAAGTACCATGAACCGGGGTGCCTTTGGTCAAATAGGGGCAACTTTGATAGTTTTAAATTTGCTCTAAAGTCGACATTGTCCATATGAGGTAAATAGTTGACATGCAGACAAAAGAAGATCAATAAAGACATTGATAAGAGTAGCAAATGCTTACAAAAATGTCTGAGTTGGTCAGCAAACTACATTTTAAAGTCGCCCTGTAGTTCAAAGTCACCCTGGCTTACCGTATCTACTCACTTTATCTGGTTTCTTTTAACCCTTTGGTAATTTATTTTAGTCATGTGGCATAAAATGTAGATATATTAATTCAGTGCTTATGACAAGTGTACCACATATTAAACTTTTAGAGCTTACAACATGGCCCAAACATCTCAACGCATTCTACAAGGTAACAAGCAATGCCCTGTCATTTGATGTCAAAGCGTCTGGCAATGCTGCTATTGGGCTATCCAGAAAACCCGCAAACAACTGTGAATTTTGGGTAAGAGGAGATGTACTGTATTGCAAATAGTATTACACATACTTTATTTAAAGAAACTGTAGTTGACCATCTAAATATTTATTTAAATAAAACAGACAAAATGACAATTGTTCTTATAGATCATAATGGGAGCTGGGCAGCGTTGCTGGATAAAAAAGAAAGACAGTCGTCAAAGAGAATCAGCTAATACACCAGGCATTCTGACAATGGAGGAGTACCGTAGATTCTGGCTGACTTGGCATGGAGGCCAGGTGAAACTGGGCCGGGACGGATACACAGACTCAATAATCTCTTGCCCTAATGATATTCAGGATATGAAATATGTGACATTTTCAGTTGTTGAACACAGGAATCCAGTGCACTGGCGATTTGAATGTAAGCATTATTCAATTATTATAACCTAATTAGTTCTGAGTTTTATAACAGACATAGTTAGCACCTGGCTGAGCATTTCCAGTTTTGTGATTTTGGATTTTTTTTGGTATAATTTTATTTTTTTTAATTTTTTTCGATGGTTTGAACACTCCAGAATCATCAGGTGATCATGTCAGCCTCATGGGAGCTTACTCAATTCTCTATTCAAGGGAAAGATCAATAAAATGGCATTGTTAGCCAACATTTGACCTGGCTGTTGTGCATGGAACCCAATCCTCCAAGAAATCTTCTTCTTAAGTCTGAATTCCAGACACATTCCAACAACACATGGGTCAAGTCATCTCACTTCTGACAATCATCACAAAGTGGTCATGATTTGATTTTCATCAAATAAAAAACTTGTTTGTGGGAATGTGTGCTTGTTTCATTGAAAACTGTACTGCACTAGTGACATTCAGCAGTTATTCTTACAATTTATTTGTCTATATCTATACTAATATTATAAAGAGGAAAGATTTGATTGTTTGTTTGCATTGAATAGGCTCCGAAACTACTGGACCGATTTCAAAAATTCTTTTGCCGTTAGAGAGCTACATTATCACTGAGTGACATAGGCTACTTTTTACTGCGGGAAAACGGAAAAATCAATTTATCGCGGGCGAAGCTGCGGATGGAAGGCTAGTACTTTATAAAGGTAACTCATCATTTTATCGAAAAACGTTTCACAACTGATTCGTTTTGCAAAATTATTGTTTCAACAAATGCATTTGAACAAATGTATTTTTTTCTGAAACTAAATATTTCAGGATTTATTTCAAGACCATCGTGTAGAACCCTATAGGTTAGGTTAGGTTTGTTTTATAAAAATCCTGAAATATATACAGTTTCAGAAAAAAAAACATTTGTTGAAACAATCATCGTCATCATCATCATTTCAGCCGAAAGACGTCCACTGCTGAACATAGGCCTCCCCCAAGGCTCGCCAAACAGATCGGCCCTGCGCCATCCGCATCCAATGCGTTCCCGCTACCTTTACCAGGTGTTGAAACAATAATTTTGCGAAACAAATCAGTTGTGAAAAGTTTTTCGATAAAATGATAGCTACCCCTTTATAAAATATGACTTAGCTGCAACATACTGTCCATCTGCACTGTGACATACAGGCAGATGTATCTCAAGAATGGTAATAGACAAACAAATGCATTTCGTCACTACTTCGAAAAAAGCTTGTATCTCAAAATCGATAATCTGGCTAATTGAACTTTACTGAGTGTGCAATAAAGTTCAGTTTGGTTTACATATTGATTTGAGATACGAGATTTTTTCAAAGTAGTGATGATTTTACGAATTATGTATGTTTATTTCTGTTGCTGCTACAAAAAACTGTTAAAATAAAGAATTTGAAAAATAAAAGACTAAAATAGCTTACAGGGTAAAAAGCAAACGGGAAATTTACTAAGAAAAAATAATGGCTTTGGTGGGAGAATGATCTAAAAAATTGTATGGGCCCTCTGTGCGCAATTCCGGCTCACACTTGCCCTGTTTTTATTTCAATTTTGGGATAATTATGGCCCCATCGAACGGTGCGATGATTCCGCCAATGTCGAGGTTGGATAAGACACTGCCAGACGACCTTTGGTCAAGTACGGTAGAGCTGTCCGTGTTCGGTAGAATACCAGCCACAACCGATCTAGAACAAACAAGTTAAAAACTGCCACCACTATAGATACAACACTACATACTTATAACTAGCAACTAAGTTAGTTAGGGTGTGGTTATTATGGGACAAATCTAATGGATCAGAAGGAATATATTTGGAAAATAACTATTTATGAGACTATTTAATTATATTATAATCTGATGTTATTTTTAGATAAAAATGAGTCTAGTATACTACAAAATGGAGAGAAAACCAGAGTTAGTAGAAAATTAACATTAACGGGGCGGGATATATTACCAGGTAGCAAATCATATAGTGGGACAGATATTTTTGAACATTCCAAAAACATATGTTCCAATGTACCCTCGCCCATACCACATTCACAGATTGAGCTGTCCCTGATACGGAGCTTTGCCAAAAAGACCGGAGAGCAAAAGTGTCCTAAACAAAGCCTTATTATTGTCGATGTGTTAACCTTATTGAAGCATCTATTTTTGAAAAACCATGGTCTTGAAGGAAGATCTGGTTGCAAGCTACCATAGTGTCTTCCTTTGGTCTGTTGTGAAATATGCCACTGATTATTCCAGTTCTCTAGAAGCTGAGGTCGAACATTGGATTTTACATCACGACTAAAGGTTTTGTCATAAGAATTGACACCTACTTGGATAGCTTCCTTTGCATATTGGTCGACAAGTTCATTCCCTACAATTCCGCTATGGCTGGGGATCCAGGCCAGAACCACTTGTAAATTATTCAAATGACAGGCTCTTAATTTCTCTTTAGTCTTTAATGTTAAATAAAAGTTATCTCGAGAGTGAAAAGGTAATTTCCCTATATCCTGTAAACAGCTCAAAGAATCTGATAAGATTATGGAATTATTAAGTTGGTGAGATATAACATATGATACTGCTTCATATATGGCCACAGCCTCTCCGGTAAAAACAGAGTACTGCGCTGGACACTTGAAACTCAAGATAGTTCGGTGATTGGGGATCCAAACCGCGGATCCGACCTTCAAATCCCCAGGCGCTTTAGAGGCATCAGTATAAATCTTAATCCATCCAGGCCATTTGCTATTCATGATCTCAATAAACTCTGCGTTAGCACCGGGAGACTTTTTACGAATCCCCAAGTCAAAAACTATAGTAGGTTGAAAAATTAAGGTTTCATAATCGAAGCAGAAGATGGAGTTTTTACTAAAGCGGAAGATAGGAACAGACTTAAATTTATTGAAGGATTTAATAAGAGGAGGTAGTTCTTTGTGTGACCAGTAGTTGGAGGAATTCGAAAGGCGAAACAAAGTTTTACATTTTTGGTTTATAGGATGGTTAGGGAATTGGGAAACATTTAAAAAGAATCTATCAGCCAAATATTGTCTGCGAAGTATGAGTGGAGGATCTAGGCACTCTACCTGTAGTGCATTTATCGGGGAGGATTTCATGGCTCCAGTTATAATTCTCAGACCTCTAGCCTGCAACTTATCAAGTTTAATTAAGGCTAATTTGCTGCACGGTTCCAAGATAAAGCTGCCATAGTCGAAATGGCTTCTTACTATAGCATTGTATAATATTTTTTGGCTATACGGGTGACTACCCCATCTAACTCCAGACAATGATCGCATTGCATTTAGACTCTTTTCGCATTTATTAACTATGTAGTTCAAATGAAACGCCCCAGTCAATTTAGAATCAAGGTAAATACCGAGAAATTTAACTTGGTCCACAGTATCAATAATCTCATTTTCCACTGTGATAGTCACAGGAGGCAAACTTCTCCTACGGGAAAACACAACTGCGTTACATTTGGGAACCGACAGGGATAAGCCATGACAATCAAGCCATTCATTCAGATATGAAAGAGCTGTATTTAAACTAGACGAGCACTCTTCCAGGGTAGGAGAGCTACTGTACAGGACAATATCGTCTGCATACTGCAAAATATTACAAAAACAGTTAACTGACAACTCTAAATCAAACGTATAGAGACTGTACAGTAACGGACTTAAAACTGACCCTTGGGGAAGACCCTTCCAAACAGGACGAGATGGGAACATAGAACCATTTACTCGAACACAAATAAAACGAGCCATAAACAGATTACATATGAAGTTAGTCAGTCTCATCGGAATACTCAGCTGGAGCATTTTCTGCCTGAGTATGGAGAGATTAACATTATCATATGCCGAAGATATATCTAGGAATACACCCACTAGATTTTCATTCTTGCTAAAGGCAATACGAATATCAGTTGTTAGTATACTAAGACTGTCCATAGTTCCCATCCCTCTACGGAATCCAAACTGTGATTTAGCCAGTATATTTCGATTCTCTAGTATCCACTCAAGACGATTTTTGATTAAATGTTCCATGACTTTAGCCAGAACCGAAGAAAGCGCGACAGGGCGATAAGAAGATGGATCATTAGGATCTTTACCGGGTTTAAGTATAGGAATGACAATTTGGGTTTTCCAAGGCTCTGGTACTACACCAGTAATAAATACTAAATTTATCAATTTTAAAAAATAAGATTTAATATCGCTTGATGCGTTAATTAAAAAGGAATAAGGGATGCCATCGATCCCCGGAGAAGAATCTTTAAGGTTGTCTAAGGCACACAAAAGCTCACAGACAGTAAAAGGTTCGTTCATACTGTCCAAAGTAGGAAGGGAGTTAGAAGTTGGAACAGGGAATAGGTCCTCAGCTGGAACAAAAGGAGGAGACAATCTGTCCATAAACTCCGGCAGCCACGTGTCCGTACTATTGGATGTTGCATTGTTAATGGCACTTGTACCCCGTCGGAACGCTTTCACTCTATTCCAAACCAGAGACACGGAAGACCTAGGAGACAGTGATTCGCAGAATTTAGCCCACCCCTGTGATTTTTTTTTTGAAAGCAATCTTTTTGACTTAGCCAGGGTCCTTTTGAATGTTATAAAGTTGTCCATGGTGAGATTAGCAGAGTATGTTGATTCAGCAAGGTTTCGCTCACGAATGACGTTAGTACAGTCTGAGTCCCACCATGGAGACGAGGGGATCTTACGGAGGGCAGTATTTTTGAGAGGTATGGCTGTGTCAGCTGCCTTAATGAGTAGGTCCACAAACTTAGAGTATAGCTCGAGGAAGTTACTACTATCCGGTTCATCCAAGCTACTAAGCTCAGCATCTAAACAACGGGAGAATTTGCCCCAGTCTGCCTGAGCGGTTCTGTACTTCAAAAGTGGAACGGAAATTATAGGAGGAGTGAAGGAATTTAAGACAGTGGAGAGGATAGGAAAATGATCGCTTCCAAATGAACGATCCAAAACATTCCAGTTAAAAAGAAGTTACTATATTTGACGAGACCAGGGTCAGATCTAATGCGCTAGAATTTTGAAGGGGAGAGCCCCTTCTTGTAGGAGAGCCGTCATTCAAAACACATAGGTTCAAATCATCCAGAATGTCTAACAGGCCAGGGGAATTGGAATCACAATAGGGAGAGCCCCATAAGGTATGTTTACAATTAAAGTCTCCTAATATAATATAGGGGCCTGAAATATTATAAAGGATAGAATTTAATTCTGATAATAAAACTAAAGTTGGATGAGGAATGTAAACTGATACAACTGTAAAATTTAATATTTTTACAACAATTATATTAATACCTGGGCTATGGTTAGGAATTGGGATAAGGTTATATATGAAACTTCTATTAACAAGAAGGGCACAACCTGCATATCCGTCGCTTCTGTCATCCCGGAGACATGCATACCCCGGAATCCTAAAGGGGGACCCCGGCGTTAACCATGTCTCCGCGATGGCAAAAGCAACAGGTTTGTAATTATTTAATAAATAAATTATATCAGATTTTTTATTTCTAATACTCTGTGTGTTCCACTGTAGGATATACTGATCCATTATTAATGAGGGGAAGAATTGTCTGTAACTGGGATAAAACATTGTTCGGTAATACATCTCCAAATTTGCGGACCATATTTACTAGCAGTCCAGTTAGAAGCTCTAATAGATTGTCGTTTGGGGTTGGAGGACTGACGGGACTGTTCAGTGCACACCCATTGGGCATGGTTGATGGTGGGTCATTAACAATTTGGTGATGTGCTTGTCTGTCATACATTTTACCAGACCTAGTTTGGCGGGCATGCCGCCGCTCTGTGTAAACGGTTTTTTTATAGGACTTCTGTGTTGAGGAAGGTTCTATATAGTTAGGGGTGGGAGTTCTGGACCATTGAGGAGAGGAGTGGTGAGACTGAGAGAATAAAGTAGGAGGGGGTAGCTCAAACAATTTTTGAGATACCTCTGCATAACTAGTCCTAACAGGACGGAACCGTTGAGCAGCTTCTAGATATCCAATATTTTCTTCCGACATAACTATTTTGATAGCTTTTTGACGGCTATGTTCCGGACACTTCTGATCTGTGGCTTTATGAGGACCAGAACAAAATAGGCAGCTAACTTTGTTTAGTGGGACTGTACATGATTCCCCTGTGTGCTGTTGAGCGCAATTGTAACAGCAAGGCTTGGATCTGCATCTCACTGCTATGTGGCCAAATTTACAACAATTCCTGCACTGTATGGTTGGGAGTTCATACGCATTGACCGGGATGGATGTGTTATATATATATATTTTTTCTGGGAGTGCCTGAGAATGAAACGTAAGGACAACCGTGTTTGAGGGAATCCATTCAGGAGCTTGGCCTTCCCTGCGAGCCTTTCTAAACAATCTACGAGCCTTTATAACCTTCCCAATTGAACTACCAAAGCCTGCAGGGAAGTCAATGCCTGAAACCAATTCTTCTAGAGACCAATCGGTCGGAATGTTTTTTATCACACCCATCCTAGACACTTGGAACCGCGGAATAGAAGAATTTAAATTGTTAATCTGGATGAAATCGGAATTGTTGAAATTATTGGCTTCAATTGCTGATTTGAACGTAACAGCAATTTTGTTACGCCCCATTGATTTGATAGAACCTTCCACAATGCCTTTGACATGGTTTTTATGAAGAAGTTGAGCAAGCTTCAATACCCGCAATGTTAAACCGGCTGATGGGTCTGGCTCAGTCCTACTAATATGGACCACAAAGGGTCCTGTGTCTGTATCAGAGTACTTTAAAGGTGGATCGTCAGCGCCATATCCAGGAGTGATGTACATATTTTGGATTGAATCTCCAGGAGATTGAGTTTTCTTTGAGTCTGATACAGTCGCATTATCACCATCCAGAGAAACATTACGCTTTCGAGTCGAATTATACATAACGTCCATTTGCATTTGCGAACTTTGGGTGAGAGGTATAAATGAGCCATCGATTGAAAATGAAGCTTGTGTTGAAGTACCCTCATTAAAATTGTTCGACAAAGAACCTCCCTTATCGGGAGGATCTTTGTCGTTCATGCTTAGAAAATCCCAAAAGAAACTTACGTGACACTTCACCTAGCCGTTAGAACTACTATATACCAACACCAGTATTAACAAAAACTACCCAGGTCCAGGTATTGAACCGATACTGAATTCGTTTGTGGATACACCGGGGCACGTGTGTACACCAACGCATCAACGAGCAGAAATCCTCCTGTTTTTATTTAAATGGAAATACTGTAATATTGTCACTGTGTGTATTTTTTCTGTTATAGTACCTCCAATGCCTGACAAAATAAAAGACAGGGTACTGACAGGATGTGACCTTCAGTGGATACCATACAACCAAGATGAGGAGTTGCCATTAGAGCCACTGGTTGGTGGATTTGAGAAGGAGAAGCTCTACATAGCTCGGGCCAAGCACAGAGGTTCTTTGACCCCTGGAAAATTTGTACCATCAACAGGAAATGCATATGTTTCATGGGGAGGTCAGGCCAATGAGAAAACAGAATGTGAGGTATGGGAAACTGAATCATGTACAGTTGAGTTCACCAATATATGCATTGCCAACCTTTCATAAATATCTATACTTAGACCTTATGTTACCGTAATAAGGTCTATGTATAGATATTTATGAAATGTTGGCTGTACAGATATTGGTGAACTCGACTGTACAGTCAACCAATTTGATTCCTAGGCCGCTATACATCAAACCATCTCAAAATTAATCAATTTGTTTATCTTCTACGACAGTGACCATTGGGTGATGTATGTATACATGTCATGATGACAAACTTGATCTTTGCAAACGTGTGTCAACAATATTGAATAGGAAAGGAGTTAACTTGAATTGTCACTGGCCGCGTGTCAAAACTTCTTTTTCCGCTCATGTCATAGAGCAAAAACATTTATAAACTCTGTAACGTTGCGTCTATAACGCCGTGATAATGTTAGGCCCTAGCTACGTGCGTCCTCGAAATGCGAATGGATCTATTTACTTATTTATTATTTGTTAATTTTATACGGGACCCGCCGAACGCGCGGCGGCTTGCAGGGCTTTCTCATTGCGCGCGCGCTCATATAAGGAACCCTGGCTCCGCCGTAGAGTGGGGGCGGCCTATATAAACCGCGGCGTTCATTTCTCGTGGGTTTTTGCTGCGAGCACTGCTACTATATACTCCACGCTCGACTTAAATTCGGATTTCCGTTAAGAATTTATATATTTAAAAAAAAGACAGCGTCGTTGTTGTAGATTCTACAAGTACCTAAACTCTGTGCAACATCTGGTTCCCGCTGGGGTGAGTTTCCACTTCTGTAGACCCGCTTAAATAGTGCTTAGATTTATCCGTAATCTATCAGCTGTTCCGAGCCACTGAACTGACCGTTAACCGCCTTTAATCCAAATTTCACTGTCCCGAACGGCCGTTGGTCCTGAGTGGTAGCCGAGATCTGCTGGTGGCAAGGCACAGCTGTGAGGAGCATCTTCCTAATGCCTCCTGTCCTTACAGGAGCCTGGTCTACCCTAACAAACTTTCCGGGTCCGGTCGCGGACCTGCCCTACCACCCCCAGTTCGCTGGAGGGAGCTGGGCCGCAGACGAAGATGTTTATTGCAAATTGTGTTTGGAAAGTTGGTAATACTTTGACTCACACTGACGTTGTAATTTGTCTGGTAGTTGATGCGACAAGGTTCTATAGTGGCCTAGAAATAAAATTGGTTGACTGTACCAGGGTGAACCCTTTTCATTGCAACTGTATACATTCTATACATCTGCCAACGAAATTATCGTAAAATTGGTTGTTGGCAGTTTCCATATAAACAGTTTTTATTTCTAACTTCTATTTACAGGTGCTCTGTGGTTTTGATGGCTACTGGGTACCAACTGTTGAAGATAAGATTCCGGCCGGTGCCCTTATTGCGGGATACTCTGAAGATGCTCTTGAAAGGCTGTACGTCGGCAGAGCAGAATACGAAGGGAACCTCATCCCAGCCAAAGTTCAGCCATCTCACAAAGTCTGCTACTTCAGCTACGAAGGCAGGGAAATGGCTTCAAAAAAATATGAAATTTTAGTCATAAACAAGAATGAGAGATGTGTAAATAGTATTTACTCACAAGACAGAGTATCATATATGCAGCCCGATGTGGAAGAATATGACGGTCCAGACTCTGACTACTCAAATGACACTGATGAGGAGCGAGTGTAAGTATTAGAACCCCGTTATCTAATGCTCAGTTTGGGGGCAAGTGATGGGGTAGTTTCGATAATCTGAATCGATAAAAAATTAAGTTCATTTAATCACTCACTAACATGATTATCAAAAAGATCCATACTTACCAGAGCTCTTCTATCGTGTTTTTTTTAAATTATTATGAAAAGAAAGAAAAAAAATATTTTATTTTTGTAACTACCTACCTATGTTTCATAATAAATTAACAATATTTTTTCCAAATTACATATATGAAGTCAAACTTCGTTGCCTGCTTGTAAAAATCCATTTTAAAAATGAAAATGGTTTTTCGACCTCTGCAGATGTAGGTAACTGGCAAAAACTGTAGTTTTTTGTAATGCTCTATGCAGCTTTTGTTTACAATACTTTTATTAATTTATTGAATCAGGTGTTACTTTGTGGAGGTCCATATTAATGAACTGAAACAATTACTTTGCTCACCCGCGACCTTACGATAGTTACGTTCATGCAAGAAATGTGTGTTCATGCAGTTCCTCCACCTCCACACTGTACAAACACACACAAATCACACAAACCCAACCATCACCACCACCAGTACCCCTACCATGAGTTACACTAGTTTGCAGTGACTGTACTCGCTAGCGACGGCGTAAATGATTTGTATGGAGAATTGTACTTCCGTAAGTGACCGCTAGAGGCGCTGTACACAATTCTCCATAAATCATTTACGCCGTCGCTAGCGAGTACGGTTACTGTAAACTAGTGTAACTCATGGTAGAGGCACAGACTACACTGACGCGTTTCGAACTCAACCAGAGCTCATCTTTAGAGTCAACACCATAACCGTATGCTATGCTACCATTTTTTTTTTTTTTCTTTCTTTTTTTTTTTTTGAGGCTTAAGTGCACCTGTGTGACTATGCCAGCCTCATTGGGAGACTCAATGTACCAAATGTTAAACTTGAGTTTAGCTGAGTTTAACATTTGGTAGCATAGCATACGGTTGTGGTGTTGACTCTGAAGATGAGCTCTGGTTGAGTTCGAAACGCGTCAGTGTAGTCTGGTGGTGGTGATGGTTGGGTTTGTGTGATTTGTGTGTGTTTGTACAGTGTGGAGGTGGAGGAACTGCATGAACACACATTTCTTGCATAAACGTAACTATCGTAAGGTCGCGGGTGAGCAAAGTAATTGTTTCAGTTCATTCATTACAATACTTTTATCAATTTGAACTTCCTTATTTTCTAACAACTGATTAATATTTTTTTCAGATTTAATGCCTGGATTTTTATGTAGTTTGTTAATTCAATAATTGTCGGGCTCCTATCCGATCAAATAGATGCAATGATTGAGTTATCTCAAGAACATTCACAAAAGAATAATTTCATTTTGACAAATAACTATTTATAAATAAATGTGAATCAAATAATTATGTGAAGCTACGTCACTATTCTGCCGTCCAAAATGAAATGGCAGTAATCGCCAAAATTTACTTTTTGGTTTTTGTCATTTTTTTATCAGCATTAAAAATGCTATATGAATCACTAAAAATCTTATAAAATATAGAGGGTGAACATATGAGACTCGTTTATAATGCTGCTTTTGCAAAAAGGCACTTTTTTCAAAAAATATAAGCAGTAAAATTTCGTTTCAAAGTAATAAAGCAGTAAACGAGTGATTATGCTGCTTTTTTCCTTTGAAATTTTTGTTTACTGCTTTTTTTCTGTATCGTAATAGGGGTCCTTAAAACACGAATGTGGTTTCATGAAACGAGGCGTAGCCGAGTTTCATAAAGGGTCAAATGAGTGTTTTAAGGCCTAATTACGTACAGTTGCATACAATATTTTATCTTCTCTCACACTGTTCCAAAAACGAAGTAGTATTTTTGCATTTTCCATGCCATATAATCTTGATAGCATTTATCGTATTAATTTTCTGGACTTTGCTAGTAATAAATTATGAGTCATTTCCTTCGCCGCATCTAAAATATCGGGCGGAGTCAAATTTTCTTCGCATTCACTGATATCAGATATTTTTAAGCAAGAACAAAATTTTCCCACGAAAATTCGTACAACAAAACGATACGTATGCTTGTCTAATTTAAAATGACGCGCCCCACCACCGCATTTACGCACAGGATTTGAAACTTTAATTTATGCTACAATAGAGAAATATTTCTCTTGGCAGATGTGTGTCAATGCGGTGGTCGGGCGCGCGTCATTTTAAATTAGACAAGCTCTACGTATGAATGGAATGGCGCTAAAACCCAGTACATCACCGGGCATGTGTGCGCATGCGCTAAAGCGGGCGATGCCACAGACAAGTGAAAATTGGAATCAAAACTTGGTGATATAAACTTTGGATTTGCCCTGTATCGTAATGGTAAAAAAAATTGTATTATAACATTATTTCGTTAGAAGAAAAGTGTTATAAGTTTTTTTTTCGGTATTGTTTTTAAAAAGTATGTCAATACAAACTCTTTTTGAATTTTATAATTTGAATTTTACGATATGAGAGTAGATAAATAATGTTTTTTTTTTACATCCGAGTACAACGAAATAAAGCAGTGAAAATGCACTTACTCCTTTTTTCCTGTGTTAGTATCTAAATATCTGAATTTAGTTTACATTAAATAAGGTCGACTGTTATGTACTTACCCATCAAATCGCTAATTTCTTGATTTAATAACGATTCCCTTGCATAATAAGAATTGTGCGTATATTTTGGGGGACAATAATGTGTACAGTATTTTATTTCTTTTTTCAATTTAATAAAGCTATGGTTACTAATATCACTAAGTATTATTTTTGTCTTTTACTACGTAAATACGCTTTGATAACAATGTTAACTGCATTTATTGTGTTTAAAAAAGTAAAATTGGCGCCAGCAGATGCAACGGAAAAAGGCAGCGACTTGTATTTACAGAGCATATAAGCAGTAAAAGCTACAAACTGCTTTTATTCTAAGTATCTAGAATTCACAACAGGAGAAAGTTCCTTAGTATAAAGGCAGTTATCAGGTTTTTACAGGCATAATTGAAATTATTTCAGCAGTTTTCAGTCGGGTACAAACATACAATATTTTTGAGCTTACATGTGAATTTTCAAGCGTGTAGCCGTGTAGCATATGGCATTCGCTCGCAAGTCTTATTAAAAGTATCAAAAACTTAATACCCATTTTTCTCTGTTTCGGTATTTCAACGATTACTGCTTTTTTATTTTGGACGGCAGTATTTTAGCTTGCCCCCAAACTGAGCGTTAGATAACGGGGTATAGTAAGTATGCATGTTGGTAATAAAAAAAAAAATATCACGGGACAATTCACACCAATTGACCTAATCCCAAAGTAAGCTAAGCAAGGCTTGTGTTATGGGTACTAGGCAACGGATAAACATACTTATATAGATCATACATACTTAAATACATATTAAACACCCAAGACCCGAGAACAAACATTCGTATTCTTCATACAAATATCTGCCCCGACACGGGAATCAAACCCGGAACCTCAAGCTTCGTAGTCAGGTTCTCTAACCATTAGGCCATCTGGTCGTCTAAACGTAATGATGGCATTACATTCAACTGATTTCTTCCTGATTCGTCATATTACTAATTCAATATGTTAATATTTAATATTATATAATATTTAATATTAAATTAAATATGTTAATAAATATATTGCAAGTGGGTTGACTAAAAAATTTCAGTCCAGAATATGATTAATTAACAATTTTTTTTTTCTATCATTTCACTGGTTTGGTTAATAGATAAATTCCATACCAATCGAAAGTATGAAGCCCATAGAATATGCAATCGTTAGGTTGACTATTTTTTTCCCGTCACAACTCTTGGGTAGGCAGGTATATCGTAAATCGATACTAGTAATTTGCACCGGTCTGATTAATGAATCAAAGTTAAGTTAAAATAAAGATTATTTCATTACGAACACGGTGGTATAGGGTTGTCTGCGAAAAATTGGTCCTGAATTCCGGTTGTCGAGTTTTAAAAAGTGAAATATTGCTGCGAGTGAATACGTGCGACACGACAGAGAGGTCCCAGCGAACCATCCCGTGCGATAGAAGAGTACACAGCATTGCAGCTGTGCCAGTTTGTCCATTGAAAGAAAGAGAGTGCGCATGCTAGTTGTCCTTGAAAATTAAAAGGATAGCGGTAGACTCGTATACTGTGTCTGTCTGATTGTCGCTATAGTTAGAATTGAATAAACGTGCTACTATTTCGCTCCTTTTCCAGAATAACGTGATATCTCAAAAAACGTGATTTTACAGGAGACGTGTTTTAAACTTTAAAAAGATCATAAAATCTGAATAATAGAGTCTTTGATATAAAAATTAACTTGAAAATAAACTATCACTAATTAACTCCGCTTTGATATAGAAACACATTCAACTTTTGTCATTAAACTGACTAATTACGAACTTATAAACGATGAGTAACTAAGTAGCCTGTGTACTAAGATAGATAAACAGATAGATAGCGTTTACAGAAACATTAAAACAAAATAGTAGTTAACAACATTAACTACTTAATTACGCTTTAATTAAGTGTTCAAAATGTCCTTCACTGTTCCTGACACACGCACTAGCACGTCTTTGCACCTCGGTGGTAGTCACTCCAAGTTTCATTTAATTTTTCATTATGAGATATCCTGCTTCGATTTTGCATCTTTAATGTGTTATGTCCATAATCTCCTTATCGTATACTAAGTCTTTTAGCGTACCCCAGACGAAAAACAACAACTGGAGTTATGTCAACACTGCGAACGAGTCATGTAGCCAGTACCGTCGTAGTTGTACTTGTGTTCTTGAATTGTATGGAAATGAGGTCTCTTTTTTTGGAAATACGTTATTTTTTGTTATTTTTATACTTTTCTTAAGTGACACATGTTTAGAAAGCCCGTAAATCAAAGAAGTTTATTCAGTAATCAGTACGCGTCAATTGCTATTACTTTTTTTTTGTAGACACGCAAAGTTACAAAAGTATTTGAGATTTTTTTTTCTCGTCATGTATAAAGAAGTTTTTTTAAACAATCTGGCAGTAATAGGCAATTATTTGTATTTATTTTGAAGAACAAGGGTATTGCGAAGGCAAAACACTAAAAAATAGGCTATACAGAATGTTAAATTGGGGATGTCTATTTTTTTGCAATGTATAGTAAATCGAAAACCATTTCGAGATAAATGCTTTTTAACTCGTTTTCTGTAGTTATTTAATTTTAATATTATGTAATTAATTTACAATATAACAAATAAGCAATGACCTTCATTTGACATTGGTGTAAATTGCGTGACCGGTTCAAGTCGTACTTTATTCTGTGTGGTTAGAATTCTTCACAATTTACGCGTGGATTATATACTACGGAGTTTGATTTGGACCCGCTGTCTGACATCTAGCACTTTGACAGTGCCAGTAAAGTGACACAGTGTATAGTGTGTAAAAAATAATTAAAGGGGTTGCCTTATCGTACGCATTTAGATAGATTTAGAAATTTGGCATTGTGGGAGCCCTCAATTATAATTTGACGTCATCAACTAAAATAGTTTCAATAATTAATTTTGAAAAAAAGTAGAGAACTAAATGACAAAATATTGAAATTAGTTTCTTATAATTGACTTTTCTATACAAAAAAAATATAAAAACCATGGGTATTTTTTTTAGACATCCCCAATTGTAAAAAATCTGCAAAAGTTATTTTTCAAAAAAAAAAGGCTTTGTATCAAAAACCGTGCAATTTGCCATAATAGTAAATGTGGTCAAAAATTTTCAAAATGACCCTTACTATCACCCCTTAAAACCCCTACACTCGACTGCCAAACACCCTGTATATGTATTACTATTACCTTTTTATTTACTTAAGATGTATATACTTTAATGTCATATAAAATATATACACACATTATATAATTAATTTATTAAAAAAAGCATTCCTCTATTTTAATACTACATTTTCTATTTTAATATTAAGCTACTCCAAAATGATGCACAGCATGTATGTAGACTCGTGTCGCCCCGATCACCAGCCAGGTCTGCAGTTTCGTGTTGGGGTATAATAGGAGAAGTATGTGACAAGTTTTCAGCTTGCCTCAAACACCTACCCAAAAATTGGTGCCAGCTCTCCTACTATATCTCTTTCATTTTCAAGGACAAATAGCATACGCACTCTCTTTCTTTCAATGGACAAACTGGCACAGCTGCAATGCTGTGTACTCTTCTATCGCACGGGATGGTTCGCTGGGACCTCTCTGTCGTGTCGCACGTATTCACTCGCAGCAATATTTCACTTTTTAAAACTCGACAACCGGAATTCAGGACTGATTTTTCGCAGACAACCCTATACCACCGTGTTCGTAATGAAATAATCTTTATTTTAATTTAACTTTGATTCATTAACCAGATCGGTGCAAATTACTAGTATCGATTTACCTGTATATACCTGCCTACCCAAGAGTTGTGACGGGAAAAAAATAGTCAACCTAACGTTTGCATATTCTATGGGCTTCATACTTTCGATTGGTATGGAATTTATCTATTAACCAAACCAGTGAAATGATAGAAGAAAAAAATTAATTGTTAATTAATCATATTCTGGACTGAAATTTTTTAGTCAACCCACTTGCAATATATTTATTAACATATTTAATTTAATATAAAATACTTTTCATCCATTAACCAGCTCGGTGAAGGTCGTCTTATAGAGGGATTTTAGACCACTAGTCATTGTACGGTCAAATGAAATCATGAACACATGAGTTGAGTTAGTTTACATACTTAATAAAATGTATATCTTTGTTACAGTGTGCTGTAAGGCCTCAGTCCCAATTGCAATAGAAAATCAGAGCAAATGATTGGTATGATATATAATTTTTATATTATCTATTATTGAATAATAGTAGATTGATAAACAAGGGTCGTAAGTGATCAATTATACCTAAGATATTTAGGCGCACGAGCGAGCAAAGCGAGGTAAAGACTGGATGCGGAAAGCACGCGACCGCAAAGCATTGAAAAAAATGGAAGAGACCTATAAACTCAACAGTGGGTAGAAAAAGGTTGAAAAAGAGAAGAGAGAGAGGCACAAACGTAACATATCACTTATAGTATTACGTATTTTGGAAAAAACGTCTATTATCGCTTAGCTAAGTGACATGGATTTTTTAAACATGAAACTATCGTGAGACTCCCTCATATTGAACAAATACGGATAACTCACGTGTATGATTGAGTTTAGCTTGACATTTTTCGGGCTAATCTGTAGTAGAACTACTAAGTAGTAGTAGTGCGCGTTTGGCAGCCGCCGTGGCGTGTTGCTCTAAGAAGAAGGGCTAGCCCGAAACATGTCGAGCTAAACTCGATCATAGACGTGAGTTATCCGTATTTTTTCACTACGCGTTTTTTCATATTTTTTCCAGAACTGTTGTAACTTGGCCTCTCGCCTGGTATCAGGTTATCGATGAGTTTTGTGACACACTGTATAATGCGTAGCATAAATTCAAATTCAAAACCGGTTGTCTGTAAAGTCGGTTTACGGACGATAGTTTAACGTGACAACGTCATAACAAAACATTCAAAAAACAAAAATGAAACCAGGCGGTCACCAATCCAAGTACTGACCACGCCCGACGGTGCTTAACCTCGGTGATCGGACGAGAACCGGTGTTTTGTCAAATATATTGAAAACGGTGCATCCTACGGCAAAATCAATGTAATACATCGTGGCGCGCGCTGCTCTCTTGTACATCCTGGCCTTCACTGCTCTGTACGGGACGTTGTTATGATAATATGTGGAAGATTTAACATTTATGTTTTAATTTTTTGAAATCATAGCTACGCTCGATACCTAATTATTTCGATCGAATAGTAAAGCCATTGATTTTTTACTCATCGTGAAATAGTTCTGTTAACTTATTGTTATAGTTTTGTCAATTATAGCATCACCTACAATCGCTGCACTAGCGGACCGATGCTATTTATTTTAATGATGAAAGCACGAATATTCGACAATATATTACTGAACATATATTTAATATCGAAAGAATCATTACCTTTATCGCCGCAATTATCGTTGCTATAAACAATTGACACCACATTCACTTTTCACTGCACTTCATACTTGACGAAAACATGTAAATGTATATTGTATAGCAGCTGTCCACGCGGACGCATCGCTCACTCAAGTAGGAGAGAGACAGATGTCGAACGCTGCCGAACGCGGAGGCCGATTGTGCCTCTTAGTCGCTCGTTCCGCGCTCTCGCTTGCACTTCAAGCCTTAAATGGAACGCCTCAGAGCGAGGTAACGCCGCATGAGTCATGTTTTTTCGTGCGTGCAGCCGGCTCCATCGAATTATAAGACGTCACGTCAAAAATGTTTATTTGTCAAACATAGATAAACAAAGGTATGGACATATCGTCACTAGGTACTTTGAAAAAAGCTCGTATCTCAAAATCGATAATCTGGCTAATTGAACTATACTGAGTGTGCAATTAAGTTCAGTTTGGTTTACATATTGATTTGAGATACGAGATTTTTTCAAAGTAGTGACGATATTATGACAGGTCATAGCACTATGTAAGTAAGTATAACCACGCGGCGGACACGACGTACAAATACGCGTTCTTGAATCTACATAAGCACGACGACGTCTGTACACGCGTACGCCTACATACATCGCGCGCGCACTCTTCTGGATTCGGGCGGTTTCCGCTTTGATCAATTATAACTGAAGATACACATTGCCGAACAAAATCCCCTTGAAAGAATGTCCGAACTATTTATTTGTTTGCGTAACAAATAAAATCATCACCTACACAAAGTAATTACTTTGTGTGAAAAGAATAAGTGACGAAATTTGAACCTAGTCTTTACTTAATTACAATTGAATTTCGCTACTTCACAGTTAAAAATTTATTTACGTGTGCGTAGAGAAAACTGATCCCAAATACGTGAATACGTGACGAAATTTGAACCTAGTCTATACTTCATTACAGTCGAATTTCGGTAGCGGCAAAACTCCACAACGCTTGACACTTGACAGCTAAACTCCACAATTTCCACACGTTTGGTCGGATATGAATGTAAGCCTTATCAGAAACGGCAGAGTGATTAATTTCACTTGCTACATTGAAGGCGACGTTGTAAGATTGCTTTGACGAGTTTGACGTTTGTTTGGCGGACGAAATGATGTTGTAGAACAAAGAATGCATTCCGACTTTAGGAGAGGACTTTCTTTATAAAAAGTTTCTGTCAATTAATGCATTAAAAAACAGGGTGAAATTAAGATTAACGCCAACACTTTACAGGATGAATGGGGACGTCATTTAGATAATTTTGAAGCTAATTTTTTTTACTCCAAATGTTTACCGTTTTCGAGATATAAGTATAAAATGATAAACTGACTAACTGACTGTTGTATATAACGCACAGCCCAAAACGCTGCATCTAGAGACTTGAAATTTTGCAAATGTGTACCTTATACAATGTAGGCATCCAACAAGGAAGGATTTTTGGAAATTCCCACGGGATAAGGAAAATACGGGATTTATATATTCAGTTCAACGGGATTCCTATGTATCTCCGTAACTATGTATATTATAATTACTACTCTTCAAATTGGGCATAAAAGTAGGTAATTATAATAGTGAAAAAATATTTTTAGGATTTTTGGATATTCCCACGGGATATGGAAAAACGGGATTTATATTATTCAGTTCAACAGGATCGATTATTTGTTTTACTGGTCGTAGAAAGCTGAAATTTGCCATTTAGGTTCCTTGGGGAGTGTAGGGGAGTACTTAAAGTTGTTCGTAATCATGAGAAGATCCAGAAAGTATAATTTTCATGAGTTAAAATCGGGTTTTGTTCCGCGTACCTTGACACAGTGTCGTCTCGTGATCATGGCGCATGCAACTGTGCCGAAATATCGGGCTTCTTCAAAATCAAGGTACGGGGAACAAAACCCGATTTTAACTCGTGAAATTAGTAATGACCGCGATAGTCTAAAATATTGTAGTATAATTTTCTCCCTAATATTATGTATTTGAAGTCACATTGTATATTTTTTTTGTAATGGTGGGTAGTATTATAATAAAACAAAAAAAATCAAACAAATTTCATTATTTATGAATAAAATTTGTTTTTAATATAATAACTTTATTAATTTTTATTTTCAATTTGTCAAACTATCGCACACGTTTACCAGTAACACAAACACACATACATGACATACGTATACACATCCAGGATATCAAAACTTCACACAAAAACACATAAAATTCTAGAAATAAAAAAATAGGGTGATGGCAACTTCACTACACTTTTGTTCTATGTTCTGTTGTTTATCTGTTTCGTTTTACTGATAAGCTTTCCTGTGCGTGTGACAAAGACAAGGCATATGTCAATGTTGTGGAATTCTGACAACGTTAATCTTTTAATTAGCAATTTAGAAATGGCTTTAAAATTAATTTAAATCAATATTTCTCTCTGATTCTTAGAATTTAATAGAAAAAACAACAGATACTCACCGAAAGTATGATATTCCATTAGATTTGTTCCGTTTTTTCGAGTGATTTTTGCACTTTTTAAAGACGCACGTGGGCGTCGTTACGCTTGCATTGACAACAACGTACTGAGAAAAAAGTCGTCCACTTTTATCAAAGTAGAGCTCATTTGGCTCGGACATATTCGGGCGCGCGACTGTGCATCTACAGTTATAATTGATCAAAGGGTTTCCGGCTATCTGCGCCTTGAGGGGTGGGGTAATTCGAATCGGTGCGGGGCGGACCGTTTCCATTCTGTACGTCAGTACTATTATATATTCTGTGGTATAACCTAAATTTGTAACTACTGTGATGTTTGTCATTACATTACATTATGCTCTCCATTTCAAACTACATATACAAAATAGAAAAGGGTCATATACAGCGTAAGAAACAAAAGTTATCTCTTCTGTGGACATAAAATTAGCTACTTCGAGTTAGCAAACTTAAGATTTATTTAAATAAGCCGGATGCTGGCCTGTAGGCTTATTGTCTAACGTTTTTGACGCTTGCCTTCGCAATCGCTATCTCTTTCTGTCAAACGGTATAAAACGTTGACAGAAAGAGATAGTGAAAGCGAAGGCAAGCGCCAAAAGCGTTAGACAATACGGCCTCTGGAGTCCCACACGCTGAACGCTCATGTAGACTTGACTAAAAAATATTGGCTGTAGACCCTTAACTTTTGCCATGCCCACAGGAAAGACGCAAACGAAAAAATGTGTATGACCCAAAACTACCATGAGACTGACATAATTAGTGCACGACAGTGGAATTAAGTGAATATTTTCCGAAATAGTCGCTTCGATATATCGTCCCTTCATCTTGTAAACCGTATGCCCCAAAAATATTATGAACAAAATTTGCATAATGGTTATTAAATGCTTTCAACGAAAATTATTTTCAACATGATCGGATATATCAGGGGTTGCCAGCCGAGCCGGTCGATCGCAGCTATTAGTCCAGTCGATCGTGGCAAAGCAAAAAATATAAATTATGTACATAGATCAGACTGCGCAACGTAATCACCAACTGCTGTCTTGTCAATGGTAGATCGCACAGGGTTTCGTCAGTAAACAGTAGATCTTGGGTCTAATTAGGTTGGCTACCCCTGAGATATATTATAATAATATTTGAGTTCTTGCCGAAAAACTACGCTTCTCAAGAAGAGGACGTAAGTGCCATGATCGTCACATCGTATTTTTACATATTGAGACTAGTAAATGTTTTACTTTAATATATTCTATTGCACTTATAATTTAATATGTTAAATTTAATTTAGGTAAATATGTACAGTCGAGGTCAAAGATATCACACTTTACTACCTTGTCGCAGTCACTTCGTGTTTGAACTTTTATATGACATTGTCAGAAGGCATACAGTGACAAGGCACTAAAGTGTAAAGATATCTTTGATCTCGACTGTACATTGAAATAGAATAATACATTGAGCATGGTCCCGACATGCTCTTGGTCGGTTTTTTGTCTGTTTGTGCATTTTTTAAATATAAACCTCTGTTGCAGAATGAACGGGTTTACGCGGGTCCCTCCATACAGGAGCTTTGGCTTGCAGCAGTGTGATGCTGCCAATGATATTTATTCTGTCTTAATAAATGTTTTAAGAATAAGAAAGAGACTGTATTTTCATCATCAGATCTGTTGGAGCGGCTCGAGTGTTCAAATTATACCCCGTTATCTAACGCTCAGTTTGGAGGCAAGTGATGGGGCAGTTTCGATAATCTGAATCGATAAAAAATTAAGTTCATTTACTCACTCACTCACCAACATATTATCAAAAGATCCATATTTACCAGAGCTCTGCTATAGTGTTTTTTAGGGTTCCGTACCCAAAGGGTAAAAACGGAAACCCTATTACTGAGGCTCCGCTGTCCGTCCGTCCGTCCGTCTGTCACCAGGCTGTTTCTCGGGAACCGTGATAGCTAGAGAGTTGAAATTTTCACAGATGATGTATTTCGGTTGCCGCTATAACAACATACTAAGAAACGGAATAAAAAAAATATTTAAGGGGGCTCCCATACAACAAACGTGATTTTTTTGCTTTTTTTGCTCGATATTGTTAACGGCAACAGGTAGAAGCCTGAAATATTCACAGAATATTTAATTATGTATTGACTTTAAAAATAAATTATTAAATTAAAATAAAAAAAATATTTAAGGGGGCTCCCATACAACAAACGTGATTTTTATAGATAATTGTACGGAACCCTTCGTGCGCGAGTCCGACTCGCACTCGGCCGGTTTTTTTTATTTTAAATTATTATGAAATGAAAGAAAAATAATAATTTCATTTATTTTATTTTTGTAAATATGTTTCATAATAAATTAACAATATTTTTTCCAAATTATATGAAGTCAAACTTCGTCGCCTGCTTGTAAAAATCAATTTAAAAAATGAAAATGGTTTTTCGACCTCTACAGATGTAACTGGCAAAAACTGTAGTTTTTTGTAATGCTCTATGCAGCTTTTGTTTAATTTTTACAGATTTAAAGCCTGGATTTTTATTAATATTATGTTTGTTAATTTCGTATGAATCAATTTCCCTTTGTGGTACAGCCTCACTAATGAAATTTTATTTTGAATATCATGTACAATATTCAATGACTGTTTCAATGATCACTTGGGATCTTCTAATTTTGTAATGACTGTTGATAAAATTGTGAAATTGGTGTGTATAAAATTTATTTCGTTTGTTCCGTATCTGTACTATTCAATAATTGTCCCCCTGCTATCCGATCAAATAAATGAATGAATGAGTTATCTCAAGAGCATTCACAAAAGAAGAATTTTATTTTGACAAATAACTATTTATAAGTAAATGTCAATCAACTAATTATGTGAAGCAACATCACTATTTTAGCATGCCCCCAAACTGAGCGTTGGATAACGGGGTCTAGTTCAAATATATCTGTACAAGAATTCAAGCCCTAGCGCGACAGTGGAGCCAATATATCTGGTGGTGACTGAAGGTTTTGACCTAGTAAGAGTTAATATTTTATTTATTATGTTCAGAAAGGAATTTATTGGGCAAAATTTAATGACAGGTAGGGAGATCCTTTATCGATAAACTCAACTATCGACTCTTTTCCCATATAGTGGTGATCACCCCAGCTTTGTTTGTAAGTTTGTATTATTTTGTAAGTCTTATTTCGTGGACAAATATGATAAAGTTTTACACAAAGCATCTTTTGAATGATAGCTGGGTAATGAGTATAGGTGAAAAACTTAAGAAGATGACCTGTTGTATGGTAGTAACGTGTCCGTATAAACAAATTGACGTTCCAAATTAGAAAAATAACTTAAGCTCCATATCAATTTTGTGCACTACTACATACAACAGGTAATCTTCTTAAGTTTTTCGTCTATACCATTGCACTATAAAATATTTAAAATAACCTCGTAAGGCCCAATTTGCTAAATTTAATACATATGTCAAAGCTAATGTCAACTTTTCTTGATTGTCAATGAGTTTCAAATTATGATAGGCAAAATTTTATGTGGGCTTTACGAGGATAAAGAAGAGAATTGATTTATTTTTATTATTTTGTTTCATATTTATATTTTCTATAAAATTATATTTTTACAAAAAAAACTTGGAGCGATCACTAGTGTTATGGGAAAAGCGTCGATAGTTGAGTTTATCGATAAAGGAACTCCATATCTGTCATTAAATTTTGACCCTAAATTCCTGTCTGATTATCAGTGATCGGTTATTTTGGATTCTCCCTCGCGGGATATCAAGTAGAAAAGTTAATATAGATACGACAGTTTCCCGCGATACCGAACAAACCGTACAAAAATAAAACAATTTAAATTATCTCTAAGGAATTTTTTACTTTTACATGGCAACCAGTTGAGACAAAAACAAACATCTATTCTTTTCCTAATCTCTACACTTTATTTTAAGCAAAATATATTAAAACCTCCACAAAGTATTAGCTTATATATTGTTATACTTGAATAAGAATTACTACCAAACTAAATAAAAAAATATGAGAAACCATTTTTTTTATTCTTTAACCCTTTTCCAGGCCCCGGCTATTTAGATATGCTGCAACAAAATGAATCATTATGCAGGATTAATTTAAAAGCAGAGCATAATTTTAAACAAATTCGATTGATTTTCTACCGTATTATAATGTCGATAAGGTCGAATCTTTGTGTAGATTTTTGTGGTCGCTATATGCACTATGCCTGGAAAAGGGTTAATTAGGAAAATAAAAACAATTTGATTGATAATTTCGGTACAATTGACGACTAACTAGGTTATTTCGTTTCCATTTGTTGAAAACTAAAAAACGTAAAACAGCGTATCAGCATTGCTATAAGTACAGCGAGTAATGCTGCCAGTGTCTTTGGGTCCATGCCGCGGGGGGAACCGTCTGTTAATTCTATTTAGTTTTAGTTTAGTTAGTTTTATTTTATTTATAATTATAGTGTTAATTTAGTTTACGATTAAGATAATAAATAAATTGATGTGTAATAAAAAAAATAGGGATTTTTCTCGTGTTACAATGTCAATACACGTACATTTCTGAGAATAATGTAAACTTCTGTTTTTTAAAGAATTCGAAATAAATACTTCGTAAATGGTTCTTGCGGCAAAAATCCCACGGGATGACGGGATAGGGAATAAACTAGATATACATATATGCGATCTAAAGAACCCTATTCCTGTAACTGTTATCTGAGACTTAATACTTGGCAGATATCATCTTTTAGGATCGCAGAGGTGCAGGGATTTTTGGAATTTCTCGCAGGATAGGGAAGGAGAATTGTACATAAATTTTATGTCAGCGCGAACTAAATCGCGGGCAAAACCTAGTTAATAATAAAACACAATATTGTACTTTAAAATAATTTAATAAAAATATTATTTCGACATGTGGAAGCACGGTCATGCGTGACAACTACAAATGCAGATCATTTAAATAATAGGCACAGCGTGGATACAACTGCCTACGTTGAACCATTGACTTGAAGCTCGTATAGGACCTAGCGTTAACAATTATTGGTGGCTCGGCACATCTTATCTTCTAACTTAGGGCATAAGGATTTCGTAGTCGGGGAACCCGAGCTCTTGTCCGGCATAGGAGATGTAGCAGACACCGTGAGATTGTTGGACCTGAGGGAAAGACAATGAGTTAATTAATAGTTATTTTATTACCAGACTTCAAAAATGGAGGAGGTTATCAATTCGGTCGCATGTTTTTTTTTTATTGTTACCTACTTCAGAACTCCGTCATTTATAAACCGATTTGGAAATTTTTTTTTCGACAAGGTGCAATATGCGAAATAATGATTTGACCAAATGAAAACAACGCGAAATGTACATTTGGAAAAGATTTATTTGGGAAATTAAAGTAATGCGATAACTTTTTTTGGAAATGAAATTAGGTTAGTATACCAAAAATATTTCGGCAAATGGCAGTAGGTACACAGTCTGAAGTTGGTGTCTCAGCACGAATCCAATAGAAGTAAGACCGTATTTAGACCATATCTAGACCTTTTCTACAAACGTATAAGTATACCTATATTGGGCTTTTATCACTCCAGCTGACTCTTGCTTTAAACAGACCAACTTTAAACAGATCAGTAGTTCTTCTAGAAAGTTGTTTTCTACAATCGTTTTGAACCAAATGGGTTAAAAAAAACGAAGTAAAATACTCGGTCACTGAAAAAGGTGCCCGGACGGATGTTGTTACCGCTACCGAATGCACGGCCCAGGAGCGATATTGTCTAACGGACACAGAATCGTAATGAGTTTTACTGTTTGTTGGTTGGAAGGATTAGTCACTGTAGTTCCTTTAATGGAACTGGTGCAATCCTTTTTTCGCTTTTGTTCTACTAGTTCCTTCCTCTTCTATATGTAATGTACCTACTTCCCACTGCAGGCTACAGGCTACCACCTCTCAAAATGAGAGGGATTGAGCTGTAGTTCCCACGAGGCCCAGTGCGGATTGAGAACTTCACACACACCATCGCAACAATTCTTCTTAGGTATCTCACTGTTTGAAAGCGACAGCAAGCGCTCGCGCATTTGACAATACGGCCTCTAGTGTCCATGTCATTTGGCTATAGGTATCTAAACGTGGGGACTGACGTGAGCATTTGCACATAAGAATATTCGCTTCGAGCATTTCTTCTACTCCATTTGTTCTGGAGCAGTTGCTTGGCTCGCTGTAGGTAGGTACTGACGTGCCGAATATTCGACTTGTAACCTGTTCACATCGAGCAAATGCTCAGGTCAGTCCCCACCTTAAGAGATCATCAGATTCTATTGAAATGAACTCTATACTGTACCTTGCCGACGGTGATGCTGCCCTCGTGGTTGACGCGGCCCACAAACAGCGGCTCGCCGTCTTCGGACTGGCCGCCTTGGAAGGCACCCGGCGGCACGTTGGCGCCGTTTGTCGGGACCCATTGGTTGGAACCGCCAACCAGCACCTGAGCAAAGCGGCGTTAGTTCAAGCAACAAGCTAAGCTAACGTTATAAAGTATTTCTTAAATACTAAATTAACTTCACTTAAGGCCTGTCCCTGACTGTCCTTCATAGACCTATGTATGGCACGGACGTTAATTGTCGAGAGAATAACCAAGAAAATGATAAATCACTAAATCCTGAAGATTTAGGTACAGAAAAAGTTTTTAAAGCGCTATTCCTCCTATGAGCCATCTCCTTCACTTCCTGATACGACACAACACCGGTTAGCTACGTCTAGGACGAGTTCTTCCTCTCTTCCCCTCGTTACTTGTTATAAAATGGTCTTAAAGAAGCTGTCGTGTCGTGTCAAATGCACAATCAATTTCCCGGGTCAATGTCTACATACTTATGCCTATGCCTAGTAATCAGGATTGTTCTCAGCTCGTTAACCATTATCAAAACTTCCTCATTGGTTTTCCTATCCATCCAACTTATGCCTTTCATTCTTCTCCAGCACCACATTTCAAAAGTTTTTAGTCTTGCTTTATCCCCCTGTGTCTGTGTCCAAGTTTAAGTTTTTTTTAGCTTGCTATACTGACCTGGTACTCGTTCTTGCCATTTTCAGCTCCACCCCACGGCACGTACGCGCAGCCGTGCGAAGGCACCAGCTTGCCTGGGAGCGTGGCACCCTCGTGCTGCGCGCGCGCCACAAACATGGGCTCCCCGGAGCTTTCCTGGCCCGCGGGCAGGGCGCCCGGGGGCACCTGGCCTCCCGACGCGTTAACCCACTGGGCACCCCCGGCCGGGCTAACGGCCACACCGCCTGGGTAGCCGGGCGGCGCCGCGTATAAGGCCTGCGCTTGTGGCGCCGATGGCGGCACTATGGAGAAATAATTAGGTTAGCACTGGTACTACTGTGGCTGGCTCATCTTGAAGGGAAACGCGCAAGCTACGTTTTTAAGGGCCTTTGCACACGTGCCGTGGACGCACATTTTAGGAACGCGCGTTTACAGCATGCATTTCATTCCATAGAACAGCCATAACTATAACCCGCGTGTGTATCGCGTTTAGTATCGATACAAAAACGCGTCGATGGCTGGCCTGTTTAAAAAACGGCGTGTGCATAGGCATTCATTTTATACTAGCTAGACTGGACTGGCCAGTTATTAAAGCGCCTCGAAAAGGTCGAGACTTTGGTAAGCAAGTGATTTTCCATAATGAGGTGCATACCAAAGCTCCCGACATTTTACAGATTTATTTTTATTCGCTTATTTGGCTTTTGACATAAATTGTTAAATAAGAATTTGATTTTGCCAGGACGTAACGATATGCGTTCCCTATCACAGTCAGTGATGCGAACAAGATGCGCCAGCTGCTCTTTCTCTGTATAAAGATAGTGGTTGAGTTAGTCATACCTTTGCTTGCCGGTGATGTTAGTGTGTGGACAGGTGTGGTGGTCTCGGTGATGCATAGACTTTATTGACAGGTATTCTCCAGATAGTTTTAAACGTGCATGTGTTTATTTCTAGTCAGAACCGGATCTACCGCTTTTCTTAAGTGGTTTGTAACTAAATGTGTTCCCCCTTCTTCTCCAGCGCTTGAGATAAATTGTTTTTAAAATGTCTTCTAAAATTACACTGCTGGATATAAAATTGTGAAAAATCTTTGCCCCCTCCTAGATCTGGCTCTGTTTCTAGGTACCTAGTGTTTAATTAGGTAGGTACTGACTAGATAACATCATTTCTGAATTTTTATATAAATAAGAGTTTTGGCATGCAACTGTAAGGTTTACAAATGTTAAAAAAATGCTAGCAGGCAAAATAAGTACCTACAAAAAAGGATTCCGTAACATCATGCACGTAGGTATAATGACAGCCAATATGCTGATTTACTGCTAAATAAGTGTGAGTTAAGTGTTTTTTGCAGAACTTTCTAAAACTTTAAAGTTTATCGCAAATAAGTAAAAATAAATTAGTTATTAGAATCTGATCACACCTTTCGAAACTTTCTTCAAAAACACTTTGTGGGGATGTGATGGAGTCTCTCAAAAGTGATATTAGTGACAACAAAAAACAAACGTTAAATACAATGAGTGAAGCAAGATTATAAGAAAATGCTGTTAACATATAAGATCACAAGCGAAGAATAAGAAACGGAAAGACGATAATAGAATATACTGTCAAAATGTACCCAACGTACCACACAAACCAATTTATCACTTCAATGCAGACCACCGCTGTTGCAACGAAACAAACGCAATTCCCGCTACGGCGTATAATTAGTTAGTTTACAGTGTTACAGTTACGACTAATACGACTATACTTTTGTCAGCCAATCAACTAAACATCAATTGAGTATTAATAATTTTGAGTCGTGCAGCAATTGAACATCAAAGCGATGGTTTTGGGGAGCGAGACTCAACGTTGACCGGCGGCGGGGAAGTGCTTGACGCGCCACAAGCCACGCGCGCCCCAGCCCGTGCGCACGCCGAAGTGCGTCACCGGGAAAGGCGAGGGGTCTTGCCACTCCATCAGTACGGCGCCCGTTGTCCCGTCCCGCACCGCCAGTCTGCCGCACCGCCATTCGATCAAGAACCTCTTAAACTCGTTCGGATTCATTAAGCCAGGCGTCGGGACGGTCACCTACGGATGGTCAGTTGACACCAGTTATTTTACTTGCCAAGACGAAAAGATGCAACAACGACGAACAACGCATTCTACTACCTTTTCCGGCTTCTGTCTGCAGTGCCTAATGACCGACTGTGTGTTCTCCCAACCTCCGAGGATAAATTCGTACATGGGGTCGACCTCTGCGGGCGCGGCGGTCAGACAAACGTGGCAGTTGTGGGGCCCGCGGTATTCGAACTCCAGGATGCCTGATGCAGCTGGCCCGAATTTATATTCTAACAGGTCCGGAGTATCGAATTCAGGTGATTCTGCGCGGATAATAAAAGGGTGAATTTTGAATCGTTGGGTACATTTCGCCCAGGGTTGTAAGGCGACTTACCTTCGATCTTCCAGGTGCCGCTGGCGCCCCAGCCGGTGCAGACGCCGACGAAGGCGATGGGGAAGGGCTCGGGGTCGGCCCAGGACAGGAAGGGGATGGCTTCGCCCTCGCGCCCGGCCGAGATGATGCCGCTGTCCCAGCGTATCCAGAATCCGCGGAATTCTCCGGCATTTAGGATTTCAGGTGTGTCAATCTCAACTTTTTCGGGCTTTGTTCGATTTCTTCTGATCACGCTTTTTGTGTTGCCCCAACCTCCAATGAAGACCTAAAAATCATGATTGCTTGTTATATAACAGGTCTGTATTGCAGCTGGTGGGACTGAAATAGGTTTATGACAGTGAATTACCTCATACATGGGGTCCGATTCCTGAGGGTTCATCGTGAGTGCGATGTGTGCGTCGTGAGCCGCGCGCACTTTGAACTGCACCGAGCCGCTCGACACGGGGAAGAACTGGTACTGGAGGTTGTCCTCCGTCGCCACATCTACAATATATTAATATAGAATTATCACCCAATGTAAGTAGGTATGTATGAGTATAGATTAGGCTTCTGAAATTAATGCAACGAATGCTCCGCCTACAATTCGCTCAACAAAATCGTATGCCGCAAGGGGCCCAAAAGTGTATAGTGGATCATAAATAGTTAAGTGAGACTGATTATTTGATTAAAATGGTTTTTGTACCTATCCGGATTTGCTAAGTACATAAATATCATTCTTATCATATTATTATGCTATCATTCTTGAAACTTATATTATATATATAAAATTCTAAACTGACTGACTGACTGACTGTTGATATATCAACGCACAGCCCAAACCACTGGACCTAGAGACTTGAAATTTTGCACATAGATTTCTTATACAATGTAGGCATCCACTAAGGAAGGATTTTCGGGAATTCCCACGGGAACGGGAAAAAACGGGATTTATATATTCGAATCCGAGTGACCGTATCTCTGTAACTATAATAACTAGACTCGCTAAATTTGATACACAAGTAGGTATTACATTAGTTAAAACATCAATTTCAGAATTTTTCAAAATTCCTACGGGATAAGGAAAAAAACGGAATTTATATATTCAGTTCAACGGAATCCTATGAACTGTAATTATTAGACTCCTCAAATTTGGCACAGAAGTAGGTAATTATAATAGTAAAAAACTGTTTCAAGGATTTTCGGAAATTCCCACGGGATAAGGAAAAAACGAGATTTTTCCTTTTCTGGTCGTAGAAAGCTGAAATTCGGTATGTAGGTTGCTTGGGGAGTGTAGAGGAGCCTTGAGAGAGGACTTTCCAAAATTCCCACGGGAACGGGATAAAACGGGATTTTTCGTTTTACTGGTCGTAGAAAATTGAAATTCGGCATGTAGGTTGCTTGGGGAGTGTAGAGGAGCATTAAGAGAGGACTTTTCAAAATTCCCACGGCAACGGGAAAAAACGGGATTTTTGGTCTTACTGGTCGTAGAAAGTTGAAATTCGGCATGTAGGTTGCTCGAGGAGTTTAGAGGAGCATTAAGAGAGGACATTCCAAAATTCCCACGGGAACGGGAAAAACGGGATTTCGTTTTACTGGTCGTAGAAAGTTGAAATTCGGCATGTAGGTTGCTTGGGTAGTGTAGAGGAGGATTAGAGAGGACTTTTCAAAATTCCCACGGGAACGGGAAAAAATGAGATTTTTCGTTTTACTGGTCGTAGAAAGCTGAAATTCGGCATTTAGGTTGCTTGGGGAGTGAAAAGGAGCATTGAGAATGGACTTTTCAAAATTCTCACGGGAACGGGAAGAACGGGATTTTTCATTTTACTGGTCATAGAAAGCTGAAATTTGGCAAATGGGTTCCTTGGGAAGTGTAGGGGAGCATTAAGAAAGCATTTCCCGAAATTTTTACGGGAACGGGAAAAACGGGATTTTGCGTTTTACTGGTTGTAGAAAACTAAAATTTCAAAATTTATAAGTTTATACTGTAACTAGGCCACAAAGGGCTCTTTAACCGATTTCAAAAAGAGGAGGAAGTTATGCTTTCCACTTTATGCATTTTTTATGTGGGTATGTTCACCGATTTCTCGGTCAATTGTGGACCGATTTTAATTTTTTTTTTTTCGAAAGAATATAATATACTCCTGAGATGGTCCCATTGTCACCAAACCAGGATCTGATGACGGGATCTCAGGGAAATCGAGGGCAACCCTCAAATTTTGTAGGCACGCATTACGTTTTCATATATTTTCTCAAGCTATTAAGGTGTTTGCGTCTGGAAGACATCATCTTATGTTGATGAGCTGATGATGGAAGGTTAAACTCCTTAACGGTTAGGAGTTATAGGAAGTTTCTTTAAATATCATATGCATGTATAGACCTTTATTTGTATTCTTTCTGGTTATTCAGATGAGCTGATGATGGAAGGTATAATTCCTTAACGGTTAGGTCACACAACACCTTAACAGGATACTATAATATGTATAATATCAATGCGAAGTAGGTATACAGCGCTTCCAGTTACTCAATTTTCCGTAGAAGGTCAGAAAACATTGAATTATACCTAATGCAGGACAGGGGAAAGTAATAAGTGGTTTTATATTATTAACGAGCCTGGTTATTTTAGTGCCCGCTTCTGAATTAGTGAAAAACATTGTATATATAGAAATACTGTAAAGGACCCTATCTACCTGAAGTTTAGTGGGGCTTGCTTGCACGCTTATACTTGCACACTTTCTTGCACGCTTGCTTGCTTGCTTGCGTGCATGCATGCTTGCTTGCATGCTTGCGTGCTTGCTTGCTTGCCTGTATGCTTGCTTGCTTGATATCTTGGTTCTTTGGAATACTCATGGTACACGCGAGCGAAGCCGCGGGCAAAAGCTAGTATTATATAAATTCTTATAGTTTCGGAATTTGCAAAATTAAATATCTTTGGACGCTACTTCAGAGCTCAGATCTATCGTGAAATTATTGACTAGGTAATCGTGTTTTCCGACTGCCAATTCGCTAGAACATCTAAATATAATGATGAAAATAACGAAACATTTCGTTTTACATAGGTAAGTAATTTCATTTTGTCATAATTTCACTTGCCATAACCATAAGCCATAAAATACCTAAGTAAGTACCTATAGGGAACCGTGGTGTTTTCAGTTTTTTATTTAATTTTAAATGTCGTCTTTTGAATACAGTAGGTTAGGTTAGACTAGTTTAATAACAAACTATTGAGACTAACGAAAGAGAACCGAGAAATAACATAAATTACAACTTCATTCACAGACTTTGCTTACAATATTGAGAAAAAAAAAATAACAAAAAATCGATGGCCTCGTCTTAATTAGTTTACCTTTACGATGTTAAATGATGGCGTGCTATAACTAGGTAGATAATTTAGTCAGTTCAAGGATACTGAAACCTTTATTGCATTCAAAATAAATGCTAAACGATGCAATAAGTACATTCCTTTTAGTGCTAATGATATTCTGGATGCGTAGGCAAAGCGGACTTTTACTAAGCTTACTTATTTGGTTATTCGCTGCCATTCTGAGCCATGTCGGATCGGCAACAGCATTCTAAATTTAGTAGGCAGGCACGTATCGCTATGGAATGCGGGCGACGTGCTCCGTCCATGTACATTTATTGTAGGTATAGGTATAGGCACTATTTGTTTTTCTTACTGCGAAATACCTACTTGGGAATAGCTCGTTGATGCTTTAGGCATTTTCAATAAAAAGCGTACCCCTTAATTATTTTACTGAGGAAATTTTGGGTTTTTCTTATTTAAAATCACGAATACGGTAAGTAGGTATATTCTTTTACATAGGTAGGTACAGAAAAAACCGGCCAAGTGCGAGTCGGACTCGTGCACGAAGGATTCCGTACCATTATCTATAAAAACCTTCGATCAACAATACAAGTGTTGATCGAAGATAAAAACGACAAACATCACGTTTGTTATTTTTGGAGTTATGCTCTTTTAGAATAAGCACATCTTGAAAAATTAGTTATAAATTAATTAGAAATCCTAGTGAAAATTTAAAACTATCAGAGTCTTTCTCTTTCCAAACAGAATACAGAAAAACGAATCAAATAATAGCCTTAGAAATATGAAATCTTGTCAATTGGTGTGACGTGCTTTATAGATGGCCCCCTTAATATGGGTCGGTCGTAAAAAATTATGTAAAGTTAGAGACATTTTTTTAATCATCAAAATCAATTCCTAGACCTCTTGATGCAGAGTAAGAGAACCACCAAAAAAAATGTAAAGGCTTAATTTTTAATTGAAAATGCCCTTTAACGCTGTTTAATGTAGGTAAATTTATTAATTCTATATTATCTGGATAAACAGCAGTGTATGACGAGAACAACAAGGTCGCGTTTATTTTGTAGCGTGAGAGGTCAGACGATGATGTAATCTAATAAAATCAGAGTGGCGCTGGCGTGCTGCGCCACCTGCGAGGTGTTTGGACGGAATTTAGAGCAATCGATAAGCGGACAGCGAACCTCCTCTATTTCTAGGTCGTAAAGACCATTATCGCATTTCTAGCAGCTAGCACTGGCTAGTGTTTGTAATATTACTAGATTATTACTCTATTTTATATCAACTAGGCTCCAAACGACAAAGTAAGTACAAGACTCTGATGTAGGTTGGTTAACAAAATGAGATGTGGTTACGACTTAAGCGTTCTGTCAACATGTAGGTACAATCGAGGCCAATATCTATACAGACATCGCGTCAAATACATGTAAACACCAACCTTATGATTAGGGGCACAGAGGTGTATTTTTGATTTTGACATCTTGATAACGTACCGTCGAGTTGCGTATCTTCGCCTAAGCTACCTATGTTCGCCTAGTTTGACATAAGTTGACACTGACGAAATGTTTCTAGTGCTTGCCTTACATAAAACTGCTAAATACAAAGTATTTTTTACGGCTGTCAACATTCTTCGTACGAAGAGGCGTAGCGTTTTGTTTAAATTAAAAACAATCTTGATATTTTTTACTTATAAACCATTACTCCCCTTTTATGGCATGTTGGTTAATTTTAGGCAACCCTAGCATCATTATAGAAAATGTATGGAAACAGCTTCAGACTGTAGCCCATCTTCGCCTACTACACATTTTTTAAAAAGATGTCTAGTGTGGTGAAGTTAAGGTTCATATTTTATTAGCACATTCCAAGGAGATAAGACTTAACATGTGTAAGTCACAGAAAGTTTGTTATTGACGGTTAAGCTTGCCATAGGCGAAGATAGGGGAAAATACCCATAATTCGCCTATTGCCTTTGGGGGCCATTTATTACTAAGTTAACCAATGTAATTCAAAGATTTAATGGTCTGCACTGATAGCCAGGAGTACTTAAAAACGTTTTTTTGCCACAACAGACTAAAATGATTTCAAATTTGAAAGATTTTTTGGGAAAGGTATCAAAATCCAGACGAAGATACGCATCTCGACGGTACGTATGTATTTACGACCTTGACTGTACTCCGTACTATGTTTATATAAAGGCGCATTAGAAATTTATAACCATTGTTTTGAAAGAGCTAGCACCCGTGATGAAGTATTTAGGTCATAGGTAGGTACTAGGCTGCACTGAAAGTTTCGGGAATCGATTATTTAACGGTACAATAGTGTTTCAAATTTAACCTTTTTATAACCATAGAGGTCTTGTCAACTCATTACAGCAGGCAGTTTGAAAAAAAAAGTAGACACTTTTTAGTAATTAATTTTTAAAACGGAGTCGTTGCCGCCAAAATTGAAATAACGCGAAAAATTTTAAGAGCTATGAATTTTTATGATTTTAAGAGTGGTTTATCTCAAAAATAATGCCTTGATCGGACGACTTATGCATTTGGGGAGGGAGTTGCATGAAAGACGACTGTGTATCGTTGGTTTTCCGAATTTTACTGCGATCGTGTGAAACTCAGTGATGATTTTCGTGAAGGGCGGCCCAAATCTGGGGTTCCTCAAGAAAACGTCAATACAGTGCGGGACCTGATCAACAAAGATCGTCATGTCATATATCGTGAAATTCAGTCATGTTTAGGGATTGCAATGAGTCAAATCCAAACTATCTTGCAAACAGAACTGGTCGTCAGAAAGCTATTTTCCCGTTGGGTCCCACACCAACTTTCTGATGAACAAAAGGGGGCCTGGGTCAATTGGTGCTGAATAAATTTAGAAAGGTTTAACACAGGAACTTCCAACGCAGTATATAAAATCTTGTTGGGTGATGAAACGTGGATACATGCTTACGAACTTGAAAATAAAAACCAATCACGAGTTTGGGTGTTCGAAAACGAACTGCGACCGACCAAGATTGTTCGCTCCCGAAGCACGGCGAAAAAGATGGTCGCCACTTTTGTCTCGAAATCAGGGCAAGTTGTGACTATTGCACTTGAGGATCGCAGAACGGTTAATGCGGACTGATATACTACAATTAATCTGCCTGAAATCGTTGACATACTCAAAATAGAAAACTACAACCGATGCATCGTTCTCATCACGAAAACGCCAGAGACTACACAGCTCGTCAAACAAATAAGTATTTGGACTATTATAACGACGAATTAATGACCCATCCACCATACAGCCGTGACTTGAGTCTTAATGATTTCTATACATACCCTAAATTTAAAGATAGCTTACGCGTTCAACGATTCCTGTCACTCGAAGCAGCAGTGGACACCTTCATAAGTGCCATTACGGGGACTACATCTTTGGAGTGGAATAACTGTTTCAATAATTGGTCTAAGCGAATGAAAAAATGTTTAAATATGCTTGGAGAATACTTTAAAAAACAGTAAACATACATTTAACTCTTTACGCTGGTCCATTTTTTGTATTCCCGAAACTTTCAGTGTTACCCACGTAGTATAGGGTATCTTTATACTTTCAAGATATCACTTTGCGTCTATTTCTTACTGTACCATCTCATCTACCGGAGATTGGCTATCGTTCGTGCTATCCTCATCTTGATACTGCTCATACTGCTGCGAAGGACACTGAATAGAGATTTAGTGCTCAAATTCAACTTCTTCAGGGTTTTCTTGTATCTGCCTACTTAAGTATGTCTTTTCTTAGCCATTTGATCATGGATTGTTAGGCGCAACTGGCGCAAGCCACACATAAGAGACGGGGGCATTCCCACGTCTGCGCCTCGTATCTTCTGTACCTCTACCATGAGTTACACTAGTTTACAGTGACCGTACTCGCTAGCGACGGCGTAAATGATTTGTATGGAGAATTGTACTTCCGTAAGTGACCGCTAGAGGCGCTGTACACAATTCTCCATACAAATCATTAACGCCGTCGCTAGCGAGTACGGTCACTGTAAACTAGTGTAACTCATGGTAGAGGTACCGTTTGCTTTGGATCACGACGTTTCTATACATTTATTATGAAAACTGAGTCAATGGGTGCCGCGACTGCAACGCGCCCCCCCCCCCGTCCCACGTCTCTTCTGTGTGGCTTGCGCCTTAGAGCGCGGTTAGACGATGTATGTATTTTAAATAGATTAGTCGAACGACACTTTAACCACACAACTACTTGCATATAAATTGAATAAGTAACGCATATGATGCGGTTAGGATGATTGCGCGCTGGCAGGAAATATTAACTGATTTATTATAAAACGAGCTTTTACCCGCGGCATCGGTCGCGTAAACCATTTGATCTGGCAGTTGAATTGAAACTACGGGATTTTACTAAATTCCTATGGGAATTCCCGAAAATTACATAGTGTAGTGGTCATTTACGTTATATGAAGAACACCCGTGCAAAATTTCATAGGTAGGTATCTCTAAACTTAGCGGTTAAGATTTTGGAATTTTACATGGATTCCGTGTCACACACACGCACCAGTTGCAATAAATGAAACTGTTTGAAAGATGACGCACTAGATGCGTACACATTTTAAACATGAAACTACCGTGAGACTGACTCATAGTGAAAATAAACGGATCACTCACGTCTTAAAACGAGTTTAACTCGCGCGGCTACTCCAACCAGACCAGGTGGAACCAGGGCAGTAGCACGCAGTGCGCATTGGGCAGCCGCCCTGACGTGCGACTCCGAGAGGAAGGGCTACGGATTAGCCCGAAACGTGTCGAGTTAAACTCGTTTTATGACGTCAGTGATCCGTTTATTCTCACTATGATGCGTACACATTGTGTGCCATCAACTGGTGCGTGACACGCACACGCATCTGGTTTGCGCTGGCCTTAAACGTTATGGAAGTATTATTCCACACGTCCAGCTATCTATGTATTAAATTTCATCCAAATCCGTCCAGCCGTTTTAGCGTGTAGGAGTGACAAATACACGCAAGCACGTTTACACATACAAACTAAGTATCGCATTTATTAATAAAATATTGGTGGGATAAATGGGTGCGACGTTGACGTTGGTGCCTGTGAATAGACCCCAATCGAGTTCTAAGGCCATAGTTTATTAGGTCTTGCTATTGTGGCTTGAACTAGGCACGAGCAGATGTCACAATAGCATCCTACAATCAATAAAATGCGAGTAGGCGCCTGATGATCTCATACTTCAACAAATCAACATACAGCTCAACATTGTAGGTAGGTACCACAATATCACGTAGCGCGGATAAAAACCGGCTAATTGGGTATCATTGTCAATCATAAAGCGAGATTGTCGCCAGATGCTGCAGCGGGTCGCAATATTTTCGTAGTTTCAAAGTGATTTTCTTATCTAGCAATATGCATTCCTAAGATTATTTTAAGCATCTCAGAGAGTTATTATTTTACATCTCTTAGTGAATTATGTGTGCGTATTGATTCTATTCCCACGAATTTCGTATACCGCATCGCGCGTTCGCTACTGGCCTTGTGCCAAAATAAAGCCGGTTGTTATTTGCGGTGCCGGCGTCTCCATCTGAATTACTAAGTATAATGAATAAGATATAAACGCTAAATCACTTAAATGGTTCCAGTCTAATGTCTTGCAAACAAAAAACTTTATCTTCGAAGTTGTTCGGTTGATTTTCGATCCAGTTTATACGCCACTTTGGTTAACAGCAAATTAAGAAATTTCTTAATTAACTTACCCATCATGTTCGACATGTTGTTGTAAGTTTAACTTGTTCACTTATCACAGCAACGTTGGTTCGGGCCGAGTGCTATTCCGAAACTGAACGGAGCGGGGCCGCGCCATGGCCGCATCCACCCGAGACGCGACGTAACTTTAGATGATGTCATACTCGACTCTGTATGAAAACTCAGCCTACTGAGTCACGCTTTTAGTTCACTTCTTTACGCCCGGCATTCCGTTACTTACAACCTTTGGATAATGTTTTTTTGTAGAAACAAACACACGCACGGGCGTTGACAGCAGGAATACCGCACCCAAGTAAACTAATAGCCTGGAATTCGTATAGATTCTTTCTTATTTTTAGGAAACCGTAGAATATACCAACTAGTAACTATACGAGTACAACTAAGTACACAGGGAGTGTTATGGATCCGTAATCCGTAAGCAAAGCGTTTGTGTAACGACTACAAACAAACGATTTCGACCTTCAGTGAATAGAAGGCCAAGGTATCTGTCGTGTTAGGGTTGCCAGGGTCCCGGCTTTAGCCGGACATGTTTGGCTTTTTACGGACGTATCGAAATCGCTCGCGTCCGTAGGTTTATCCTCGAGACCCTACACGTGACCCCTGGGTGGTGCGCTAAACATACATACAACTCCGGTGGTAGGCTTCGGCCATGGCTCGTCACCACCCTATAGGACATAGGTTGTGCCAGGTTGCCAAGCGACTTTCGTCGTGTTCCAACCTGTTGTCTATTGAAGCCATTCTGGAGGAAGGGTCTGAGCAGTTGTGCAGCGCACACGTACCGGTTACTTACAGTGCCCCGTATTTGTTACGCTGTTGCGGTACGGTTTGCACTGCTTGGGCGCGCGCAACACCTCGCTCAACTGCTTTCTTTCTGCTTATTCCCCTAAATCAAGTCTAGGGTGAATGAGTATTTTTACTAGACAAGCGTGCTCTATCGTAGGCCTCATCTTCGCTTTCCATCAGGCGTGAGGCGTGAAGCGGCTTCTGTTAAGCCTACTATAGATCTGCAAGAAAAATCGTGCAAGCTGCATTACATTGCAGCGCTCGATTGGCCACTGCAAACTCGTTCGTTTTACGGCCTCGCAATGTAATGCATACTAGCTCGATTCTTCTTGCAGGTCTATACTGGACTTTATGCTTTGTCTGATTGTCGCGCAAGCCGAAAGTGGAAAATAAGGAAAGCGCGAGCTTGTTAGTTACATGGGTAGCAACATAATAAAAAAAATTTTGTTATGAAATATTGCCTGGCCTTTAAACATACGTCCGGGTTTTAGTGTAAAATGTGCGGCCAAATTAAGTACCGAGTCAGGCGTTAGTATTTTTTGACCTGGTAGCCCTAGAAGAAGTGTACACATCAACAGAAGGTTATCATTGTGTTTATCGTTTATGTTATGCTTGATCAGTTTACTTGCAACAGAAATAATTTAATTTAATTAGAAAGCTTCGTCCCACGAACATCATTCTTAGGTACAAATATTAAAAAACTTTCTGAAACTGTCTCTGTATCTAATCAACTTATTTTATTGCATTATGACTAACTAGCGATCGACCTAGAAATGAAGCCGAAGATGATTAGCACTAAACTTGATAGTCTAACTAGACCTTGACCTGTATATATTCTGTTTAATAATCTGTGATATATTAACAAATACCTACCTACCTATTTAGCGAAGAGCACATGCAATGAGTCTTAAAATAAGTCGTTAATCGTTATCATCAAAAAGGTTTAATTAGGTTTAGCTATTTTTTAAACGCAACTTCGATTTTGATGGAAAATTATGTCGGGGAATAAATAAGAAAGCCTCATTGAATTCGTTGATCCGAACGACCGATGCCACAGATGAGACGATGGTCCATATCTATCGGTGTCTAGAAATCAAAAGATCCAAGACCAGTTTAAATAAAATATTTATCTCATGAAGTCATCCCATTTGGTCAAAAATAACTCTTATATAATTGATTTTATATAACAGACTGACGCGCGACCACTCATCGTCTGAGACGGAAGATGCGACCTGTCTGACCTGTAATTAGTAAACAGACGAATAATTAACTATTCGTACCTACGTACGGACACAATTCCGATTGCATGACACACCCAATAAAGTCCATAGGAAGGAATATTATTTTGAGTAAATATGAGTACGTATTTTTGTTTTACTAGATGCCCGATTCTTCGTCTTACTAATTGATTCTGTTGTAATAGGTAATAAATTAAGAAACAAGGGGGCGATTTCTGGAGTTGAACTTGAAATGTGAATAAAGTTGTAGAAAATTACATTTAAATTAAATTCGTCCAGTAATTGGAAATTTACTTCTTTGCGTAGTAATAAGTAGATAAACTAATCAAAAGGTCAAAGGCAAAGTACCTATATAATTATAAAAGAGTTACGTTAGTGAATGACTGACTACCAGAGAACGGACAGCCTAAACCAGAGAAACTATAAGAGATTTGAAATTTAGCAGACAATTTTAGGAGAGATTTTTCAATCAAAATTATCTATATCTATCTATCTATCTATACGTATAATAAATCTGTAACAAGTCGGTGTCTGTACATTGAAGATATTTGAGAAAAACTGTCACTAGGGCTAATTATTAGCGCAATAGAACCCAAAACAATGATTTTTAGAATTATTGTCTGTTTATCTGTGCGTTTGTGCGCGCTAATCTCCGAAACGGCTTAACGTAGAAGGATGCGGTTTTCACTGATATGTTGGTATTTTCTTGGATTAACATTTAGTGTTTGTTTCATTTGAATCGGTTGACAAATAAGAAAGATACGATACTTTTAGTGTTAGATAGCCCATTTATCGAGGAAGGCTATAGGCTATTATATCATCACGCTGGGAGTACGGTGGTGAATGTGAACGCGGGTGTGCGGGGGGGGGGGGGGGGGGTAATTTTTTTTATATCGAGGAACTAAGGAGAGCCATAATTGATGAAAAAGCAAATTGGATAAAAAAAATAAGCTGCCCAAATTACTAATTCCACGCGGACGGAGTCGCGGGCAAAAGCTAGGTATAAAATAAAATAGAAGCAAGCAACATTTTTTAATGCGGGTGCGAAGCCGCGGAATGAAGCTAGTGGTTCTATGTAAGTAGTATCACTACCTATCAGAGATTTAACGGTTAAAATGACCTTATGAGTTATGCTTTACAGATTGGCAGTGCCAGAAACTAAGTATGCTTGTGATGTGAGAGAGGTCTAGCTTATTTCAAAAGCGTATGGAAGTTAGATCTCTGGTCGCTGCATAGTAGAAAATGTTGTGTAAAACCAACCAATTTAATTGCATGTTTATTGCAGAGTGATGACTAATATGATATACTGTAATAGGAGTATGAGGTCACAGTGTTGGTTACAACCGATTCAGCTTTTATTTCGAGGGGTGACGTTGATGTTGGTGACGCCACTTTTGGCCCTTCGTTACTTTTGGTTTGGATGATGTTATGTTAGGATACTACGTGTTAAGATTTGTAGATGACTGATTATAATGATGCATCATTGTCGTAGAATTAGAAATGAATAACTGCCTGTATTGCGTGATGCATAAGTAAAAGCAAATAAGTCGGAGTTAACTGCAAAACATAACAAGTAAATGTAAGAATTGAAGTGAACAGAGTGGGCTGAAAAACAGTACCTACTGAAGTGTCGGTCATGCATGGTGAGCCACTGTTACCATTGATTGGCTGACGATGAACCCTTTGCCATCCAGTATTTTTTTTACATTCATACTTAGGTATTTATTGTCATAGTGGTAATAAATAAACATTTTTTCTTTCTATTAAGTAAATCTTAACAATTTTCTTGAGATGGAAAAGGTTTAGTTACATGTGAACTTGTGGTTATAATTTTACTTCATTCGTTTTTATATCCAAAAACTTATTCTTATCAGAAGCTAGTGCAGTAGTGCCATCTATTCTTAGCAGTTTTAAATAAGATAAGGATTGATTACAGCGCCATCTATTAAAACTCTACCAAACCAAATACTGCTTTGGTGTGCCACAGAATTGGAACATAAAATAATTGTTATTTTGGCCTTATGGAAAAGTAGATAATGTTTGAAAATTGCGGTAGGTGGCGCTATATTACTGAAAGTGTTTCAGTTTCGTATCGAAATATCCGGCGAATAAATATCGAAACGAAGAATTCGTTTAAGAATTTTGTATGCCTGTGGTTGAAAACGAAACTAAAACTATCGTATAAAATACAATGCAATTCTTCTTGCACACACGGTGTCGTTGATTCATCTTTCGTCTTCGGAAGCACGATCGTCGATCACGTAGAGATAAAAAGTTAGTTTTAGAGAATGCTACGAAAATTAGGAGTGCTACGCGCTACGCCGTAGAGGGACTGCGCTACGAGTGCTACGACTGTGAAGTCTAGTCTTTGAATTTACCCTACTAATTGCTTTGTTTATTATTTTGTTTTTGTTATCAACTATTTTTCGTGTGTACAGTCAAGGAAACTGAATTGCGTACCAGTATGGAACCTTTTTGTTGCAAATGCCATGTTGACAATCCCTACATCTGCCAAAGAAATCATTGGGAAATTGACTGTGAAGAGGTTCTACCACCCTAGTGTTTAACTTACGTTTTTTACTTTAACTCGTTACAAATTTCTTATAAAAACGTACTATAGTAAAATCCTATAGCAATATTTTTTTACGAGTAAAAACAAGCCCGAATTAGGTTATAGGGTAATAAAAACTAGACCTATTTTCCACGGGATGTTGACCGCGTAAACTTCGTCTTAATTATCGGGAATGCAAAGCTAATAGGGCAATACACGTGGTATTTTAAAAATGTGATGTTAGTGATTCATATATTTTATGTATGATAAAATAAATAACATTATAATAACACAATAAAAATATGTGAAAGGGTGTAAAAGCGTTTGTACAAATGTACAGTAGAAATCAAAGAAACTTTTTAATAGGTAATAAAAACGTTTTTGTAGTTCATCATCATCATCATCTAAGACTACTATTAGGTCCCTCTGCTGGGCACTGGCCTCCTCTCAGAATGAGAGGGTTTGGGTCATAGCAGCCACCATATTTTTTGTAAACTAAAACAATTACTTTGCTCACCCGCGACCTTACAATAGTTACGTTTATGCAAAAAATGTGTGTTCATGTCATGCAGTTCCTCCACCTCCACACTGTACGAACACACACAAATCGCACAAACCCAACCATCACCACCACCAAGCTACACTGATGCGTTTCGAACTCAACCAGAACTCATCTTCAGAGTTACCACAACCGTATGCTATGCTACCAAATATGTCAGTGTAGCTTGGTGGTGGTGATGGTTGGGTTTATGTGATTTGTGTGTGTTCGTACAGTGTGGAGGTGGAGGAACTGCATGAACACACATTTCTTGCATAAACGTAACTATTGTAAGGTCGCGGGTGAGCAAAGTAATTGTTTTAGTTCATTAATAAGTATGGACCTCCGCAAAGTAACGCCTGATTCAATAAATAGTTTTTGTAGTTGAAGACACTCCAAACTATTTATTTATTGTTGAAAACATTTTTTAGTTTTTTTTTATTATGATAGGGAAGCAAACGAGCAAGCGGGTCATCTAATGGGAAATTATCACCACCGCCTGTTAATAGTGAATTTATTTATATGATAATAGTTTTGTTTGGTAATGTTATGGTAGTTTACGAACGTTGTTAGTACACGATACCTACGAATGAAAATATATATAGAATATGGTGGTATAAAAGCGTATATAGTGCATATTTTTGCAGCGTTACATACATAATTAGGTACATATTTTTAACTTGATTGTACTAACAAATCCATATTGCACCATGTACGTGCTTTATGATTGATCCCACGCAAAGCAATAATGCGCATCCATACTAATATTATAAATGCGGAAGTGTGTCTGTCTGTCCGTTATCTCTTAACGTTTAAACAGCTGAGGGCCATTCTACTTTTCGTTGACCAGTAATTTTTTGTACTGTGCTCTTCAAATATTTTTTTTACAAAAACGGTAAAGTGCTTCGGTTTAAATCATTTTAGATTTAAATAGGCACATAATTAAGCTTAGGTACATTTAAAATTATCACTACGTATAAAAAGTAATCATTATTATCTATAAAGTAGGTAACGCAGTGGACATGCATGTCCCCGCCATTTGTATGGAAATTGATGTATTTTCCGCTGAGTTACCAATTTTTTCCACAAAATTTCTTTGAATTTAAAGTTTTATTGCTTTAAAACATTAAATTTAGGTGTTTCAGTTTGTATATAAGTTATTTACACTTGAAAAAAATCACCAGGTATGCCTATATTTCACAAAAGATTAATGGTTACTTAAAAGTAGAATGGCCCCTGAACCAATTTAGTTAAAATTTGGGACGGAGATAGTTTGAGTCCTGGGAAAGGACATAGGATAGTTTTTATACCGGAGAGTTGCAAAGTTCCCGCGGGTTAGCGATAAACAAATTCTTCGTAGACGGAGTCGCGGGCAACAGCTAGTACATAATAACACCAAAATAGTCACCATCTCTCACTTTTTATCTACTGCCACCCCATATCCAAAAAATCGATCGTCACACCAACTCGCCGGTCAAACGGCGTAACTATAGGAAATCTGCCATATGCATAGGGTGGCTTTGGTGGGGTGGCTCCAGCTGCCGACGCACGCGCCGATAAGGCATTTGTTCCACCGCCGACGATGAATGAGAAGCGAGTAGAGCAAGAAACTAGATACGAAATGGCGAGAAGTGAGTGTGTAGTCCTGTACCTCTACCATGAGTTACACTAGTTTACAGTGACCGTACTCGCTAGCGACAGCGTAAATGATTTGTATGGAGAATTGTGTACAGCGCCTCTAGCGGTCACTTACGGAAGTACAATTCTCCATACAAATCATTTACGCCGTCGCTAGCGAGTACGGTCACTGTAAACTAGTGTCACTCATGGTAGAGGTACAGATAGCCTTGTCGCTGGGCTATAAGCGAGAGGACGAGTGCTTCGGGCGATTATTCCCACCATTCTTTAAACATAAAACTACCGCGCATTTGGCAGCCACCGCGACGTGTGGCTCCGGGAAGTAGGGCTACGGATTAGCCCGAAACATGTCAAGCTAAACTCGATCATAGATGTGAGTTATTCGTATTTTTCCCTACCATTCAAGTGAATAAAATTACCGCTGTTTGGTCTCATCATGATATCAGTTCTGACTGCCAACCGAGGATAGGAGGGGAGGGGTTCTGATTACTGAGGTAGTTTTGGGTCATTATTCGAGCGTTTCGACCGCGTCACTTTCGTGGCTACATTTTTTACGAATTGGTTGCAGACTTTAATGACCTTTTTTTGGTTTTGTTTTAGAGCTCCTGTATTTCTACCAGAAACTTTTGCCATCTGTACCTACCTACCTACCTACACAAATTCAACGAAGGTGATTCCGAAGAAACGCTTGAATAATAACTGTCAGCGCCCGCGCCGCGGCAGCGGCCGCGCTACGTCATCAGGCGACTGCGGGGGTGAAGGCTGCCCCGCGGCCGCCGCCGCCAAGCACACACATTCGCTCTAGCAGCCGAAACAACCACACGCGCACATTGTACCTCTTTATGTAAACTCTTTCGCATTATACGTCTTATAAAAAGTACCATCTTTGATTGCTTATGTACGCCCGTACATAAATTGGCGACCGTGACAGGACACGAGTCCTTTAGCTACGCTTCGGATATCGCGCCGCGCTTCGTGCAGAGAAGATTCTCGAGCGTCGCTGCGCCGGAGCAAGATATCGCGCCGCGCTCACGCACTGAGGAGCCTGAGAAGATTCTCGAACGTCGCTGCGCCGCATCAAGTCATCGCACCGCGCCGTCACCACATCACTGCGGCGCCTGCTTCGACCATCCTACCAAGGGGAGTGCCGTGAGCTTACCTATCAATTCCTTTCTTTTTCCCCCTTAGTTTGAGCATATAAGGGCGATAGCACTTCTTATATACGCGTGTGGAACCTGAGCCCTTCTTTCATTCTTTCTACCTACCTTCATTTTACATCGATCATCTTTTATAATCATTAAGCTGGTACATCCTTCATATTTTCGCATTTCATCATCTTATCGCAGGTGGTAGGACCTTGTGCCGGGTCCGCCCGGATTGCTACCACCATCTTACTCGCCAATCCCGCCGCTAAGCGGCAGTGCTTCGCTTCATCTCACTGCTGTGTTCCGGTGCGGAGAGTAAGACAGCCGGCTACTTCACTTGCACACGAGGCATCCCAGCTTAGATCTCACATTACCATCTACATCTATATATAAACTTCATTAACGCTACCTTGCATCTTTTATAGCATTGCTTACTCATACCTAGTAGCAGCGCTTTTAAAAGGTAGCTACATCCCTTTAACTTGTTTTTTTTTGCAGCATCAACGTCCCTTCTTTTATTTACAAGGATTTAATTGTGCAACTTCCCCATTTGCTTCATTTTTGATTTTTCCATTTTTTTCGTTCTGCATAATTTTTTCCTACCCTCTTTAAAAAATATTAAATCTGCCTACGTACTTCTTCGCCTGCCCAGCCTAAAGCCAATTACAATTAACGATACAATCGTTTGCAACCTCTTGTTTTAGTTATTCCCTTTTTTTACACTTACTGCATAAATATTTGACCTCTAAAATCATTGTCCCTACTTCACCGCTTGCTTACGCTCGGAACATAAACCTTCCATTTGTACACGCATTTCAGTGAGAATTCTCGCCCGAGCATCGAACCGGGAGCGGGCGATAGCTCTCCGCGCTGAGCCGTTCGCGCCGTTCATACCTACCTGCCGGCGCCTGCCTCGCGCCGCCGCGTAGACTGCTGACGCCAGCGCATTCCCCGACACAAAAGAAAGGAGCGTAAGCCGTTCGCAATTTGAACCTACAGTTTTTTATTAACATTATAACTTAACGTTAAATAATTTATTCAACTTGCAAACTTCACTTCAAGCTGGTTCATTGATTTGGTTTCGCATAATAGCAATTTAAATATGCCACACTCTGATTCGAATTTATTCGTGTCCTCACAAGGACATTGCAAACCGTTACCGTTTTTTAATGTACCCACAGATGAGTCACTTTCTGACCTTAAGGTTAAACGAAGCTCAGTTAAGGGACAAATCACAAGGTTTAACAATTATTTAAATGGCATTGATAAAAATAAAACATTAACTTCGGTTCAAGTCAATGAATTAGCTTTAAAGTTGAATAAATTTTTGGAACTTAGCAACAAATTTGAGCTCATCCAAACTCGCATAGAAGTCCTGAATAAAGACGACCTCGCGAACGAATTAACAGAAAGAGATACCATTGAAACAAATCTCCATTACTGCATCGCTACAGCCCAAGACTTGATTGACACAGTTAAATCTAAGGACAATTTTCACGACGCCGACCGAAACTCATCTTGTTCAGGTGGGCAAAATTGTCACAATTCTTTAGGTTTTAATTTACCGTTAATTCAAATCCACAAATTTGATGGATCCTTTTCTAAATGGCTCGAATTCCGTGATACTTATGAATCTCTTATACATAAAAATACGAGAATTCAAAATATACATAAATTTCATTATCTCTGTTCATACCTTGAAGGCGAGGCGGCACGAGTCATTGCCAACCTCGAAGTCTCAGATTATAATTACTCTGAAGCCTGGGATCTTCTGTGCGAGCGTTACAATAATAATCGTCAACTTATTACTAACCATCTTAATTCCTTGTTTAATATTGAACCTTTACAGCGAGAATCAGACAAGGCGTTGAGATACCTCAGCGACCATGTCACAAAAAACTTGCGAGCGTTAAAAACGCTCGGCCAACCTACCGATCAGTGGGACACGATCATCATACATCTGGTTACAACTAAATTAGATCAGGCTACCAGTGTGAAATGGGAGGAATACCGCAATAATTTATCAGAACTACCCTCATTAGAAGATTTTAAAAATTTCTTGAAAACTCGTGCAAATGTTTTGGAGACATTATATAGGTCAAGGGTGGACAAGCAACACAGACCTCAAGTGAGGTCCGAAAACCATCCTAATAAATCATTTTTTATTTCAGCGGATACAAAAACGCAGCGGCCGTGCGTCGTGTGCCAAGGAAAACATCGTATTTTCGACTGTAAGGTCTTCAGTAGCCTGACGACAGACGAAAAATGGGCACAGGCAACGAAACTTAAGCTTTGCTTCAACTGCTTGCGCTCGGATCACGACACGTCTCGCTGCCGGCTGGGAGGATGTCGCGTATGTAAGAGGCGGCACAACACTATCTTACACAAACCTGACACAAACACACAGACTTCTTTTAAGACTCCCGATCACAAAACTAATGATAAAAAATCCTCCCCTTCTCCACAAGTCATGTCAGCGGTATCTTCCTCAGAAGTACTGCTCTCCACTGCTTTAATTGACATTTTTAATCCTCATAACGACAGAATAGAAACAGTCAGGGCACTGCTAGATAGCGGCAGTCAATCTTCATTTATTACTGCCGATTTAAAATCACGTCTTTACCTCACTTCTCAGCGCTCCAATGCCACAAGCATCCTGGGCATTGGGGGCACATCTTTGAACATCATTCCAGAACGCTGCTCTGCAATAATTAAATCAAAACAGAGTACATTCGTTCGCAAGCTAGATTTTCTTGTAATTCCACGTATAACCAAAACGCTTCCTAAGAAATACATTCCAATTGAACATCTTAATATACCATCATTCATGAACTTAGCCGATTCAACTTTCAACGAGCCCTCTCCAATTGACATTCTTCTAGGTGCTGACGTGTTCTGGGACCTTATTGGACCAGAACAGCACCCTCTAGGAGACAGACTTCCTACTCTTCATAACTCCAAACTGGGTTGGCTAATAGCCGGCCCCATCTTTAAGGGAGGCACTAAGGCTCAAGTAACTTCTTGCAACTTTGTGGCAAACGAAGCCGAAGGCAATCTAGAATCACTACTTACAAAATTCTGGGAGTACGAAGACTTCCCCATGCCTCTTCCATCTAAATCCATTTTAACGGAAAGTGAAAAGCACTTCCAGCAAAATACGACTCGCTTAGCAAACGGTAAATTTTGTGTCAGATTGCCTCTTATTGATTCTCCAGAATGCCTGGGAAATTCATACTTTCTAGCTAAAAGGCGTTTTTTAAACTTGGAAAAACGTCTTGATCGGAATCCCGAACTAAAGAAAATGTATTCTGACTTCATACAGGAATATCGTGACCTGGGGCATCTCTCTGATGCTACTGTAGAAAGGCCTTCTATCTCCTACTATTTGCCACATCACGCTGTAATTAAAGAAAATAGCGAATCCACTAAGTTGCGCGTCGTATTTGACGCTTCAGCCCGCACTTCATCTGGATTTTCAATAAATGATTTACAAATGGTAGGACCAAACATTCAAGATTCTCTATTCAACATATTGTTGCGTTTCCGTCACTATAAATATGTCTTATCGGGTGACATAGAAAAACAATACAGGCAGGTTGTAATGAACGATTTGGACCGCGATTTACAATTAATTTTGTGGCGCGAAAATGAATCCCTTCCAATTCGAACGCTTCGACTTCATACAGTCACGTATGGCTTCTCAAGCGCTAGTTTCTTGGCAGCCAGGTGCCTGTGGCAGCTGGGTGAGGAGTCAGCTGATCCAAACATACGAAACATCATACAAAATGATTTTTATTGTGATGACCTACTTAGCGGAGCCGATACGGAGACTGATCTACTTAACATCAAACAGGCCGTATCCAGCTCACTCGCCTCAGGCGGTTTTAATTTGAGGAAGTACCGATCAAATTCCCAAGTTTTAATTTCTACAGAAACTGAAAGTACACAAAATAATAACTTAGCTTTGAGTCAGTCGCTTCATACATTAGGATTAGTTTGGAACCCTAATCAAGATTTGCTTCATTTTAATATTGATGATATCAGCACCTCCTCCAGCGCCGTCACAAAGCGCTCAATCCTATCTGTGACATTTAAGATTTTTGACCCGTTGGGCCTTCTTACTTTGTGTACTATAAAACCTAAAATATTACTGCAAAAACTTTGGACCCTTAATTTAAATTGGGATGACCCAATACCTCTTAATATTCAGCGCGCCTGGGAACATTTTATTAACAATATAAAATACCTAAAATTTCTCAATGTACCCCGGAACGTAATTAATGATTTAAACTCCTGTATTGAGCTTCATAGCTTCAGTGATGCATCACAGGCAGCGTACGCCGCCTGCATCTATATAAAATCCACTTCACCGACCGGCCACCAAACAGTGAACCTTCTGTGTGCGAAGTCCCGTGTCGCACCAACCAAAGCCACCACCATACCTCGTCTGGAACTATCCGGCGCCCTTCTTGCTAGCCGCCTAGCTGCCACAGTTAATGCTGCCCTTCGTAAGCCAATAGCACGCTGTATATATTGGACCGACTCCAGCGTTGTGCTAGCCTGGATCAACACCTGTCCATCCAAACTAAAAACATATGTCGCAAATCGTGTCGCAAGCATTCAAGAGCTAACCATGGCCTCATCATGGCGCTATGTGCCCACATCTCTTAACCCCGCAGACCTCGCGTCAAGGGGCATTGACCCTCAATATGTCCAGTCTACAACGGCATGGTGGCATGGCCCGTCATTTCTGTTAGAACCCGAAGAAAGTTGGCCTGTCCTTAATACCAACAATAGCTCAATCAATCTCCCAGAATCTAAACCCATCACTTCTTTATTGACAAAAATTGATCATAAACTAAATGACATAATCGACTTTGAAAGATACTCTAAGTTCGCTCAGCTTCAACGCATAGTTGCATATGTACTGCGCTTCATCAACATTAAGTGCAAAGCGCAATGCATAAAGGGGCCATTAACCGCAAATGAGCTCGAAAATGCAACAAATGTTCTAGTGAAATTGTCACAACAACAATCCTTCTCTAAAGATATACATTTACTGAGTAATAATAAGAAATTAAATCCTAAATCACATATTAACTCGCTGGCACCATTTATTGACTCTCAGGGAATCCTGAGAGTAGGGGGCAGGCTTGATAAGTCTAACTATGACTTCTCAACTAAACATCCTATACTTCTTTGCACAAAACACACACTGACAAAACTCATTTTCAGTCACACACACACACGCCTCTTGCATGCGGGACCGCAACTCATGCTCGCATCCGTGCGCGAGCAGTTCTGGCCTATTGGTGGTAGGAACCTGGCACGACGCACGGCCCGCCGATGCGTCATTTGTACCCGTTTTTATGGTAAAACCATGACAAATATAATGGGCAACCTACCGGCACAACGCGTCACGCCTGACTTTCCATTTCACACTGTAGCTGTGGATTTTGCCGGGCCATTTATGATCACTGATCGACGTGGGCGTGGCTGTAAAATCACAAAATGTTACCTATGTCTTTTTATATGCCTTAGGTTTAAGTGTGTCCATCTAGAGGCTGTGAGCGAGTTGTCAAAGGACGCCTTTGTGCTGTCTCTGCGTCGTTTCATTTCGCGCAGGGGCAAGCCCAAAGAAATATTCTGTGACAACGGAAGAAATTTTGTCGCAACCGCAAGAGAAATAAATGATTTCTTTGCGCAATATAAGGACTCTGTGTCAGAGTTTGCCGCTGAGCACAATATTACGTTCAAATTTGCGCCGGCATACGCTCCGAACCACAATGGCTTGGCTGAGGCGGGCATAAAGTCATCCAAATTTCATATCAAACGCATCCTAGGAAACACGCACCTCACATTTGAGGAGCTATCGACATTATTTGCTCAAATTGAGGCTATCCTAAATAGCCGTCCTCTCGCCCCCCTCTCTTCCTCTCCCAACGACTACGCAGCGCTCACACCCGGGCATTTTCTCCTTGGCAGGCCACTGACGTCGCTCCCGGGGCCAGACCTGACGGACACCACCATCACCAAGTTGGATCGCTACAGACGGCTGGAGCAAGCGAGACAACACTTCTGGAAACGCTGGCAGGCCGAATACGTCACAGAACTGCAGCAACGTCTCAAATGGAAGACGCGTAGCAGAGATCTACAACAAGGGGACCTTGTCATAATAAAGGAAGAGAATCAGCCGCCCCTGCTATGGCGGCTGGGACGAGTACAGACTCTTCATCCTGGGACAGACGGCGTTCCCCGAGTCGCCGACATCGCTACCGCCAGAGGGGTCATCAGACGCGCACTGAACCGCCTCTGCCTTCTTCATGGTTCTTGAAAGCGGCGCTTTCAAGGGCCCCCAGTATGTCAGCGCCCGCGCCGCGGCAGCGGCCGCGCTACGTCATCAGGCGACTGCGGGGGTGAAGGCTGCCCCGCGGCCGCCGCCGCCAAGCACACACATTCGCTCTAGCAGCCGAAACAACCACACGCGCACATTGTACCTCTTTATGTAAACTCTTTCGCATTATACGTCTTATAAAAAGTACCATCTTTGATTGCTTATGTACGCCCGTACAATAACCCTTTTATGTTTGATAGCTTTTGTCGCTGCGACAAACAAATGGAGGGAGTCAGCAAACATCCTTTCCTTACTAATATTATAAATGCGAAACTATGTCTGCCTGTGCGTATGTCTGTTACCTCTTCACGCATAAACCGCTGAAGCTATTTCGATGTAATTTGTTATGGAGATAGTTTGGGACCCTGGAAAAGACATAGAATAGTTTTATCCCGGAAAATGTTCCCGTGGGATAGCGATAAACGAATAATTTGCAGACGGAGTCGCGGGCAACGGCTTGTCTAATAATATATGTATCTCTTTAACTGATACTGTATCTAATATTTATCTATTCTTCGTTTCGTGAGCGAGAAAATAGTCTATAGCTAATCGCTTCCTCGACAGCGGTGGGACAAGTGCCTAATGCTCGCGAGCAATGAACCCGGCCCTCGGTATCAAACAAAACCAGGTACAGCACAGGGTTCTTTGATACTACGACTTGTGAATCGGGATCAAGATGTTGTCTCACTCGTACGTATTGCTTATGGCGGGGAAGAGTGGGATGCGAATATCACTTGCGCATGGTTGCGATCTTAGTTCGGTGGTATAGAATACATTACATGTTATGGTCTCTCGGTGTGCACTAACCCTAAAATTTATTTATGTAGGTGTTTGGACATTGGTGTAATTTTTTTGCTAATATCGATTTATTTCACCATTCCCTGAGAAGTTTCTGGCATTTTATGTTAAGTATCTGTGAATTGTGATGCGGTTTCTGTTTCTTCGACCGAAATAAACAGAGGCAGAGTGGTGAAACGGCTCTTAGGCTTTTTAAATTGAAAGAATAGGGGAACAAAGGATGATCGGCAGATACGTATGGAACCCAGCCTGATCACCAATAGGGTTATAATGTATGTATGTAGAATTATCGATCCTACCATTTGCTATAATTGTTATTAAGACGACTAGACTGTGTAGGCTGGGAGATTTTACATAGATATTAGAACGAACGTAAAAAAAACAAATATATTAAGTATAATGACTTGTAAACTCACGTAGGTATATATTTGAGGGCTGATAACTCACTTCTCCGGGGTTTTTGGAATTTGTTTCCATTTTAGAAAATTAAGCTTAAATAACTAGCTTTCACTTGGTATGCATGCGGTTCGTATTGGACATGCAGCCTGCATGATGCAGGCCACTTTGCCCATCATTCTTTGTTGTCAAGATCTGCTCTCTGTAAATATATAAGACTGGGCTGGCAATAGAAGTCTAAATTAATAAATTTTTGACTAGAATTGCAAAACGCACATATATATATATATGTATGCGGCACTTGATGAAGTATCGTTTTTGTCAACTGACGGCGAATGGGTTAAAATTACCAATACCTAGCATGAATGACGACGCTTCACAAATAAATAAATAAATATCACGGGACAATTCACACCAATTACCTAGTCCCAAAGTAAGCTAAGCAAAACATGTGTACTAGGCAACGGATAAACATACTTATATAGATAGATACATACTTAAATACATATTAAACACCCAAGACCCGAGAACAAACATTCGGTTTTTTCATATAAATATCTGCCCCGACACGGGAATCGAAACCAGGACCTCAAACTTCATAGTCAGGTTCTCTAACCACTAGGCCATCTGGTCGTCTACAAAAAGGCCATTCTATCAGTTCATCGGCGCTGCTGATTTCAAAATTCAATTTCTAAACCGAAACGTAACTAAATAAGACGCGTTATCAGCTGACGGAACTCGCGCGCAACGTTCGACGTTATGGTTTTTTGGCAACTCACACGCAGCTGTCGACGCATTGTGTAAAAGACGGGAACAGCTGATCCCAGTATTTGTAGAGCGAGATTCGGACTGCCTAAAAGATTTGTTTGAACTTCTTTGGAGAACCGGTGCAACAGCTGATAGATTATGTTTTTATATTGACAGTGTTTGTTGACTTTGATGGGTAATCTTAGCCAGTTTAGAGAGTGGCTAGTGGGACCGCGGTGACGTGTATACTTTTGGAAGAGAACCGTTTAATACGTAGTAAATTGTATGGTGAAAATTGCTCCTGATTTATTGATTTACACAATTAGGTATTTAATAATTCCTATCATCATCATCCCAGCGTGTACACGTCCCTCTGCAGGGAAAAGGCCCCTCTTAGAATTTATGTAAAGGGTTTTGGGCTGTAGTTCCCACGCGGGCCCAGTGCAGATTTGGAACTTCACACACACCATTGAATCACTTCGCACGTGTGTGCAGTACAGGATTCCACATTATGAATTCCTTCACTGTAAAGCCCATAGTAATTTACTAATTTACAATTGTAATTTCGCACGTAAATTTGGAATGATTTTGAGGTGCGAACCCGGGCTCGAACTCACGACCCTTAGCTTGAGAGGCTATAGGTCAAAGCACTAGGCACCACGGCTTCCTCTGTCTTGATTCTAGCTGGATGGCCTAAATGTTTTACGTGTAATCTCTTTTTTATGGTTCCATACTAACCCTAAAAACCAGCCAAGAGCGTGTCGGACACGCTCAAGATAGGGTTCCGTAGCCATTACGAAAAAATCAAGTAATATTTTTCTAAGGATTTAATATATTTACTACTATTCTGAATTATTTCAAATTTTTCCACCCAACAGTTTAGATTTTAGAGGGGGGGGGGACGGTCGATTTTAATGAAAATTTTCACTTTAAAGTAGAATATTTCGCAAACAGATCACTGAATAGAAAAATCATGTTGGCAACCCCCTAATAGTTTTAAAAGACCTATCCAACGATACCCCGCACTATAGGTTTAGTCGAGAAAAAAAATCACCCCCACTTTACGTCTATGGGAGGTACCCTAAAAAAAAATATTTTTTATTTTTTTATTTTACCACTTTGTTCGCGTATCTGATATGTATATTCATGCCAAATTACAGCTTTTTAGTACTAACAGTCTCTGAGCTTAGCCGCGGACAGACAGACAGACAGACAGACAGACAGACAGACAGACAGACACGGACAGACATGGCGAAACTATAAGGGTTCCTAGTTGACTACGGAACCCTAAAAAGAGAAACGAAAAAGAGTAAACGGGACTCTATATTACTGAGGCTCCGCTGTCCGTCTGTCTCTCAGTCCGTCCGTCCGTCCGTCTGCCACCAGCCTGTATCTCATGAACCGTGATAGCTAGAGGTGCGGGGCTTTCAAAGGGGGGATGAAAATTTCATTGATTTTGCCGTAGGATGCACCGTTTTCAAGATATTTGACAAAAACACCGACTCTCGTCCGATCACCGAAGTTAAGCAACGTCGGGCGCGGTCAGTACTTGGATGGGTGACCGCCTGGTTTTTTATTTTTTATTTTATTATGAAGTTTCACTTCTTCCACGCGGAGGGACTCCACGCACTATCTTTTTTTATTCTGAGAGGAGGCCTGTGCCATGCAATGGACGTCGGTAGGTTGCGATGATGATAATGATGAGTGGGAATCGAGTGACGGCGCTACTACTATTTCGTTAGTTTCAGCGGGGCGGAAGCGGATTGGCTGTCTACCTACGGCCACGAGCGTCAACAGTGCGCGAGTGGAGGAAGCGCAACAATGCGTTTCCCACTGCGCCGGCGCATCCGCCGAAACGCGAGACAGCTCGAGACTGGCCTGGGAACTGGAGAGACCTGTACCTCTACCATGAGTTATACTAGTTTACAGTGACTGTACTCGCTAGTGATGGCGTAAATGATTTGTATGGAGAATTGTGTACAGCGCCTCTAGCGGTCACTTACGGAAGTACAATTCTCCATACAAAACGTTTACGCCGTCGCTAGCGGGTGCGGTCACTGAAAACTAGTGTAACTCATGGTAGAGGTACTGAGGCACGTAGTACAAGATGCTAAAGAAATAGGGAATAACCCAATTAGGTATGCAAAACTTTTTCTTTTTATATCAATAGGTAGGTACCTAAGTATAGCATTTTATTTAAATGTAGTAAATTACTAATTAGTATGATTAATAATTAGTGTTAGTATACTTAATTAGTATTATTAGTAAATTAGTAATTAGTAATATTACTACTATTAGTAATAAGTGAAATCAGTAATCATCTTCTCTAATACATATATAAAAATCTTGTGTCACCGCGGTGTTTGTTAACGAACTTTTATGAAACTTTTTCTCTTTATTCTAGGTCTTTATTTTAGGTCTGAGAATAGGTTGTAGGCTTTGATCAATTATAACTGAAGATACACATTGCCGAACAAAATCCCCTTCAAGGAATGTCCGAACTTTTTTATTTGGTTGCGTAACAAATAAAATCATCACCTACACAGAAATTTGAACCTAGTCTTTACTTCATTACAGTCGAATTTCGGTAGCGGCAAAACTCCACTTGACAGCTAAACTTGACAATTTCACGCAACGTTCTGAGAAAAAAAAAGAAGGCCACTTTTATCAAAGTGGCGCTCATTTGGCTCGGACATTTTCGGGCGCGCGACTGTGGATCTACAGTTATAATTGATCAAAGGTTGTAGGCTATTTTTTAAACCCCTTTTCTTCGCAGACGTAGTCGCGGGCAACACCTAGTTAATTAAACAGGGTAATTATTTAATCAGTGCACAAATTTTGATTCAGTATCGTTAATAGATCACGATTATCTGATCAAGATTTTTTTTTTACATTTTGAAATTTGGGTTGTTCATAATTCATCCAATAAATTGGTCGAGTTACTATGAAAAATAAAAAAATAAGTGATAAATATTATAACGAAAAATACTGAAATTTGTTATTTTAACGACACTATCACATATTAAAATTTGTGCACTTATTAAAAAATTACCTTGTATAATATGTCAACATAATTACGCATTCATGTCATTTAAGAAACCAAAAGAATGGAAATGACCATATTGACCCTTCTAATTGTTACATATTTGCTGTGATTTATTTTTCAAAAGCGTTTTTCATTAAAAAGACACGACGTCAAGATCGCTTACCCCGTTCTAATGGTAAAATAATGGTAAAAAAAACCGGCCAAGAGCGTGTCGGACACGCCTAAGATAGGGTTCCGTAGCCATTACGAAAAAATCAAGTAATATTTTTCTAAGGATTTCGTATATGTACGGAATCTTCCAAGTTAGGTAACGTCAATACTTTGAAAAAAGCTCGTATCTCAAAATCGTTAATCTGGCAAAGTGTACTTTATTACGCGCACATCAAGGTTCAGTTTTGTTTACATGCTGATTTGAGATACGAGTTTTTCAAAGTAGTGACGGTATGTTTAGGCTACTATTTACCGCCGCAGCTATTACTAGCCGCAGCTACTATTCAGCCGAAAGACGTCCACTGCTGAACATAGGCCTCCCCCAAGGCTCTCCAAACAGATCGGCCCTGTGCCATCCGCATCCAATGCGTTCCCGCTACCTTCACCAGGTCGTCGCTCCATCTTGTTGGAGGCCTACCTACACTGCGTCTTCCGGTCCGCGGACGCCACTCGAGAACCTTTCGGCCCCATCGGCCGTCAGTTCTACGGGCGATGTGCCCTGCCCACTGCCACTTAAGTCTAGCGATTCTTCGAGCTATGTCCGTGACTTTAGTTCTCGCGCGGATTTCATCATTTCTAATGCGATCCCGCAAAGAAACTCCTAGCATAGCCCTCTCCATCGCCCTCTGAGTGACCTTGAGCTTCCTTATAAGACCCATCGTTAGCGGCCACGTCTCAGTGCCATAAGTCATCACTGGCAACACACACTGGTCAAAGACTTTTGACTTGAGACACTGCGGTATATCGGATGACAAGATATTGCGGAGCTTCCCGAACGCTGCCCAACCGAGTCTAATTCGTCGATTGACCTCTTTCTCGAAGTTGCACCTACCCAATTGGATTGTATGTCCCAGATAGATATAGTCGTCAACAACTTCGAGCAAAGTATCTCCGATTACGACGGGAGTTGGTACAACATGGGCGTTCGACATGACCTTCGTCTTGTCCATGTTCAATTTAAGACCAACTCTCTCGGAGACACTTCTGAGGTCAGCGAGCATCGCACTGAGGTCCTCCAAGGTCTCAGCCATAAGCACCACGTCGTCGGCAAATCGAAGGTGAGTGAAGTATTCGCCATTTACATTGATGCCACGCCCTTCCCAGTTCAGAGTCTTAAACGCATCCTCTAGTGCAGCGGTGAACAGTTTCGGAGAGATAACATCTCCTTGTCTGACTCCCCGCTGCAATAGAATGGGCTTCGACATCTGATCCTGAAGTTGGACGGACATTGTGGCGTTATTATACAGACACTTCAACACTTCGATGTACCGGTAGTCTACTTGGCACCGTTGGAGAGACTGCAGTACAGCCCAAGTCTCGATCGAATCGAAGGCCTTCTCGTAGTCCACAAATGCCAGGCAAAGGGGGCGGTTATACTCCTCGGTTTTCTGTATAACCTGCCGCAACGCATGTATGTGGTCCACGGTGCTAAAGCCTTTTCGAAACCCGGCTTGTTCGGGAGGCTGGAAGTCGTCTAACCTGCGCGCGAGACGATTCGTGATGACTCTCGAAAACAGCTTGTAAACATGGCTCAGAAGTGAAATGGGTCTATAATTCTTCAATAAGGTATTATCGCCTTTTTTGAAGAACAGCACCACTACACTTCTGTTCCATGCTTCTGGTGTTTTCCCTTCACGGATGGCGGTATCGAATAGTTTCTGAAGGGCTTTGAGGATCGGTTTTCCACCCGCCTTCAGAAGTTCGGCTGTTATTCCGTCATCACCAGGGGCCTTGCCATTCTTTAGTTGTTTGAGAGCCATACTAATCTCGTACAGGCTGACGTCCGGGATGTCTTCGGTATAGTGCCGGGTTAATCTAGCTCTCGGGTCTTCAGCTAGATCCATGACGGGTTTCTTCGTTGATGTGTACAGCTGTCCATAGAACTTCTCAACTTCTAACAATAGCTCCGGTTTAGAGGTCACGATCCTACCTTCATCGGTCTTTAACTTTGCCAATTGGCTTTGCCCAACAGACAAATTCTTGGCAAAAACTTTAGAGCCTCTGTTGCGCTCTATCGCCACTTCAATACTATTAGTATTAAACTGGCGTATATCGCGCCTCAGAGACTTTGAGATCTGTCTGTTAAGCCGCCGGTATTGGCAAGCGTCACCAGATGTCTGTAGGATCATCTTACGTCGATCTTCCATGAGCTTTAGAGTAGAAGGTGTGATTTTTTTGGTTCTATTTGTACGGTGAGTCTTAAAGAACTTTGACCCAACCGTATGGACAGCTTCCACAAACCCGTCATTGTAATCATCCATGTCGCTTCCTAGGCATTCGAAACGATTTTGCAGTTCAAGCTGGAACGTTTCGAGGTTTTGTAGCTGGGCTGGTGCCGGGCGGAGCGTAGACTTTATCAGTCGCGATCTTTCAAGCTTGAACCGAATATTCAATGTGCCTCGTACCATACGGTGATCACTCCCGGTTTTAACCGCACTGATCACGGAGACATCATTGAATATTTGCTTCCTCGTCGACATAATAAAGTCTATCTCATTCCTCGTTACACCGTCAGGGCTCATCCAAGTCCATTTCCTGTGCTCTCGCTTCTTGAAGAAGGAGTTCATCATATAGAGTCCCTCCTTCTCCATAAAGCCGGCCAGTAGGTGGCCTCGGTGATTCCTACGCCCTACTCCAAATTGCCCCATTCGCAGCTCTTCACCATCCCGTTTACCCAGTTTTGCGTTGAAGTCCCCCATAACAACCGTGAAGTGAGATCCGGAGCTATGCATGGCTCTGGAGATATCCTCATACATAGTTTCCACCTCTTCGTCGGAGTGTGCCGAAGTCGGAGCGTAAACCTGTACGACCTTCAACGAATACCGTTTGGTCAATCTTAGTACCAGGTACGCTACCCTGGTCGACACACTCACGATCTCCACGACGTTGTTTACAAGGGACTTGTGGACGATAAACCCGACACCGCCCTGGGACTGTTGGTCGCCCTCCCGGAAATAGAGCATGTTACCAGAGTTCAGGATTATCGTGTCCTCCCCCTCTCTTCGGACTTCTGATAACCCTACTATCCCCCATCGTAACCTGCTCAATTCTTCCTCCAGTTCCACTAACCTATCATCCGTCCGCAGCGTACGGCAGTTATACGTTGCCAGGGCCAGGGATCGTTGCTGATGGTAGCCGGATCGCTTCCGGGGATTCTTAGCACCCCTTGCCCCGCCGCTACCCAGGCCGCTACCGTAGCCTGGAACAGCGGGGCTACCGGAGACTAGGGGCCGTTTTTTTTTGGACTCAGCCATAGGGGGGTATTTGCCGTAGTCGCCACGCTTGGCAGGCGGGTTGGCGACCGCAGTGGAAAAAACCGTACATATTAGGGACGCTGCTGCCCGTCCTCCGGTGTTACTGGCCGCAGTTTTAGGACATACCCGGGTCCACTGGCCGCAGTTTTAGGACATACCCGGGTCCTAAAACTGCTACTTACTGCTTTCCTTAGGCTACTATTTACTCTTAAACTACAAATAATTCCCAAGCAATCTTAGCCGCAATAATTTTCCTTGTAAATTTAATATATTTACTACCATTTTGAATTTTTTCAAATTTTTCCACCCAACAGTTTAGATTTTAGAGGGGGGGGGGGGGGACGGTAGATTTTAATGAAATTTTTCACTTTAAAGTTGAATATTTCGCAAAAAAATCACCGAATACAAAAATCATGTTAGCAACCCCCCAATGGTTTTAAAAGACCTGTCCAACGATACCCCACACAATAGGGTTAGTCGAGAAAAAAAAAATCACCCCCACTTTACGTCTATGGGAGGTACCCTAAAAAAAATTTTTTAGTTTTTTTTATTTAACCACTTTGTCGGTGTGACTAATATATATATATTCATGCCAAATTACAGTTTTCTATTACTAACAGTCTCTGAGCTTAGCCGCGGACAGACAGACAGACGGACAGACATGGCGAAACTATAAGGGTTCCTAGTTGACTACGGAACCCTAAAAACGAAGTGTAGCATACAAAAATGTCATTGTCATTCGGTCTAACGAATTAAAAAACCAACCAAAAGCAATTGTCGTAAAACTGCTGTGAGAACAATAGGTAAACAATATTTTTAGTATCTTTTTTACAAGATGTTAGGTACTCAATTTTTTTATTGGACCTTGCGCATTGTGATACTATCGTGTTCTAAATCGTAAAGATGGATATAGTAAATTAGGTTTGAGGGATGAACTTTCCTATTAACAATTTTAGTTTCACAGACCATTCCCCTTCTATAACATATCGATCGGTCACCGCTTTGTTCGAACTCCATAATTGTTCTGAGTAAGCACAAAACCGCTTTGTATCGCGTAGTACAATATTGTTAATTATAGATCCCAGGCCGATTTACTGATTTGACTACATAATAAAACGTTTTAGATTATTTGTGGTGCTGTGTCTCATTTCATACATAGTATCCGGGCGACCGAGCTCCGCTCGGGCTGAAACTCCAAGATAAGACCAAGGTAGATCAATTTTTCATCCCCGAAAACCCCCACATACCAAATTTCATAGAAATCGTTGGAGTCGTTTCCGATATCCTGATTATATATATATATATAGATAATACAAGAATTGCTCGTTTAAAGGTATTAGATAGATTAGATTAGATAGTAATGATCTCAGATCATTATTTGGTTTAGGCTAATAAAGCGGATTTGCACGGACCAGATCGAGTTAAATACTTAACTCCGAGTTAACTGCTAACACAGGTTTAAGAATAAGAACGTCAAAATGTACGAAACTGTCATCATTGGGTTATTATATTACCCAGAGTTAACCATTTATTTTTTTAACCCGTGCAAGTGCTAAGATAGATGTCGTGCGTGAGTGTTCGAAAATCGTGAATATTTTTTTACAGGTAGGAATAATTAAGTATTAAAAATGTTTATAGGTGGGTAAGTATGGTTTACAATTTTTAAAAATCTATAATACCTAAATGATAACGAGGCATATCATTAGCGTTACGTGGAGGGTAGCAGCAGTAGGGCACGCCACGCATGTGGCGCGGAGCGGAGCCGGCGCATCTGCTGGCGGGAGGGGAGCGGGGCTAAAATTAGTAGCGAGCGCCACGTGCGTTTACAAGAGCAGTCCGCGCCCGTCCTCCACACCGACCGCCCGTCCCAGTCCGACCAAGCGGACCGTGTTTACAAACCAACAAGCTTTAGGAGCCTTAGGACCAGCGCTCAGCGCGAGTGTTAGTGCACCTGTGACCGTGGCCGTCGCGACGGAGACAGTTCAAGGCATGCTGATGGCGGGCGCGCTGCCAGGCGAGCCCGAGGGGCTGCTGGCGCTGGGCGCCCTGCCCGGACAGAAGGACACCACCTGGACGAAGCTCTTCGTCGGCGGCTTGCCGTACCACACCACCGACAAGAGCCTCCGGGAACACTTCGCCGTCTACGGCGATATCGAGGAGGCAGTCGTTATCACAGACCGGCAGACCAGCAAGAGTCGAGGATATGGCTTCGTGAGTTGCTTTTATATTTTTAATGAACACAACGTTTTTACCTTGCTCCTTCCCTACCGCAAGCGTACCTAGTTGGTAGCGGAGGAGAAATGTAAAATGGTTGTAGCTCATTGATTGATAATGGACTTCCGTAAAGTAGTGCCTGAATCAATCAATTATTTTACGGAATATTTCCTAACGTCAGTTAATTCAGGATAGGTACGAGTATAAATAAAAGGCTTTAGTCATCACTTAGTCTGTTTGATATATGATATACATAGTTAGATCTAAAGCTGTCGTTACCTATAACAGGAAAGCGCTGTTAAGTTTGAAATTAGAAATGGCTTTGCTGAGTGTGATTGTATACTGAAACGGGTCGCATATCGCACGGTTAAGCGCGTTATCGCACCTCAATGCTACTACAACGTACCTACCTAAGCCGGCAACAAGTACGTGTGTATAATGTATTCCTATACCTACGAGCTGTATCGCAAAATTACATCAAACACGGAAGTCGTGCCCTCTCCGCACAGGTGGCATCTGTCGACTCGATCCGACACAAACGCTACTGAATTTGACACTGTGCTTTCATTACCGATGAAATTTGCGGAATTATATTTCGAAATGGCCACGTCATGCTTGTTTGAAAGCGAAACGAATTAACATTAGTAGGTATATCACTGGCCCAATTATCATATATCACCTTTGTTTCTAATGGTGACAATGATTGTGAAGATTTCAGAAGTCTTCCGCACGTTACCTTAAATATCACGACTGGTCACAACTTCAGTCACGTTTCGTGATTTCACGACTGTTGTTTATTAATTGCTATTGCACTTACATCTTAATGCGTCACGTTAAGGACTCTATTAGCAATCAAACGAAAGCAAAAATGAACAGATGCAAGTGAATTGTACCATTTGTTTAAAAGCGTGCGTCGTAGATATAATTCGGAGGCTTTGCGAGTGGCGGGCATGGGAAATGAATCACAACCCCATTTTCAATTCTCGGGTAGGTTGCCCTAGGGTAGGGTAGCGAGGGCCGAGCCCCTGCGTCGGGCCGCTGCAATAATCGCGGTGCACCGGTCGTGACACATCGGGGCCGACAAAGCGCCCGGAAAAGTTTTGACGATAAATTTTACTGGGGATCTTGGAGTGTGGTCTAATTTTGTTTAAGAACAATGAGAAAAGTCTAGTATCTACTACTTTTTTGTTGATGTCTCTTGTAAATAGGTAACAAAATGTAAAATTACTTCGACCTTTGGGATATGGAAGTCGGTGAAAATCAATATCCTATGGTTTGGAAACTTAACTAAATCAAGTGTTCAAAAACTCAAATTTTTATATTCAAATTATTTATTGCATGGTCATGAGTTTTTACATAGATGTTAATTAGGTAAGGTATATAGTAGTTATCATTATATTATGTCCTGTGTCTGAGAGACGTGCAATAGTAGGTAAGTATATCCAATTAGATTGTTGTAATACGAAAGAGCTTCTTTAAATAATTTCTTGGTGACTCCATTTTTTACCATAATAGTAGTAATGCTATCCTACTATTAACATTAGATGATAAAGTTTGTAAAGATGTTTGGATGTTTGCAATCACACGATAACAGCTGAACAGATTTGGATGAAACTTGGTGAACGGCAGACAAAAATCTGCATTGAAGTATAGGATACTTAATATCCCGGTAATGCATTTCCCTGAGATAATATTTTAACTTTAAACAAGAATAGATGGTGATCGATTAAAAATATTATTTTGTAGTTTAACAAACATTATTGATTATATATAACGGTTCCAAACACAATACATTAAACTTCACTCAACCGAAAAAAAACCCTGAAACCGGTCACTGATAGATTGTTTTATTGGGTTTTCTTTGGGTTTATCAAACCTTTTCTCGTAAAAGTTACTTTTAAAAGAATGCAAAAGGTTGACTTTAAATATCATTTTTTTATTATTTCTGTCAATATCTTCGCGCAAAGGGAAGAGTTCCCATTAAATATTTGTGTCCGAATTATCTGATCTTGAAACATTATAAAAATCTTCCTAAAAATCCCTGAAAAAAAATAAAGCATTACACCACAGTAAATCCCCAGTGAATCGGTTTGGTTTTATACATAGAAGGTACTACGGTGAACGCACCGGGACGTGATGAAGTAGTGTCGGGAAACAAAAGACATCCGATACACTGCGGGTGGCATGCAGGGGATCGAAAATGAACTAGATCATGATTGGATCCCACCAATAATTCGAATTTTTGCACGCTTCGCATTAAACACAACCCCTATAGAGTCCTAAGCTAGATTTATTTCAGAAAGATTCTAATTTTTACTAAAATGCATGCGAAGGTTGATTGATCTTGGTGCGGTCGGCCAAGGAAATGGTCTACCAGTTTCGACAAAAGTTTCTGTGTGGTCTAAATATCGCTAAGGTTGACTTTTCTGAGTGAAGTCATTAGTCACTGTCACCATATTATTGCAAGGGAAAATCGACCTCGTTGTATCATGAAATCGTGACGTGTAATGAACTTCAACCGTAGGGTGATAGACCATATTTTTGGCCTACCGTACTATAGGCAATTTCTTGAATTAATCGTTATTTTGCAAAGTTCCATGTCGGTAAACATAAAAGGATTTAGATACTCCACAAAATTTCATGTCCTTGAACAGTGGTGATTGAGATTTCGGTAATTTGTCCCGATACCGTGGGAATATCGGGATAAAAAGTTTCATTCAATCTAAATCCGTCCAGGTATTTTAGCGTGAAGGAGTAAAAAAACACCCATACACGTGCACTCACGCACACATTCTCACAAACTTTCCCGTTTATAATACCTATTAGTAGCCTTTTTATTTACGAAGAAAATTTGGTATCCTATTATCTCGCTTCATTCGTTTTTCGTTTAATTCTTATTTCGTCTCATTCTGTATTAGTCTTGTTCGCCATCCGTCCCTATCTTTTTTGGTCAAATTTTGCAACTTGTCTATCTCTTAATACGTCTTATTCTTTTTTCGTTTCGATCTTCCTTGGACTCATTCGACGTTCTTCCCTTTCGTTTTTTGTCTCATTCGCCAAAATTATTTCGATACGTTCGGTGCTATGTGACTAAAGATAGACTGCGAATGATACTAAAAATGAGGGAGACAAACAAAGAATAAGTCCAAGGAAGACCTCGACGAAAAACGAATAAGACTTATTAAGAGAGAGACAAGTTACAGAATTTGATTTGACCAAATAAGATAATGACGGATAGTGAATAAGACGAATAAAGAATGAGTGACGAATACAGATTGAGACGAAATAAGAATTAAACGAAAAACGAATGAGGTGAGATAATAGGATAACGAAAATTTAATTGGATCATACTTTTTCAGGTCATTTCATTTTGCATGATAAAATTAATTTAACACAACAACATTAACAAGGTCAATAACTAAGGAGAGAATTATGCATATGAGGCACAAGCACAGATGTTATCTAGTAATTTATTCGTAACTTAGTAGATATATAATGTAAGGTTTTGAATCAAAAATGGGACATACTGACAAGATTTTGTTAAAAAAATCATATTTAATAAAAGTTTTTTGCTGACTGTACTTTTTGTTGACGTTACTTGTATTGTCATAGGTAGGCTAGGCATACCAAATTTCAAATCACCCTAAATTAGCAAGATTTGTGCCAAATAGTCTAAATTCAATAAAAGTTAAAAACGTTTACCATAGTGACTATCATTGTCTGTTAATTGTTTTTAATGACAAAATTAGCTGAAGATACAATAAAAAAAAAGACTGTAGTTAATTTTCAGATACTTGCTTACATTAATTATTGTGGCAGCCCTATCGCGATGTATTGGACCAGGATTCATCACGTTTCTGGGACAGCCCTTAATTTCAAGAGGTTCGTTGATCCCGTCTATCACCATCCATAATCTGACCCAATCCCTTTTTAGAATTTCATCTTAGGTACTTGTTTCTTCGTTTGCCGACTAATTCTAAGAAAATCAGTCGATACTTTTATTTTTGGGTGGTTTTAGTGACTGCTAATTAGTTTCTAATGAGGGATGTCAAAAAAGACGAATTGTTTCAGCATAGTTGTTGTATGTTCAAGAGAGCAGACATAACGTTTTATATTTTTAATACCCTTGTATTACTTACTGTCACTTTTACTAACAAAGTAAACAAATCATGCAAGTAATTTTTTACCCTCCTAATGGTTCAATTGCTTTAAAACTTGATACACATAAGTAATATACTGGATGGCCCATTTAAATAAAACAGTATGGGTAACTCTTGAAATTATGAGACACAGATAGACCTGTTAAATTTTTTATTCATAGACTAGCTCTTGCCCGCGACTCCGTCCGCGTGGAATTAGTAATTTGGGCAGCTTATTTTTTTTATCCAATTTGCTTTTTCATCAATTATGGCTCTCCTTAGTTCCTCGATATAAAAAAAATTACCCCCGCAACCCCCCCCCCCCTCCTCACCGACCCCCCCACCGAACCCCCCCCCCCCCGCACACCCGCGTTCACATTCACTACTTCTAAAAACTGTTCTATAAATTCTTAAAATAGACGTATCTTTCTTATTTGTGAACCGATTCAAATGAAACAAACACTAAATGTTAATCCAAGAAAATACCAACATATCAGTGAAAACCGCATCCTTCTAGGTTAAGACGTTTCTGAGATTAGCGCGCACAAACGCACAGACAAACAGACAATAATTCTAAAAAACATTGTTTTGGGTTCTATTGCGCTAGTAAATAGCCCTAGTGACAGTTTTTCTCAAATATCTTCAATGTACAGACACCGACTTGTTACAGATTTATTATATGTATAGATTTAAAAAGTCACACTCAATTCAGGAATTGAAACTGGTCGTAATAAGAAGAAAAACTTAGGTACATTCATTTTCTATTGCAATGTCGATTGTGTAGGTCATAAACAGTATTAAATGTAAATTTTAAAAAAAATCTTCTCACTAAAATCGATGACGTGATTCCACAGAACACATCTTTCTACGTTTTGTAGCTTCAGAGTTACCCATAATGGCCCATCTAAATGTTCCGGTGACAATGTAAAATCAATCAGGTGCAAGAGTGTATTAAAAAGATTTTTTTACAAAACCTCTTATACTTACTAGCAAGGATGATATAGACTGGATTGGCAGTCGCCATAGAACGGATCGGCCGCGGTTTTTGTAGTTCGATTATTAAATCTAGATGGCGCTGAAATATAGCCAGAGGCTTTGAAGGCAATACAATAAGACTACAGATGTTTCATATTACTACAAATGTATTATTTTTCAAAAATATTGCATAATAATACATTTGCAGTGACATGAAATATCTGTAGTCTTATTGTTTTGCCTTCAAAGCCTCTGGCTATATTTCAGCGCCATCTAGATTTAATAATCGAACTACAAAAACCGCGGCCGATCCGTACTATGGCGACTGCCAATCCAGTCTATATCATCCTTGATACTAGATACATACATAGATATTAAACATCCAAGACTCGAGAACAAACAGTCATATTTTTCATACAAATATCTGCCCCGACCGGGAATCGAACCCGGGACATCAAGCTTCATATTCATGTTCTCTAACCACTAGGCTATTTCGTAGTCTAGTGTCTGTCTTTTGTAAAGTTTGTCTGTAGATATAGTTCTAAACAAACATTTAATAGTTCGCAATTTAAATTATTTTGAATAATTCCATGAAGCAACTTGAATAGATTATTATTGTTTTTTTTTTTAATTTTCTTGTAGTTAGAACCTTGTTTACAGCTAAAGAAAAGTAGTTCTTAGGTTGAATGGAGTATGGTTCAATTTATTTCGTTTCTTTCTTCATCTTGGTAATTTCCTAATTATTTTTAAGTTAGTCGTTTTATCAACAAGAAATTAATTAAGTCACCATCATCATTATTATTTTCAGTCGAAAGACGTCCACTGCTGAAAAATGGCCACCCCAAGGCTCGCCAAACATATCGGTCTGCGCCATTAATTATATAAGCATTTCAGTTATCATACGAAGCAGGTTTTTTTAACTATCTTGTGTTACTTAATTATGATGTTTTTTTTTATCATAGCACTATTTACCTTGTAATTTATAATGACTCGAATAAAGCCAAATTACTCTGCTTGACGACTCAGAGTACTGACTGGCCAAAAATGACGAGGATTTTAGTTAGGGTGAGCACCCCAACTAAAACGGAATAAGGATCAGTTCACATCACTTAAATGTTAAGTAGCCAGTAGCCATCAAACTAATAATCGCCTCTGCAAATTTCGGAATCTGATTAAACTGATCGATTTTATGTACCGCGGCGGCTCAAACATATCATGGTATTTCTTCTATTTGGTATTCCTGAGCAAATAAAAACAAAAGAAAATAGCAAATCCTCACTCAAAATACTTACCTAAAGTAGCATTGAATCAGTGAGGCGTGGCGAGAGCAACATAGTAATGTTCGCGTCCGAGTGATTGGGCGAAACGGTTTTGGGCACGCCTCTCGAGCCTACGGGCGTGCAAACGTATCCAACACCCCAAACGAATTCTTGCTCATTGTGTATTGTTCTTCACTTTCTTCTTTGCTTCTCCATTTGTGTATGCATTGGTCGAGTGAGTCACCGGTAGAATGTAGAGCATCGTATTGTTATAACCAGAGATCGGGCAAATTGGAGTCATTGCTCGCAATAATGTGGACATGACTCCAAAAACAATTAAGTAAATAATTAATCATTTAACTAATTTCTTACGAAAGATTTAATTTTGATTCCTCCTCAATAGTTAGCACAAAGATTTTTTTATAATCTAGATTTATTAAAGAAGATAATCAGATTTTTAACCAGTATTAAAATTGCCACTATTTTATTTAATATTGGTATCGATATAGGTAATTTGTTTAATATCAATGTTAAATAGAAATAGATCGTATACCTAACATATATGAAATAGAAAACGACAACAACTGCCATTGCCATTGTATGCATATGTAAATTGTTATCTCCGGGAATTTAAATCTAATTTCACAAAATCTAAAGTAATGTCCTCATTATTGCGAGCAATGATGCCAATTTGTCCGATCTCTGGTTCATCATCATCATCCCAGCCTATATCCCACTGCAGGGCGCAGGCCTCCTCTCAGTTCCCATTCGGGCCCAGCACGGATTGGGAAATTCACACAAACCATTGAATTTCTTCGCAGTTTTGTCCAGGTTTTCTCACGATGTTTTCTTTCACAAGCTCATGTTAAATTTCAAATGTAATTTCGCACATAAATTCCGAAAAACTCAGAGATACGTGCCCGAGATAGAACCCACAACCCTTTGCTTGAAAGGTCGAGACATATGGAGGTCGAGGGTCAAACCAGTAAGCCACCACGGCTTTCTGTTCAAACACCTACTCTGAATAAATTTTAAGACACTGTAGGTATGGTCTAGTGCAAAAATACGTAATTAATTTCATCCTCTCATAATTATGTACCAATACCCTAATTCGATGACATAAGAGCTATGGGACATATTATCTTTATGAGCAAGTTGCATACACCCATATTTTTACACTTGACTGTATACGTCTATGAATACCATATGATATGAATATTACCTTGAGTTTAGTTTTGGCATCACTCGGTTGTCAGTGCACTTAGCCTTCGAGATGCACTGATTGTTTACTTACCACCTATGCACTAATGCCAACATGACATCTATTGCCAAGACACCAATATTAAATCACCTAAATGACTGAATGATGTAAGACATCTAACAGTTTTTCTAGCTCCTAGCAATTTTAATCGGTAAATCCTAATCCTGGTCTCAAATGATTAATCATCATAGTTCAATAAAGCCGATAATTCACGGTACGGTCTTTAATAAATAAATAAATAAATCGTGGGACGATTGACCTAGTCCCAAACTAAGCAAAGCTTGTACTATGGGTACTAGAAAATGGATAAACATATTTATTGTATAGATAAATACATACTTAAATACATATTAAACATCCAAGACTCCAGCACAAACATTCGTATTTGTCACACAAATATCTGAATAGAACCCGGAACCTCAAGCTTCGTAGTCAGGTTTTCTAACCATTAGGCCATCCGGGGCCATATTGTCTAACGCTTCTGACGCTTGCCTTCGCTTTCACCGTCTCTTTCTGTCATCATCTTATACCGTTTGACAGAAAGAGATAGTGATTGCGAAGGCAAGCGTCAGAAGCGCTAGACAATAAGCCTGCCGGTCGTCCAAATCGTCGTCGCCGTCGTCGTATAATTGAGTTATTTTTCGGACTAATTCGTAGCCTTTCCTCTAGGAGCACTCATGATTAAAGCCGCGTGTTATCCATTTTATTTCACTATGAGTGAGTCTGTAGTTTCATGTTCAAAGTTTTAATCATCACGTTTTTAAATGACTTTTAATATGTATAGACTCGCAAATTCGTAATATAGGTCATTATGCTACACACGCAACTTATCGGTGCTTAACCTAACATTATCTATGGCTTCTGTGAAATTATGCTAGTTTTCTTGTCTACTAGTTGATAACGGTTTACAATAGTCGATATGTGACTTACTACTTACTTAGTGCATTGCATTAGACAAGCGTGTACCTGGAGCCACTTTATTAACCTGTTAGTAGTAATATTTGTGTTGTGTGCTTGTATGTGTGTGTTAGTGTTAGTTATTGAATGGTATATTGTAATACAATGTTAATAAAAAAATATAAAATTATAAAATAAAATATATGATTTGCAGGTCTTTAAACATGAAACTACCGTGAGACTCACTCATAGTGAAAATAAACGGATCACTCACGTCTCAAAACGAGTTTAAACTCGAGTCGAGAGTGATGTCGAGTTAAACTCGTTTTGAGACGTGAGTGATCCGTTTATTTTCACTATGATTTGCAGGTCGTTTAAATATCAGTAGGCAAAATTACCAACCGTAGTGGCCTAGTGGTTTGATCTGTGGCCTCTCAACCAGAGGGTCATGGATTCAAACCCCGGCTTGCACCTCTGAGTTTTTCGGAATTTATGTGCGAAATTACATTTGTAATTTACTAGAGCTTTACGGTGAAGAAAACATCATGAGGAAACCTGCATACACCTGCGAACTAATTCAATGGTGTGTGTGAAGTTCCCAATCCGCACTGGACCCGCGTGGGAACTACGGCCCTACCCCTCTCATTCTGAGAGGAGCCTGTGCCCTGCAGTGGGACGTACAATCGCCCCAGACGTCAGCTTGCCATTTTCAAAACAAATTTGCTTGCAGCTGTTGAAGTGATTGGTATGGACAGATGTCTATTCACTGCACGCAAACTGGGCCTTTAAGGTGTCAAGCTGGCGTTTGGGCCGATTGTTATATAGGCTAGGATGAATGGTGAATGAAAATTACCAACCACGGCTTAGTAGAATGTCACTTCTTTCAGATGGATCTACTTTTCCATAGACAGAGAAACCGTGAAGGGTCTGAGTTCAAAATGGAGTCAAATTTACCAGTTCCAAGAAAAAAAAGTTACTCTCCCTCTCTAATACCTATAACAAGTTAGAAAAAAACTGAACGCTTGATTACCTAGTCTCCGTGCTGAAAAGCTAGCGTGTGTGACGTAAATCTGAATATTACGGTGCCGCGGAGTTTTTTCATGTCGCTGGTTGGTTACAATCATACGATCGTGCAAACTTCACCTTATCGCGCGTGGCTAACTTTATTTAGTATGCTTTGACAAACACATTTCATTATAGACCGATACGGAGGCGTATAAAAATATTGCGTTACGAGTTTGAATCGAATACAAAATTGTGTCTGTTTCAGAACTAATAATAACAAGAATATAAATGTTATTGTTTGATTTTCTTCCAGAATCGATATCACAATTGTTTCGCCTCTCCTGGTATTATACCATCTTGGTCACTCTCGTATTAAGTACCTTTAGCGTGAGCGAGACAGCACGATTCGAAGTTTTGAACTTCGCAGCATAATGCCTGTCATTGTCTACGCGCGGGCGCTTGCTATCACATTCACAATTTCTTTCTGTCAAATGGTATAAGATGGCGACAGAAAGAGATGGTGGATTCAATCCCGAGCGTTCCGGCGTTAAACAATACAGACTTTGCTATAAATGCGTGCGTAGGTAGGTAGATACACTTTTTGCGGTGTTTCCATGAGTTTTAGTAGGTAGATTACGGTACTCTTCAAGATAATGTACTTAATCCTTTTTGGACCGCAATCTTTGCAGTAACTCGTTTTTGAGCAATTGACTTGTTACCGACTTATCTGGGAAAATAAATACAGGACTGGTTAGCTATATGTATATCTGTAATCTGGAGTGGAATTAATTCTACTAATCAGTGATTCAGGTGTATAGCGCCAATTAAATTATGGCTGGAAGTCATTGGGCGTTCAATTATTTTATTACATAGATGAATTCGTCCCCCATCGTATTACTGGGTTATATTTTCCAATTTTTTTTTTAAAGATTCAACCGTAATTAAGTAAATGGTGTAAGTTCAATGGTGTGTGTGAAGTTCCCAATCCGTACTGGGCCCGCTGTTTTTAATAAAAAAACACGTCAAGATCGCTTACCTTCTTTCTAACGCTAAAAAAAATGAAGTATAGCCTAGAATGATGATGATGATGAAGTAAATGTTGCTGACGTAATCGCTAATCAGACCTATCCCCCATCAAAAATAAGCAGAGCTTGGAACCCCAACTCCCTTTGGTGCTTACGTAATTTTGAACGACCCCTCATTGAGGGATCCTTTCACAATACATGACACTATGACACGCAAATGTATGCTGGGCACTCAGTATGGTGTTCATAGTGAAAAGTTAGTTACAGGTAAAAAAAGTTATGAAGAACCTCTCTTGTTTGTATTAGTAACGGTTCTCTATCGTTTCCCCGAATTTCATATGCCATAATATATGAATGATGGATGATTCATCATCATTACAGCCGTATTACGTCAAATTCGAAAATGACTCAAGTCCCATGTAAATTCTGTGCACCACTGCAAAAAGAGCATTTTTTATTTTTTATTATTAAAAGACGTTGCGCTTACGATACAATACAATGACACTTTATTGTACACCACAAATAATACAATACAGAAGAACAAGTACATGAAAAAATATATACGGTAAGCAATGGACCACCAGACTCACCAGATGTCTACAACAATAGTTGAAATATTTCGCAGTTAAGTCAGTCCAGGAATTTTCTATTTAAGTTTAACTATATCGAATTATCTTTTTCAGCATGTAACAATCCGGATTTTAATAACATCCTCGATGTGCATGTATGAATTAAGAATGAACTGCTAGCTCGCTAGCATTACAAAATTATAATTTTAAATACTCTAAAAATACATTCGGGTAAACACTGTCAATATGCGACGAGTTTTTTACTTGCAGTTTTCGTGACATACAAAAACAGAGGTGGACTGATTTAAATTTTCAATAGCGTGACGTCACTGCGCCGATATCCGGAGGTCATCAGACATTTTACTTTAGTTGTCGATTTGATCAACCCATCCGATATTATGTATTCCGACCAGGTTAATGTGAGCTTCGGTGTTTTGAAATGGTCCGCTTTATTGTATGCAAGTGTCGGTTGTGCGAGGGGGGCGGGAGGTCAATCGGTGCCGGTGGGTCGATGGTTACACCGAGACCTACAGCTCATGTTTTCATTACAATAGGTAATGCCGCGTCGCCGGCGTCCTCCAGTGGGGTACTAACTACTTCGTATGAAAATCAATTGAACACAACCATAGTATTGTACTGAAAGTTCTTTTACCTACTTCGACTTGTTAATTTCATCCTTTGTGTCTAAATGGTTGTTTAGTTGAGATTGCGTGTAATATGACCGCCTATTGTCTACATCATCATCATCATCAGCCTATGTTCGTCCACTGCTGGACATAGGCCTCTCCCATGGCACGCCACACGCCACTGAGCACGATTCTCGGCCACCCTTGCCTACCCTGCCTATTTATTTTTACAATCTCACGGTAATGTATGGTGGTGTTCATCAAAGAATATTTGTATTCTATTGAGTTGTATTTTAAACACATTAACATTTGGGACGATGGCAAAAGGCCGGACGGTATGGCTCTGATTCCCTGGAGGATGGGTAGGGTTTTAGTTTGGGACGCAACCTGCGTCGATACCTTAGCCCCTTCACACCTTCAGGTACAACAAAAAAAGCTGGCGCAACGGCGGAAGCAGCCGAGAGTACGAAAGTTTTAAAATACCAGGGTCTCTGTTCAGCTTACAATTTTGTTGCTGTTGGTTTTGAGTCCCTGGGTCCTTGGGGTCCCGGCGCACCCAACTTGATTAAAGAAGTGCAAAAGCGTCTGGTCGAAATCACTGGAGACCAAAGGGCTGGCAGCTATCTCTCTCAACGAATCTCCATCGCCAATCGCCATTCAACGAGGGAATGCTGGCAGCATCTTGGGTACAATGCCACGGGGGCCTTTTTTAGACTTAATAGGTTCTAAGTTAGATATTTAGTTTATAATTAAGTTTTATTTTTTGTTATTTTTTCTTAATATTTGTTACCTTTGGGTTGAATATACATTTGGTTTAGTTTTCTGTTAAAAATACTAGCTACTAAATAAAAATACTAGATGCGTTCGTAATCGTAACTGGCGCAAAAGTTATACACTTTTACGATAGTTACGATTACGAACGCATCTGTGTCATGATCACGATTGCTTAGGTAATTTGTTCAACTGTGTCAAAATACAATCGTCTACATAAACGTCCACTGCTGAACATATTCCTTTCCAAGAGATGACCACCAACGCCTCTACTTTCTTATACAAGTCAGTCTATAATATTCCTGTATTAGTTACTCGCATAAGCTTATCCAGAAAAGTGTTCATTATACAAATGTTAAATCTGTGAGCGAGAACGTCATTTTATCATCAGCTTAGAATAATCATATCATCAGATTTAGACAAGTTGATATAAAAACCAATCACTAATGAATTCAAATAGCGACGTTCGCCCGAAATTAGGATCAACTCTTATATTTCAAGGAAGCTCACCAAATTGGCCAACCAAGCACATGTTGTGCCACCATAACCATTGATAACGTGAGACTGGGTATGTAACAGTACATTATTTTTGTTCACAGGTAATAATGGGAGATCGATCAGCGGCAGAAAGAGCGTGTAAAGACCCTAATCCCATCATAGACGGAAGGAAAGCAAATGTGAATCTCGCAATTCTAGGAGCCAAGCCCAGAGGGAATCTAGCGCCAGGTTAGTAGTACCACTTAGTGATTAAACATGTAACATATTATTAAAAATAAAATAGTCCCATGTTGGGCGCCAATGTAGCAATAAGGAATTAGGAAGTAATTCCGGACAACGTTTTCCTATAAGCTTTATTGCCACAAAAGTTGCTTATCTCTTTCGTTCTGTTAACCGGTTTAAAATACAAGACAAAAAGCAATTCACAACAAACACTGTCGAGGAAATAACCACTTCTAATAAAAAGTTTTAAGAAAAGTGACCGGTAATTTTTGCCCGTCAGTATAGTTAGGTTTTACAAAGGATTTCAGAAACTCTTACTATTTTACGAACTATTCTAACGTTAAACATTCGCCTAAACGACTTTCTACTTTAGTACCTACTAAACGCTTGAACGATTTAAACGGTGTTAGGGTAGGTACCCTCAATAAACTAACTCGGCATGTTTGCCGTGCGAAAATATGTTCTGCTAACCAAAAGCTTTTAAAAAGTACTTATAGCGGCAAATTAAACTTGAATATCAAAAGCGATGTTGGGTCCAGGAACAATAAGTCGTTTTAATTTATTGACTACCTACTATAACCGCTTGCTTGTACTCAGAATTAACGAGGCTGAGGTATAATATGTATACATACTTAAAAATAAAAAAAAAAACCAGTTGTCGACTAACTTTTCGAGAGAAAAGCGAATTTAACGTCTCTCTGGTACAAAAGAACTTGCGCAAACTTATTCCCACCGCATTCCGGTATCTGTACCTAAACAATAAAATTGTTGGTAAAAGTACCTAATTACTAATTGAATAGATAATGAATCATGTTGTGCAAATTTAAATAAATATTTTAAACAAACATTTATCACATAAACATTTGTAACATTTGGTAACATAGCGTACGTTGTGGTACCAACTCTGAAGATGAGCTCTGGTTGAGTTCGAAACGCGTCAGTGTAGTTTGGTGGTGGTGGTGGTTGGGTTTGTGTGATTTGTGTGTGTTCATACAGTGTGGAGGTGGAGGAACTGCATGAACATGCATTTCTTACATAAACGTAACTATCGTAAGGTCGCGGGTGAGCAAAGTAATTGTTCCAGTTCATTAATATGGACCTCCGCAAAGTAAAGCCTGATTCAATAAATTACGTAAACTTTGATTGTTTATGTGTTTCTTCATCGGTAAGTCGGGGTAATTGCTGGAACTACTGAAACAATTTGAAAATTCTTTAGCTAATTGATGGTTACACTATTCCAGTTAAACATTGGCTATTTTTTGGCCCAGAAGTGTGTAAAATTCACGTGGGACAGTTTTCTGGTACTAATAGACTTTGAGCTAAACCTTAGACACACGGCGAAACTATAAAAGTTACTTTTGTCTCCTGAGTAGAACCCTAAAAACTAACACTATAGTTACCTACTCAACGGTGCTCGGTGCTCATTCTTTAACGAGGAAAGATAACTCGCGTTGATTTCGTCAAAGGCTCGTAACCTTATCGCTCAGCTGTTTGTAAAAGGAGCATTTTTCGAAGCACATGATCCTTTTTTTATCTCCCCACCGACAAAAAATACACCGTGTGAGACAATGGGTACTCCGCGGGGGTCACGGTACATGTGTTGCTAGCTTAACTTGGTATCTGTAGGTATCTTTATAGCTTAAACTTACTAAGTAATAATTAGTGTGATATGATAATCCACAAGGGCATTAGATTTAATCATTTGTGTTTGTTGGTATTTGCTGGAATCAGATGAAAGTTGGCGCTTATAAGTGAGACACGTGTGAGTGTGATTCTATTACGTGCTCTGCTATGCATAATATTTAATGAATATTTGATTGTCAAAATCATTAACTTCATCGTTTTAAAAATCTAAAACGGGTTTTAATGATTTCTGTCGTAAATTGATTTGAAGCTAGAGACTTCGCGATTCCTCAATACGTAGGTATAGAAGACGAAAGTACCTTGTTATAAAATATTGTATTTTTATGTTTACATATTTCGTTCATTGAACAGAGACTAAGTCGCTGACATCTGTTCTTGTTGTTATTTGTTAAATAATATAACATAACTTAACAAGGAGTAGTAAAACAGGCCTTTATAGATATTATTCGTATATGTAGGCTTTTACAGGTTTACCTTAAGAATTTACTAGCCTTTATAACTATAATTATAGTCATGTCCGTAATGTCCGTTTGTCTATCTGTTTGCCTGTCTGTCCATCCGCGGCTTAGCTTTGGAATTGTTAATGTTAAGTAGCTGTAATTTTGTATGGGTATAGGTATTATATTAATTACGCGGACAAAGGGGTAAAATAAAATCTTGAAAAAAAAATGTTTTGGGTAATCTACAATGTAAAGTGAAGTTATGTAAAGTGGGGTTAGTAGTAGGTAGGTATATATAACGAATTTAAATGGGAAACTTTCACAGTTTTGTAGGCTTTACAATTTAACGAGTACATACCTCCTGCATAACAGTCGAAAAAAATTTAATATTGAATATTTATCGCATATTAGTACGGAACCCTACCTGCGCGTGGTCCGACACGCTCTTAGCCGGTTTTATATTTGTTATATTCGCCAAAACACAAAATTACTAAAGTTCAGTTTGTTACTAAATATCGGCAAAATGATACAAGATAACGTCGATAACAGTCAATTTAATTATCTTCAAGCGCAGCGTTCGCTTATTTAATTATAAATCAAGTGTTATCAAATTGATAATGCAGTCGATAAAATTAGGTTTAGATTAATTCTTATCTAAATCTAACCACGACTAGCAGGCTCTTACAGTGACGACTTTATAGACCACTGAGCACCTACAAGGACGACTAACGTATCACTACGCACTTAAACACACAGATATCAAGCAGACCAAACGACCAGACGGCCTAGTGGTTAGAGAACCTGACTACGAAGCTTGAGGTCCCGGGTTCGATTCCCGTGTCGGGGCCGATATTTGTATGAAAAATACGAATGTTTGTTCTCGGGTCTTGGGTGTTTAATATGTATATAAGTATGTATTTATCTATATAAGTATGTTTATCCGTTGTCTAGTACCCATAGTACAAGCTTTGCTTAGTTTGGGACTATGTCAATTGGTGTGAATTGTCCCATGATATTTATTTATTTTATATTTATTTTTATATAATTTTATATCCGAACGGATTTTTAACCCCCGACACAAAAAGAGGGGTGTTATAAGTTTGACCGCTATGTGTGTCTGTCTGTCTGTCTGTGGCATCATAGCTCTTAAACGGGTGCACCGATTTGGATGCGGTTTTTTAGGATTCCGTAGTAAACTAGTTAGGGTTCCGTAGTAAACTAGGAACCCTTATAGTTTCGCCATGTCTGTCTGTCTGTCTGTCTGTCCGTCCGCGGCTAAGCTCAGAGACTGTTAGTACTAAAAAGCTGTAATTTGGCTTGAATATACATATCAGTCATGCCAACAAAGTGGTAAAATAAAAAAAAAAAAAATTTTTTTTAGGGTAAGACGTAAAGACGTAGAGTGGGGGTGATTTTTTTTTCTCGACTAACCCTATAGTATGGGATATCGTTGGATAGGTCTTTTAAAACCATTGGGGGGTTGCTAACATGATTTTTGTATTCAGTAATCTGTTTGCGAAATATTCAGCTTTAAAGTGAAAATTTTCATTAAAATCGACCGTCCCCCCCCCCCCCCCTCTAAAATCTAAACTGTTGGGAGGAAAAATTTGAAAAAAAATCAGAATGGTAGTAAATATATTAAATTTACAAGGAAAATTATAGCGGCTAAGATTGCTTCGGAATTATTTGTAGTTTAAGAGTAAATAGTAGCCTAAGGTATGTTACATACCGTCACTACTTTGAAAAAGCTCGTATCTCAAATCAGCATGTAAACAAAACTGAACCTTGATACGCGCGTAATAAAGTTCACTTAGCCAGATTATCGATTGTGAAATACGAGCTTTTTTCAAAGTATTGACGATACCTAAACTTGAAAGATTCCGTACACATACGAAATCCTTAGAAAATATTACTTGATTTTTTCGCAATGGCTACGGAACCCTATCTTGGACGTGTCCGACACGCTCTTGGCCGGTTTTTTTAATAGAAAGCAGGTTTCTTGGCGATGGTTCTTAGATATGTTTCATCAAAATCGGTTCAGCCGTTTCAAAGTTATCAGCTCTTTTGTTAGCTGTGGAAGGGATCTTAGACGCATAACGGGCATTGACTTAATGTTCAAAAATACGAGTGACATAATTGCGTTGGGGGTTTTTAATTTTTTTTTATGTAGTTATACTGCTTACTTATTGAACCACAAAACTTTGACTTACTGATGAAGACCGGAAAATAACTGCATAGAAAATATTTTTGCCCAACCATCTTGTATTTTAAAAAGTGACAGTCAGTTAGGTAGAAAACTTAAGTCCCTCTTGCATGTAGAGCGTACAGAACTGATATGGAGCTTATGTCGTTGTTTAGCTTTGAACGTTATGCACAAGTTATTACTTCAAGCTATAGAGGACTTACCTGGTTACAGAATAAACGTTTTGATTTTTAATTTTTTTTTGTGTTAGGCGTTTATAATAGGTCGGGGCAAAAGTATTTTCGTATTTTTAATGTATTATTAGAAATCAAACCTCTTTCGCTGTACTGAATGTAACTGGCTGGTTTTAATACCATTAAATGTCATTCACAAATGACATTCTTTTAAGATGCAATAAATAAAAAAAAACTAGTTCCCGCCATTTTTCAATTGTTTTTCAAGCAAGCAAAATGAACGTATGTGATGAAGAAATTAGGTACATTTTAAAGTTTTAAAAAAAAGGTAAAAATGCGACGAACGCCGCGAATAAAATTTGTGCGGTTTATGGACCTATTGCGGTATCAATAAGAGTAGCACTAATGTGGTTCAAGCGTTTCAAGTTTGGAAATTTTAGTGAGAAAGATGAGGTTTTTAGTATGAAACATTTTTCTTTGTATTAAAATTACGAAAATACTTTTGCCCCGACCTAATATTTAGGGTGGTGATAATGATAATATCAATTAATCTCTATGTAGGTACATCAAATAGACACGGGCATTTCACTTTTAGTTTAGAATCAATATTCATATCGGCATGGCTGTGTGCATTAAGTAGACATCGAACGAGCTTGATGCACACATCCTTTCACATTTGCAATCTCATCCGAATTTCTCTTAAAATCCTAATAAAACGAAATACGTTACGGTCATCTCCCAATGCCTACAGTGCATTGCATTAACTGTTGATCTTGAGACGGACGAGACATGGAGCTTGTTTCATATTTCACCTTCAGCCTCTTGCCTTGCAACTTGAATAATTTTTAAATAAAACCAATAACAATCGAGATATGACAAACACAATAGGCTTTGGCCGTACCTGGCTATCAATTCCCCATTTTACCTTCAATCTCTGCCAAAATTGATGTAAGTTAATCCTAAAACAAATGAATCACGACAATGGTCACCCACCAGTGCATATATTAGGCATTAGTCGTACCTGGAGCATCGTTTCACGCCGTGATTGCCTCGATAAACCGCGAGGGCCACGGCTCCGCCGGAAGTCCCTAAACGCTCGGAAGCGGAAGTGTTCGGTGTACGACGTCCGCTAATTGATTGCGGGCGACAACCCTCCTGTTACCTGCAATCACCCTTTATGGCTACATAGTATGTTGTGTAAACCCTATTCCAATAGATTTATCAAAAACAGCAAGCACTTATGTGGACACACTGCACTTTTTGAGACGGGTTTAGTAAACTCGGGAGTTAGCAAAGGTAGCAGGCGATCAACATCTGTGATCTTCCCTGCACCCCACTCACCTCCGGCTCTTACTAAATTTAATACATGAGGATTTTTGATATTACACACACAAATGTGCCACATACCACAGTCGATATATAGGCTGCTAGCTTATCCCCGTGAGTTCATCCCCATGACAGTATTAAGAAAAAATAGGATAGCTTTTTATACAGTATGTAACTGAACGAAGAGCATAGCTAATACCTGGTTGATGGCCAATCGGAGTATGATAAATATCGTAGTTTTTTATTAACTTTTTAGTACTTTTTTTCGTTTTGTCCATACAGTTACTTAATACCACTAAAGTTACTTAATCTAATTATATATCATAGCAACAGATTGAGGTCCGCAACAGGCTTCGTCAGCTAAACAAAAATACAAAATCCTCTACAAGCTTCGTTATTATAAACCTAAGCATTCAAACCTGATTCAAACCTGGCCAAACCTCCCAAAAACACTTGCCGCATTAAGTACCCCCGTTGTATCGCCAAAGATATGTGCTGGACCAGATAAGCACTGGAACGCGGATCGCTGCCTCTATCCCTCATACGCCGTCCCAACTCTTTAAACCGCTTAGTCTCAATGCACCAAGGCCCAGCAGTCTCAACAGCGACCGGAAAGAATTCATAGATTTTCTTTAATTCCGAGTATTTTCCGTGCTTCAACTTCGCCGCGCCTTCAGCATCATATTCATAGTGATCAAATAAAAAAAGAAGTACGCCATTCCATCATACTCCACTTTTTCATCAACCTGGTATCTGCTTTGCTTCATTCAGTTACAAACTATATATTACTTAACGTATAATGTCGGCCAATTTTCCTTATCCCAGCGTGCAGCGGTTAAGGTTGTGCTTCCGTCAGGGTATCGTTAAGTGGGTTTCTGCTCCTGTATCACTTGGACGCTACCGCCCTTACAAAAACTTATAGAAGAAATCGGGTCTGCTTTCGCTTGATCTTAATAAGTCGCACTACGTGCTTCAGACTCGAGAGCTCGATTTTGCGCTATTACTAACTATGAAATTTACCAAGATTATAAAAATATACAAGATGTAAATTAGAAATGTTTAATTAAAGCATGTTCGTTTTGCTCATTGAACAAATTATAAATTACAATACCTTAAATAGGTATGTGATTTTCTGCTTAGATCCTATTTGTGACAAAAACAAGATAAATATTCATTCATTCATTGCATCATATGTATGTCGACATGTAATGTACCAGTATGTTAATGAGACGGAATGGATGCTTTTTCTGTCACATTGCCCAGAATTTTCGCAAACTCTGCTTTCATTGACGTTAAATTAGATTAATTAAATTCGCTGTACTCAATTTGCCCGGTAGCCTGTTGCATTTAACGTTGGCAGGTAGTCAACAAAATAGCTTTGACCATCAGAGCATTACAGGGCCAGATACCAGAGAGTATGTGTGAGGTAAGAATGACATGCCATAATGAACTTCCGTGCGTACGGTATTGAATTAAATTGATGACTGACAATGCCGTGATAACTGCACTCGGTGGCTGTTTAATTTAGTGTTGCGGTGTAGAATTACTGCACTGCTGTAGTCACGTCGTGATACGCGGATTTGATTATAATTTGTGAGTTGCAGGGCCGCATTTAACCGTTCTAGAAGGCAGTGACGTGAGGGATCAAAGTACGAAAGACTAAAGAAAAAAGTTATTTTAGGATTGTCCGAAATCGGATGGCTATTATAATCTTGGCGAGTTTGGTTGCAAATTCAGAAAGTCAGTGTGTTCCTTTGATTGAATTTCGATACAAATGTAAATCAGCCTACAGGAAGGCAACATCAGATCGGATTAGATTTAGTTTAGTTCTAATTTGAATGACAATGCAAGTACAGTCAACAAAAAGTACAGTCAGCTAAAAAGCTTGCATTAAAAATGAAATTTTAAACAAAAACTTATTTCTGTACTGTTTTTGGTGTTCAATAAAGAATGTTTGTATTGTATTGCACAATCACGCCTGATGGAAAGCGAAGATGAGGTGTACGATGGAGCACGCTTGCCTAGTAAAGCCACCACAGGCATCAAAACGACCAGATTGTAGTGTTCAGGGAACACAGACTCACGGAGGGAATTCCACTCCTTAGCTACGGATGATGAAGGAAGAGCGAAAGCGGTCCTGAAAGACCAACCTGCTGAAGACATAATTAGCACGAAACCTAGATTTTTTTAATTTGAGCGTCCATAATTAGGTACTGATAATTCCTCTGAAAGTGAACAATCAGCTGGTAGTATACAATTTCGTATGTTAACGTCGTCTGAGAACGAATGAATGGGCTCGCATCCTCGTTACAGCGTGTTTGTGGAGGTCGCTGCATTGTTCCCCAGCGCGTCGGCTACTGGTACTGCACACATGGAACAGTACAACAGTGTGGGGGGACATAGTGTACACAAAAGGCGCAGGCGCGCGTGACGCCAGGCCACCTGGCCGTGCTGTACCGGCCCCGCCATATGCCTCGCGCCGCACGCGCGTTGCCTTGCTGCGTCCACGCATCGGCAACCCTAACGAAATCGTTTGACATCGTAACGACACTATCGCGGTATTAATTTCGCCAAGTTTTTATTTACCTTATCTAGGAGTTGAAGCCGTTATCGAAGTTTGATTTAACGGTATATGAGGACCTAATTTTTTTTGATACCTATTGACTTTCTGAGTATTGATAAGTTACCTTAGATAAAAGAGCATGTGGGTTTCCTGATGGTAAGCAATCTATGCCGCCCATGGATATTCGCGACTTTGTTAGTTTAATTTTATTTTTGGTTTAATACTAGTCTAAGTCTTATCTATGGTGCATTACATACTTTTATATAGTGATTAAAACAACGAGCAATGTCTAAAAGAAAATATGGGAGCAGCTATTGTTTAGATAATGAGCACAAAATCCAATTAAAATTCCTATTTGCCAAGATTCTTTTAAACGCCATTTGTTCTTTGAAACGCACTTGATATTTGAAGATTTGTGACGTCAATTTAATCACAATACTGATCAGAGATGTCTGTAACGTACACAGCGACGTATAATATAACAGCCGTCTTCAAAGCGCTCTAAGTTAAACAGTTTCGAGAACAATACCGACATAATGTCAGAACTGGATAAACGCATTAAATCTGCCGCCAAAATACTCTGTTTAGTCTACGGTAACTGCATAGCGGAATCTTACACACTGTTTGTTTACAGAACCCTTCCGAAATGTAGGGCTGAGGAAAATAACTTACGTATGTTCGTTTACTTACACAATACACAGGTTTCATGTATGAATCTTGGTACATTTGGTGCTACAATTACCTACAGCAACGAACAACCTGATTTGTGATCTTGAACGAAGTAAGATCACGTTACAATTTCCTGTGATGTCGGTTGGCACTGCTGGCTAGCCCTAGCCTGAGAATTTTCGTCTTTGAACAACTGGTCCGCCAATTCACAATATAGGCCCTCCAAACTTGATTTTCGTACCTAGGTTTTGTATAGTTCCATGCGTCGTTTGGCATGCTATGGGAATGGAATCCGTTATAACCAGTCCGGTTTGAAGCGACCGTTTCATCCGATAATGCAGCCTCGGGGTGGTTATGGTTACCGTTATTTTGTAGAGGGGTTTGCTTTGAATGAGCGCATGCGCACCCGGCTCCCCTTCCAACGTCCTCTGTACCTGCGATTTTTTTGTACACCACCGACAATACGAGGACGCTTTTTAATGCAAATCTGGTGCATACGAAATAAGAGTACGCATGGCAAGACCATTTGTTATTTTTTTGATGCATAGAAGATAAGACCATCTAAGGTTTTTTTTAAAGCATTTGAGAAAGTTGATTTAAATACCTAGGTACATACCTATGTATAAAAATTAGCTTGTACATCAAAAGCATAATAACATTAAAATTTGGAGTGAATTCTGGATATTGCTTTAGTATGTACCTATTTTTAAAAAAAGCCGTGGTAGCTTAACTGATTGAAAAAAAAGCCATGGTAACCTAGTGGTTTGAAAAAAAAGCTGTGGTATCCTTAAAGATTTTAACAAAAAAAGTGGTGCCTACTGGTTTGAACAAAAAAGGCGTGGTAGCCTGGTGGTTTAAAAAAGGCGTGGTAGCCGCCTAGTGGTTTAAAAAAAAAGCCGCGGCAACCGCGGTTTCAAAAAAACTGTGGTAGCCTATTGGTTTAAAAAAGGCGTGGTAGCCGCCTAGTGGTTTAAAAAAAAGCCGCGGCAACCTAGTGGTTTCAAAAAAAACAGTGGTAGCCTCTATCGTGGTTTAAAAAAAAACTGTAGGTGCCCAGTGGTTTAAAAAAAGCTGTGGTAGAATAGTGTAGTACCTTTAGCCTCTCAAGTCAAGTTCCTCCAAGAGGAAGGGCTACGGATTAGCCCGAAACATGTCGAGTTAAACTCGTTTGGAGACGTGAGTAATCCGTATTATTTCACTACAAAACTGCTCTTTTGAAATACATCATCATCATCCCAGCCTATATACGTTCCACTGCATGACACAGGCCTCCTCTCAGAATTAGAGGGCTTTGACCGTAGTTCCCACGCGGGCCCCGTGTGGATTGGGAACATCACACACACCACTGAATTTCTTTGCAAGCGTGTCTCAAGGTAGTTAGTTTCATGTTTAAAGCATTTTTGTAGATACCACATAGTTTCTCTATATTTTAATGGAAATCCATTCACGAGCGTTAATGGAGGCGTAAAGTCTTGTCTGTCTTCGGCGCACGCGCATAGCGTTCATGCCAAAATAAATAAGCGTTAATCTGGTTAAGCGGGGCATCGGGAATCGCGGCCAGTTCTATCGAAACAGTCAAATGCAGTTGTTAGCCGTTAACTATTTGTGTGGCTACGAGTGATTTGATAAACATTTGTATGCGTGGAAACGGTTAATTATATCTAAAGTAAACCTACACGGGTGAAACATTCAAGAATGAACAAATAGAGCTAGACAAATCTCGAAATCGAAATCCAACTTTCGTATTAAGCTCAGATCGCATTTAGGTACTGTCTCTCCAGAAACTCTTATCTTGAAAAGTTCTGAACCCTCTCACCTCAACTATATCTCCTTTTCGTTTTTCGCTTCACTTCTTAGACAATTTAATTTAAAGCCTTTATAAATATGGGTAGTACCTAATTTATACATAAAAGGAAATGCTTGTAGTACCTAATTAATTAAATTCAAAATTTTCGCCGATACTTTTTGATTCCCATTTAATAATTAAACTCATTATATGACGAGATTGGGCTGAGTTTATCACGTTGGTCGGAGTCCTTACTCGGTATGGGTACTGGCAGAATATCAGCGCTGCGGCTTGCTGCAGCATTATGCTGAGCCAGCGCCTATTCTTCAGTGCATCACATGGCTTCTCATCTAATATGTGTCTGATATGTTTAATTGTTTTTTTTATGTTTCTCTTTGCTATTGTTAGTTTTATTATTCTTTAGTTACCTACTAAGCCATGTCTTTGTTTTGGAGAATAAAGATTATATCTATCTATCTATCATCTATCTCTTAAATTTCGTTTTTTTTTTTATGACTGTAAAGTAGGCATCAATGTGTTAATGTAGAATACACAAATGCCCCTTCAGTGAACTGATGAATAATTTAACGTGAATTTAAATACTGCATTACGTATACTTAACCATTGTATATTTTATTACATTTTAAAGCAGACAAAGTGAATCATTTGCATCGTGTTGCTGCTAGCAGATTGAGCCAGCTCTATCATCAGAGTTGTATGAGAAACATTTTAAGTTAACCCAAAATTATCTATCAATGTAAACATGCTAAATATTTGAAAAGGCCTGGGAATAGCGAACAAAGAAATATCAACACATAGCCGTCGTGACACTGCCATGAAGCGTTTGTAGTCCAACTGACATTGGATTCGATTGTCGACGTCGACTCGCTGTTGTTTGAATAGCTGCTCTATATTTACTTGCCTACACGAATATCGAAGAAAATAAAACGTGATAAAACTACACGTACAGCAATATGTTTGCCTTCTTTTTATCTTATAAACAATTTTTACTGTATTACCAACATTCAGACGTTCCTAAATACGTTCGCGGTTGCTTACGCCCGTATGGGCGGCGATTTCAGCAGGCGTCGATTATGAAAACATTGTTAAAGTTTTATTGTGTGTTGTTGATGAAGGCCGGTGGGGCACTTGTCCAAACAGACGACGATGCCATGAATTATAGAGTGAAGCGAGCGCCGCGGTAATCGATTCACACCTGCTCGGAACTTACTCGTTATCCAAATTGTTGTCATTTGGGGCAGCGCTCTGTAATTTTTGAAACAGTTCAGTATTATTTTGGTCGCTGACACATCCTAAAGGAACGAATAACAACTGAACGCCTATCAAAGGGCCATACACATAAGAAACAAAAGTTGTCTCTCCTGTGGACATAAAATTAGCGACTCCGAGTCAGCAAACTTGAGATTTATTTAAGTGGGCCTAAAGTTGGCTAGGCGTTCCACAAACCGATGTACACTTGATTAAAGAATATTGGCTATAGACCCTCAACTTTTGCTATGGCCACAGATGAGACGCAAACAAAAAAAAGTATATGACCCAAAGCTATTACTTCGTGAGTTTTGCGAATTCCATTCCACATTGCTCATTGACAACGCACAAGCGTTCCGTTGGCAATGTCTCTCGCGAGTCATCGGGGCGCGAAGGTTCGAGAGGCACCCAGTCATCATTGACTAATGAAGAGTTTAAGCCCTTTGTGCTGTTGGCAGGGGTTTGTCCCTGTTCGCCGCTCGCGTGCTTGCCCTTCGCCGGTGCATTACTTATGCATGTGCCGCCCCCCGGCCTCGGACTGTCGTCCAGAACTATTCCCGCACTATTTTCTAGGGTTCCGTGATAGTGACCTATATAAGTCTCCATGGGCACGGTTTTAAATATAGAAAGTTAATATATCTCATGTGCCTTTTAAAATATCGTTCTTTTTCTGTAATAGTAAACTTCTTAAGCTTAGGCTCAGGTTGTCAGGTTATAATGCAACTAAACCTAATTCGTTCTATACGATGCCGTTTTAATAAATCCTGATTAGAATGCTGAGTTTTTAAGATTGTTATAAAAACATAAATTTTAAAAAGTTAGCGGTTCAAAACAAACTTCACTTGTGCTTGCTCGTATCCGTTTTAGAACTCTCTCAACTTTACTATGTTTATTTCTTACTAAACTGATGTAAAGTTGGTTCCTGACAAATGCTTTAGTTACTTACTGCATGCGTCTCCCTTATAGCCTTGTCAAAAAAAAAATATCATGTTTTTGTTTTAAATCATACCTAACATAAAACTACAACAAACCTCACCATGAAATTCTTATAGATATACTAAGGATAAGCGATAAAAGTATAAAAAATAACTATATTCATGGAAATAAAAATAGTACTTAACCTACTTAATCATCGTCCGTTTTTTGAGCTGCCCTGCAAACAGTCGCTAGAGTGAAATATAAATCAGTGGACAGTAAACGAGGGCGCCACTTTCTTTGTTAAGTGTCACATTTTTGACGTCAAAGACTTGGTAACAATTGGGGATGTCTATTTTTTTGCAATGTATAGAAAATCGAAAACCATTTCGAGATAAATGCTTTTTAAATCGTTTTCTGTAGTTATTTAATTTTAATATTATGTAATGAATTTATTATATAACAAATAAGTAATGAACTTCATTTGACATTGGTGTAAATTGCGTGACCGGTTCAAGTCGTACTTTATTCTGTGTGGTTAGAATTCTTCACAATTTACGCGTGGATTATACTACGGAGTTTGATTTGGACCCGCTGTCTGACATCTAGCACTTTGTCAGTGCCAGTGAAGTGACATAGTGTATAGTGTACCACTACGCAAAAAATAATTAAAGGGGTTGCCTTATCGTAAGCATTTAGATAGATTTAGAAATTTGGCATTGTGGGAGCCCTCAATTATAATCTGACGTCATCAACTAAAATAGTTTCAATAATTAATTTTGAAAAAAGTAGAGAACTAAATGACAAAATATTGAAATTAGTTTCTTATAATTGACCTTTCTATACAAAAAAAATTATAAAAACCACTGGTAATTTTTTTTAGACATTACCAATTAGGTACGTATATTAAATTTTAGTTCATTTTTCATGTGTTATCTACCGTTTTGTGTACCCCAATCTTTTATAGATTTTTTCTTTCTTATAAAACCTACGGAACCCATTCCCCAAACTTGGAATATTTTCGGGTGTGGGATTTAGGCGCTGCATTGATGGGTCGGCACCGCACGCGCCGCGATCGATATGAACGGTTGCCGTTCACTGCGCATTGGGGAGCTCGAGGGTTCATGATTTTATCGATCACTAGCTGTTGCCCGCGACTCCGTCTGCGAAGAATTCGTTTATCGTTATCCCGCGGATACTATGCTATTTTTCGGGATAAAAACTATCCTATGTCCTTTCCTGGTACTCAAAACATTTCTATACCAAATTTCATCGTTATAGCGGTTTAAGCGTTATAATATTAGTATATGGATATGTAAGGATATGGATTTCGGAAAAGCGTTAGTATAGGGTATAGGGTACTCAAAGGTTAAAACCAGGGGCTAAATTCAGGAACGGCCCTACACGGTTTGCGAGTGTTAATTGAATCGTTTGGGAGAGGATGAGAATGAACTTCTACTAAGGAACGCCAAAATCACTGGTTTGTGAGAGGTTTGGACTGAGTTTGGGATGAGCCTTACTTATATATATTTTTAGTTATATATTTATTTACAAAACAAATTAACAGGAAAATAAGGCTCATCGCAAGCTCATCCCATTCCTATCTTCTCCCAGTTGCCAGCACCGTCGATGTGCACGTTCCCTATAAATCTACAGTTAAAACTGTATGGTTGGCTACATTGTTTGCAACGTAAAGAGAGACAGAGACCTCTGTACCTTTCCTTTTGTATGTTGTTTTTAGTTGTTATAATTATTATTGTGTGCCCTTATAAATAAAAAAATATCTATTGTACGTAACACCTTGATTTGATATGTACATCACTAAATAAATGAATAAATAAATAAATAAATAGATCTCCGCTTAGCACAACAGCGCCATCTCTATTTAGTTTCTTCATTGAGTTCATAGATGGAAATATTGTTAACCAGAGGTCAAAATGCCATACGAAATGAATGGTACAAAGATCTCTCTATACTAAAACTATCTACAACAAGTTTAATATTTTAAAGAAACACGACGTTGTATCTATACCTACACATTGACAATCCTCTAGTTTTAATCGTCCTTGATACTACCAACTAAAACGCCAACCGTTTTTAGAATTAGCTTAGTTCCAAGTAGTTTGTTTGGCTTCAGTCGATTTAGAGCTACCGAATTAATCCGCGATCAGCTCGTTAAAGTACCGGTGCTGGTCGATAGTACTGCGCAAACTTATAATTGCATGAGGTGAAGCCATAATTGTATTGTCAGTTTGCCGTGACTCTGCTTGCCGCGTGATTCAGTCAGACACAGTCGTGTGCTCTTAAGTCAATGTTTAAAACTTGTCTTTTGTTATCATATTTGATTCTTTTAAACATGGGACAAAATATTAAAGATGAAAGGTATCGATCTTAGCTGAATCTTAATAAGGTTTGTCACCCGATGTTAAGCAATCACCGCCGCCTTAGATATCTCTACACAATGTAGAGTTACGGCGGGTGTGACGGCCCTTTGACGAAAAAGTAGGTAAGTAGGCTCGTTATTAAACTTGAACATCCTCAGAAATATCCAACACGAGTCTACTGTTAAGCATGACGGACGGATAGCGATGTCTCAGTAATAGGGTCCCGTTTTTACCCTTTGGGTACGGAAACCTAAAAAAACGTGCGTTTGGTATGTCTTCGACTGCAACTCCTCGCTGTTTGTGTACATTGATTAGGTTAGCCATACTTGTCAACACTGGCGTCACGTAAAAAAAAATAGACAAACAGGCGGAAATCTAGTTATTACAGCGCCACACCATGTTTCAAACTTCATTTGTAGTATGTTATAAATACGAGTATACCTACTTACGTTTTGCATAATTATAATTTTTCTGTAGAACTACATAGGTACATGCCGCTGTACAATAGTCACGGAATCTTTATTTTACTGCACAGCGGAAACGTGTAATTATTCCGACACTGCCGTGTCTAGCAAACTGTGATCCCAACCATAAAATCATTTCTATTACACCTCATCGTGAACGCCATAACTCTTAGCGAACGTAAAAAAGATTATTTAAATTTCCGCAGGCTAAAACAGTAAGCATAAACCGCTCTCTAGTATTATATTTTCTTAACCAACTAATGTACGTGTCGGCTCTCTCTAGCTAGATAACTCTATTTAATGTGTCCCAAATCATTGCCAAGAGGAAGTGAGATAGGGGAGCTTCTCACGAGATAGAACAACGAAATACATAATTTCATATTAATAACGTTCATAAGATATAATGAACGTTAGATATAACAACAAAATCAATACTTGTATGAGAAATAACGGTCAATTGACGTAACTTTCATTTTATATAATGATGGATATTTTATAATGCCATAGGAAAGTAGGTTAGGTTAGAACTGCAACCGCTACATAAAAAAAAGGATGCATCTCACGGGATATACCTAACACTAACAACAAAGTATATAATTACGTTATACCATACAAAATTGGATATTTTAAAATTATAATCTATCGTTCATTATATTATATCCAGTGATCGTTATACTAAACGAACGTTATACAAAGTGAGCGTGTATATTATGACTATTAAATCATACATTTTTAGATCTCTTATTCCTTACCTGTGAGATAGTTCAGATCAGCAAAGCGACTCCACTCATCTTCTATCTGTGGAACGTTAATTCATTCGTTGAAATATTAATCACTGGAAATTCTAAATAAATGTTCATTCAACATGAAATTTTCATTCAACGTTAACATTTAACTGAGCCGGCATTGCGGTTATAAATTAATGCACCTGAATATCTTCCGGATCCAAGTCACTGACATATGGCGACGTCCCAAATAACTGCTACTGCAGAATGTTGACACGGTGCGTATTTCAATTTAATACATTATTTATAACGAGTATGTTTATTTACCGATCCGCGAAATATCGTCTTTTTAACATTTTAGTAAGTATGTGCTGCATACCTATTATTAGTTAGATTGTTTCACAAATGTGTGTGTATTGAACGTTTTGTGCCATTTTTACAGGGCTCCAAAAGGGAGTCGCTGGGACACTATAACTATGATTCCGCCGTTTATGTGAACCTAAGTGTGATACCTACTTACATATAATATTCCGCTCAGGAAACAACTCAGCGCAATAAGCACCGTGATTATTTTTAAGCAAAAAAAATAGAACTTGGAGATGATTTTATTATTTACTAATATACCTACTGAACAAAATTCTAACACGACACCGGAAAAATAAATAAATAAATAAAATAAATATTAGGGGGACAATCTTACACAAATCGACCTAGTCCCAAACTAAGCAAAGCTTGTACTATGGGTACTAGACGACGATAAACATACTTATATAGATAAATAAATACTTAAATACATAGAAAACATCCATAACTCAGGAACAAATATTTGTGCTCATCACACAAATAAATGCCCTTACCGGGATTTGAACCCAGGACCTCTTGCTTCGTAGGCAGGGTCACTACCAACTAGGCTAAAGCGGTCGTTAAAAAAAAGCGGTCGGAAAAAGCAGGTGTAGGTACATGCCTATCCAACAACAACGTCTCCAACAAAATGGAGCGACGACCTGGTTATGGTCGCTGGAACGTGTTGGATGCCGATGACGCAGGATCGGTCTGTTTGGCGAACCTCGGGGGAGACCTACGTGTATGTTTAGGAGTGGATGTATTTCGGATGAAACGATGATGATGATGAAATTCTAACCGACTTTTGTTTTTAGTATTAGTCGTGTCAAGACCCGTTTAATTCGCCTAGTCATAGGGTTTCAGAGTAGTAAATTTAATCCTAGAAACTTGTAACATTGTGTGACGGCGACAGGAACGGCGTTCAGGTTCCGCTCCCTTTGCTGCTGTAACGCGATCCGCTGCCGCGACTTCCGCGCGAAGCCCTGCGCCCTGCGATAATCCGGGTGCGTAGATTACCTACACTCTACACGCTAGCTAACGTTACCTATCCTACCTACCTTCTACCCTCTGGCCAGCTGCTCTATTTAGCTCTATCTTTAAACTAGTTATACTTACGTTGTCGTTTATGACGTGTATTGACGTCGAATGTTTTTTTAGAGGAAAATACAACTCGATATAAAAAAAAACAAGCATGCATACCAATAGTAGTAGGTAGTAGGTGAATGAAAGTATTTCTGAAACGCTAAGAGATCCTCAAAAGTTGAAAACGACAAGCTTTCTTCGTGGCTTAATTATTATTTATGTACAACAGCTGGCGAGCAGAGGTTGGTCGAGCGAGGCTGGCGTCCGGCGAACGACGTGGTTATTTATAAAACAGAGTTGCGTCTCGTTTTGTCTTCGGCTCGCTCTTTATTTTGTCTAAATATACGCAGTTTTGGGAACGTCGCTCGTCGCGGCCGCCTCCGCAGCGACACCAGCCCTGGCAAGCCGCCAGCCTCGGGCTTCGATTACTATCCTCCCTTTTGTCAAGCCTACAAAGACATGCTTGTTCGGTCACTTCAAAGCGCGTAGCGTCTCACGTGACCTGAAATCATGAGATACTTTGCATTTTTATCGACTGCCCTATCTTTCTACAATAGCGCATTGCGCACATAACATAACTTTGAGTTTATATATCTGTAATTTAATGGAACATGTGTTGAAGTTTACCTGAATACTAGAGATTCAAAAAACGAGAACCGAGGATCCATTACTTACACTGTAAACGAAAGCTGGCCATAATTATCTGGAAAGGATTGATGGCTGCCGGCGCCAGAGACGACACCGGTCAGCAGATCAAAGGCGCGAGGAAGGCCAGCGGACATGACAAACTTCGCCACGGTCACAGCAAGCCGTGCAGTTTGGTCAAACAAATCTGGGCCACGGCTCGTCTAGTTCTATTCCTGTGCCGGCAAACTTACGCGACATATCGCAATTACAATGTATTCGAAAGCAAGCTTGTATTGTACTATTTTAACAATTATTATCCACGTCTTTACCTCCGCTTTATTACGACTTTGGCTTAACGTATATTTCCTTGGAGTCGTAAACTATATTAATGGCTGTATTGGTATTGTACTATTCGCATCGGTTCATTGGTAACAAATTTGTGTTTACGCTGACGGATTGGCGGTTTTGAATTAAGGCACCGTTTCCAAGAAATATGAACAATTATGAGTAGGTAGGTATCGGCGAGATAAAATAGATGGCTAATGAGTGATATCCATATTGCCGCCCCGCGCCTCAATCCGTGCGTCTAAAATTGTATTTCCGTAGAATCCTTACAAGCGACTTAAAGCTCTTAGTGTCGGCTTTGCAGTTCGACGACCCGAGTCCCGAAGGCGTAGACGTCCTGAAACAGCGCGAAACATTTAAAAATAAACTTCTGTTTGCAACACCTACAGCATTGACGAGGCGGATATCTCTAATTAAGTGCCTACGCATCACACTTTTATTGTTTGACACGACACATTTATTTAATACTTGCGCTGGTTTGATCAAATACAAGTAGGCTTCCACTCAAAAATAATAAATAAAGTGAGCTTTTGTTATGCCATTTTTGGTATACCTATTTTTATCACTGCCTTATTTGCCTTTTATACTAAAGGTTATCGCATTCGTCGTTCGATTTCGATGAAAACCAATCTGGGTCACATGCCACTAACAAAGGACTAACAACGCACTGCATGCTGACTGAACGCCAATGGTAATAAAGGGAAAATAATGAATCAAGATAAGCTTTATAGTGGACAGTGGTTCGACCTCGGCCGTCAAATAGCATGCCATCGATCGAATGACTGCGACCCATCACGAGCCCAGGCCAGGCTGTACATGTGTAAGTAGCTAGGCCAGTGTGTAGCACGCGACCAGCCCTTTGCTTTCAAAGGGTCTTTGTGGTTTTCCTGTCAATTTCGTTCGGTGTCACCCATCCATCACTAATGCCCTGTTCAATAGTGGATAGACTTGAGTTTTAATTGTTTTTAACTATTTTTATACGGATAAACACAGCGCGACAGCAGTTTGTTTAAATGCCGCCCAATTTTTTACACAGCGATTATATTGGCAGAAATGAGCCTCACAGAAGGTTACAGCGACATTATCGCGGCAGGCGAACCGCGACACCATCCGGGCCAGTCCGGATGTGATCCGCCAGTAATCACCGATGAAAATTTCACCATACACACTAGCTACCATATTTAGCTCGACAGAGGTCACGCTCTTTTGGTCATTAGCCATTAATCAACGATTTACCAACGCCGTCAAAATGATTGCGCACATCCGAAATACGACATGTTATTTATATTTGCTTCCCGTTGCTCTTGCCAAACTAGTGATGACTAGTTAGTATCGAAAACCCACTTTTAGCGAGCCTTTTATTGTGCAAGAGCAGCGACACAAAAGCATGAGCGGTATGTCGCTGACCCTTTGGGCGGATCGTACTGTCACTCAACATAAGAACCATTCCCTTGATTGGTTGGCAGCGCCAACGACTGAAAGCCATTTATAGAAAGTGTTTGTCGTCTTCTCTAAGAGGCATGTCCCTGGATGCCGATGCCGGTGCGGTGCCCGGGCGGGCGGCGAGCGACCGAAATAGATGCCGCCTCGCGCGACTTAACAATGCAATAAAAAGAAATTAACATTTTAACGTTGCCTGCGCTAAGTTCACTCTTGTGTCATTTGGAAGTGGTCCAAAAACATTGTGATATATTTCAGTTTCAAATCTCCTCTAGCCACTTCCGCTAAGTGAGAATGTAAATAACAAGTTTCGAAACACGAATGATGAAAGATTAATCTTTTTTTTTCGCCGGATTTCAGTTTCCCCTTTTTTGTCTGCCAGAGTTAATTATATAGTTAAAGATTAGGATAACTTTATAAATAAGCTAATTTGTTGCAGGATTCGGACTGGCGGCAGCGGCGGCAGGCGTCCGCGCCGGATACCAGACAGTGCTTCCCAGTCCTTATGGGTAAGTGCCGTCGTGCTTCCTGCCTTCATCGCATCTCTGTATCGATGTTCAATGGTTCAACACTTTGACATTTGCCAGCACTAGCGGCGCCGCATGCCGCTCTAAACATCTCACGAGACAAAAATCAGATATCGATGCTCCTAAGGACAGTTACGGACAAAGCTCGAGCTGTAATAAAATTAGCAAAAGACTAATTGATACGACAAGTACCTACATTTATGTAGGTATCCGTAGTAAATAGGTACATATTAGGGCATAACAAACGCATCTCAATGATTCGCAAAAAAAAAATCGTAGATTAGGTACTTCATTTTTTCGATCATTTTATTTAGGTCCAATTAAATGAAATACCTACTATACTAGTATAACAAGACCTATTTATTTCAGGAAATGCAAGTTACGTTGATAGGTTTTTTATCAATCGAAGAAGAAGAGATTTTTGTCTTAATGAGACAAAACCAAATAGAATTAGGAGTGAACTTATGTGGTAGGCATTAATTAAAACGTAGATTGCTGAGCTGACTTTTGTCTCGGTAGATGAGGCGAGCGGTGTCTCCAGACGGCTAGCGGCGCGGCGGCCGAAGGACCACACCTAGACTAAAAATTATCAAACATTTCACATAGGTATCTATGGCAAGCGTGAGCGTGAGAGTGGATTTTTCGTTTTGGGTGTGACTTAGTCGATTGGGTTTTTTAATGTTTACGTTTTACAATGCTATATCGGAGCGTGGGCGGCGCCGGCGCCGGCGCAGCCCGCCGCGGGCGCCGCTCACCGCAGTGACACCTATACGCATCGTTCTCGACACTTCAATGTTTTCTTTAATTTTTATGTTTTATGCCGTGTTCGTGTACCATTTTGTTGATTGGAATTGAGTTTTGTTGGTGGTGGATTTCGTTTAATACACTTACTAAGAATATTTAGGTCGAACGAAGGGCAGCGCGTGTCGAGAGTGCGTCGTGTGTGCGTAGGTGTGCACGCTCGCTCGACCCGCGCTGCGCCCGCGCCGCCTCGCTCGCCGCCGTGTCGTCTGCTCCTTACGAGCCACCCCACGTCCTCCGCGCCAGGGCCCTTCGAAGCCTTCCACCTCGTCCCTGCTCTATATCCTCGCCGATCGATGCGCGCACTTAAAGTCATCCATCAGGCACGCTCACCGGATCACCACAACATATATTATTCAAAGCAACCCTACTCCTAATGGAAAAACAATCAAGTGAAAGCGTCATTCGATTAATAGCTTTTTATTTTGTGATACCTACTTAGCACTTCCATAAACATTAACCTACTTTATGTACTTATTTATGTATTTAATCATATTAAAGAAAAGGAGAAGAAATATAAACAAGCAATTCTTGAGCCTATATTTGTTCATTTATTTCGGGGATATCGAAAACGGCTCTAAAGATTTAAAAAAAAATTGCTATGTGGGGGTTTTCGGGGGCGAACAATCGATCTAGCTTGATTTTAGCTCTGGGAAAACGCGTCATTTTGAGTTTAAGCCCGAGCGAAGCTCTGTGGCCAAGGTACTGTATGCTTAGTATAAGTTTTTACTTCACGAAATACTTCTCGATCGCGTTTTCGTAAAAAAATCAATTACTAGGGAAACATGGACAGCGCCTCCGCGCGCACGCGTCCATGTTTCCATAGAATTGAAATTTTTACGTAAACGCCATCGAGAAGTATTTTGGTGAAGTAAAACTTATACTAAGCGTACTGACTTAATCATTAAAGTGTCGTTACTCAGTAGTGGTGAACATGGAACTTATTTAATGACGTTTGACAAAAGACATTCACATTAGTAGGTACACTGAGTCAGCTAGGTAGATACAATCGGACATGATTAGTCAAAACATCAATAACATATTTTATACGAGGACATAATTATTATTCTACCTTGTTTGAACCTACAAAGTAAAGTAACCCGCTGTTGCTAGGCTGTTCTGTGTTTGAACTTTATTTTGTGGTTTAGATACATTGGGCTTGTGTGATGTTTCGCCAGTATAAGCCGCTGTGTTGTGAGTGTTTATTGTATTTTTTTATTTAGTATTGGAAGTATTGGAACATAATTGTATGTACACTCTTTAACTCTTTCTTGCCAACTTTAATTTTCTCGTAGAATGGTTTCAATATTATGAATACAGCGCGATTAACTTTAACTGGATTTTATGAAGGTCCGTGGGTAAAAAACCACTTTGAATACATATTTTATGGAAACTAGATAGTAAATCAACAAGCATAAAACGTATTCAGTCTTTTCATTACACGACAGATCAGTAATTAAGTGTATTGTCTAGAAGTCTTACTAAGTACACTGTGATCTACCAACAGACCTTTATCAAACCTCATTGTAAGTAATTGTACTTTGACACAAACAATATTAGTAGTACTGTGAGTTTGTGGTCCTCAAATTTGTGTGAACCTTAAATATTATACCTACCCCTCGCAACATAATCAACACGAACAGGTTTGTTACAAAATACCCAAGTAGAATCTAAAGAAATATACACGAATATGACTATTTAATTATTCCTGGAAATAAATGTGCACATAATTAAATTAATTTATGTAACATCATATTGCTAAAGTGCAACCTATGCAATTAAGTAGGCATTACATCAGGAAATAGCTCCAGTAGATCACAGGTGGGCGTGTTGGGCGGGCGGAGCGTGAGGGCGGGCGTGGACCACGCATGCGCCTGCTCGCCTTCTCGTCCACCGGACTAATCCAAACGACTGAATCCCGGATGACAATCAGTCGCTCTCTCTATCATCTACTATAGTGATAGAATAAGAAGCAAAACCGTGTTCGTTCGCCGTCAATTGTTAGTAGCGCGGCCTTTCGAGAGCCCTTAGAAAACGCTGACGCGCCAGAGCCGTTCAGCTGAACCACTACAATGCACACTTGACCGCCTTCGCAACGGGAATCAAGCGAAATTTACGTAATTTTCATACCCTTTCTACTATCAATACCGAATTTTATAATTTCAATTAGATGCCAAGAGAGAATGTCGTATCTGTTCTTCGTAGATTTAGGTGTCTTCCCTTAATTTCTTACTATTTTACTACCTAATATATATATATATTATGTTATTTATATTCTGGAAGTTTTCCAAAAATTTACCTTCGCTATAGGTAGCCATTAAGATTTATTAGCGGTAGATTATCAGCACTAATGAACCTAAAACCTCTTCGTGTTTCGTAATTGAAATACTCCGCCATCTTAATCTTAATTTTGTGAGAATCCAGCGAAGCGTCGCGACGCTGCGCGGCGATAAGACAAGGCAAGCAAAGACGAATGATGCGGATATTTCGGGCGAGGCGGAGTGGACGTTGCCGCTTGCTCTATATTTTAAATAGTTTTTTAAATATATTTTTTTGGCAATGACGCACGGCGGCGGTTCCTCCACGGCGACATACCACTGGCTCCGAAACGTTGCATACTTACAGTTTTATATTATAGTCGTTGATCGATGTCTACTAACATAACAAAACTAGATTGCTCGTGCCGTGTCGAGGCTGCAAACAGGGCTAGGTACTTATAGAGTGTGATGACAGTTCTGTTTTTGACAAGTATTTATTAATGCAAAACAGATGACCTTTCACAGATCTATAAGGCTCTATACAAGGTGTTTTAAAATTATTCCGGATATTTCAGCAAGTGATTGGGTTAGTTTCTCTGAACACCCCAGTTAAAGCTTTCAGGATTTTTTAATTGAAGCCGACAAAATGTCCATACATTGATCGATGTTCGAAGGGTACCGCCTCAACGTATTGACGTTCAGTCAATTTAATATCAATTACTAGCTGGGATATTCCGGATTAATTTTAAAACGCATTGTTTAAGTAAATCGCTTTTCGTGATCGGTCATCTCGGGATGTCGGCGACGTGCGTTCGGGAATCGGTTCGTCGAATACCTTAGCGCACGTTGTCTGCCGTGGACGCGGGAGTGTAGCGATTGATTAGTGCGTTTGGATTGGCAGGTTGTCGCCTGGTTACGTGTACGGCACACCGGGGTACACGATGGGCACGATGGGCGGGGTGGGCGCGGGCGTGACGTCGGGCGCCGGCGGGCTAGTGCAGCTGCCTCAACTCCAGCACGCGGCAGCAATGGCCGCTGCGAACCACCTGTACGAGTACCAAGCCGCGGCTGCACAAGGCGCCGCCGCGTATCAGCAGCAGTACGCCGCGGCAGGATTCGACCCCTACGCTACCGCCGCCGGTACGTATCAATTATGTAAGAGCAAAGTTTTTAGCTATTTTTTTTATTTATTATACCTAAGTTTTTATTTATTTAACAACGTTCAATCTTGCTAGTCGAATTTGACCAACACCCAGTGAACGGATATATACTTAAATAGGATGACGATGTAAGTACAGACATCGTACAGATCAAAAAAGCTTGTACTAAGAGTCATCTCTCATATTATATTCATAACATACTGATCAACAGTTTCTACTACGCCAAAACCTACCACACCAGTTGATCGACATCGAACAGTAGCATCGAACGGCTGCCGATCAATCGTTTGTCGACCGGTATCCGTCGATCAATAAAACCTAAATTCCAATCGATCGATATCGATCGATGGCATCGATCGATTGGTGTGGTAACACCCAAAGTATTTGCTAACACGATCTTTCGTTGATTCCAGCAGCGGCGGCGGCGGCGGCTAGCGGTGCCGGCTACATGTCCCCGTACTACGCGCTGCCCAGCGGCGGCGTCCAGGCGCCCTTACTGCCCCAACTCTCCTACCCCCCACAGCTCCAAGAAGCACGCATGCAGTAACGACCAACCCCCGGCGACTAAACTATCACAGACGCCAGAAGATTTAAGATCTGACCCAAAATTAGTCCTTGGATATCTTATTAAGGCTAGTGGATATATATTCGACAGCGTCGCATGCGTGGCCACGTGGTGGGAATAGTTATTAAATGTGATGAGATGAAGATAGGTAAATGTAGCCGAGTAACACTCGGCTTTTTCGGATGGACGTATAGGAAATCGTAGTGCCCAGTGTACTTGGTATAACGTGAAATATTGAAATATAAATGAGGTCGAACGGTCCGTTTGTTACCACAAGGAAGCCAAATAGTTAGACTAAACGTTAATCAATTTCTACTACTACTTAATAGACATGGTGTCAACCAAAAATTATATGCGACGACCAAAGCTCTGAGCTTTTAGTAGTATTATGATACTTGATGGTACTTCCAACATAGCAGACCGGTTGGAGCCCGTGATTCCACGGGGACTCTGGAGTACGTGTAGATATATTAGATGTATTATACGTAGCTATGTTAAACAAAGCTCTTGCCTGATTCATTTATACTTCCTGACATCACATTATGTAAATCATAATTCCTATTTTTTATACTTGATAGACTAAGATATACTTTTCTAGGTACATTTTCCTTCATATTTTAATACAATTATAAAATATCCTATTACACACTTGATTTTAATATTATGTACCTATCAGCTGTTAAATGACAATAAAATATAACATTTTTGATCATCGAATATTGACTTCTGTGGCTTATGGGACCGAGTCTTACCAGAATATTGCGATATAACTATTTTTACTGTAAGGCAGCTAACGTCTGATAAACGAAGTTTGATGGAGGTACTTCCTAATTTCAGTATACTTACTTCTATTTTATGTAGATACCTACCTATAGGTACTATAAAATACTATAATACACATCAAAAAAGTATAGACATCTTATTTTGTTATAGCCTAAGTGTAGTTAAGCCCAAACCCTTTAGGGCTCCCAGTGTACTTAAGTTTACTTTTTAGCTTCCGTTACAAATAATTACGTGCTTATTTTTGAAAACTTCGCATAAGGATAGAATATGGATCACACGGTTAGATAATCTGAGTCTATTTTACAAAGAAAACAAATATTTGGATATTTTGTGGATCGTATACTTCACAGGTGGTGGTTTAATGATAGAGATATCATATCACATTCGTGCAACCACATACTTGATCAGAAAAGCTACTTATTGATCGCTACGTAGGTATTTGAAAACAGATTACTAGGAGAAATAAAACTTTCAACTGCAAATCGAAAACCAATCTAACAAGGCACTAGTTAAGTCTAGCTTATTCTGTTCTCTAGGTCTGTATTGACATGTCCACGTTGCTCAATATGCCCTAAGTGGGGCTTGGTTTAGTTTTAAGGAGAGCAATAAAACGGCTATTTAAACTTATTAATAAAATAAGGTAAATAATCGTAGTCGCGTTCTTGCAAACGTCATATTTTCTTGTACTTGCCTCTTCGTAATTTAGGGTTCATTCTCCAAAGCGGTAGAGAGTACTTACTAGTTAGAATAATTCAATGACTAGTCCATATAAGTAAAGTTATTTTAATGAATTCAATGTCCGCCGGCCTACTTGAATTAAGAGTATTGTATCTTAAATCATTTAATACATCAAATAAGCCACAATTAATAAATTACACAAAATATCGTGTTGACTTTTCACACAGGTAAAATAAGGCATTCTATGTAGACTACGAAATGTACTTACGAAATTACTTTTTTTGCCAATAAGTAACTGAATACCGTAAAATATGAACTTATTTCTAGTTGTTTTCCGTTGGCCGGTGACTTAGTACAAGTTAGGAGCACTAGACAGATAGATATAGATCACTGAATCATAGTAGATAAGATAATTTTAATTATTGTATTATGCTGTTATTCGTAATTTATTTTGTTGATATTTGTAAATCTACACGTTGATAACTATTTATTATGTGGAAGAGTAATAAAAATTGTTAAATATTTACCGGCCGAATCGAATCTCCTGTTGTTCTTACAGACATAAATGGTACTTGACTCGTTTCTTCCACATTTTGTATGAAAAATCGTCACTAATTAAGGAGTTAAGTATCACTATGTCTTTGAGTGCGACGGTTAAAGCAAAGCACCCGTGCCGACTGAGCGCCCATCAAGGTTCGGCCTTAATTATATCGAAATGTACACAATATACATTATTATTTAAGTAGATTTTAAATATTAAATGCATACCAAATGAATATTGACACGTGTTAGCCATAGTTGTGGCCATCTTGCCTTATTTATATATACATAGACTACATACATAATGCATAGTATATGAGTTAATAACTTTATATCATATCCAAACAAATAGTAATAAAACCTTATATATTTTTCCAAAGTTTCTAGGCTCGTCACGCCAAAATGTCCACTATAGTGCATTTCATTCGCAGTAATTTAAGCACAATACTATGTCTATAATATTATGTATTGTAAATGTGAAATCATAATAAAACTTAATAATTGTTATCATTAATTTAAATTTATACTATAATGTACTTAATATTAGGATAAACATAAAATGAAAAATTAAATCTTAAGGGAAAATTTGGTGTTTTTTTTGTTGCTAAATGCAACCCAACCTATGCGTTGGTCTTAGCCTTAGCTCTCTGTGGCAGGTACATAATAAGGTTTTGTTAGGCTATCATTGTACTCCTCTTCAAATAAGTTAATGAGGCATTTTTGTGAAAACATTCTTCTGCGGATAGAGCTACGGGTTTACTCAAAGACGCTATGAATATAAGTACAAATTATACCTACAACTAACTACAAAGCACAGGTCTCAAATAACTAGGAAACTTCATAACGACGCATCATAGCCGGATTCTTGTACCTACCCATACGAAAAGAATATAAAAGCAGATTCCGCATTTCTGTTTAGGTACAAATACAAAACTTCTAAGAAAATGTGTTGGTAATTTGTACAAAAAAACCAGGATAAAACTAGACAAGGCATAGTCTTTTTCAGGTCAGGTAGGTAGCAAAGTAGCAAAGTAAAAGATTGACGTCAGTGATTTGACTAGATCTATTCTAAATCGTTATGTTTTAAAAAGGTTTATTTTTATAATAACCAATACCAAGGCTAAAACCTACTACCTGCTTAATAAATAGAGTAGACCACGAAACAAATCTGTGAACTATGTAGGTACAAACTTAGTACTTACTTACCTTGCTTTGGTCTTAGAACAAATAAAATGCAGAAAGGCAAAATTACAATCAATATTATTTTTTTGCATTTTTCGACTTACATATAGTTCTGTTAGTTTTTTTTTCAAATGTGGCTCACTTTTATTACGTCTTGCGTCTTATGTTCACGTCGTGTCCTATCAAATTTACCGCCATGTCCGACATTTAAGGCCACTTGAGGCCACTACAAACCGCGCGACCACAGATTACTTAATAGTTACTTCGTGACAGATACTGCATCCCGTACAAAATCTTGGTACTTACCGCGATTATAGCCACAGATTATACTACTCCTTCTCCTTAAGAATGTGTGCGTGCCGACAGTGACAAGGGCTGGCAGTTTGGATTAATTTTTTTTTTCTACATGTTGTTTTACCATTTTGTCGGGATAATTGCTATATATTATATCCATGCAAACTTTCTAGCACTAATATTCTTTATGCTAAGCCACGGACGGACAAAGAGACAGACGGTCATGGCGAAACTATAAGGGTTCCGTTTTTGCCATTTTAGCTCTGGAATCCTAACAAAAAAGGATATTTATTGTAATGCGCAGAACACATTGCCATGCTCACAGTACCCTAGCGTTATACTAAATACGAAGGTCAACTTTCGAACTTCGCATCGTGCCATCCCGCTCACACTTATAGCTTTTTATAGAAGAGTAAGAGGGACAGAACGATACGAACTTCCAAATTGTTATCTCTTCTCTCTTCTTTTTCAACCTTTCACCACCCAATGCTGAGTGTAGGTCTCTTCCAATGCACGCCATTCTTCCCGGTTCTGCGCCCTTCGCATCCAGTCCTTACCGGCCACTCTAACAAGGTCGTCGGTCCAACGCATCGGTTGCCTGCCCACATTTCTATGCCCTACTCTAGGCCTCCACTCAAGCACCCGACTACCCCACCTGTTGTCCTGTCTACGACATATATGGCCCGCCCACTTCCATTTTCTACTAGCGATCACATGGGCTATGTCGACCAATTTCGTTCTCTTCCGGATCTCTGTGTTCCTGATTCGATCACGTAGAGAGATACCTAACATAGCCCGTTCCATGGCTCTTTGGGTGACTTGGAGCTTGTGTAACACCTGCTTTGTCAGCGTCCATGACTCGGCTCCGTAGACCATGACTGGTAGGACGCATTGTTCGAAGGTCCGACGCTTGAGGTTAATGGGAATGCTTGTGCTCTTGAACACTTCGGACAGTTTGCCAAAAGCACCCCAGCCTAGGCGGATGCGGCGCTCAATCTCGCTATTTTGGCCGAATTTGGCAAGGTTCAAGGTTTGTCCCAAGTAGACATATTCCTCAACTCTTTCTATTGCATGCCCATGCACAGTAATGTGATCTATATTGGAGTTGTTGCACATTATTTTAGTCTTTGATGTGTTCATCTTCAACCCAACAACCACTGATGCATCATAAAGCTCTCCGATCATAGCTGATAAGTCCTCCAGGTTTTCTGCAAAAATTACTATGTCATCCGCAAATCGGAGATGAGTAAGGCGCTCACCATTGATGTTAATACCTCTGTCTGACCAGTCAAGAAGCTTAAAGATGTCCTCCAAACACGAGGTAAATAGTTTTGGCGAAATAGTGTCCCCTTGCCTAACCCCTCTCTCGACCGGAACCGGCTCAGTGAGCTCGTGGAGTTTCACCTGTAGCGTTGCACTTTGGTAGACTGCTTTGATCGCTTCCACATATCTCGTGTCGACCTGGCATCTTTGCAGAGATTGTATAACGGCCCAGTGTTCCACCGTATCAAACGCTTTTTCGTAGTCTATAAAGGCTACTACCAAAGGTCGATTATATTCAGTACACTTCTCTACAACTTGCCTGACAGTGTGAATATGATCAATAGTCGAAAAGCCACATCGAAAGCCTGCTTGTTCCACTGGCTGGGCAGAATCTAGTCTATTGGTCAAGCGTAAGGTGATCACTTTGGTGAAAAGCTTATACACATGGCTTAGAAGAGAAATTGGTCGGTAGTTTTCAAGTTTGGTTATATCCCCTTTCTTATGTAGAAGTATCACAACCGCATTCTTCCATGTATCTGGTACTACACCCTCAAACAACACCTTATTGAAAAGCAATTTGAGTTGCTTTAACACAGGCTTTCCTCCGTACTTCAGATATTCGTACGTTATCCTGTCCTTGCCTGGCGATTTTGCTGATTTCATGAGCTTGAGGGCATGCTTGATTTCGTACAGACTTATCTCAGGCAAGTCCTCAGTTCTGTGCCTAACCAATGGCGCCCTGGGATCCCTCCGCCGCGAATCTGGCCCTGGTGTGCGGGAACTGTATAAGTTGGAGTAGTATCTTTCCACAACCTTCAACACGTCTTCACGGTTAGTTGTAACCAAGCTATCCTCTGTACACAACTTATGAATCTGCTGGCTACCCCGCTTCAACTGTTTCCTGAAAACTTTCGGCCCTCTATGCTTTTCGATCGTTTCCAAAATAAGTTTGTTCTTCCTCTGTCGCAACTGCTGTCGTATAAGGTGTCTGATACGTTTGTTGATTGTGGAAAGGTCTTTTTGATCTGTCGTTTCCTTTATTTTCCTACGTTCATCTGTTAGCAGTTTAATCTTCTGCGACAGCGGATTAGAATTCGGTTTTGACTTTGGTCTAATCTGTCTGACGATCTCATTTATAGAAATTGTTAATTGTTGTTGTTTGTGTTATTGTCCAAATTGTTATATTAGCTATCAATTCTAGCATAGTCATATTAAAATTTGCCCCCTGTTTCACCATTCACTTATAAAAGTCCAGGCGGCATATTTTTTCCGTGGAACACGAATGAACGTGCGTCGGCGCGCGCTTGTGACAACCTACTGGAATTTCGATCTTAGCAGATCGTCCCCGCGGTAGGTAAATATCGCGCGTAAGTACATGGCATGCATGAGGCCTGGCGCGACGCTAACGTAGCGTGCCCAGCGCGGTCTATAACACTGAATCATAATATACACTATGACACACTCCGGCAGCGCGGCATAGCGTATATGATTCAGTGTTATGCAGCGAGCTGCGGTCAGTGGAGGGCTTTTAAGGTAATAACTAATAACCTTGCTAATAACTGTTAAAGGAGTCCTAAACGAGCTTGAAACCTGGAAAAAAACACTAACGTTGACAACGTCTTAAATAGTTGACAACCATCGTTTGGACTCCTTGGCATTGACCTACAATAACAACTAGACTCCCAATCACGCTCAAAAATTGTCGGAAGCAAAAGCCTGCCCACGCGTCTATTGCGCAGGCTTTTGGTTCAGTTGTGTTTCGACCGCGCGTTGATTACAACGTCACGCAATGACAAAGTTTTCGGTGAAAAACTGTACAAATTACAGCAGATCCACTCTTAAAAAGGATGGAGTGTCGTATTTCTGGTAAGTGTTACTTTAAACTTACAAAATTGCATAACTATCTTGATGTTTTTTAGTATTTTGCTAAAACAAAATATTCTCGCCCCGTATTCGTATATCTCTTTCGCACCGTAATCAAACTCACGAGAGCAAAAGAGACAGACAGTCTAGCTTCCGCGGAGTAGAGAAAGCTGTGGAGTTGATTAGTCTATTTTTTTATTTTAATGTTGAACGTAATTATTAATAACTTAATTTAACTTTGTTTTTGTATTAATTTCATTTTATAATTGCTGTGTTATTAAATTATTATTGAGTGAGTACTATATTCATTTTATGTGTATGCCTGCTAAGGTAGAAAACATTGACACTATGTAAGTTTAACATAAACGAATATGAAACATGTTGTATTATAGCAAAAAAATGAAATACATGGTTTTTTTGACGTGACAACGTCTAATAAATCGATGAACGCCGGCTGCTTACACGAAAAAGGATGACGCAATGTAACGTACATGTACGGGACATGTAACGTACACGTACGGCACATGTCCCATACATGTACCTACAGAGCAGCGAAGGCCAATAAGTATAAGAGAGCGGCGAACGCCAGGATGTACAATGCGCGGGGGAGGGGGTTCGGGGGGTGCGGGGGTTTCAAAAGGGGGATGAAAATTTCATTGATTTTGCCGTAGGATGCACCGTTTTCAAGATATTTGACAATACACCGGTTTTTGAATGTGGGGGTGTGGGGTGGGGGGGAGGGGTGCGGGGTAGGGGGCGTGGGGGAATTAAAGGGGGGATGTGTAGTGTATAAGTAAAAGTGGGTACTTTGACCGTTGCTGTGATTTCGGGTAGATATAATTATTATCGCTTCAGTCCGCAATAAACAGTCTAACTGGGCGTGCACGTCTTTCCTTCCGTTTTTCCCTTGGATACAACAGTGGCGACAGGCTAATAAAAATATATATATTACGCGTGTTTAGATCGGTTGTGAGAACAGGATAAATACAATATGTCGATTGGCCGGTTGAGTGAATTCGATGTAAAATCGGGACAGTGGTCATCATACATTGATAGACTCGAGATGTATTTTAAAGTGAACAAAGTTACGAGTGATTTAAAATTGCCAACCTTAATTGCATCGATAGGTGACGAAGCTTACGAGTTGCTCGTGAATTTAGCGAGTCCACAGAAGCCTTCGGATCTGACTTTTGAAGAAGCGTGTGAATTTATGAGTCAACATTTACAACCTACGCCATCTTCTTTGGCGGAACGATACCGGTTTAGGCAAAAGAGACAGGGAACAGGAGAGGACGTGTCGTCATTTGTCGCAGAGTTAAAGAGATCGGCGCGGCATTGCAAATTTGCAGCCAATTTAAACGAAAACCTACGCGACCAATTCATATGTGGACTCAGAAGTGACGTGATCAGGCAGCGGCTGTTCGCGGAGGATGACTCAATATCTTTTATACAAGCAGTGAAGCTAGCCGGATCGTTAGAAGCGGCGGAGAGGAACGCGGCAATAGTGGAGGGATCATCGCCCATAGATTCATCTTCGGAGTCGAGTACCACGAGTGCGGTGCATGCCTTGGCGCTCGGCGCAGCTCGAGGCCGCGCACGGGGCCGAGGGGCCGGCGGCGGCGCGAGGGCGCGCCCGCCCGGTGCGCAGGGGGCCCCTGCGGGAGGCCATTGCGGAGCGTGCGGAGCCACCAACCACAACTATGCAAGTTGTCGGTTCCGGGAGTATGTGTGCAGTCGGTGTCAGCGCACGGGGCATCTGCGGCGGGTTTGTCCGGAGAACGAAGGGCAGTTGCGGGGAGACCGCGTTCATCGACGCGGCCGGCAACAAGGAGTGCACTACGGGGACGCGGCGCGGGAGACCGGGGAGAATAGCGCTGACGACATGGAGGAAAATTTGAACCTCATGGGGCTAAATAATTATAAGACGGTGAGGTTGCAAGTTCATATTGACAAAATAGTTATTAATATGGAGGTAGATACGGGGACGGCGATCTCTTGCATAAATGATTACACTTATAAGCAATACTTTTCACATTTACCCAAAGAAAGCGACGATACGACTGTAAGATTTTATGATGGCAGTAAAATTAAACCGTTAGGTATTATTCGACCTCTTGTAAGATATTTGGATCAGGAAAAGCGACTAGAATTATTTATTATTAAGAATGGCACTACTTCTCTTATAGGGAGACAGTGGCTGGCTGAGCTTAAAATTAAAATACCTAGGTTTACTTGTAGTAAAACAAATCAGATAAATTGTATACATGTAAATAGTGAAATACGTGACATTCTTGACAGGCATAAAGAGGTGTTCAGTGGTGGCCTGGGGCGGTACACGGGCGGCACGGCGACGCTGCGGGTGCGGGACGGCGCGGCGCCGGTGTTTCACCGCGCACGACCCGTGCCGTACGCGCTGCGCGACCGCATCGACGCCGAGCTGGACGCCATGCTGCGCGCCGGCGTCGTGGAGCCCGTCGACTGCTCCGACTGGGCCTCTCCTCTGGTGCCCGTTACTAAGGCTGACGGTACGTTGAGGATTTGTGCGGATTATAAGGCGACTCTAAATCCCGTCTTGCTGATCGATAGATACCCACTTCCTAAAATCGAAGACGTACTTGTAGGATTGAATGGGGCACAGTATTTTAGTAAAATTGATTTGTCTCAAGCATATAATCAGGTGGAGCTTGATGAGTCGAAAAAGTACACAGTTATTAATACACACCGCGGTCTGTTCCAATACAATAGGTTAGTGTACGGGCTATCGTCAAGTGTTGGTATTTTTCAAAGGATCATGACCGGGTTATTTGGTAATATACCTAATGTACAGGTGTTTTTAGATGACATTATAATAGGAGGGAAAACTAAAGAGGAGCATTTGCGGGCATTAGAACTGGTCTTCCAACGACTCTCGGAAAACGGATTAAAACTTAAAAAGGAGAAATGTGTGTTCTTTGTGGATCAGGTTACTTATCTCGGCTATGTAGTATCGAAGGAAGGCATAAAAGCGGATACATCTAAAATAAACGCTATTAATAAAATTCAAACACCTAGCAACGTCAGTGAATTGCGTTCCTTTATAGGCATGGTAAATTTCTTTTCAAAATTCATCATAAACTTTAGTTGTCTTCTAGTACCACTAAATAATTTGTTACGCAAGGACGTACCTTGGAACTGGAATGGCGAGTGTGAACGAACGTTCAACGAAATTAAACGGGCATTAATGAGTACCAAGGTGTTGGCTCATTATGACCCGGAGAAACCACTCATAGTGACATGCGACGCCAGCGCACGCGGCGTGGGCGGTGTGCTGGCGCAGCGCGACCCGCACGGCGAGCGCCCGGTGGCATACGCATCGCGTGCGCTTACTGCCGCGGAGCGGAATTATTCGCAGATTCATCGCGAAGCACTTGCAATTGTTTTCTGCATGAGGAAATTTCATCAGTATGTTTACGGAAGGAAGTTCATCCTCCGAACAGATCATAAACCGTTAGTCTCAATATTTGGTCCTCATAGTGGTATCCCGACGATGACCGCTAGTAGAATGCAAAGGTGGTCGGTGATTTTGTCCGCATACGACTACGATATAGAATATATTCGTACTAGTAATAATTGTGCCGACGGTCTTTCCCGCTTACCAGACTACGGTAATATTGCAAAAAATTCTGAGGAACGTATTCCCGAACAAACGTATTTACATTTTGTACAAGACGGGTTATTGTTAGAGTATACCGAAATAAAAAGACAGACTGAAAAAGATCCAATTCTGGGTAGAGTACTTTACTATGTTAGGAATGGCTGGCCGGACCGAATCGAAATACCTAACTTGCAGCCTTATTATAATAGGAGATTAGAGCTATATGAGGAACTCGGAGTAGTAATGTGGGGGGGGTATCGAGTCGTAGTCCCGGAGAGTTGTCGCGATAGCGTGTTAAAACTAATTCACGAGCCGCACATGGGGATCGTTAAGTCGAAAGCGCTGGCTCGAAGTTACGTGTGGTGGGCCGGCATCGACGAGGCGGTGGAGCGCGCGTGCCGCGAGTGTGACGTGTGCGCCACGCAGGCCGACGCGCCACCGCGCGCCCCACCGCACCCGTGGCCCTGGCCAGCGCAGCCCTGGTCGCGCGTTCATCTTGACTTTATGGGCCCCATAGCCAGAAAGATGTACTTAGTAGCTATCGACGCGACGTCCAAATGGCTGGAGGTATTCCACGTGGCGAGCACGGCGGCGACGGGAACGATAGCTAAACTGAGGGAGTTATTGAGTCGATGGGGAATCCCTAGGCAGATAGTGACTGATAACGGTCCACCTTTTTCTAGCTCAGAATTCGCTCAGTTTGTTACTAGCGAGGGCATACAACACATATTTACAGCCCCGTATCATCCCTCTTCCAACGGAGCTGCGGAAAATGCCGTAAAAACGTTAAAAAGAGTAATCAAAAAGGCTATATCAGAGAATAAAGAGGTTAGCGTGGCGTTGGATACCTTCTTATTATACTATAGAAACACCGAACACTGAACTACGGGAGCGAGCCCGGCTAGTTTACTCATAGGGAGACAATTAAGAACCAAATTAGACGCACTTAAACCTAACATGGAAGCTAAAGTGCGGGAAGCCCAACAAAGGCAAGTTCGGGACGCAGGAGGTAAGGAGAGGAAAGTGAGTGTAGGGAATAACGTCTGGTACCGGCAGTATTTAAAGGGGGAAAAGTGGTTGCCAGGAGTAGTAGAGGTGTCAACAGGCCCGAACAATTTTAAAGTACTAGACTGTAGCGGGAAACAGGTCCATAGACATGTCGATCAGCTTAGACGTCGGACTAGGAGTTCGCTTATAGTTCCCACAGGTTCAGTTGCTGGTGAACCGGCATTAGAGGAGACAGAGGAGTCCCCGCCAGAGAGCGTGTCGGAGCGGCCGGAGGGCGCCGCGACGCCGCCGAGGCAGGCGAGCTTGCCGCCGCATCCTTCAGATGACGATGAGGAGTTCGCGACGCCACCGTCCGCCCTTGTACCACCTCGGCCCCGTCACGTTAGGCAGTGTAGGTTAAATAAGAATGTAAATTATAAAGTCTAATAAGGGTCATGTCAATACTGTTCGATTTATAATTAGTTCCTAGTACATAATATTTGAAACACATTGTTATATTATAATATAGTTAAATAGTGGTGGAGGGATGTAGTGTATAAGTAAAAGTGGGTACTTTGACCGTTGCTGTGATTTCGGGTAGATATAATTATTATCGCTTCAGTCCGCAATAAACAGTCTAACTGGGCGTGCACGTCTTTCCTTCCGTTTTTCCCTTGGATACAACAGGATGAAAATTTCTTTGATTTTGCCGTAGGTTGCACCGTTTTCAAGATATTTGACAAAACACCGGTTTTTGAATGTGGGGGTGCGGGGTGTGGAGGTTGAGGGGGGGAGGGAGTTCGGGGTAGGGGGCGTGGGGGTATTAAAGGGGGGGTGAAAATTTCATTGATTTTGCCGTAGGATGCACCGTTTTCAAGATATTTGACAAAACACCGGTTTTTGAATGTGGGGGTGCGGGGTTGGGGGGGGGGGGTTGAGGGGGGGAGGGAGTGCGGGGTAGGGGGCGTGGGGGAAGTAAAGGGGGGTGAAAATTTTATTGATTTTGCCGTAGGATGCACCGTTTTCAAGATATTTGACAAAACACCGGTTCTCATCCGATCACTGAGGTTAAGCAATGTCGGGCGCGGTCAGTACTTGAATGGGTGACCACCTGGTTTGATTTTGGTTTTTTGAATGTTTTGTTATGACGTTGTCACGTTAAACTATCGTCCGTAAACCGACTTTACAGACAACTGGTTTTTTGAAAAAAATGTTTTTTGAGAAAAAACGTCATTCCACAATTTGATCGACATTAAAAACATGGGAGGCTTGTTTTATTCGTCCAAGGATTTGTTTATTTTAAGTAAAAAAACAGGAGAGACCATAAGACATCAACATTACACATTAAAGTTGAATGCGGCAAAAATTGTTTGTGCAGTACTAAAATCATTTGTAAATACCAGCATTTTAGAAAGTCTTATTCAACATTCACTAGGTTTTCCAAATCATAGAACTATTTTAATGAAAACAATAAGTTCAACGTTCAACTACATAAACATACGTTTTCATTATATTATTATCGCCAAAAAAGACACAGAAAAAATTAAAATCCAAAGGAAACGGCACCTCTTCAATAAATTAACTTTTAAATTAGAATATTAAAAATAAAGATTATATATTTTTTTTATTTAATCAATTTGTTTATTTTTTTCGCATGACGACTCCATTGCATTCTTTACTCTTTAAACATTACTGCTACGAAAAAAGGTGTTAATTTGAATGAATGCTGTTAATTTTATCAACATAAATTGATGTATACGTACACACAACGCCGCTCGGACGTTTTTTGAGGAACTTTTGTTAAGCGATTGGGTGTCTTGTTGTTATTATAGGTCAATGCTCCTTGGCTTACTCACTTTTTCTTTTTTTTTGTTGTTGTTTTTTTCAAGATATTAAATTTTGTTTTAAATCGAAATTATATGAAAGGTATAATAAATAACAGATTTGATATACATAAATTCTACGACTTTGACAAGATTTTAAATGACGAACTTTATAAAAAAGTCATTACTTGGCTTAAAAATCTTGCTACCAAGTCAAAAACTTAAAAAAATTACTTTACGTGAATGTCTCTGTCAGTTTTAAACTTGTTTTAAATGTCAAATCGTGTTTGCGTCATTTATTTTGTCTTGTCTGTCACTGTCAGTGTCAGTCTCCCTCCCTCTCCCACTCCCAGTGCGGCTGCGGCGTTCTTGGTTGCTTGCAAGCTTGCAAGCAGTTGCATCTTGATTGTTTGGCTTAGACTTGTTTAGATTCCTTTATTTATCCACTGCTAAACGTGGTGGATAAATTATTTAGTTAAATTTTGAACCACTAAAAAGCTAGATACCTCTTAAAATGGCTGGCCAGGGGCACCAGTTCCCCGGCAACTTTCCGGGTAACGCTGGCTCGATGCGATCAGGCTTTGGTGGCGCTCCCATGGGTGGGCAGATGCAACCCATGCCTAACCAGATGGCAGGTAAATACTTAGCATAATTATGCCAAAAGAATGCTTGTAATCTGCTCGTTATCATCAGCCTGAAGACGTCTACTGTTGAACAAAGGTCTCATTAGAATGCCATAATAAACGACAACTCGCCAACTGAACCCATCGGTTGTCAGCAACTTTCGCTACTCTCTAGGGATAAATCTGGTCCTTTAAAGATTATCTGTTCTTTCAACAATGTGGCCCCTCCCACTGCCATTTTAACTTACATATTCTTCAAGCTATCTTGGTGACTTCTTTGGGACACAAAGAAACTCTGAGCTTACCTCTCTCAGTGGTTGACAATTAGTATTCAGGCTATGCAAAATCTCAGATAAGATATCATAGAAAATTTCCTCAATACTCCCCAACCGAGTCGGATATGTTTTGAAATCACTCAATACATGTTATATATTAACAGGTCTCTGATGGAAAATTCTTGCGGAATACTGTTGTAAATTGAATGACTATTTTATCAAATAGTTCAAATCGTTTATTCCATTTTTTTTGAATTTCATGTATAAATTATACAGTATAATCCACAAACAAATTCCTTTACCACCCTGGCTTAAAATATAAAGGCCTATTATTCACATACAGTTTAACCTTTTGAACGCCACACATTGTTTTTGTTACAAACAAAATTGATTCTTTTGCGTATGTGGGTAGGTTAATTTGTGTATTACTGTAGTGTTGTCTATAACTAACACTGGTGTTCAAAAGGTTAATCTGATAAATGAATCTGTTGTACAAAATGATAAAGTCGCATCCCCAACCGAATAAAGCGGTAATATGAAATGCCTTAGTTTGTAAACTAAGCTTTATCCGGTCGCTGTATGGCTTAGTTTGTAAACTAAGGCATTTCATATTACCGCTTTATTCGGTTGGGGGTGCGAAGTACATGCTTGGTTGTGGTTATATTATTTTATTTCAAAGTTCTGATTCTCCCAAAATAGTCCTCACGATTCAGTCTTCATGACACACTTTAACGTTTCAGGAGTGATGGGAGGACCTATGGCCAACCCTGGTGGTATGGTTGGCATGGGGAACCAAATGGTGCCACCTTATGGGGCAGCCATGCAGAACCAGATGGGAGCTATGGGAATGGGCCCTCAGGTTTGTACCTACAAATGTATATTGTCCGTTTTACTATAGCCCAGTGAGTCCCAGTGGGTTGTGAGTCCCAGTGTACTTTATAAAGAAAAAATCGCTCATGTAGAAGAACACTCACACAATTACAAATTATTGTCATTTCAAAACTAAATTTTATGTAAAAAGAGGACAAAGTATAGTTTTGAAATGACAATAATTTGTAATTGTGTTAGTGTTCTTCTGCATGAGCAAAATCATCAGTAAGAATAACGGTCAAATGATGAATGAATAAAGAAATTTAATGATGTTTAAATAAGTTCCAAAGTACCTGGGCGACCGAGCTCTGCTCGGGCAGAAACTCGGTACCAAGCGTTTTCCCAGAGATAAGACCAAGCTAGATCAATTTTTCATCCCCGAAAACCCCCAAATACCAAATTTCATCGAAATCGTTGGAACCGTTTCCGAGATCCTGATTATATACACCGGAGGGGTGGGGGCTGGTGGGGTGAGAGGGGGGGGAGGGATGCGGGGGAGGGAGCGCGGGGGTATTAAAGGGGGGATGAAAATTTCATTGATTTTGCCGTAGGATGCACCGTTTTCAAGATATTTGACAAAAACACCGGAGGGGGTGGGGGGGGGGGGTGAGTCACGTTAAACTATCGTCCGTAAACCGACTTTACAGACAACCGGCTTTTCCTGTTCTGTGCTCCCAATAGGAAACGAGCACATAGACGGTGCTGCCAACTGGTGCCATAAGGGTGCCATCAATTTGAAAGTTTTACCTTGATAAGTTTGTTTTACTGTCCGCATAGTGTCTCTTCTGTCGCATTAGTGCTGCCGCCTATAGTTACTGCACGTTCCCTATAATACTTTTTCTAACAAAAAAGTAACTTTTTCTCACAAAAAAGTAACTTTATCTCACAAAAGAAGAAACTTGACGTTTTCTCATAAAAAATAAACTTAAAAAAAAAACTAAAAATCTTGAAAAAAAACGTGGTATCGAACCGAGGTCGGCTGGATCCGCGACCACCCGATTTCTAATGTGCCATTATGATCTGCTCGAAGTCGGCGAAATTTAGCTTTATATTCTAATGCAAACAAAAATAGCCGGAAAACACGAGTAAAAGCGATTTTCTGAAAATGAAACATAGCTAGATCAGTTTTTCATCCCCGAAAACCCCCACATACCAAATTTCATCGAAATCGTTGGAGCCGTTTCCGAGATCCTGATTATATATATATATATATATATACATATATACAAGAATTGCTCGTTTAAAGGTATTAGATAGATTACAAAACATATGACTCTTATCTAGGTCTTAAGTTCTACATTGGTTGGAAAAGGCTGGGATTCAAGAGGATAGAGTTTTCTTGTGTTATTTGGCTGTTTTGGTTAAGTTTACGCCCAATTGTAAGCAAATGGATGTTGAAAGTTAATAAGGTAAACTTTTTGTGTTGATTGTTAAAAGTTCTTTTGGCTTTTTTCTATTTTATGCAAGCTTTTATTTAACTCTTTTTCCAGGCCCCATGTATTTAGATATGCTACTACAAAATTAATCTTTGTGTTATTTATTGTTTACTTAAATGCAGGATTAATTTAAAAGCAAAGCATATTTGAAATCAATTCAATTGATTTTATACCATATTGTGAACAGCGCAAGGTTGAATCTTTGTGTAGATTTATGTGGTTGCTATACGCATTATGCCTGGAAAAGGGTTAACTTGCTCTGTTTGTTTGGGTCAAATCTTAGAAGTCGAATTTAGATTTTAAGTGAACTGAAACATTTACTTTGCTCACCCTTAAGTGAAAGAAAGAAGTGAGAAGGAGAGTGAAGTGAGTGAAAGTGAGCAAAGTAATTGTTTCAGTTCATTAATATGGACCTCCGCAAAGTAATGCCTGATTCAATAAACTGAAATTTGCGTAAGTTGGATAACAATTTAAGTACAGTCAACAAAAAGTACAGCCAGCGAAAAAGATTAAATTCAAAGAGAATCCTTTAACAAAAACTTACTTGTCTGACATTCCTCTCAAACATTTACAGTCACAAAATCACATTAGTTTTTTTCATATTTTCAGGGCATGGGTGTGGGAGTTGGTGGGGCACCTAATCCTGGGCTTCCTCAACAAGTACAGCAACAAGGTTTTAACGATATTTTAGTAGTTTAACACACTAACTTACAATACGTTTACTTTTAGTTTACCACTGACAGATGGCTTGCCTTCATTTCATTTCCAACTTTAACACCATATAAATAAAGTAGCTATTACAAAATCTGCAAACGTGGGTAACAGTATTCTAAAGTTGGCTTTATTTAAAGGTTGTTAAAGTTGAATATGAAAAGAAGGCAAACCATCTGTCAGTGGTAAACTTTATGTAATTTTACTGTACTATAAATTTCTGTGAGAAATTACATTTGAACTATAAGCTTTATGATGAAGGAAAACATTGTGAGGAAATCTGTATGCAACTGCAAAGAAATTCAATGGTGTGTGGTTCCCTATCTGCACTGGGCGCGAAGGGAACTACTGCCCAAGCCCTCTCATTCTGAGAGATTTGTGCCCTGCAATGGAACATATAGGCTGGTATGATGATGAATCTCTCACGGCCCAAAATAAATTGAAATGGAAGTGGTTGAAGCCTACACCAAGATGGTTGAGAAAGGTTGTTAAGAGAGTTGTGTTTTAATCTACTTCAAAAAGGCGGTTTTATGCAGGGTCAGATTAACTACTAGGCAAAGTAGGCAACTGTTTAGAGGCTCCGCATCGCCAAAGGGTCCCGCGCGCGCAACAAAGAAATTAAAAAGGTTTCGGAAGGTTTGAAAATTGAATTAAAAAATTTGTATCCTCAATGACAATAAGTATTTGATTTGATTTCATCATCCATCATCCCAGCCTATTATACGTCCCACTGCAGGGCACAGGCCTCCTCTCACAATGAGAGGGTATGGCGATATTTTTGCCAAAATCGTTTTTTCCAGATAGCAAAAATTCCATTTGCTTTTTTTCCCAAATGTTTTTTTTTCTCACTATGGTTTTTTACTGAAGCTTATTTTCACAATCGCGTTTTTTTTTCAATTTGAATTGACACAGAAACAGTGTCGACGGAGCTCCGCTCAAGCGGAGCTCCTTCTTATGTGTGCTTTTGGCCCTTCGGGCCGATGCAAACTTAAAATAACCTAAACCAACCTATATATTAACCTAAACCAACCTATATATTATATAGGTTGGTTTAGGTTATTTTAAGTTAGCATCGGCCCGAAGGGCCTAAAGCACACATAAGAAGGAGCTCCGCTTGAGCGGAGCTCCGTCGACACTGTTTCTGTGTCAATTCAAATTGAAAAAAAAAACGCGATTGTGAAAATAAGCTTCTGTAAAAAACCATAGTACGTACCTAGTGAGAAAAAAAACTTTTGGTAAAAAATGCGAACGGTAATTTTGCTATCTGGAAAAAACGATTTTGGGAAAAATATCGCCATACCCCAATGAGAGAGAGGGCTTGGGCTGTAGTTCCTATTGAAAAGGGGCCCCGAAAATTGTATTGCCTGGGGCACCGACATAGTTCATCCCGTCCTGGTTTTATGTTTGCTACAGTCAACAGTATAAAAAAGCGTATTTAATAGATGCTTTCCTTGAATAAAATAATTAAGTATCATAACTAAGTTATATAATAAATAAACTACGTGATGTAACTGAATTAATAGTAGGTACCTATTGCTAAATATCATAGGGTATAGGTAGTGGTGGTATGAGTATAGGTATAGAAACATAATGTTAAAAATAAGGAGTGTAGTATTCGCCAACAAACTGTTTTGCAGTTTGGCGAAGTTTTTGTCATAAATTTAATGTATTTTTTTTTGGTTGAGATAAATAAAAAAAAAAAAAAAAAGTGATCATTTATGTACCTTGTCACTTTAACGTCATGTTTGAAATGTCATACAAAATTGTCAAACGATTGAAAACGACAAGGTACAGAAATGACCACTTATTTATGCTGTTGACCCTACATAGTTTTGAAGCTTGTTTTTCCCGAAGGTGGTATGCAGCAGTCTGTGCCAGTGGCGGCGCCCGCGCCGGCCGCAGCCGCGCCCTCAGCGCCCGTGCAGCCGCAACAGAACAAAGACTTCAACACAGCCTCGCTATGCAAGTATGTCCAATTATTCGGGGGCGTTTTCAATAAAAAGTGTACAGGTAAAAATATGAGTGCATACAACTTGCTCATAAACAGGGAGCGAAACTTTCGTGCGGGTGACAGACGTATGACGTCAAGCCACATACAGAGTGTTTATATCTAGACCTCTTTAGTTTACTGATAATGATCAATGTCAAATATACCGTAGTCAATTTTCATGGATGGGTTTGGGATTTGGAATTGCTTTTGCCATCAAAAGGAATTGATTTAGATGAAGAAAGGTTGACCTTCAACTTCAACAATATTTGCGGTTATGAGGGTTATACCAGTACGACGCCAATTTTAATAACAGGCGGGAGATTCGAGAGTTAATATTATGCCTACATATGCTAAAAATGCGACATTATGTTTCAATTTTAAGCATTCTGCATAAAATTTTATTTTAAAATAAATTTTGTTGTGTTGTTTCATTCACTCGAGGAAAAATATATTTATGTTAGAATTAGATTGGTTAGGTATTTTATTCATATCGTATTTTTTAATTTACATCACCACTAAATTATTAAGAAACATTTGAGGGCGCAATTTTCCTTTAAAACATGCTGTACGCTACTTCACGTTATAATGACGTCACCCGCACGAAAGTTTCGCCACAGAATATATAATAGTACTGACGTACAGAATGGAAACGGTCCGCCCCGCACCGATTCGAATTACCCCACCCCTTAAGGCGCAGATAGCCGGAAACCGCCAGAAACCAGAAGAGTGCGCGCGCGATGTATGTAGGCGTACGCGTGTACAGATGTCGTCGTGCTTATGTAGATTCAAGAACGCGTATTTGTACGTCGTGTCCGCCGCGTGGTTTCGCTCCCTGCTCATAACTCATAATGCCCCATAGCTCTTCATGTCGTTGAATTAAGACATCGCTTCGTAATTACGTGATGATTAAATCGATATATATTTTTGCAATTGACCAACTTGATATTTTTAACCTTCATTTTTTTTATTGAGAAATTTTTTGTTTTTTTTTTTGTTGATTGGGACAGTATCGAGCACAGGGACGTTTACCTTATCCATTGCTAGTATTTCCTAGGGACCCATTCCGTGACAAATTTGGCCCAACATTCTGGGTTCATTTAATAAACTTAAGCAAGATAAATATAGTAGTCTTACCTAAGACATCACTATCCCATTAAAAGTATAGTAACGCAATAAATAAAGTGTGTTCATGGATTTCTTTACACAATTTAAATCACCAATCCCTTTTTAAAAAGTTTTACATTTCTAAAGTCAGATTTAAGAAGGAGACCAACTAATTAGGTAGTTTTTTTTTTCTTCAATTCGAGTTTCATATCATACATTTTTTGACAGGTTTGGCCAAGAAACAGTTCAAGATATTGTCAGTAGAACACAAGATGTTTTCCAGACATTGAAAGCAATTCAAGTAAGTGATGCACCATTACAACTTGCTATGTCATTTTAGTTACTATTTAAGGACTTTTAGAACATGGTATAAAAAGTAGGTAATAACCCGCGCAGTCGGGTAACAAATGGGACAAAGTAAATTCGTGTTCAAAGATTTTATTTCTTTTTGTGATGGTCACGAAGACAGTTGCGCTCTCGTTTATTTTATTTTATTCGTGCTCGAACATACGATTTCTGATAAATACCTAATATGTGGTTTTAACGTTTTGTGTATCCTAGCGTACTTTATAAGAAAACAAATCAGTGAGAATAACTATCGAATGTACTGACAAATTATGCAATGAATGAATAATTTTAAGTATGCTTGGATAATTTCCAAAATTATAAAACTTTTCGACTCTCACAAGTTGCTCTACATTAGTTAAAAAAGTCTGGAGCCAGGTCGAGAGGTTAAATTTAAATATTTTTAATATTTAACGACCGCTTTAGCCTAGTTGGTAGTGACCCTGCCTATGAAGCAAGAGGTCCTGGGTCCAAATCCCGGTAAGGGCATCTATTTGTGTGATGAGCACGAATATTTTTTCCTGAGTTATGGATGTTTTCTATGTATTTAAGTATGTATTTATCTATATAAGTATGTTTATCGTCGTCTAGTACCCATAGTACAAGCTTTGCTTAGTTTGGGACTAGGTCGATTTGTGTAAGATTGTCCCCTAATATTTATTATTATTATTTATTAAGTGGCTAAAATATTGAAATATAGGTTCTTATTCTAAAAAAAGTTATATCTAAATTAATTTTAAAAAAATTTGCGATTTTTTTATTATTTTAAGTTTATTCTTTCGCAAAGTTCCCTTTCCCTATTTATTGAACTTCCAATGTTTATTTTACAAAAAGTTAAGTTTAGAAAAGTATTTGTTAAACTTTTCAGCCTCCGAATGGCACCCAGATCGGTGAGAATGCAAGCAACGATAAGAAGACCAAGATGCAAGAACAACTGCGCACGATCCGACTCTTGTTCAAGAGGCTCCGGCTGGTGTATGACAAGTGCAATGAAACTTGCCAGGTAAATAACTAAGAAACCTCGTCTCCATCGCACCAATACTGAGTATGACAACACTGACAGATTAAGGGTGATACAGGGTGACCGGAAATTCGACGTATTCCTTCAAGGGGGGTATTCTGCAGCTTATTTGCAATGATTTAAGTCCAGTCAACCAGGGGTTAAAACTCATTGGTTTTCAAGTTATTCAAGTTTTTAGATTTTCCCGCCTTTCGACCTAAAACTATTGTTTTTTTAAAAACTACGTGATTTTGAAACAAAAGAAAAGGATTTGCTGAATACCCAATGAACCACTGATTACGTAAAATAAAAAAAATGTCAGAAAATTCCAAAATTTTGCAAATAAGTGGATCTGAAGTCAGAAGTTTTTGTATTTTTTTCCAAATCTTGTAACATTTTAAGGCATAACTAAAAAAACAGTTCAACACTTCGCGTGCAAATTACAGAAATAATTTCCTCAGTTCATAAGCTTTCTAAAAAGGTACCATGTTTGACATTTAATGCTCAATTTTTACAATTAATAATAATAATACCAGAGCAGGTACAGGACTTGACTTAGCGTACTTGACCCTTATGGCTTTGTTTGTGTCGTTTTAGATTCTCCAAGGGCTTACTTTTTTTTCAGTTTCTTATCTTCTTAGACTTTAAGTTGCCTTGGGTGATATTTTGATAAGTAATTAAGTAAGGTAATAAGAAAATTAGGAAAAATAACAAACACTTTGATAATAAATAAATAAATATTAAATATTAGGGGACAATCTTACACAAATCGACCTAGTCCCAAACTAAGCAAAGCTTGTACTATGGGTACTAGACGACGATAAACATACTTATATAGATAAATAAATACTTAAATACATAGAAAACATCCATAACTCAGGAACAAATATTCGTGCTCATCACACAAATAAATGCCCTTACCGGGATTCGAACCCAGGACCTCTTGCTTCGTAGGCAGGGTCACTACCAACTAGGCTAAAGCGGTCGTTACAGTTCTGTGTTCGTTTAATCAAATAAAAATCAATCTTCAGAAGTAAAATAAATCATAAATCTTGCTTGAATTTTTTGCCCTGGTTTCGTATGCAAGCACAAAGCCTTCATCGTACTTCAGTGATTGTAACTCGCCTCGAAAGCCCATCTTTTATTGTCTGTGTAGCTGCTAAGATTTTTTTGCCGTAACTCACTGTAATTAAGATGTAATCTATTTTCAGGGCATGGAGTATACCCACATGGAAAGCCTGATCCCTCTCAAGGACGAGGCTGATAACAAAACGCTGGATGAAAGGAGAAACACTGAGTCCTATAGACGAGATTTAGAAGAGAATCGGGAGTTAACCGAACAGGTCTGTTGCTCGCGTTTCTACATGTTTTTAAATTATTCCGGAACATTTCAGCAGATAGTGGAGCAAGTTTCACTGAATAACCCTGTTACTTGACAGGAATTTTCAACAGAAGTCAACGAATATTTTAATAAATGTGTACCGCGTCAGAAGCGTGTCCGCCCGGTCACGACTTCGCGCGACTGGCGGCGCGGCGAGCGTTTTATAACTTTCATTGCGTGTGCGGCCGGGTAACCACTGTGCGGCGAGCGTGTCGGCCGCGCAATGAACAGAGAAAACGCTCGCCGCGCCGCCGGTCGCGCGAATCGTGGCCGGGCGGTCACCATTATACGGCGGTTTAGTCTAACTTGCCCAATGATTATGCTGGAATATTTGGGATTAATTTTATTACGTAAGTTCGGGCGTTTTGGGAAATGGATGTTTTGGTAAATGGGTGTTTTGGAAACAAAGGTTTTGGGTATATTATTGGTTGGGAAATAGATGTTACAGAATATGGATGTTATGGTACAGTCGGACAAAAATATGGTCTACCACCCTACGGTTGAAGTACATTTGCACTTCATGATACAACGAGGTCGACTTTCCCTTGCAATAATTATGATGACAGTGACTAATGACTTCACTCAGTTAGAAAAGTCAACTTAGCGATATTTAGATCTCACAGAAACTTTTGTTAAAACTGGTAGACGACTTTCTTGGCCGACCGTACAGACCGTACATGTGTGTCTTAGGAAAGAGATGTTTTAAACCCAACGGGTATTTTTCTCGCGTGCCTAAACGGCTACAACATCATCATCATCCCCTATATACGTTCCTCTGCAGGGCACAGGCCTCCTCTCAGAATGAGAGGGCTTGGGCCGTATTTCCCACGAGGGCCCAGTGCGGGTTGGGAACTTCACATACACCATTGAATTCCTTCTCAGGTGTATACAGGTTTCCTAACGATATTTTCCTTCACCGTTAAGGTAATTTCGTACATAAATTAAAAACTCAGAGGTGTGAGCTTTGACTCGAACCTACGACCCTCTGCTTGAGAGACCATAGGTCGAACCACTAGGCCACCACGGCTTTTTTAAAAGGCTACAACATGGCCCAATTGCATAACCAAGTACAACTTATATTACAAGCGGAACTCCCTTTCTAGTTAATATAACTGAAGCGAGAGTTCCGCTTGTAATATTAGTTGTACTTTGTTATGAAATTGGGCCCAGGTTTATTATAATTATTTTTAAAGGAATACGACATTGTATTGTTATTGACATTCTTTTTGATTTAAACCTCCTTGGTACGACGGATGTTTTATGTTTAAATCTAACTTTTAAAATTATTGTTGTTTCAGGTGGTTCTAAAAAACAAGCAACTGAAAGAGGTGATCACTAATCTAAGGACTATTATTTGGGAGATAAATGTAATGTTGACTATGAGGAGATCTTGAATATGTTTCAATATTTTCTCCCGCCTTAAGGCCGGCGCAGAGCGGAGACTAGATGCGTGTGCATGCCACTCACCAGTTGTAATGAATTAAACTCTAAGAAAGATGGCACACCATGTGCACGCATCTAGTGTGCCATTGCTCCACCGTGTCACTGACGTGATACGCACACGCATCCGGTCTGCGCCGGCCTTTAGAGCTCAACCTGTTCAAAGATGTATTGAATTAAGTACATTTCGTTTTGGCGGTGGTTATTGAAGATATTTTGTTCATTCTGTGATAGTCGCTCTAGAATAATTAAGAGGATACGATGGCTGAGAGACTTGAAAATTAGGTATTTTAATGAAATATCGCTGTCTCGCCCGAACCCCTCCGTGTCAGAACAGTGAGAGCGGGACAGCTGCAGCTCAGACCGTTAATAGGCGCGTAAAATTGATCAAAACAGCATTTCGTAGTCCCCTATTTTCTTCTCGAAAACTGGACCAATAAAATTATTTTTTTCAACAATAATTAGAGGACAAATTTAGCTATGCCCCTATGTTTTCCTTTTTTTGTTTGTATGAGGGATTCTTTTCTGATGAGTGTCTGAAAATTACGTTGAAATTGGGCAATTTTTTCAGTTTTCGTAAGCTCATATTTCTTATGTTAATTGAAATATGGAAAAAAACGAAACCTGCATAGCTGTGGTAGATACAGATTAAACAGTAAAAAAAATTTGGCTCTAAAGCCATTATCCAGGGAGGAAACAGGGGTTTACGTTTGTATGGAGAAATGTTGCGCATCGTATCTTCTTAACTGTCAGGTTAATTTTAGGATAGGATAAGGATAATTATGCTAATAAACTTTTTTTCAATATATTTTTATGAGTATTTTACATTTTTTATTATATTTAGACAACAACAATGTGATTGAAATAAATAATTTATTTCTTTACGTTTAAATATAAAATAAATGTTACAAATATGTAAGTCTCGAAGTTACACATAAAATTGGCAAGTCTGTTCGTTTTGCGAATAATTGTCACGTCACGTTTCCCCTAACATTTAAGTACGGTTTCCAAAATCGAAAAATACTTCCAAGAACCCGCCAAGTAATCTCGTGTCGATTAAGCCTATCTTACTCCTGCCGTACTCGAATACATAACATAAACGAGGTATCAGACGTTTCACTCAAATGAATGTTCGCTGGAGTGTTTTTCCTTTTTTTCTCATTCCAAGTTCACACGACTTTAGTCAGCATAACTGGAATGACAAAAAATACATTCACCTGTTATTTTCTCTCAATGTGTCTTCGAATGAAGTTCGTTTCGAGTCGGAGTGAATGATGCCGAATGAAAATAACCGATGTGGTTGGATCGGTTCACTAATGAAGTCATTTGTCATTTTCGCACCACTAATTGTTCAGGCGTGTCACTTTTAGTGAAAGATGCGAATGAAACACGATAATGAACAAGAAATTAACCGTTTGATACCAATTTTAGTAAAGTTTTTTGAACTTTTTGAACACCGCCGAAGTTGCCACGTACCTGACCCGTCGACACGATATACCAAATCCAACTTGATAATGGGTCACATGGGTTGACGGGGTGGCTGACATAACGGCTTTCAACTTTAGGCGTTGTTGATGATGATGCCCAAAGTGTTCAATTTTCTCCAAGTACGACGATTACACTTAATTTACGCTAATTCTATAAACTATTGTTTGTGTCTATCTACGTTCGACAGGCTTGGCAATGTCAAAGCTGGCTTTTTTCGATTTTTTCTTTTCGTACGGGCGATGGTCGATTGGGGAATCGTCAATTTCAGGGACTTTTAAGCCTTCTATGTTGGCTTCTGGGATCACGTCTGGTTGAGGCTGATCGGCTTGCTCCATTTCTTCGGGCGATGCTTCTAGTTCCTTGCCCGCGCTTCTACCGGCTGGCAGGGCATGGAACGCTTCAGCTAGCTCCGGATTGATCTCTTCAAGTGGTGTGTCTCCAGTCCTGATGTAGACTGGCACGTAGCCTGGCACTGGGGGCAGGAATTGCCATTTAGGACGCGCCTCTGAAAAGAACATAAATGAATATTAAAAGTAAGGTATAGGCAGGTATAAGTAACATCTTACGAGTGAATTTTGAGGAGAATTCATGGAATTCGAGTTCACCGTCTCTAATTGGATTTATATTCTTAGGCCGTCTTAAATAATTAAAACTAGATTTAGTTTTCTAGCTCAGCTTAGTAGTGTCATTAAAATTAAACAATTGGAGTAGTTACGACACTCGTTCTCAAATAGTATATAAATTCATTATCGAATACAGTCTTTTGTCAAAATGGAAATTAGTTAATTAATTAGGTCGGTCCCAAGTAGTAATAAATAGCTCAGAGCTCCACAAACCCTACAAATGCCTTGTGAAATACATTTCTATTCTACGCTCTGAAATTTGCTCAATCGAACAGACCTATTCGTGATTTAGAGAAATCCGAAAACCGGAAATGCCTCAAAGAACTATAAGGGTATTTTGAAAGTCTTCTTTACGCTAAAGACATAAAACGGGTAGGCACTTTACTCTCCCGTTTCTCAAGAACGCTATCCAGCTCTACGTTTATTATTATTTAAACCGTTCATGTTTTCCTGCCGCTGCACGCCGCAAAGCGCCCGCGCAGACACAACATGCATCGTTTCGCTCGCTAATAGATAATGGATAGGCTAACCGCTTGTTCAAGCTTTGTTAGTGCGGGTCGTTCAACTTTGCCTTATTGGCCGGTAAATGTCTGACCTATACGCCTATGATCTTGCTTGGGCGAACTGTCTTTCCAATCCAGAGTTTACAGGTAAGCCATAGAAGCTCAAGCCGTCAGTTTAAGACAAGCTTTTATTTAACTTGAAATGTATGTCAGTTTGTTTAGGCCAAATCGTGAATGCCGAATTTCATTCAGTTTTAATGATTGGATTGACTTTGAAGGCCGTGGCAGGATAAGGGACCATGTTGTGCCTTAATAGCTTTTCACGTTGCCACATCAATAGTAAGAGCTACACGAAACTTCAGCATCCTATTTTTGAAGAAAAAAATAAAAATAAGAAAAGATTTTTCGTGAATATTTCCGTTTCTATGGAACGAATTCCTTAGTGCTTCACATGTGTGGCATGCTTAGTTCAGACCCGCAATATGTCATTGTCATTCATTATAAACAGGTTAACCACTTCATATATACATATAAAGGCCAGTTAAAAAAAAAAAAAGCACTTCATATAAAAAAAAAACAAAGCATTTTAAAACATTTTTTTTACTTCTGAAACAGACACTTTTGACAAAAAATACCCCTTTTAATGAGCTTTAACATATATTTAATTCAAGCTTTCAACAATGGTGCATCATGATGAAATTATTAAAAAAATTGGCAAATCCACTTGATGTTAGGGCTGAAATGTTAAAGATAAATTAAATATTGTAAGCTTGTAGATGGTGGTTAAATTCTGTATGGCGACATAAAATATAGTAAAGTACCTAACTATGTACAATTCAACGTATCTGTCTAATAGAATAGGTTCCATTGTACTTTTTACACAGGCTGTGCTTAATGACCTATGTTTTTCCGTTCGAGGAGAGGTTTCTCTTAATCAAAATCAAAGCCTATTAAATTACGATGATTCAATGCTGTAATGCGTCCTTTACTTTCCTACCTAGGGTAAGCGTACCAGTGAATGAACAAAACGAAAGTTTTTTGAAATAATAAGAATTTGGTACGTTTCTACCACGCCTCGTATTTTTTTTTCGACTAGCACCTTTACTTGTGAGGTTCTGGTAAATTTGCTTCAACTCCTAAGCCACAGTTTTGAAATGGCGACGATGTAAAGTGGACGTACGTATGTTGTACATTTTTTCTATGGAACAGTATTAAGGAAGAACGAAAGCTACTATACTTCTGATGTGTTACTGCATTTGTCCCCGCCATCTATCTTTCATTGGGTATGGTTTTTTTAAGCTTTAAAGACCTGTTAGTGCTATTCATATATAGTTTAATGTAATTTATTTACAAACAATACCTTTTAATCCAGTGTTTTTTTACTGGAATCCAAAATCGCCTAAATCCAGTGAATGAACGGGGGTGTTTATTCACTGGGACTGCAGGATTTTCTATTTGTGCAATATCTTTCCTTCTAGTTGTCATATTAAGATTTCGTTTTCAGTGACATTGATCCAAATATATTACCTACCGAAAGGCCAGTATTGGAACAAACGTAAAATATAGGTTCATTAACTGGTTCAAGTTTTCCAGTGAATGAACTATGTCACTTATAGCTAGTTCATTTACTAGTTTCCAAGATCTAGTGAATGAACAATGCTCTTATTTTTGTATTTTAATTGTTTTAGAACATGCAATCGACCAAATAAGTATATAAAATGTAGTTGTGTTAATATAATTTCGCTTTTGTATATTTATAGTATAACAAAACATCATATTCAAAGTTGTTCATTCACTGGTTTAATTTGTTCATTCACTAGAATTTTGCGTTCATTCACTGGTGATTTTCCATTTTTTCACTTAAATAGTGATATATCTTCAAACTGTGCAGTAATACTGTTGAATAATGATGATGTTAGCCAACTAGAGTAGTTGGTTTTGCTATACAAAAAATAATATTTTAAATAAACTGTGCCCAACTGCCTAAAATTAATTTTCAAAGTCGAAAATTTCCTTAACTGTTCATTCACTGGTACACTTACCCTATTACTTACGTTTTTTTTTCGAATTCATGTAATTTGCAGAGTTGTATCGGTTGCGTGTTGAGGCGTTCTTATCTACGTTAGAAAGTTGTGATTGTTGTGAAGGGGCGCGCTTTTTCCTGATTTAGAGATTTTGCTTATATCTAACAAACTTTATGAGTATTAGATACCAGATCTATATAAGCCCAATAAAGGCTTGCGAAATTGTATAGTCGCGGAATGAAAAGGTTCATCACTTTTCGATCTTGAGTCGTTCACATAGAGTCGAAAAGTGACAAACTTTTTCATTCCGCACTGCACCTACCACGACCGGCGTCGCGGCGAGCGATTTTGCTACCTACTTCGATACATTGCATTGTTGCCAGTTTAACCGCTGCGAGTTAAGCGTCTTGACCGCGCAATGAACAGATAATGTAGCGTGTATTGCTTGAGCGAAATCGCTAATCGTAAAATGCGAATACAAAGTGCTGACAAAGTGCAGTAGTAGCTTCCACCGTTATGGACACTTAAACATCGTGCAAATTGTGACAATAAAAGTTAGACATTAAGTAGGTATATTGATATTGCTGTATATCATCCCCGTCTATTAACGTCCCATTGCAGAGCACATGTCTCTCAGAGGGCTTGGGCCGTAGTTTCCACGCGGGTTCAGTGCGGATAGAGAACTTCAAACACACCATCGAATTTCTTCGCAGGTGTGCGCGTATCCTCGCGATGTTTTTCCTTTACCGTGAAGCTTACGGTAAATTTTAAACGTAGGTAATTTTGCAAATAAATTCCGCAAAACAGAGGTGCGAGCTCGGTTCGAACTCACGACCCTCTACTTAAGAGGCTATAGATCAAAACTATAAGTCTACCATGGCTGTACATTTGCCATAATTGAACATTATAATAAGGTATAATTATCATAGAGACAAGTCTAGATACATATAGGTACCGTATGATAGCGGATCAGACTTATACTATACCTCACCTAAATCTGCTTTACGTAACTTTGTTCTTTTTACTGGTGGTAAAGCTTTGTACAAAGTGCGTCCTGATCGCTATCATCATCTTACTCTAGTCCTGTCGCCAAGCAGCAGTGCTTGCCTTGCTGTGTTCCAGCGTGGAGAGTAAGACAACCGGTGAAATTATGACACATGGGTATTCTATCTTAGCCTTTAGCAAACTAAAACTAAATCTAGCATAATTAAAAAGAAACCTAGTATATCTACTTTAGTAAGAGGTGCACTAAAGTGAAAAATAGCATTTGTTTGTACCGTAAGAATAATATTAATCTGTATCTACCTACGAGTATGTCGATGTAGATATACAGTTGTTTGACTATGAAATGTTCAAATGCAGATTAGTGGGTCAATTTCACTTGTATAAGCGTGTACGTATACACGTGCGATTTGACTAGAGCACAGTCCATCCTACATAAATGAGATTTTGAATAAGAAGATGGAGTTGGATGTTCGTTAGTCAATTTGCAATACTTAACTGCTGAACGGATTTAAAAGAAACTTGGCATACCTATAGATTGTTACTCAAAGAAGAAGGATTGAGACATAGGATACTTCAATATCTCTTATGTTTATTAATTTATTAATAACTTCATTTATTTTTTTGAAGCTTTTATTTAACTTGCCGTTGATGTTATACGGTCGCATTTTGGAAGTCGAATATTATAACCAACTTTCATTGGTCGGACTGACTTGAAATTCGGTATAGGTACAAGGTATACATACATAATGTAGGTTGGATGGCAATGCAAGCACGGCTAATAAAAAGACACAGTCAGCAAAAAAGCCCGTATCAAAAAAATATTTTTTAACAAAACTATTTCGCCACCAAACTTTAGAACGGTTTCTTAACACGTTTTCTTCTATCATTGAAAGCTTTTAACAAAACACGAATTACCACAAAGATGTTAAAACTCGTAGCTGCATAACAGTTTACCTCGTTAACGCGACTGCACGGCAATGACCGCTATGCTCATAATATTTCGATTGTCCATCGTTGTATAGCCTGTCAGCTCTAAAGCTACGTTTGTATGTGTGCTTAAAGTTCAAGTGCAGTGTGGGTGTGTATGCTCTCGAATAATAACGGTCCGATGAGGTGTTCTCCGTAATAAGGCTTTAATAGCACTCGTTAAATATTTTATTACAGCTATGGCCAATTATATTTTGTACTAGCTTTTGCCCGCGACTCCGTCCGCGTGGAATTAGTAATTTGGGCAGCTTATTTTTTGATCCAATTTGCTTTTTCATCAATTATGACTCTCCTTAGTTCCTCGATATAAAAAAAATTACCCTAAGGTTAGGTAGGTTTCCCTTACCACCCTGAGGTTAAATGTCAGATTGTTCTTTTGGAGTCTTTTGTATTTTTATTTTTCAACACCAAATTTTTTTACTTTTACGGTCATCCCGTGAAATCCATATTTTTTCATACTAAATTCAAACTGAAACATGGATACACAGAAAAAAACCAAAAAAAGAGACCAGCGCTGGGAATCGAACCCGCCGGTCCTCTGCATTCCGTGCTGCGTGCCAAACCCCTACACCACCACTGGTCACCACCAGTAGATAGGTAGGTTGGTACTTGGTAGGTAGGTGTAGGGGATTGGTACTACGCAGCACGGAATGCTGAGGACTTGGGTTCGATTCCCAACGCTGGTCTCTTTTTCTGGTTTTTTTTCTGTGTATCCATGTTTCAGTTTGTATTTAGTATGAAGTACCTGGGCGATGGGCTGAAACTCGGTACCAAGCGTTTTCCCAGAGATAAGACCAAGCTAGATCAATTTTTCATCCCCGAAAACCCCCACATACCAAATTTCATCGAAATCGTTGGAGCCGTTTCTGAAATCCTGATTGTATATCAGATCCTGATTATTATCTAACGACCGCTTTAGCCTAGTTGGTAGTGACCCTGCATACGAAGCAAGAGGTCCTGGGTTGGAATCCCGGTAAGGGCATTTGTTTGTGTGATGAGCACGAATAATTGTTCCCGTGTTATGGATGTTTTCTATGTATTTAAGTATTTATTTATCTACTTATATAAGTATGTTTATCGTCGTCTAGTACCCATAGTACTAGCTTTGCTTAGTTTGGGATTAGGTCGATTTGTGTAAGATTGTCCCCTAATATTTATTTTATTTATTTATATATATATATATACATATACAAGAATTGCTCTTCTAAAGGTATTAGATAGATATAAATGTCAGGGTTGGTTTCCACTTTAGGTTTAATGTTAGATAAAAAGTGACAGGTTTGCTAGCCTATCATCATCATCATTATCAAACCTAGCCTATCGCCTACAATATACCTAATTCATAAATTAAAAAGGCAATTTACTTATTCTTTTAGTTGATCTTGATTTGTACAGTATACTTAGTATAGGTACGCTGGCACTTGCGAGATTAATAGGTACTGCAAGTTCATGATTTTCTCGGAATTTGTGACGCTATCAAGAGTACTGTTACCATCGTAGTAAATTTGCAGTAAATACGCGGGACTAAAATAAACATAGACAACCTACAGATATACTTATCTTGTAAACTCTAACCTCCGGAACGCGGTCAATTAATTATCACTTAATGCGTACTTAATGCAGTTGTTAGACTTAAATTGAGCATGAAGAACTCTCATGCTACATAATTATTATTATGTGCCTATTCCTAATGTCTTTCACTTTCGCAAAATTAACTCCTTATCACACTCGAGGCTATATACGACTAGTATACTTCGTTTTTAAGGTTCCGTAGTCAACTAGGAACCCTTATAGTTTCGCCATGTCTGTCCGTCTGTCTGTCTGTCTGTCCATCCGCGGCTAAGCTCAGAGACTGTTAGTACTAGAAAGCTGTAATTTGGCATGAATATATATATCAGTCACGCCGACAAAGTGATTACATAAAAAAAAAACTAAAAAAAATTACATCTGAAAAACAATCAACATACTTACTAGTTCTAGTAGACTGCAGATTAGATTAGTTACCGAATTCGCGGATAGATGGCGCTGTAGCGCCGACGTTGGGACCAAAACAACCACATTAATAAAGTATGCAAAAATTTTTTCGTACCTGCTACGGAACCCTATCTTGGGCGTGTCCGACACGCTCTTGGCCGGTTTTTTTTTTATTACAAATAAGGTAAACAATCTAGGCTGTAGCCTGGTGACAGACAGACAGACGGACGGACAGCGGAGTCTTAGTAATAGGGTCCCGTTTTACCCTTTGGGTATGGAACCCTAAAAAATAGTACAGTCAGCATCAAAAGTAGCTGGTCACTTTTGTACCTTGTCGCTTTTCAGTCAGGTGCAAGTGTCATACATGATTGACATTGTGTTATTACGACAAAGTACAAAAGTGACCACCTACTTTTGATGCCGACTGTACCTAACTATATTACTTATGAAACCAAAAGAGTGTAAATGACCATACCTAGGTATTATTTCCTTTCAAATTGTTACATATTAGCTGTGGCTTATTTTTCAAAAGTGTATTCAATAAAAAGGCACGTCAAGTAGTGATTACTTTCTTTCTAATGCTAAAAAGAAACGAAGTATAGTGATGTGCTGAATCGTTAAAGTGTATATCCGCGGATATGGATAACAATACGGATATTTGGTGCAAAGATCCGTGGCTACGTATCTTCGCTTTCTTACTCAACTAGCGACCCGCCCCGGCTTCGCACGGGTGCAATTATACATGTATTATTATACATATAAACCTTCCTCTTGAATCACTCTATCTATTGAAAAAAACCGCGTCAAAATCCGTTGCGTAGTTTTAAAGATCTAAGCATACATAGGGACAGACAGACGGGAAGCGACTTTGTTTTATACTATGTAGTGATTGGTGTCGGTGCAAGTGACCTTGAAACGATAGCTGACGTAACATCACATTTTGCGTGACATATTTAATAGTATTTCATTGCTACCAGAACACCTATATACAGAGTTTCCTCTACTTACTTATTTACAATTAACAAGGTAAAAGATTCGCCAAAAAAGTAACGGATGCGGAAACGGATCTTTCTTCTTCAGATATCCGCGGATATAGATAGGGATATCTGGCAGATGACTTCTCACGACGATATATTGCTAAAATAAGTACCTCAACTTTTCGGCCACATTGCTGTATTCGTGACCACGACTGTAGCAATGGGGTCGAAACTCGAGGATTTTTATTAATTAGGTAAGTGTCGTAATTAAGTCCCGGGCGCGGGCGGGTATTAATTTTATTATATTATGAGCCTGCTTACCGGGAGGCTATTATCTAACGCTCTCAGCACAATTGCTTTTACCATTTCTTTCTATCAAATCTATACTAATACACTGACGAGCAAAAATAAATGGTCGGTTACAAAAATAACGATAACTACAAATCCAGCTGTGAAATGAGTTTATTAAAGAGTTTTATTCTCAATTAAACTTTTTCTTGTTAAGAATAAAACTCTTTACTAAACTCATTTTACTCGAAAAAGCTATCACTGCGGGTTTTGTAGTTATAGTTATTATAAAGGTGTAGTTGTAGGTAGTTGTAGTTATTATAAAGCTGAAGAGTTTGTTTGTTTGTTTGCTTGAACGCGCTAATCTCAAGAACTACTAGTCCCAATTGAAAAATTGTCTTTTGGTGTAAGATAGCCCATTTATCGAGGAAGGCTATAGGCTATATTATCATCATGCTAAGACCAATAGGAGCGGAGCATCAATGATTAACGCGGACGAAGTCGCGGGCACCAGCTAGTGGTCTAGAATGGGGGTAGAAAGAGTGAGCGCTGCTGCTTAGATGCCTCCCTACAACGCCTCCACTGACTGGTCTTTTAAACTCTTTTGTGACCCCGCTTATCACCTTATCCAAGCTTATCCCGCCACCGTCGTAATCTACCGCATAGCCGGATAAAGGAATATAAATCACTATGAAGATAAAGTTTTCTGTTAAATAACCTCCCATCGACAACAAGAACAGCACAGGACTACAGAATCTAATTGAGAGTCCAATTAACACCTCGGTTTCGATGTAAACTGAAACATCACCAGCTTCTAGTTCTCCTATGGTAGGTAGGTAGGCATTCGCTAGAGAAACGCGCTAGACTCGCATGTCTTGATCATGAAACTGGGTTAGTAGAACTGCCCAAATAAGTCCACCGTCTGTTGGGCCTAGCAGTAAGTGTAACGCAAACATTTCACTACTTTAATCAGTAGTCTTATTTGAAGTAATACTTTCATAGATTTCTTTTGGTAACACATGTGGCCTTACTGCAAACTTAAAATTGTCTTAGACATAGGTATGTCTAAGACATTTTTATGTAATAGGTATGTCTATGTTCGTAGGTATGAACGAACACGTGTTCATCGATTGTCTAACTTTTCGAGGTAACGTTTGTTTTGTAGCTTGGTTTAGTCTAGTGCCAAACGGATCTCTAAGTAAAAAGTTAAAAAGCGTAAGTAGAAAATACTATTTTTTTATAGGTAGGGCTGATGCCCCAGTTCTGGCCACTTTAAGACTGATTGTGTATTCAAGTGCCCGTACCTTAGTAAACTCAAAGTTGAAAATGGCCAAAACCGGCCCATTGGCCAGAACCGGGGTATCTGCCCTACGCTCAGTGAGTTAGGTAGCTTTTTTAATGCACTATGTAAGTTATTTAAAGGACTACGTAATGGCTATGAAGTCATCGTCCGCTGTCCGGTGGCGTGGGATACACTCCAGCAGACCGGGAACGGGTTGATCGCACCGTTTTTGCGTTATTATAAAATTCCAAACCACAGAAATAAGGTCGCGGTACCTCGTCCACTTAGGTAATGACAATTTCTGATCAAATATTAACACTAATAATGATACAGCTTGTTTTTTAAGTCCGCAACAAGAAATCTTTAAAGCCGTTCCAATTAAACTCTTTTTGTATCAATCCAATGACGTGTTACGTTCAGGTATCGAATTATGTGATGAGTTCATACTTAAAGGTCTTTCTCGGAATTAGTCATTCAATTTCTGAGGGGGTATACAGGATATTACATAGAAAATAAGTCGTTTTATGTTCAACGAAATATCAGAGGCTTTTTTTTGGAATGCCGTAGTATTTTTATTTTTCGTTATATAAAGTAACGGGCTGCAAGATTGGGTGCGATCAGTTCCGCCACTTCGATGTAACTTAAGAGCACATTGACCTAAGTGGGACTAGGTTAGTGTCAATTACTTCTTCTCTGGCATCCTAACATTAACGTTTAAGGCAGTAAGTATTAAATCTCATTTATAAATCGAAGTCGATATCTACCTACAGTTTAATATGGGAGTTTTCGATTGAACTTTGGTTTAATAAAAGCTAAAAAAAAATGATTGATAGTGTTTTTGCGCGAACAACGTTAACTCGTTAACCGTCAGTCTTTTTTGTCCCTAATCATGTTTATTCAACAAAATGAAACAAAAATAATTGGGTAGATAGTCTCAATATTCAATAAACAATTTATTTTTTGTCCCTCACATTAAAGTTTGATTGAAACTTCGATTAAAAAAAAGATGAACCGGGGGCACGATCGCGGAAGAATCCTGCGCATGATCCACGCTCCGTGATTCACCAGAATAAATTATAAGGCTCATATATAAATGACCGTGTCAACTAGTTTTTGTTTCAGCATTTGTTTTAATTGGCCCGCGTGAGTTCCACAAAGCTTTTTGATGGCTGCTATAATTTTAGGAGCGAGCGAGTGGTATGTTTGATGTATAATTGATCACGATTTTTCAACGCCACGTAAAAACTTGATGGTATCAATCGAACGTACTTAAAACCTCATTTAGATGGTGCGAGAAAAATGTGCGTGTCGCTATATATTGCCGTCAATGATTGTTCACTTATAAATTCATTGCCGCATGGCACAACAATGTAACTAAATTCGCAAGATATTTCTCGCATCGTTTATATGAAGCTTAGCGCTAATATTGACTCATCAGTTAAATGACACTCATTGTTATGCGAAGAAAACAATCAAATTTACGTTACTTGTTTCTTTCATCAAATTAAAACAAAAGCCTTAATTGCACTGAAAGTACAATTGGAAATTTAGATCAAGGCCACTTACCAATAACAACACAGAACACAACACACAGCAGAACGACCGTTTTAAACATTGTCAAATGTCTATTTTAATGTGTCTTGACGTTAATTAGAAGAGCTTTAATTAGATGTGAGAGGGACTTGCGCAGCCGCCGGCGAGCGAGCGAATGGTGCGCGGGCGCGCGGCGCCGGGTTAAAAGCCGTAGAACCTGCGCGCGCCGCCCTCGGCCGGCTCCGCCCCTCATCACGCCGGGAGAGCTTTTCTTCAGATAAGATATGAAGGGTCCACGAAAAGAACATATAGTCACTTTTTTTGAAAATTGAGATTTTAATCTCAAAATGTAGAGCTCGCAAAGCACTATAACTTACCATTATATTAAATAGGGATTATCTGAAAATAATATTTTTTTTTCACTTTTAAAGAAATGGTTTCCATAGTAATTGTTCGTGATGACTAACTTTCAAACCGCTATAACTCAAAAAGTTGTTTAGGTGACTAGACATGTTCTTTCCGTGGGCCCTTCATATTGTTTCAACATCATCATCACAGCCTATATACATCCCACTGCAGGGCACAGGCCTCCTCTCAGAATGAAAGGACTTCCCACGCGGCCCGAGCCCAGTGCGGATCGGGGATTGGGGACTGACGGGTCGACTAATACGGGGACGTGTTTTAACCGGACCCATAACACGACCCACACAAGAAAAAATACTTCGTGGCGTTGACACTTAAACCTACACTTTTGCTATTATTATTGTGAATAAAAACAGTTCAGTTTTTTGTTAAGAATGCTATTTTTAATACAAGCTTTTTGCTGACTGTACTTTTGCCCTTGGTTATTACCAAAGTACTCGTCAAGACGAATCAAACGAGCCCTAACTCGATGCGATCGTGTCGTTTTATTACAGAGTTCCTATGGCCACCCTCCAGTTTCGTCATCAGATCAGCTCCATGTCATAATAATAATATTGTATTGTCATCGGATTTATACAATGCCAAATTTAAGCTTAATCGGTTGAAGATATCTATTTCAAAAGTACATTGCAACATTTGCAACTTAATAAAAAGTTTGTGTAATAACTACAGTATAAATCTTCCCAGGTGAATTTTTCGCTTTGAGCCCTTATCTTTCAAAACAAACGGCATCGTCATAGTATTAAGGTTCAAATTTGATGTAATGGCTCGAAGCGAAAAATTCACCTGGGAAGATTTATACTATACCTACGTGATAATTTAAATTCGGCGTTTTTTGTATCAATAAGAGACCTTTTAAGTTACAACCGTGTATTCTAGAAATTAAACATGTGTTGTGATTGTGTACCTACTCGGCAAATTGTAGATTTCTTTGGCTTGGTTAGTAACTGCACTATCTGGCTAGATAAAGTTGAGAAGGTAAGGGGACGGAGACTCGTTTGCCAATCACCCAATTGACTAGATAGGTGCATTGCTGATCAAGCCATTGCGGTCGTCATGTGAGCTAAGTAGTTATAACATTATTCGCTTGACGTCGCATCCTGAACAGGTTCAATCTAGATTATGTTGATTCACTTGTTTGGAAAGGTCAACTGAATCAGCTTATCATCATCATTGTACCGGCCCATGTACGTGATATATGTCACATGCGGGCCCAATGCGAATTAAGAACTTCACACACCTCAAAATTGCATTGCTTGTGTACCTACCTATGCTGGTTTTCTCATAATTTTTTCCTTTACCAAAAGCTCATGGAAAAATTTTGCAGCTTGGTATAAAAGCAAATATTCTGTAATCTTATAATCAGTAAGCTTTTATCTAGGTATTGTATAAACGGGCCCAACTACAGAGAGACCTTGTGTCACGGCTTATCATCTCAGCTTAGGTATAAAAGCTAATATTCTGCATGCCTATAATCAGTGAGCTTTTATCTAGGTATTGTATAAACGGGCCCAACTACAGAGAGACCATGTGTCACGGCTTATCATCTCAGCTTAGGTATAAAAGCAAATATTCTGTGTTCTTATAATCAGTAAGCTTTTATCTAGGTATTGTATAAACGGGCCCAACTACAGAGATACCATGTGTCACGGCTTATCATCTCAGCTTAGGTATAAAAGCTAATATTCTGCGTGCCTATAATCAGTGAGCTTTTATGCAGTCAGTGTAGTGTTTTTTCAGTGAGTGTACGAGTAGGTATTGTATAAATGGGTCCAACTAAAGAAAGGCCTTAATGTGTCAAACCACTAGAATACCACGGCTTATCATCTCAGTTTACTATAAAAGCTATATTCTGTGTGCTTATAATCGTGAGCTTTTATTGGTAGGATATCTAAAAATAGAGCCAAGAGCTCATTTAAAGATTGTTAATACTAAACTTAGTTTAAGCGTGGTAATTTTTACCATGACGATAGTTTTTTAAAAGATTTTAATGTTTTTCAGTTTAGATGGTTGTAAGCTCAGTTAGACCCTTCGATTAATTCAGCGCAACAGTAGGTATCTACCGACCGAACCAGAGCATAATTTGCAGTGGGTAGTTGGGTACCCATTATCATGTAATCTTGACCTTACTCTTAGAATAGGTAAACTAATTTTGTATCGTCGTTATATACAAGGCGTACTAGAGTTAATTCAGAATATTTCAGCAGTTGGCTGGGTTAGTATTTTAATTGTGGTTGACAATAGTTATTTGTTATACAAGGGGGGAAAGTTATATTTTACCAGTGAGTGTTCATTTGAAACAAGAGCTATAAGAAGGATTCTATGATTGACCACGAGCGAAGCGAGTGGTTCAAAAATAGAATCCTTTCGATAGCGAGTGTTTCAACACACGAGACGTAAAATATTTTTTCACCCGTGTATAACACAAAACTTTTCACCTCACTACAGCGAGGAAAATAATTAGAAAAACATGCGAATATTTAATTGAAAAGTTTTGACTTAAGTTTTTTTTTTTATTATTTCGGATGCGTTTTGTTCGCACATCGACTTACTTGGACTGTCATAACATTTTATTCGTTTTTACAACAAGAATGAAGGTTAATGTTGAATGTTGATATTTATGAATTAAAATAAAGTTGTAAGACTGTGTTTAGTGTTTTTTACTCGTGCAATTCATTAATTGTGATGTTAAAAATTCAGCACTTTTAACGTTTTACGTTTTGTTAGCTGTCAAATATCACTTAAGCTGCCCTCAAATGTCAAAACTCTTTCTTCACATGTGGATAAAAAGCGATTTTCTCAATAGATGTCAAACAAACAAAAAGGGCTTTCCGAGCTAGTGAGGGGAAAATTAATGTTTTCATTGATGTTCCAAGTTACACATGCAAAAACTTTTTGAATCAAAATTTCCGATGAAAACCGTTACAGAGGTTCAGCCAAAATAATAAACCAACCATCTTGAAACATTCCGGATTTATTTAAAACATCTAAACATTTTAGGTTAATTGTTCTAGTTCTGTGTATGTTCCAGCAAAATAAATTCATTTCATTTCATTTTCATTTCATTTCATTTCAGTATATATAATTTTTTTTTTAATTTCTGTATAATTAATTCATTACTTTAATGTTATGTTATCAGAAATAAACTCCTTTAGCTTAATTTTTAAAACATCATGTATATTTAAATCAGCCACTTCCAGTTAATACGATAGTGAGAGTTATACCAAGAACTTGATAACTTGGGTAAGATTTATTGTACCTATTGAAAGTGTAGTCTAACTAGACGGCACGGCAGTGAAAACATGAATATTTCATAGAATTCTGGATACAGTCAGCCAGACTAGATACAGCTTGTATTTTCCCAGTGATGCAATTCAAATATGCAACTGAGAGGGATAGGGCTGTAGTTTTCACGCGGGCCCAGTGCGGATCGGGCACTTCACACAGCTAATTCCTGATGTTATTTCGTAAATAAATTTTGCTAAAGTCAGAGCCGGGGTTGGAACCCATGACGCTCTGCTCGAAAGGTCATGCATGGTTTAATGAAACCACTACGATTACCACGGCATTTTTTTAAAATATTACTCAGGTATTTTTAAAGAAACCACTTTTTTACCTCTTTGAACTTTTTGTTTTTCATTAAACCTGGTTGTATGCTACATGCTTAGGTACACTTACCTAGAGTAATAATAATAATAAATAATCCATTTGACCTAGGCCCAAAGTAAGCTAGGCAAAGCTTGTGTTATGAGTATTAGGCAACGGATGAATTGAATATACTTATATAGATAGATACATACTTAAATAGATATTAAGGGCATTTTCAGAAAAAAGTGTACCTTGTACTTTTTTTAAAAACCTAACAAATTTTGGGTTATTTCTACTCGGAATCACAAGCACTATCGATTTAAGCAATAAAAAAAGTGTCCCTCTTTTAATTGTCAGTTTTGTGACGCAGTTAACCATACATGTTGTATGGACCGTCACAAAACTGACTAATAAATTTTGTATGGAAAAATTAAGGATAATTAATGAAAACGGGTACATTTTTTTCTGAAAACTCCCCTAAACACCCAAGACCCGAGAACAAATATTCGTATTTTTCATACAAATATCTGCCCCGACACGGGATTCGAACCCGGGACCTCAAGCTTCATAGTCAGGTTCTCTAACCACTAGGCCATATGGTCGTCAATATTTATCAATATTTCATGTCATGCGTTATACAATTCTTCCCAGTTCCCAATCTTTTTTTATACTGCGACTATTTTATATGACGCAATTTTAAACAATGCTTAATTGTAAGAGAAAATGCTTTATTTGCGACCTAAATGTACTATTTCATGATGTTGAGACAGTGCCGCATCGCTCCTGGACGCACAGTTTGAGAACTCCTGCTATAGATGAATTTATACTTTAAAGAATTATAAAAAGGTTTACAGGAAAAATACTTTAAATAGGTAGGTATGTAATTTTTCAAAAATACCTATTGTTCTTTTTTATTCCGGGTTTTCCATCCATTTGACGCTGTCTCACAATTTCACCTCAATGACCTTATCCAAACAACAAATTGGCCCAAGTCAAGAAGATTATTAAGAAGAAAAAGTATTTGTTATTGCACGCTGATGCGCCGTATCGTATGATATAAACTCGACAACAAGTCAAAACTAACAACATCGTTTGATGTTGTCAACAATGTAAAAATAGACTTCCAAGATACTCAACTTACCCTGTTACAGATAAAGCAAAGTAAAACAAGTGTCAATGCAAAAGAAATGTGCAGTAAAGTGCACACTTTACTAGCTTTAATTCCTTCAATGTTCAATGCAAATATATACGTGCCGAGCATCTTAATTTCAACTATACCTTAGTAATTGCAAGCGGAATCATGCCTTGGAAATTCGCACGATATAATCTTCATGCAAAAGCGTGATTACAATATGATTATTAATATTATCACGTACATTTAATTAATCGTGAATAATGACGGTGCTTGTTCCGCGCCTTCCTTCCGTCAGTTGTAAGAACTCAAAAAAAGTACTAAGTAGTAGGTAATTAAGCAGGTTGTCACTGGCAGTAGTATCTTATAAACCTAAGTTCGGTAGGTACCAAAAATAAGTTAAGGTTAAAAAAATAAAGCTCTTTTGAGCATCGACTTCTGGGCCTCGGTTAACCGAGGCTTTAAAGGCTAAGCTGGGTTCCACAAGCTGGGATAGACAGTAATAATACACATACCTATCGACGAGTTTGCGCTTCAGAGTTAAAGGAAGTTTACCCTTCATTAGCGCTTTCATGGACCAGTAGCATTCTTAATGCGTTTATTAATTTTGCACAGCATTCTAGGTTTTCGGAGGACTGATAGAATAAGAAACGCCGACCTGCGCTCCAGAACTCCGATTGTCGATGTGGGGACAAAGACTGTCAAACTCAAGTGGGTCTGGCTGGACGGGACATATCTGCCGAATGTACCCTGATCGCTGGGCGAAAATAGTCATCCATTGGGTTCCAAGGGCCAAAACGGAGACGGCGGTATGATTTGGACCGTTTTGAGCTATTTTGGCAAAATTTTACGAAGGATGAAAACGTGCGAAAAAAAGGGGAGGCCATTGCCAAGCAGTGGGACATCTACTAAAAAAGAAAGATATTTTCGTTGATTGTACCTACTTTTATTGACTATACTTGCATTGTCATCCAACGTACTTACATAAATTAATACCAAAATTCACGTCAATCTGACCACTGGGAGTTGCTTTTTTTTTTTTTTTTTTTTTTTTATAGGCTTGCGTTTGGCCACAATCACGCCTGATGGAAAGCGAAGATGAGGCCTACGATGGAGCACGCTTGCCTAGTAAATGCTCATTCACCCTAGACTTGAAAGCGGCCAAATTGTAGTGTTCAGGGAACACAGTCGCAGGCAGGGAATTCCACTCCATAGCTGTGCGATTGATGAAGGAAGAGCGAAAACGCTTTGTGCGGAATTTTGGAATACTGACAACGTAAGGGTGGAGACCCCGCCTACTTCTGGTCGACCTGTGGAAGAAAGGAGCAGGCGGAATAAGGTCGTGCAGTACCAAAGCACATTCACCGAAATGCAGCCTGTAGAATACCGACAGAGAAGCCACTCTTCTGCGATGACGAAGGCTCTGGCGACAAAAATCCGCATCGCAAGCGACGCCGATGAGCCTCTTCGCTCGCTGTTCTACCGAATCCAAAGCAGCTAGCTGATATTCAGCAGAACTGTCCCAAAGGTGGCAGCAATACTCCATGCAGGATCGGACTTGGGCTCGGTAAAGACCAAAGAGCTGGTCCGCAGTGAAGTATCGCCTATATAACCTTGGATAGGATACCAAGCTTTTTCGCAGCGGTTTTTGCCAAGGATTCAATGTAACTCCCGAAGTTCAGTTTAGCCGAGAGGTCTAAACCAAGGAGCTGAAGGCGGTCAGATATTGGTACAGGCACACCTCGGAAGGTTGGAGTTAGATTAAAGGAACTCCGTTTTGCGGAAAATAAACACGCCTGGGTTTGGGTGGCTCAAATTCGTCTTCCAAGATTTGAACTAACTAACACGGCAAGTTAAATAAAAACTTGTAAAAACCGGCCAAGTGCGTATCCGGCCACGCACAGTGTAGGGTTTCGTACTGATATTAAGCATTACTATTATTCGCTAACTTACAACAAGCTGGACATATAATAACCGTTTTACTTTTAAATTAGTTGGCATAGCCGGGAGTTATTTGACAGTAGCAAATATTTAATTATAAATGAATGTTGTACTTTAAAGTTTAGGTAATATTTTGCAAAAGTATCCTTCGAGGCGAAAAATGGTTTTCGAAAACCTGCAATATTTTGAAAGACCAATCCAATATTCATGGGGTAGAAGAGAAAGACTAAAGAATTTTACGTTTCGGTGAGGCAACATTAAAATTTGTTTTCAAAATATTATTACTATATCACTTAGTCCGTGTGATTATTATGTGCTCACATGTTAAATTACAGTTATCTAGAACTAAGTCTCTGAACTAAAGCCGCGGACAGACGAATGTATTGTTTCATCACCACTATCATTTCAGCCGAAATACGTCCACTGCTGAACATAGGCCTCCTCCAAGGCTCGCCAAACAGATCGGTCCTGCGCCATCCGCATCCATCGCGGAATGTAATGCAATGTATTGTCTATCTAGACATAACTATGTTTGATGTTTCGTTTTTGCATTTTGATTAAGATACCCTAAAAAGCAAAGTAAGTACACGAAAAATCATAGTTTATTTACTACGATTCGGTTGGATTGTAAAGCTGCTGTGGACACGAATAAGCTGAAGTGGAGGATTGGAGATGAATACAAACAAAATCAGTAAAGGATACGCAATATGCACGCAAAAATTGCGATAGCTAAATATAGCACCACTGACACCATCCACTTTGACTACTCTTAACGACGGTTTTACGTCGAGGTAAGTAAATAAAATAGGTGTTTACATAATAGGTAATATTTAATTATATCATTATCGTTTTTATGTAGGTAAGTATATTATTATTGTTTTGCGTGATTTCTCATCATTATTAACATCCACAGTCGCTGGGAACAGCTAGAACTCCTTTTATGGAACTACAGTTCCCAAGCGGGTAACGTCCAGCGCCATGAAAGGAGTCGCTTTCACTTGTAGATTTTCCTTTGCCAAACATGACAGACTATGCAGATTATGATAAATTTCATAATTAAACACAGTACATAAGGGAGGATGCATACGCTGAAAGAAAATATCGTACAACTTCTATTCTATTAGCTGACTTTATTAATTATCAGACTCTGGTTATACACCTACAAAATCAACATTAATTATTATAATATGAGATCAATAAACAACTATAAATTTTAAATCAAAAACAAAATAAATATTAAAATATTAAATAAATTTAAATATTAGGGGACAATCTTACACAAAATCGACCTAGTCCGAAACTAAGCAAAGCTTGTACTATGGGTACTAGACGACGATAAACATACTTATATAGATAAATACATACTTAAATACATAGAAAACATCCATAACTCAGGAACAAATATTCGTGCTCATCACACAAATAGATGCCCTTACCGGGATTTGAACCCAGGACCTCTTGCTTCGTAGGCAGAGTCACTACCAACTAGGCTAAAGCGGTCGTTAAACACAAAAACAAAATCTTGTCACTCTGTGATTATCCGTAGCTCTTGGGGTAAACACGGACAGAAGCTGAGTTAATTATGGACAGCATGGGGTAGCGAAAACTAAACAAGGCAATAGAGTTTGAGAGCAAGAGAATTAGAATTTGGACTCCTGTGACGGTTCAACACAGTTAATCTGGCCAGGGGTAATTGCGGACGTTTGTATTTAAACTGGTATGGCTTCTCTGCATATTCCCAACTAGCAACTAGCTTTCTTTTGAAAACCGTGCACAGTGGTCCGTCGTGAATGTTTGCGCGTCTTTAAATATGGCGGAAAATATCACGAGAAGGCGCGAGAGGAAAGGATTGAGTAGATATTGTTTTGTCCGTATTTACCCCGTGTCCGCAATTCTTCCATCGTCCCCTACTCTCGTGGATGATGCTGATGTCATTTCAGTCGATAATCAGAAGTAGCAGCAAGAAAGCAGTCATCTATTTTGTAGGAAAGCAAAGTTCTGTCCCGTAGAGTAGATTAGACACATAAAACCATGACAACAATGTTAGCGAAACTATTTCTTACTAACTGCCTACTCAACAGGCTAATAAAACTCGAGTGGCTATAAAGATGAAAACATGAATAAGATAGGCTTGTAACTTTGTTTTATTTTTCTGTTTGCAAAATATTTTGATCGAATTGAGCTACGTCTTGTTTACAACCATGCAATTGTCTGATTAAAAGTGTCAGTTTTCAAGTTCCATGTCTGTCTTTATATCCGCTAATTAAGACCCGACACGGATTTTGATGCGGTTTTTACCATCACTTAGATTAATTTTCGCGTAAGGTTTGTATGAATTCTATAATCTTAGGCTTTACATTTTTTTCTCATTTTGTTTTCAAAAATTGCACTCGTGTGAACTCTGTGGGACGCTAGGAAAAAGTAAAAAATGTTACCTACATACGAGTACGCACACGAAACATGGGAGGTGCATGAAACTCACTGTTGTCATCTCCATTTAGGAAAAGACGGGAAAGAGTTCATTCACATTTATACGATTCAAATGCTTCGTTTGTACTTCACAATAAGTCACTTCGTTTGTTTGTCACAATAAAAATATATATTATTAATAATTAAAACAATAGTAATAAATAATTAAAACAATTCTGAAAAGATGTCTTCTTAGGCAAAGTTTCGAAGATACTGGCAGCGTTCCCTCTTGTAATAGCTAAGCTTATTCTTTTTCCGAGGAAGCTGCCAGCTCTTCCGTCTCCTGTGACGTCGATTAATCTCTTTGCTATTTTTTATAAAGAATTGAAATGTAATAATAATGTGACTGGTGATATAAAATAAAATATGGGAACAGTTTGCGTTTAACTTGGGTGGACTGAAAGTTTCGAGAAAGTTGTGAACGCGGTACATTGAATTGAATGGATCTTGAATTGTGCTGTGGTGTTGTCTGAGTGCTTTCTACGGCCCGGTGTTTATTCCACGCACTTTACTACTGGCCTGGAGAGATTCTCGTTATGTTATGATGGTAATAACGAGGGTTTTATGGATTCCTTTATACTTCATCCTACCTTTCACACTTCACTGTACAAGTTTCTATTAGTATACAGCTTAGTATTTTGATGATAGTCTCGTTGGTTTCCCGCAACTTTATCCGCGCAAAATTAAAATTTATGCTGAAGTCTCTCCGTCTCTTTTGTCGAGCAAACAAAATAAAGAAATATAAAATAAAAATTGAAACTATTCCAAACTAGCAAGAATTTTTTTTTCTTGTGATCTGTTTGAAGTCGGTGCTTCAGTACGAGCCAGCAGGAGTAAGAGACCTAGTCATCTATTTACCTAACCTACATACTATCTCTATTCTATCGCTCCTGCTGGTTCGTGTTGACGCACCGACTGGGACGTAAGATAGTTTTTATCCCATAAAATCAGAAAATGGCATAGTTCCCAAACAAATTATTTGCAAACAGAGTCGTGAGCAACAGCTACCTTAGTACTTAAATAAAAATAAATAAGAAATCTAAAAATTGTCGTGTCGGTTTCACTTTGTTTTGGTATGCTGATGGCCCCAAAGGTAGATTAACGGTCGCAAGACTGGCACTTCGCTCACTTGGGACAATTTCGTGATATCATTTTATTATTTCTTGTTCTAATTTAATTTTGCTGTTACGAAAAAACTTTTTTTTTATTCGACTATGAAATTGGAATGTTATCTGTAAAGTTACGGTCCAGTGATGTCCAAAAATGTCCGCAGGTGGATAAGGCCGGCTGCAAGGCCAGCGCCGGGGCGTCGACCCGAGCATTCACCGTCGCATCTTCTGCTACTCGAGATAAAATGACGCTGGCTGAACTGAAACTATATTGAATCGAAAGTTATTATTAACAAACCGCAATTCGAATGGGACTGTCAGAACTGTCATTTCATACATATTTTGACGTAAGCATATAGAATTACTGTCAACTACAATCCCTTTCTAATCGCGGGCGAATAATATACGAATGCGCCGAAGCCCAAAAGGAGGCTTATGTTTCTGACTATGCATGAATTTATGTATGTCCGTTTTTATGTTCGCTCGTAATAAAAAAATAAAAAAATATCACGGGACAATTCACACTAATTGACCTAGGCCCAATTAAGGAAGGCTTGTGTTATGGATACTACATATGCAACCGATAAATATACTTATGTAGATGATACATCATCATAATTTCAGCCGAAATACGTCCACTGCTGAACATAGGCCTCCCCCAAGGCTCGCCAAACAGATCGGCCCTGCGCCATCCGCATCCAATGCGTTCCCACCACCTTAATCAGGTTGTCGCTCCATCTTGTTGGGGGCCTACCTACACTGTGTCTTCCAGTGCTCGGACGCCACTCGAGAACCTTTCGGCCCCATCGGCCGTCAATTCTACGAGCGATGTGCCCTGCTCACTGCCACTTAAGTCTAGCGTAGCGATTCTTCGAGCTATGTCCGAGACTTTAGTTCTTGCGCGGATTTCATCATTTCTAATGTGATCCCGCAGATAAACTCCAAGCATAGCTCCAAGCATAGCTACAAACTTAAATACATATTTAACACCCAAAACTCGAAAGCAAACATTCGTATTTTTCATACTAATATCTGCCCCAACGTGGGAACTGAACCTGGGACCTCAAGCTTCGTAGTCATAATGTTCTCTGACCACTAGGTTATTTGGTCGTAATTCAACGGCTCAACTGATTTTGATAAATGATGTCATTATTAGACCCGTCTTGACGACATAGTGTCATTGGGTATGTACAGTCAGCAGCAGAAGTGAATAAACGGTTGTGGTGTTCAAAATGCGACTCTACGGTCAAGGTAGTAAGAGAGTGTTGAGATGATTTTGAACAATATAACCGCTCATCCTTTCTGCTGCTGCCTGAACTCAAAATTCTTAAAAAAATCAAGTGACTGTTGAACTCGATAATATACCGCATTTTAGCATCTGTTGTGTTTTATGTGTTTCGATCATGGAGTTATTGAATATTACTTAACACAGTTTAACTCTACCAGTGTTATCTTTTCCTTTCAATTTAATCTAAATTTTTTTTAAAATCGGGCTTGTTCATTGTTTTTTTTTTAACTTAGTTACCTACCTGAAAGGTTATTATTACTAAAAATAATTACATCAATGATCTGAAACAATTACTTTGCTCACCCGCGACCTTATGATAGTTACGTTTATGCAAAAAATGTGTGTTCTTGCGTAAACGTAACTATCATAAGGTCGCTGGGGATCAAAGCAATTGTTTCAGTTCCTTGATATGAACCTACGCAAAGTAACGCTTGATTCAATAAATAAAATTATTTAATGCGTCCTCTTACGGCTGTGGATACTAAATGACCATTTTAATTGACAGACTTATTTTGCGGTGTGCTGTGGTAACACCTGCAGATCGGGCAAAACTGACAATGAGTCGGGAGGTACTTAAGTCCTAGACTATAACACGAAAGGCTTCCTCGGTAATTCTTCGCGATTAAAATTACAAAAGACGTACGAGTCTACTGTTATCAAATGCATTCGACTGTGCCCAATAAGTTCCCAAGGCGCCAAAAATATCTATACAACTCTATGCCATCAACCATAATAGGTTGTTGTTCACATATATTTGACGTGATGGCTGTATAGATATTTATACGATATCTAGTGTACTCTCACGTTTTATTCCTCGGGCTGTATTCTAAATGAGAACGTTTCGAGGCGCTGTTTTAGGTGCGCGCGCTGTAGCTAATCTTGTTTGTTTTGTTTAGCTTTCATAGCTCGGCAGGCTAATTGTCTAACTCCCTCGCAATCGCCATCGCGTTCATTTTGACAGTTCATGTATGGGCTGACAATTGGTATTGGATGCCAAGTGTCAAGAAAGTTACTCAATCACCCTGCAGAAGTCATGGTAGCCCTGGCACTGACAGAAATATTAATGAAACTGAAAGTAAAATTTTGAGAAAAACTTGCTTCACGCACAATAGGTAGGTAGAGGTCTCAGGAACACTATTTATTGTTTTGTTATCCATTGCGACGACAGAAGGGTTTTATTCGGAGGCAGCTGGACATCTCAATTGTACACCACCATGCTATGTTGCGTCGTGATCATGAGATTTCATCATCTCAAAACTAAGTAGGTAAATAAAATAACTATCCACTAGTTTCAAGTTAGTCTACCTACCTAATACAACCGCGCTATGCTACGTTCTGCGAAATACCAAGAAATATTTACTTGTTGATAACACAAGAAGACCTCGATAAGGCAAAATATTACAACAGCAAGATTGTAACTACGCTAGACCTTGTATTTTCCTTTCGATCTTTCCGGAAAGGATTCTTTAGGAAGACTGAATACATTTGCGATGCAGTTTAGTGATTTGATGTAGGTAATGGTGGGCCCAAAGGAATTTGAAATTGCAAAGATCTGTGCCCTACAGTGCTAGGAATCTGTAAACGTATGCTGCATGATGATGATATAATGGCTATAATTTGGATTACTTCTTCTCGTCCGCTGTTCATCTAAATATATAAAAGAAGAAACTGACTGACTGACATATTCAACGCGCAGCCCAAACCACAAAGGTGCAGTTAAAAGGGATTTTTGTAATTTCCCGCGGGTAAGAGATCGGGAGTTGACTTTCAAACTTTTTTGTGCGCAGACGACGTGGGCAAAAGCTAGTAATAAGATAAAGATCGTTTATTAAATTGCAATTTTTATCAACTCTGGCGTTCGCAAGTCGATACATGAACAGATCAACAAGGAAAACCCAATATAAACAAATTGCCGACAAAGCCATTGCGTACATTTTTGTGTTGATAAAAACTATTTAAATATGTGCATAACCTTTCAACTCTCTCATACAATTTATGCGCGACGCGAGTGAACCACGAATGATGGTTTATGGAGCCGAAACTTGGACGCTCACTCAGCAAGGAGTACACCGGCTGCAAGTCACTCAAAGAGCTATGGAGAGAGCAATGTTGGGTATTACTCTTCGCAACCAGGTACGAAATACCGAAATCCGTAGAAGAACAGAGCTAACTGACAGCGGAAACAATAGCCAAAAGAAAGTGGAAGTGGGCGGGCCATATGTCGCAGGCTTGACGGAAGATGATGAAGAAAAGTAGAAAAGTAGTGGGTGGGGTAGTGGGTTGAAATAGGTTGAAAAAGAAGAAGAAGAAGAGCCACGAATACGGGGCCTTTATTTCGAGGGTAACTTATCAACCTAGAACCTAGGTACATTTACACTCTCACTTCATATCTCGCCTATCTTCGTATGGCACCGCATGGAGAAAGAGTTTCTGATTATACTCTCGTAGTGGGGTCGCGTTTGTTGTCTTTTGACTAGTGCCCAAACTATCGCTCCTAGAGAGAGCGCGGCGATCAGCGTGACGAGGCGCGAGGCGAGTCGCGAATGCTCGTTTACACACACTTCTCATGACTTGCCTCGGGACTCGTCTCCTCACTCGTGTATGAGTGTAACGCTGGGATTCCTGTCACTACTGCGACAAGGTGTATGAGCATAGGATAGAATATTTTAGACTATCGTGGTCATTACTAATATTATGAGTTGAAATTGGGTTTTGTTCCGCGTACCTTGATTTCAGAGAAGCCCGATATTTCGGCACAGTTGCATGCGCCATGATCACGAGACGACAGTCGTCTGCATAGGATGTTAGCAAAAACAGCGCAAGCTATTCAACGCGTTCAGTCTGTGTACAGAGTGTAGGTACATCGAGGGGTAGGTACAGACGACTATGAAGACTATGAATTGAATAGGCTGTTACTGAACCAGTGAGATATACCTTTAATTACCTACATTTGAAATTTACCATGAGCATTTATGGTGAAGGAAAACATCGTGAGAAAACCTGCATACACCTGCGAAGAAATTCAATGGTGTGTGTGAAGTTCCCAATCCGCACTGGGCCCGCGTGGGAACTACGGCCCAAGCCCTCTCATTCTGAGAGTAGGCTTGTGCCCTGCAGTGGGACGTATATAGGCTGGGATGATGATGATGATGATGAGATATACCTTTGACCTCATTTGCACTTTCCATCAGGTGAGACAGGGATCAACCACGGACGGGTCAGTTTAATTAAAAATTGTGTTCTGTTGCCGAATGACGTCAAGAAGCTGCATGGTAAACATACTTATATCGAGAACGAAGCGTGCAGTATAATAGGTGCACCGACTACATCTTGAAAGTTGCGGGCAAACGGTGGATGCAGATGTCAGTTATCGTTCACTTTGGCCTTAGTGGGGAGGCTTTTGCTCATCACCGCACGCCTTGCGACCGATGATGATGGTAATGATCTTATAGCGTGTACTAAGGGTAAGTAACTAAGTACACACACCCTCAATTAAGTTTCGCATTTATATTTTAGCACAAATAGCATTATAAAAAATCGCTTTTGGTGTACACGGAAACTTGAAGCTGTACAAAAGAGACTGAAAGAAGGCATTTTTGACATCTGCAAGACCAAAGCGTAATACGCAGCTCTAAGTTCTCGGTTAAACCATATTAACTGTTTATTAAATCATGAAGTTCCGAGTTATACCCAAAGTGATCTTTTGTATACGTAATGCTTCTTGTGCTGCTTAAAAAAATAGTTTATTTACCAAAAAAACTTGTTACAAAACATGCGGTAGGTCTACATCTATCAGACTCCAAACTAGGCTGAGCATGAGCGTTGTAGCCTGTGAGTGCGATTAACTGGATTAACTAAAGTGTCACAGAAATTATTGTTAGATACAAAATAAAAACGGATTACGCGATTACAGTGTGTTCGTATTTGTGTGCGTACGTGTGTGTGGTGTGTATTTGTGTATTGGGAATAGGTTACCAACATGCCATAGAACTTTGAGGTTATCACAACTATATAACTACTATCGAGTACCTAGTGGATTTTTTAGCAAGGTTTGGGTCACGACCGTCAATTAAATTAATTGTGTTGTGTTCAGGCAAACATGATTGATGTGAGGATGGGTGTCAGAATCATTCTACGTATCATCAAGTACCTACGTACTGGGAATAACATGCCAAAAAATAACTAAAAACAACATGTATTTGTTTACTGATTTGTAACTTATCCAAAGTAGTCGTTATCTTATCGGCTCTTTTACACGGCAACGTCCCGTTTTTTGCGGGTTCGGTTTTTTGCAGGATCCCGTTTAGTAGTATACATGCTACTGTGGTAACATTCACTCGAGCATTCGGTTTGCAGGTTGCAGGCTGGCAGTGTATAAGATTGTTAAATAAATAAATAAATAAAATAATTATATATCATACGACAATTCACACCAATTGACCTAGTCCCAAAGTAAGCTAAGCAAAGCTTGTGTCTCTAACCACTAGGCCATTTAGATGTTTGGGTGTTTTCATGTTTGAATGTTTCTAACTCAATCACGTAATAACGACTGAATGGATTTTGACAAAACTATCTGTATGCCAATACAGATAAACAAAGATTTGGATTGAGACTTAAGATACTTAATATCCCGGTAATGAGTACCAGTGGGATAATATTTTAACTTTTAACAAGAATAGAGGGTGCTGTCCAAGACCGTTGAAATACCTCGGCTGTCGACATGAAGCATTAACTTTGACTGCAATCGATAATAAACTTCTCTCGTGTGTTTCTTAAGCTAGTATTTAGATAAAAATACGTTTAAACTTTGGCTATTGATGAAATAAATACCAATACCACAACTTAGATGATCTTTTAAGCCAGCATTTTGTTCCTTTGAGTTGTCAGCAGTAAGTTTTGATGTCAGAATTAATGACGTGTGGCCTCTGCTAATAAGATTAAGGCTTTCAGAATAGGACCTTGATTTATCCTCGTTAGACCTTTTTGATTATTAGAATTTAAAACTTAATGTCGCTCAGGAAAGGCTGACATTTGCTTAGACGTACATAGTCCTTAACTTAGTACGCTGGGTTTTTCGAAGTTAAATGTAAGAACCTATTTAACCAGAGGCCCTACCACGAAGTGCATAATTCGAACTTCGTTTCGTGCCGTCCCGCTCACGCTAATATGATTTAACACGAGAGTGAGAGGGATAATACGATACGAACTTCGATTTTCGAATTTCGTAGTAGCGCCTCAGGCATTCAAAGAATTAAAAGTGCAGAGATACTTTTGTCTACAACTTCGTTCGAGTAGATCCTTAAGTCGAAGTGTTTGATGAAACGTCAAATAAATGTTTGCATTACAATGTTGCTCAAGAAAATTTAAAAAAACTCGCCGATAACAAAGGTTTAGGTAATATATATTTTGGATAAAACAGTTTACAGAACGTTAAGCTATCGTTAGTTAAGATAAATGAGCTTATGTACGTAACACACTGGTATGTCTATCTCTGGGATTCCAATACTTATTTATTAGTCCAATGTCACGTTGTTAATAGGTAGTCTTATTAGTAGGCGGAATCAATCACACAATCACAATCCAGTGACAAATTTTTAAATAAAAAAAAATAAACAACAACAACAACAAAATTCAAATCATTTGTGAAGAAAACATTAATATCTAAGGCGTAAGTACTATAAAATTAATGAATATTTCATGGACAGGGATGTTTGGAAATATTTCCGATCCGCATTGGCGATCCCTAGTCTCAAATAGCGTATCTACTGTGTTAAAAAATGTAATTGTATTTAATACTTTAGATATAATATGTAATTTAATAACAATGTAGATCTTTTTGCAAAAAAAAATACCTTGTTGAGTTTCTTGCCGGTTTCTTCTCAACAGGGTTTTTCCGAACCGGTGGTAGATTCTTCGACGTTCATAGGAGCATCAATTGATGCCTAAATTGAATAAAGAATTTTGACTTTTTGATTAGTAAAATAAGGAAAAAAAATATTATTAGAAAAAAAATATCAAAATCGCTAAATATTCTCGTTATGCTCCGCACAATTATATATATACCAATAAACTACACTTTATTTTCAATTGAAACGTACAAATATTGTGCACTGTAGGTAATGGAAATCATATGATTTGAATACCTAGTACAGTTAAATGAATTTCCTCTTCACTAATACCAAAACGACAAAACCAAAAAAATAATTGACAGCATACAAAAACTATAAAAATGCAAGGAGTTCGCTACATCAACTTTATGTTAAAGTGCCTTATAAAAAGTTACAGTGTAACTTAACCAGAAAATATCTTAAGCGTGAAGAGGTCGGAGGCGTTTACAAAACGTCATATGCTATTGCTATACTTTGTTTTTCTGTTAACTACCACATCATTCAGCCAATAATAGTTTTTACAGAAGTTAATGTGCCTAAGTCAGTACCTATGTACCTAGGCACATTAACTTTACTGACAGCTCCTATTAATTTTAAATAGCAATTTCAGACGGCAATAACTGAGCAGTTCAAGCTCAAAAGCAGCTTTATTACGAGTAAAACCAGCAAAATAAAGCTCATTGCGCATTGAGTTTTATTAAAACCAGCAAAATACGAGCTGAATTTGCGCATTGAGCATTTTCTATTTAATGGATTCATATAAATTTAAAAGCAAGCTAAAAATGTTGGATAGTGAAGAAACTCGTCGAGAAAAAGTCGTGAGTAAATGCTTGTTTTTGGTTTAAAATAAAATGATTCTAACATTTTAAACCTTTAAGAAATTTACCTTCTTAAATGTTAGCAACACGGCATTGCTATGCCAATTTGATATATTTTTTACAATGTTCCCAATTTGTCTTTTAAGCTTAAAATAAAAATACGATGGTTAAAAGCTCTCAAATTTACAATTATAACCATGGCAAAGAACCAAAAAAAGCGATTTAAGTAGAAAAATCTCTGAAATTTAAATTAGATGGCTGTTTCCAAATCGTGCGACTTTTACTAACCTAAAAAATAACTGGAAACATCTTTCTATTTGATACAAAAAGTTATCGTATAAAGTACATTTTTGAATAGGATATTATATTAATGTAACTTAGCTTACTTTAACTTTTTGTATCAAATAGAAAGAGGTAAACAGGCTTTCCAGTTATTTTTCCATAATTGGAATCACTTTCAATAACCATTATAGTAGAGAAGCCCACATTATGTTTGTACATTTTTAATGATGTAGTTAATAAGATTTCTTTTGATATTTTAATAAAAAAATTGTTTGTAATATCTATAAGATCGTTATTATAATCTTTGTAAAGCCGGAGACGTACCCGTGGGTCTGGCATACTTGTCAAAATGATATAAAAGAAAAAAAAAACAAATATAAAATTTGTAGTCTTTATTCATTGCACTCATCTTATTCTAGTTAATCGTAAATGGCTCGAGATTTCCGCTAAAACTGTTCATATTGCGGTCACACTTAGTCTTTGGGTCTTTTTTCACACTAACTATCACAGATTACTTGACCAAGTGATAAAATGAATTTATCACAGCAGTCCGAAGTTAGCGTTTTTTGCCGTACCTGAAAGAAAATGACACATTATTATTATCTTTTTAAATAAGTATTTAAAATAAGTTTTTGCGTACTTTATTGTGGCATTGTACTTCTTAGATTTTCCTAGGCAGTAGTACCTATATTATAGAACTCTTTTTCTAGATTTTCGACAATAGGTGCCTATTTGCCATTTACTGCTAAGGAAATCGAATAAATTTAAAGCTTGTTTAAGCAACACCAAAATATCCAATAGCTAAAATTTTGGTTAGAAGAAAATCCGGAATTCATTTTAATATTTTGGTGGGAAAAATTAATCACCTCTGACATAAACACTTTTTAATGGGAAATACGTCACCCGTTTCGGCTTGCCTCTACGCTAATCTACGATTTTTAATTCCGTGGAATTCTGATATTTCTTAGTGTTACTAGGCAAAAAATATTTCCCGAAAATTTAAACGAGATAAATCAAAGACTAGGAAATACAGAGCATAAATTCCTTAGTATACACATTAAAATTGGACATAATGTAATAAATCATTCATTACATTAATACGTAGTTAGAATAATTTTTGATCTAACTGTTCAGATGTAGGTACGTAATAAATTATTTAACCCTTTTATGTACAATAAAACAACTAGACTCCCAATCACGCTCAAAAATTGTCCGAAGCAAAAGTCTGCACACGCGTCTATTGTGCAGACTTTTGGTTCAGTTGTGTTTCGACCGTGCGTTGATTACAACGTCACTTTGTCTCTTTCGCACCGTAATCAAACTCACGAGAAAAAAGAGACAGACAGTCTAGCTTCCGCTTCGCATGACCACTCCACTGCATTCTTTACTCTTTAGGCGGTTTCCAGCGCGTGACGTCATGTCACTACTTCTAACGATCGTATTCAACTGACATTAAACATTACTGCTACGAAATAAGGTGTTAATTTGAATGAATGCTGTTAATGTTATCTGTATAAATTGATGTATACGTACACACAACGCCGCTCGGACGTTTTTTGAGGAACTTTTGTTAAGCGATTGGGAGTCTAGTTGTTTTATTGTACGTCAATGTTCCTAGGCCACTATAGAACCATTTCAAAATGAATCAATTTGTTTATCTTCTACGACAGTGAGTATTGGGTGATGTATGTCATGAGTGTGTCAACGATATTGAATAGGAAAGGAGTTTGCTTGTGTATTAATAACTTGAATTGTCTCTGGCCGTGTGTCAAAACTTCTTTTTCGTCTCATGAAGCGATAACGTTTATAAACTCTTTGCGTTTATTGCAAATTGTGTTCGGAAAGTTGGTAATGCTTGACTCGTACTGACGTTGTAATTGTCTAGTAGTTAATGCGACAAGGTTCTTTAGTGGTCTAGGAATCAAATTGGTTGACTGTACGTCTGTGAAATAATATTTTAAAAGTACAATGAACTTAGGTGTGCGTCTCAGGTCAAACTGATATTGAATAATAATGGTAAGATATCGTGTTATGACACATGCCTAAATTGGACAATGAATGCAGGAGTATTCGTTGAAATTACAAGATGAACAAGATCCTACACAAACACGTAATATAGTACCTATAGTTCTTTTTTTGCTAAAACTCGAAAGCAGGCCTTTTCTCACAGGTAAGACCAATGTAGATCGTTTTTTCGCCACCAAAAATCACTATGTAGTAAATTTCATCGGAATCGTTAGAGCCGTTTCCGAGAGCCCCGAAATGAATAAAAAATATACAAGAGTTGCTCGTTAAAAGGTATTAAATTGATAATCCACTCTTTCAATCCATTGTTTATACATTATGCATTAAGTATGCTTTAAACTACATATTATTAAGCTTATTAAGTGTTTGCCTACACAAGTCGCAAGGCATGTTTATATTACACATAATTAATTATGTAAAAATTGTCATGAGTAGAGGCTATGTGGAAAACATTTTAAGAATACATGTAGCAAATAGTTCCATCCAATTTATCGCTTACGCTAAACTATTAAACAACGATTATGCTAACTATAAAGAATAATAATTAGAATATATTATAAACATATAATTTAAAGCGCATGGGTTTGGTACTCGTATGTATAGTGAACCTCAAAAATAGCTTAACCCCTTAGGACTTTGTCGCAGTAAACGAAAATACTAGGACAGCGACCAACTTCAGTTATTTTTGAGTATTTGACTGTAAGCAGCTGGAAACGGGCACGTTTAATTTTTGACATTATTAATGAAGAGAATTTAATTATTTAACTTACCCATATGAGCTAGAGTGTGCCGTAGCGGTAGCGGTGGCAGTAGCGGTGGCCGTAGCGCCACTGTTGCCGTAGCCGCCGCCACCACAGCCTCCAGTGCAACCGCCATGTGAGGGAATCTCGTAGCCAACTTGGTTGCCGCCACCGCCGAGGCCACCGCCACCGCTGTAGCCGCCACCACCACCGCCGCCACCGCCGTAGCCGCCGCCGCCTCCGTAGCCGCCACCACCACCGTAGCCGCCACCACCACCGTAGCCGCCTCCGCCGCCGTAGCCACCGCCACCACCGTAACCACCGCCGCCACCGTGTCCACCATGGTGACCGCCGCCATGACCTGGAAATTAATTGTATTGTTTTAAATTGAGGTTTTATGCTTTCACTTTTATGTTTTTTTTTGTATTATTTAAAACGATTTAAATTAAAACGTTTATAATCTATACATTTTTAAAAATCATTTTTTCATTTGCTGAGTTACCTTGATTTTCATGAATGACTTTTACGACGATCGTTTTGGTAGGTTCTTGGTAGCCACCGTGGTGTCCACCCTCGTAGCCACCTCCGTAGCCGCCTCCGTAGCCACCGCCGTAGCCACCGCCGTAGCCACCTCCGTAACCACCTCCATAACCACCACCTCCTCCGCTCAACAGAATTTTCTTCAACAAATGTCGTTTCTGTCTGTTATGCTGACCGCTCTGCTCTTTGATTTGGTCTTCTAGTTTCTGTTCGAAATAAAGCTATGTTTATTAAACGAATTCCTCAACAATTAAATATTCTCATACTAATCGCTTATTCACTACAAATAATGCATAAACACCCGTAGGTACTATAAATAATAATGATCTTAAAACTTGACAAACCGGTGTCCCGTGTTATAAAAGCTACCGGCGCGGCGCATCTCGTATTGTGTCTAGACTTGGCACAAAGCTTAATGTTATTTTCAAGGTTGTAAATTGATATTCCCTTTAAATAAAATTAGTAATCCAAGGGTAATTCACCTGAACATAAATAGGCTGAGGTGGTCCGCTTAAGGACTTGGCTGAAGGCTCGGCGCGAGTTATAGGCGGGTTCTGCGGAGCCAGCAGAACTAAGATGGGGAACTGTCTCGCACGGTCTGTGGCGTGCGTCCTGGAGTCCTTCGGAGGCGCCAGTACTGGTGCCACCAGCACTATCCGATCCCCTCCGTCGAGGGTGTTATCCCCTACGGAGGCGCCGACCGCCGCCACCACCGCCAAAACGACCGCTACCACACCACTGCGTCCCATTGTGATCACTGGCGCAGGACCCACGACGCCAACCTATTTATATGACGAGTTTTTTCTGCAGACTCCGTACTACGTCACTCTTGAGTCGCAACTCGATTCGTATGAAGCGAACAACGCGTGCGATTCTCACAGTGACGTTATCAATCCGACAAACGAATTAATCTCTGTTTTAGCTAGTATAATAAGGGTTTAATTATTCAAATAACGCCATACTTATACTTAGCAGGGACGATAAGATACCTATACGAATTTGCTGTAAAAAAAACAAAAGATGATACTGTGTTGTGCGGCCGAGCCAAACGTGATATTACACGCCTGGCAATTTGCGAAGTCCACACACGTATACATCTGGTTATTCCCTTAAACCGGATGCTCTGCTTGGAATGTTTCGATATAATACGGAGTTACGCCTTATGTATAGTGAGAGCTTTTATTACTTTTTCTGAGAGATTAAGATAGGTTCTTTACATATACTAAGCAGTGTAGAACGAACGTGGCGAACGTTTAACTTGTTTTTTTTTTTTAAACGAGTTTGTTGTTTAGCGATTGTAATCTTTTTTTTTGTTGAGCGGACACGTTAGATTAATAAACCTTTTGGCTTTTAAGTACTGCGATTGATTGCGTAACAGTTCAATTAAGTTTAAGTGTCTTATAAATTTAATATGATTTACCTCTTGTGAACCAACAGTGCATTTTTATCGTCTACTGCATCCAATTAACCAAATTGTATGATCTCTATTTACCTATTAAGACTTGCTTTTAGTGATACTCGCCAGTATATACATACAGAACCTTCTAGACTGTCAAAAATCGTTCATGCATTTACATAGAAGATTTCTGTCTATGATTTCGCACCGTTATTAGCAGAATAGTATCTTAATATGGTATAATGCCAATATGGACGACAAAAAAATCTCAATACTTGTTTATTATTTTAAGGCTACGATCAGGTACTTACGTCATTAGGTATACATATTATTGTTAATGATGAAACGCTGTCCAAGCAATATTGAAGAAAAGTGATGAACAATTTTAGGATAAAGTAATTTTATTGTTGTCTATACTTATCGTTTTACCAGGTTACATCTAAACATAAGTAACTAAAGGTAGACATCAAGAATTACGAATTAATATTATGTTAACTTAGATTCACCTATTAAGTAGCAACTATAGTTCAAGAACAGCATTGTATCACAGCACTTCGTCATCTTTGTTGCGTCACATGCGGCGCTGTAATTATAGCATACCATGTCATTAATATGGTAATAGAGGTTTATTCTGCGTAATGTGGAAAAGGTTCTTTACGGCTAGTATCGAATTAATAAAACCCGAGCGAAAAAACTGCCGCTGAGATGTGCAAAAAATAATGGAAGGTCTGTGATGGGCCTCTGCAAAACACAATAATATATGGAAAGGTATTGAGTATCTCTTTCGTTGTATTTGCATGATTTTTAACGCATTCACTGCATGGAATGAATATATGCGTTTTTGTGACTTTCGCATAGCCACTCTGTTGGTTTTTTACTTTTACTGCCATTAATTGACAAGTTATTTCAAACAATGTCATTATTAAGGAATAAATTTGATTGAAATAAAGCAAGCAAGTGCTGGCTAGTGTCAATGTCATAAACTATGACATTCATTGCAGTCATTTGAACGCACATGTGCGTTTGTGGCCGGCAGCGAATGCATAAAGTAATATGGTTGAAGTTTTGATAAGATAACAAAGTTTCAAGTCAACTCGTTAACCCCGTGACAATATACTTCCTTCTCGAAGATTAAATTATTTTTTCCACCAATTGCATTGTCATCTCAATATGGAATTTAAAATTAGTTTAAGCACATTAACTTAATCATCATTGCTAATAATACCGCAAAAGGTTGAAGGCTGAAACTGGTACTTAATGAAACAAAATGGCTTTAGGCTCTTGATTTATTTCGAATTTATGCTTTAGACTTCTTTCTTCATATCACCACTGGGTTTGCTGGCAATATTTCGACACTCCTTGGTTGATTACTATATCCTGTAATATGAAAATATTAGGATAAATATTAAAAAGAAGTGAAAAAGACCATGAAAGCACATAGACCCTTTATATGAAGAGTTTGTCGCAATAATCGTATCTAAAAAGTTCACGATAAAGGCCGATCGTACATTACGCTACGCAAATCTTCAATACCCGACGATTTTAGTCTCTATGCGACTACCGCAGTAAAACTCATAGAGGTTCGTACACAAATCGTCGTCGTCGTCGATATCGTAGCGTAATGTACGAACGGCCAAAGAGTTAAATACGTATATTAGGTATGGTATCCTATATTAGGGATATTGAACATTATGGAACTCAAAAATTATGGCATGTGATAATAGGGCAAATTAAATTAATACAAATGAAATTATGGGAAATGAAGGGATACCGGAGGACCGACCCCAAATAATGGGAAGAGGCACGGAAAGAAGAAGATTTATGCTATTAACTATAATATCCGTATTAAACAATTAATATTTTTTTCTGAGGATTTTGTATTTTGTAGGGAATTTTACAAGTAGTAGATTTTTCAGGAGTTAGACTGCTATTTACTCTTAAATAGTCGCAAACAGTTAACACAAATAAATAGACTATGCGTTAAAACAAAAACAGAAGTCACTTATTCATCGAAGGTCAGGCTTTTTCATTATGGCGTACCCCAGGGGAGTGTTTTAGGACCATTATTATTTATTATCTATAATAAATGATTTCCCACAAGCTATTGTGTCCCTATGGTTCTTTTTGCGGATGACAGCACCTTACTTTTCGCTTGTAAAGTCCCAGAAACCTACGAAAATAATATTATGCAAAACATTGGAAACATTAATTCATTGCCCATTAGTTAACAAGTAATACTTAATTTAAAAATTAATTTAGACAAAACTAGGATCATGCATGACATTTAAAACGTGGACGTTCGACGTCCGACTTTAACAAAAATTTGCACTTTAAAGTTGCATATTTCGCAGACGCGTCACTGTATCGAAAAACCGTCTTTACAATTTCATAATGATTTTAAAATGCCTATTCCACTGTACCATTTGATGAGAAAATAAAAATCACTCCCACTATACGTGTGACAGATAATCAAAAAAAATTCTGAAAAAAAGATTTTCTACATTTTATTTTACCACTTTATCGAGATAACTGCTATAAATATCCATGCAAAATTAAAATTTTCTAGCATTGATAGCCTCTAAGCTGAGCCGCGGACGGACGGACGCACAGACAGACGGACAGACAGACATTCCGTTTTTGCCATTTTGGCTCCGGAATTCTAAAAACCGGCTACTTCGACGAATAATATTACCTAGTTTTGAGAATTTATTGTTGCTTTGAACATTCGCTATTTTCACACGTTACGACTACAAGGGACTGCTGCTGCGATTTTTTTTTATAATATAAGTAGGCTTGCGTTTGACCACAATCACGCCTGATGGAAAGCGAAGATGAGGCCTACGATGGAGCACGCTTGCCTAGTAAATGCTCATTCACCCTAGACTTAGGGGGATAAGCAGAAAGAAGGCAGTTGAGCGCGGTGTTGCGCGCGCCCCCAAGCATTGCAAACCATACAACAAATACGGGGCACTGTAACTGGTACGCGCGCGCATCACTGCTCAGACCCTTCCTCCAGAATGGCTTCTATAGGCAACAGCCCAACAGGCCGGAACACGACGAGTCGTTGGGCGGCCTGGGTCATCCTATAGGGTGGTGACCAGCCACGGCCGACCCTAACTACCACCACAGAATATATAATAGTACTAACGTACAGAATGGACACGCTCCGCCCCGCACCGATTCGAGTTACCCCACCCCTCAAGGCGCAGATTGCCGGACACCGCACGAATCCAGAAGAGTGCGCGCGCGATGTATGTAGGCGTACGCGTGTACAGACGTCGTCGTGCTTATGTAGATTCAAGAACGCGTATTTTGTACGTCGTGTCCGCCGCGTGCTACCACCAGAGTTGTATCGCCCGTTTAGCACCACCCAGGGGTCACGTGTAGGATCTCGAGGGTTAACCTACGGACGGGAGCGATTTCAACCCAGAAAAATGTGACTGAATGTTAATTTTAGCAATTTTAATGTATTTACCTGGCATTTGACTGACGACAACCGAGGTGCCTCTGCTTGAATCATAAGGAGAATACGGTACGTTCCTATATGCAGTTGTATCTAGAACAATTGGTTGCAGTTTGATTAAAATGTACCAAATAAAAATATTTTTGTTAAAAATTTCATTGTCAATACTAGTTTTTTTGCTGATTTTACTTTATCTTGACTGCACTTGCATTGTCATACAACCTGCATACATATATATACCAAATTTCAAGTCAGTCCGAGTACTGGAAGTGGATTCAATTTTACTTACAAGATTTAACCCATACAAACATACGAGACGTTTTCAAAAAAATTGTACACATTTAAGGGGTTTAATTAAAATAAAATTTATTTGATTCTTTTCTGTAATGAAAGTTACCCATATATTTAGTTTGTATAACTAACTTTCGTTACACGAAGGACGCGTTTTCATTAATCCCTTAATTGTGTAGATACATTTTTTTTGATAACGACCCTTACATACTAAATAACACAGCAAGTTAAATAAAAGCAAGTGTGTATGGAGGATCCGTAAAAACATAGAGATCCAGGAGCTGGTGGCTGAACCCAACATCATCGGCGTAACAAAATCACACAGGCTTCGCTGGTTCGGCCACCTACTCCGAATGGGAGAGGATCGTGCTGCCAAGAGGGCGTACGTGGGACGACCGACTGGTCGCCGCCCGTTTTGGCGACTCAGGTACCGCTGGGGGGACAGTGTCCAGGCGGATTTGCGACGTCTTCAGGTCGACGACTGGCAAGAAGCTGCGCACGATCGGGACAGATGGCGTGCTCAGTTAGTGTAAAATAAGAATGTGTTGCTTTTTTACGACATAAAGGTGAAAAACAGGAGGTCTAAGTAATTTTACCGGATGTCTTACTCTCTACGCCAGAACACAGCAACGCAAGCACTGCTGGTTTTCGAACTCTAGTTTATTATTATTATTATTATTATTTATATTATCAGGCAGGCAGTTGAGGGCAACTGATAGGTGCCTGTATCTAGCTGTTACCTGTGTCTGTGTTGGTAGTTTACCTGACAATTAACAGGTAATTTTTAAAAAGTTATCTCACCGCTATTAGGAACAATTATCACTGTTTGCTCTCTTGATCGAACTCCAACCTGTTGAGCGATTCGTCCTTCTGCTGAAAATAATAAAATCGTCGTATTTAAGATCTATGTTATGTATCAGCTAGTAGCTTTAACTGAAAGCAGCAGCAGTGATTGTTTACCTAGTTCTAAAACTTTTCTCTTAATACGCCGTTGCACGTCGTGTCTTACATTGTGTTTATTAATATTATTATTCTGAAATTAATTACGTAAGTGTAAGAATATTATCTACATGTGGTTTTCTTATTTCGGATTACAATTACTTTAAACATAAAGGTGTCTTAAATAGGTATCTAGATACTAATATTATAAAGCTGAAGAGTTTGTTTGTTTGGTTGAACACGCTAATCTCAGGAATTGAAATAGAAATAGATTGTTCAAGAAGGGAGGAAATAACCAATATCACACGAGGTTACTTGACACCCGAGCACAGCGAGGGTGGCAATATTTCGAGGGTGATATTGGTGTTTTTCCCGAGTTAAACACTCTGCTTTTCATTTCGACTACAAGGAAAGTAAGAAAATATAAGTATAAATAAATAAAAATGTCTAAACCGGTCAATATGATCGTTGTAAAATATTTCAATAGAGTTTATTGTTAAGCAATAATTAATTTAACAAAATTTAATATATTCAATATAATAATCAATGAAAACAGTAGATAAAGTAGGTATTTTAGTAAATTTATTTGTGAAATAAGTAAATAACCAATTTGAACCAAGGAGTTAAGCTGTATAGAGATAGGCTGTGTGGACATATAACATTGTCGTTTACCGTGTTTTTTTTCTTAATATTTTTTAGCTTTTCTGGTTTAATTCACTAAATAAGAAACTAATGTAAATTAATAATTTAATTTAATAATATTTCACAGGCATTATAAAATTTGTAATATGATTAATTAAGAAAAAAAAACTCAATAGTTAATTATTCCATGTACCTATATGCCGTAATGCTTGGCTGAATGCGTATGTGTTCCATTGACAGCCATTGTTTTTTAATTCATATCTACCCTAGGGAAGAAAATAATAGTTATCCTCCCGTATGTCAGATATGATTTGCCTCACTTTCCGAGTATGAGAGATGAAAAATATTTTTGTGTTGAATATTCCATTTATCGAGGCAGGCTATAAGCTATATAACATCACGGTACGAACAATAGGAGCGGAGCATCAATGATTAACCCATTGGAGGCTTTGATCCGTGCCAAATTTTAAGCATTCTTTTTCCATTTTTATTTGTATCTGTAAAATTGCCTTTATATGAAACAGTTGAGACTAGAATGCACGTTTTTTATCACTTCCCGCTTCTGAGGGGTTAAAGCGGACCAAGTTACGGGCACCAGCTAGTTATAAATATCCATTTAATATAGAAGGTCGATGCGGATATTTTATAGATTAATTGATTGATTCTGGTAATTTTCATGAATACTGAGGCGGAGATGGCGAAACGACCTGGACACGGAACTGAGGGAGGGGCCAAATGTAGCTCCAGATTGGAAGAGAGGTCTTTCCCCAGCAGTGGGACAGAAATATAGGCTAAGTAAAAAAAATAAAGTTAATTTTTGGTAAGAAATATGACAACCTAGCATACATTTACATAGGTAATATTTGCATCAACTTTCTTTCAGCTTGCTTCAAGACTGGTCCAACTCAAGAGTTTTATTACTCTATAATTTAAGTATGATTTAGTTTTTCACCGAGTACTTATATCCCGCACACATATTATATTTGAATCATCACGTAAATCTGACCTCAGCTCTGGTAATATCGATCGGTTCCATGAGCTCATCTCTTATGTAGAAACACTTAGCGATTCTAAACATCGAGGCCGCAAATACTATTACAGTTATTATCTTATTCTTTAACATTTCACAAATATACACGTGTTCGAATGAAATAAATATTTTGTAAAGATAGATTTACAACTGGTCTGCTTTTCTCGAAGTCGGACAGAAACCTAGGCGTAGGATGTACATCCTTTACTTTTATGCTCTTAGTCGAGGTCATAATTTTATAATTTCTGAACAATTAAGTTCTGTATCTTTCTAATTGCATCGCTAATCACAGTTGCGTCTTATGTTATGTATTTTTTACAACAAAACACTGGAAGGTAATTTCAGTGCCTCATCATTGAATGCAGTCATGCTCCTAAAATTCCTTTTAAATAAGAAAAATACCAAATACCATTCCTCTTTTTATATATTTTAATTAATGTTTAAATGTCTTAGAGTATCTTCGTTTGATTGAACGGGTGTGCTCTTCAAGATTCTGAAATTAAAACAAATTAATGAACGTAGGAGCGTGTAATAAGGCATTGTTTCATATACTGTATCGTCTTCCATAGCCCAAAGTGAAAGAGTACTTACTTTAACATAAATAGGTCGAGGATCCCCTTCGTGTTTCGGCACCTCAGGTGCAATATCATTGCTATTACGAGCCAATATCATCAACAGAGGGAAATCCTTGGCTGTCTCTGGAACCTTAGCACCAAAACGCGATGTTGGAGCTAATACTGGCTTTACAAAAACTACATCTTCTTTTACGCCATCAATTGACGTTAAAGTAAAGATTAGAAATAAAATTGCTACAATTTCAGATGTTTTTTTCATCGTGGTCGACGTGGAATGTTTTAGTATCTATAGGTTCCGCATTTATAAGGTATATTCAATGACACCACGGTTCATATCGTGACGGGCTTGGCACGAGCGTTTGAATGCTGACAGCTTTAAGTACTTAATGTCAGAAAATTCATCATCTGCTGTTTTAGTTACCGATAAAACACTAATCAAGACAAATTGGACTCGTCTAGACAAATGAAAGATGATCTTATATATATTATAATCTTATATAATATTACTAGCTGGTGCCCGCGACTTCGTCCGCGCAGTACAGCCGTCCGTAGCAGCCCGTAGTAGGCCCATTTAGTAGTTTCGGAGATTAGCGTGTACATAGAGACAGATAGACGCATGATTTCTACTGTTTTATTATTATGTGTAGTTATATGTATAGAAGAAGAAAAAGATTTAAACGACGATAACTTTTTCATTGTTACCTGATTTTAATAAAACAAAGCTTAAATGTTGCTCCAAGTTAAGTTTCGTCTATCTGCGAAACCCGCAAGAAAATTCGTTTAGTACAGAGGTATACAGAGAGACAGACGCATGGTTTCTACTGTTTTATTATATGTATAGAATGAACTTATTGAAATTTAATTTAATCATCTTATTTAAGTATTTTAATCAGTTAAGGCTTTGATTTACCGTGTTTGGTTGTCTTACCCTATCCTTCACTAGGTATAGGTAACGCCACCAGAGTTGAGGCCACGCACACAACCACATCTCATGTAATGACAGCGGGATTTTGACGTTGTGTTGTCGTTAAACGTCAACACAACGTCAAAATCCCGCTGTCATTACATGAGATGTGGTTGTGTTGTTGTGTTGTCGTTAAACGTCAACACAACGTCAAAATCCCGCTGTCATTACATGAGATGTGGTTGTGTGCGTGGCCTCAACTCTGTTGGCGTTACCTATATTTGATATACAAGGAAAGAACATGACTGTATAGTCACCTTTTTTGAAAAATGAGATTTTAATTTTAAAATGTAGAGCTCGCAAAGTACTATAAATTATCATTTGATTAAATATGGATATCTGAAAATAATAGGTATACATTTTTTTATTTTTTAATGAAATTGTTACCATACCATAGTAATTGTTCGTGATGACTAATTATTTTCAAACTGCTACTGTCGCGGGTGAGCAAAGTAATTGTTTTAGTTCATTGACTAGAAAATGTTCTTTCTGTGTACCCTTCATTTGTATTTAGCTTTGTATCGCTTTGACTCCCACGATACAGGCTCAGCCTAGTGTGGGTGTCGTAGAATTATTTTTCTAAATTGTGTCTCCCTTTTTTGGTAATAAAGCATTTTTACTTTTTACTCGATGTTCACTGAAAAGCCATGGGCCATCGAGCAGATCGCATATATCTCAAGTTTTCTTTACATTTAGTAAATTTTAGGTTGATATCATTTTTAGCTAATACTTGATCGACTTATTAATTCTTTAGTATCCCATTATTGTATGCTTATGCTCCAGACCTTTATGATAAACCAACAATCGTGATTTAAACTGAAACTGAGATTTGTTGAAATAGTTAATTCAGGCATCACTTGCGGAGTTCCGTATCAATGATTTACAATCTGCTACCACAAACGTAGTGATAAAATATTGTAGTTTATTAAGATTTATTTATTAACATTTACCTCAAACATTATGTATCCATAAAGCCGATCAGAGTTGTACCTAATCAAAGGTTGTGGTTTTAAAACGGGTTTGATATTTTCTTATCTTATAGAGTTATGTATTTTTAAGTTACCTGTTTAACAGATTTTAGTCATTTGACTTTTCCTGTCACGTCTTCATTAACAGGTTTTTCAACACCAAGTCTGTTAATTTTAACTGTTGGTTTATCGTCATACCGCATACCTACCGTTCACCATATTCTAGCATTAAAATGTACTTTTCTACAAATAAAACATGCATGCATCATTTAACTAAAAAAATTTTGGCTCGCGTTGTATTTAATCCTCTTGTATTAAAATTCCTGTTGTCTCTCTTCTTCGTAAGTTTTCGAATGTAGTTATTAATTTAAAATTGGCAGATGATATATGGACATGGTTAAAAAAAGCCCGTATCCAGTGATTTGTTTTACAGGATTGAGGGCATTGCACTTACTCTCAAGATTATCATACAGAGAAATCTGTGCAACACGCGAGAGTTCAAGAGTGCCTTTACATTGTATGATTATGATGATATGGTGATATACAGGTACACAATTATACGATTCACATTTACATACGCCGAGGAGCAAAAATAAAGGGTCATTTTTTTTGTACAATGTTTCATATAAAGTGACACCTGTTATTTATGCTCGTCATTATAGCAAGTCGAAAGAGTGAAAAAAATAGGCTGTAAGTATTTTGAACTTCTGTATTTTTAAACTTATTGTTATTTTATTAATAAACTGAAACAATTACTTTGCTCTTCCGCAATCAAAGCGCGTGGTGAGCAAACTTTGAGCAAAGTAATAGTTTCAGCAATTAATGGTTTCAGTTCATTAATATGGACCTCCGCAAAGTAACACCTGATTCAATAAATTACTATTGTTATTAGAACATTTCGAACACCTGTCTTAGTTAGATATCAAGTTAAGATATCACAGAGATTAACGTATTCGAATTACATGTTTACAAATCTTGCGGTGATGTGAGATTTCATAGAGTTTGACCAATTTAAATGGAACAGTGGAAACTTTTGACGGCAAAAGTCCTAAATACTTTGTTGGCAAGCATTGACGTAAGACTATGAATGCGTCACACATGGGACGCTTAAGCTGCGCTCAACTAATATAGAGCTGTCCGAGGTAGCTAACCAATGCTTGAGGAAAATATCATTTTAAAGAAAGAAAGAAAGAAAAACATTTATTTATAACAACAATAACACGTACACAGGCTAAAATAAGAGTACAAACATATTTAGACATAAACATAGGAATGTACATATTGTACATATTAGTGCTGCTACAAAAAGGGTCCCGAGTCCCGACTCAGCATGTCGCTAGTTAAAAACCAGCACTGGTCTTCCGCCGGGCCACAGTAGGTACAGTAATTGATGGGTCATACACATTTATAGGGCTCCGTGCCCCTTTGGTAAAAACGAGACACTATTACTGAGACTTCGCTGTCCGTCGGTCCGTCTGTCACCTGAGGCCGTATTGTCTAACGCTTCTGACGCTTGCCTTCGCTTTCACCATCTCTTTCTGTCATCATTTTATACCATTCGACAGAAAGATATAATAATAATAATAATAATCTTTATTAACTTTTACATCGTATTTGACAAATATAACTAAAAGGATAAACAAACACAGTAAAAAATAAATAAAATAAATAAATATTAGGGGACAATCTTACACAAATCGACCTAGTCCCAAACTAAGCAAAGCTTGTACTATGGGTACTAGACGACGATAAACATACTTATATAGATAAATAAATACTTAAATACATAGAAAACATCCATAACTCAGGAACAAATATTCGTGCTCATCACACAAATAAATGCCCTTACCAGGATTTGAACCCAGGACCTCTTGCTTCGTAGGCAGGGTCACTACCAACTAGGCTAATGTGGTCGTTCAAAAAATGTAAATAATACACACCCTGAACTAGGATAAAAATTGTAATTACGAAGGCAAGCGTCAGAAACGTTAGACAATAAGCCTGCAGGTGTATCTCATGATATGAACCGTGATTGCTAGACAGTTGAAATTTTCACAGATGATGTATTTCAGTTGCCGCTATAACAACAAATAGGTACAGTATGGTATGTTCCAGTTAAAATGACGAAAAGTACTTAAAACCAACATCTAAGGTAACGGCGCCTGTTAACGGGGGTATCAAAATCGGCGTCCATCACCGCGGTACTTTGAAATATTCATTTTATAATTAAACCGATTGATTTACTAAAAAACTAATTTTCTGCGAATGAAGCTCATTTAATTGACTAACAAATTTATTAGCGCTAGTATGTGTGAATGAAATAAAGAGCTCGCAATTCATCGATTTCCGCGACGGCACCACAGGCAGAGTTCTTGCCATACAAACGTGTGACGCCACATGTAAGTAAACTCGAATCTTATTTAGTATTTTACGTAATAGTTACGGCAATTGAACTAATTTTATGGTTTTTAAACGATTGTTTACAGTTTTCTGCACGACTTTTGAATACTCTTTTTATATTTTTTATTCTGGAAATAAGTTAAAAATTGAAAATAAAATACAGCGGTGATAGGCGTCATTTTTTTATGTGGATTCTAATATCGTGGTATACCACGGTAATAGGTAAAATGATGATTTTGGTTCTTTATGCTTTATTTTTGATATATGTGATCTGTTATATACTTTGTTACAGTTATTCCAATCTTGATCTATTCACACTATTAAAGAACTATTTCCGTGGTATTGAAAGTATTCAACAAACCCTTAATTTTTGGCAAAAACTTTAGTATTGAATTGGTAGTTTCTATAGAAACCGTTATTTTGTCAAGTTGTTTAAATATTGAGGTAAAATCATATTTATACTTATCAGTTATATAATTTTGGTTGTATACCATGGTGATAACTAATATTTTTGGTTTGTGATGATAATACATCTGTATCTTATTCTTTTTATGGGTCGGAATTAGATTTTATAACACTCCAAATTAAGCCTATTACCGATGGTACGACCACATAACCCTCGGTAATAGAATGTATGGGAGTCTATTACCGACCCATTCAATGTTTATTTGGGTCGGTGATAACTATCACCTATTTCTTAAGGAAATATCTATTACCGAGTGACATTTTAGTCTTATATTAAAATAGATCACATTTAGGGTACAGATTTTTTTGATAAAGTTGAGACTTTTACTCATCAGTCAGAAATACTCATAAGAAATTTAATTATTTGCAATATTGTGACAAATTACAAAAGAAAATATATAATCATGTAAGACATGTTTTGACGTTTTATTTCTAGTTTTCCTTATAAAAATATGTACAAAAACATTATACAGAACCAAAAGTCATTATTTTTTATTTCCCTTGGTGTTAGGTTCCAAATTATGAGTCGGGTTCCTATTACCGATGGTAGAAAGTTGTTGCTTTTTATACACTCGGTAATGGAAGCTCAATTCGCGGTAATAGAATCATAACCTGTCCATTGCCACGGTAATAGAAGACTTGGGTATTTTGGTTTCAATAATTATTTTATCAAATAATTAATAGTAAAATGAGTCCAGAAAGTTACGACGACGAAAGTTCAATCAACAATCTTAAATAAAAAAAATATTCTCGGTCGTTTAGAATCCTTGATACCCTTATTTTTTTGGATTAATTTCAAAACTCCCTTAAGTACCACGGTAATAGGCGCCGTTACCTTATTGTTTAATTGTTATCTTCAAGTGGGGTTATAAAACAATTATGCAGGTGTATCGGTCGGTAGGCCATACTTCGGTCAGTTTTATTACGTCTCTTTGTTATCTTTTCCTTTCATATTCAGCAACAAAAGAAGTTGTAAAATCCCATGATAAGTGAATTTTCGTCATTTTAACTGGAACATACTATACTAAAAACAGAATAAAATAAATATAAGCGGTAGCGGTAGTGGTAAGCGAAGAAATAAATAAATAAATAATAAATAAATTTAAGGGGGCTCCCATGCAACAAACATGATTTTTTTTGCTCGTTTTTGCTCGATATCGATAACGGCAACAGGTAGACGGTTGAAATATTCACAAAATATTTAATTATATATTCACTTTAAAAATAAATAATTAAATTAAATAAAACAAATATTTAAGGGGGGCTCCCATACAACAAACGTGTTTTTTTTGCCGTTTTTATAGATAATGGTACGGAACCCTTCGTGCGCGGGTCCGACTCGCACTCGGCCGGTTTTTTGTCCGCGTCTCTCCTGTGGACATGGCAAAAGTTAAGGATCTGAGATAAGGCATGTGGGACGCCTAGACAACTTTTTTTTTTACATAAATTGACCCGTGAATCCCGTGATTGACCACTATCTCACCTGATGTAAAGTGAAAATGAGGCCAAAGGTGTACCTCACTGGTTCAGTAACAGCCTATTCACTCTAGCCTTGAGGAGACCTAGGTTGTATTTATTGGCTGACTAATTAATGTCCAAAGGAGAGACAACTTTTGTTTCTTACTCTGTGTATGACCCCGATACTATTTCAATGCTTGCGTATCTTTTAAAAGTTTTCATCGTATCAGGTTAGCTGCAAGAGATCCCTTGTTTAACACGTTCGCCCTCACGTTGATTTCTGTTTACTATAGTAGTTGCCTGGAAGAGATCGCTTCGAAGCGATAAGGCCACCCATTGCTTACCTTATTTCTTTTTTTTCATGTACTTGTTTTACTGTATTGTATTATTTGTGGTGTACAATAAAGAGTCATTGTATTGTATTGTATTGTATTGTAGTTCCAATCATTTATTTTCTCCATGACAGCTCCCGTAGAATGTAACTGCGTTTAGTTACGCAAAAATTAAATTTAAATGTGAGATATAAAAAATACGACATCTGCCTAATTTTGTTCCTTGATCCCATATAATATTCATCTAAGACAAATTGAGTCCATATAATGCAGTAATTTTTTTTAAAGTACGATAAATAATAAACATTTTAATAAAGTTACATTCTATGGTAATACAAATGTCATGTTATGATTGCCATAGAATGTAACTTTATTAACACATTTATTATTTATCATACTTTAAAAAAAAAATACTGCATATATGGACTCAATTTAGTCTTAGATGAATATTATATAGGACCAAGGAACTAAATTAGGCAGTCGTTGTAAATTTTATACCTCGCATTTAAAAGTTAATTTTTGCGTAACTAAACGCAGTTACATTCTACGGGAGCTGTTATCGAGAAAATAAATGATTGGAAATACTATATTGTATTTTTAAAGACAGAGTAGAGTACGTAGATATATAATTTTCTTAGAGTTGTTCAGCGTAGTTGCCTATTATATATTTAGCTACCTTGCACTGACGGATGCAATGCGCAGCTTTATTGTAATACTTAGTACGATTTGAAATCCGAGCCATAGGCGAGGTTTTCCATGTACGAGTCCAGTATGAAACTTATTGGTCGAAACTTGCACAGTTCTTTTCTTAAACATAAAACTACAAAGACAAAATAAATTAACGACAGCGAAATATTTCCAAAATGTTAAAATTTTCCTGCTCCTTTTGAAGTAGTTATGCAACCTCGTTGCACGAACGCCACTACTCTTTTTTTTATAAAAGCGTAGGTATATTGCCTAACTCAGAGTTGGCATAAATATAAATATTTGTTAAATTTAATGAATTTGCAATCTATTTATATTTAGGTTTCAAATTTATAATAAATGATACGTTTATTTTTCAACCTTTTTAATGACCCAAAGATGAGGCTTTTTGCACTATTAAAAAATATGACATATTGTGTAGGAGTTCTAAGTTCAAATTACAATAATGTTATGTAGGTATGAGATTTGTATAGTACTTATTGGACACTTTTCATTCCGAATTCAAAACCTCTCTACTTACCGGAGACTTTTGATCATTGTCCGGTATTATTAACTTACTGGTGACTTTTTAAAGATCAACGGCGACTTTACGTATCATGTTTGAGAAAAAAGATTGTTCTTCTGTCACAATACAAATAACTTTCCTGTAGTTTTTGTTTTCCAAGACGCATTAAAACCAAGACGTTCATTATCGCGTATTGTCTAGGCAGGGGAGGGAGTGGCTCGACCGGTATCCGACGTTGGTTTTTACAGCATGTGTCATCCACGTACTCAGATGTTCTTATAAATTATCATAGTTCTAGATCGTCGTAAAGATCATTCTTAAGGCTCTTCTTTAACTGTAGTGTAACAAAAGTGTGTGTGAGTGCGTGCATACGCATGTGTTTACTTACTTGTTGGGATCATCATCATCATCATCATTCCAGCATGTATATGTTCCACTGTAGGGCGCAGGCCTCCTCTCAGAATAAGAAGATATGTGCCGTAGTGCTCACGCGGACCCAGTGTGAATTAAGAACTTCACACACACTATTGAATTCCATCGCGGGTGAGTGCAGGTTATTCACCGTGTATGTTTTCCGTTCAGGTTTTATTATTCCATTGAAATACTTGAACAGTGCCATAATGATTGATTTTAACTGCACACCCATGTATAATTATTTTTTTACTCGACCCTTCTATATGTGGTTTTGGGCCAAAGTTTAGGTCCTTAGGGACAAAGTACCCCAACCTTACGGCGTCGTATTTAGCCAAAAATGGACGTGGAAATATTTAGAAGCGTACTCTATCTCTAACTAATACTATAAAGCTGAAGAGTTTGTTTGTTTGTTTGTTTGTTTGTTTGAACGCGCTAATCTCAGGAACTACTGCTCCGATCCGATTAAAGGGGGGATGAAAATTTCATTGATTTTGCCGTAGGATGCACCGTTTTCAAGATATTTGACAAAAACACCGGGGGGAGGGATGGCGGGTGAGGGGGAAGGTGCGGGGGTTTTAGAAGTAAAACTTGGGACGAACGCGGGTGTGCGGGGGGTGCTGTGTGGAGGGGCGTGCGGGGGGGGGTTCGGGGGTGCGGGATTGCTGTGCGGGGGGGGGGGGAGCGGGTTGGAGGGTGCGGGGGGGCGGGTAATTTTTTTTTATATCGAGGAGCTAAGGAGAGTCATAACTCATAATTGAAGAAAAAGCAAATTGGATAAAAAAAATAACCTGCCCAAATTACTAATTCCACGCGGACGGAGTCGCGGGCAAAAGCTAGTTATTAATAAACTGGAACTCGTCGATTGCATACCACCGCATATTTGACCTTAACACGAGTGAATTGAGATTTTGATTCACGATAACGTTTTACATAGATCTAGTCGTCATCTTTTTCTAGTCATTAGGTATTGGCATTTGCAGTCGGCGCAGTTCTATTGTATCGTGTATCTTTTTATCAATTATCTGTATCTCATTCAATTTATTTAATAAAAAAACTTGTGAACATTTACCCCTCGTATGCAGGAAGTGAAAAAAACGGGCATTTTAGTCTCAGCTAAATAGCTAAATAGCTAAATAGCTGTAGCTTTAAACCTAATTTTACAAATGAAAAAAATTACAAAAATAATGCCTTGGCACGGATATGTCTTAACACGTTAACTGCGAAGCGAGGCCTAAATCACCCCTGATGCAACTTCCCTGTGGTGCGGCAAGCAAAAAAGTGAATTTCTCTGTCGTGCGAATGGCATAGCTTTGGTTTGGTCCAGTGTAGGAAAGAGATAAATATATATTTGAGATCACTAAATGGTTCCGGACTCGGTGGTGTACCTACCTTGGTACCGGATGTCTTAGGCCTCGTGCCGCACTGAATTAATATAATTTTTATGCAGTGCGGAACGAGGCTAAAACGTCCCATATCCCCCCTGACCTCGTACCGCACTGAACGCGAGCTTCCCGCGACCAGTGTTGTGCAGCATTAAGATTTTCATATACAAATAGAAAGATAAACCTTATGCATAAACCGTAATCCATTATTTTCCAATAATAAGTCTGTAATAGGTGCCTGTTAATGGTATAGAATGGAACGCTTCGTGCGCGAGTCCGACTCGCACTTGGCCGGTTTTTTTTTCTTTATGGCGCCTTCAAGCACAATTTAGATTATTTAAAAAAAAATGTATCCTTTGATAGCTTTGTGTTGTTTTGCCAGGTTTTGCCCTTAAAACGATCTAATGAGATATAATTGATCAAAATCGGTCAAGTCGTTGCGTAGTTAAGACAGTTTAAAAACGTCGATATTATTTTTCCCATCACTAATGGCAGCGAAAATTTGCCCTATTTCAGTGCGTTACGAGGTGTATAAGATCCCATATTTTGTTTTGCTAATAATTCCTAATCTAGCCATCAGATCCCGGGGCGACGGTGGATTAGGGTTCATCAATTCACTGTCTATATCAATAAGGACCAAAATTCTCATTTATCTTTGATTTCGCGCCAGAAAATGGATTTTAGTCTGTAAAAGGAGGTGGGGTCTAATAGACCGCGTGTCGCCCTAACGTCTGGTCACGGTACGGGCCGATTATACCTCGTGCCGGGTGTGTTTTACAATACCGAAGTACGAAAGACCGAATGTATTAAAACATCGAATGGGTCAAAAGACCGACAGGATTTTTTTCTGAAACCGTAAACTTTTCAGAATTTATTAAAATGGCATCATACAGAACCCATTAGGTTAGGTTAGGTTTGTTTTATAACAATCTTAAAAAGTTAACGGTTTCAGAAAAAAATCGTGTCGGTCTTTTGACCCATTCGATGTTTTAATACATTCGGTCTTTCGTACTTCGGTATTGTAATACATACCCCTCGTGCCGCAGGAACGGAAAGTATGCAAAAATTGGTGCCGCAGCTAACGTGTTAAGCATATAAGTATGAAGGGCTTATCCGTTAGTTTTAATTGATCCTAATTCTCGTGTTAGAAAAAAAAATCTTACTTTAGGCACTTAATTTTGAGAGTATACTCACAAAATCTGGCTAAACGAATTAGATGAGAGTGACTAAAAAAAACTTGTTTTAAAAAATTATGTTTCCATCCGAATAATTGTGGGAATCTTTAGTCGACAAAAACTTTGACGAAACAAAATTGTTCTAGTATTTTCTAAAAAAAAAAAACAGCAATAATAAATAAGGTAAAAAAAACAAAATCAAATTCAAACTTTATTAGAGTTTTTAATTTATAGATTTTCTCTCATGATGAGTATTTCTTCTAGTCGATTCAGCCATTGTATTACCTCAACTGAAACAGAACAGAAGCTGATATTGAAGAATTGTGGTATGGTTAACTGAGAATCTGACTCAAACTGACTGACTTAAACTGTCTGACTTAAACTTTTGTTTAATTACCTTCGGAGGTAGTAAATCCTTAGATGGAGCCTCTATTTCCGGTTTGATCGGGCTCAATGACACAGGTTTTGTTTCAGGCACGGAGCTCTGAAAAAGGTCATTATAATCATAAATTAATCATAAATTAAAAATTGAGTTTTAATCCCAAAATGTAGAGCTCGCATAGTATTGACTTACCATTAAATTAAATATGGATATCTGAATACATTTTTTTTTTCACTTTTAGATAAATGGTTACCATAATAATTGTTCGTGATGATTAACTTTCAAACCACTATAAATTTTACTTAGGGGACTAATGTAGACATGTTCTTTCCGTGGACCCTTAAATGCTTCCACTATTTAGTTTTAGTTTAATAAATTCTTCTACACTTTTTCAGCCACGATCATACCAATATAATACCAAATACTCGTACTTACGTTAGTCGATATTGTCTTTTAAATTTTATTTATTATTACAGTAAGCCAATTGAATAATAAATATTGATTTCTCCCTACAAAATACTTATATTGCGAAATAATAGGGAGAACATTTTCCACGTGCAAAATATCGAGAGCAAATTCTAGTTGAATGCTCGAATACCTGAGCAAACAGAACAGTAAGTAAGTACGTACCTCTTGTGGTGGTAAAAGATCGGTAGCCAGTGGTTTTACTACAGCAATAGTTCTTGATGGCGATTCAACATTCTGGACTAAACTGGATGTCTTCGGCTTCTCTGGAGTCGATGCGTGGCTGCTTATAGTTGACGGAGTTGGAGCAATCACTACTTCTGGAGCCTTTGATGTCTGGTATGATGAAAACAACAAGGACTTCGGCGGGGTTGGGTAAGGAGAACTTGGTACTTCTGGAACCCTTGAGGTTCCATACGATGTAGACGACAGCGGAGGAAGCGTAGACAAAAATGGTACTATTTTAGTCGCTGTAACCGACTGGGCACTAGATAATGGGCGTGCATCAACTCTTCCAAATTTAGGATTCACTGCTGCGCTTTGCCCTGGCAGCGGAAATATCCTATATCCATTCACACAATACACCGAAATACACACGACAAACATTGTTAAAAGCTTCATATTAAACGTTAAACTTGTTTAAGGTAACAACAATTCGTTACGAATGAATATTTTGTGGACTGATGAAGTTGAATGTCGAGTTTCCACTTTATACGAAGCCTGTCACATGACATTATTAAGAATTCGGTTTCCAAATGGAGTATGTAGTTTACCCTGAACCGAGAATTCGCTAATAAACCTTTTGGATGGCACCGGCTTTGGCAGGCAAGATCGATATTATGTATATGTACATTATATCATAACAGGAAGCTTCAATTTGACCTAGACCTTGTGTGATATACTATTATCTTCATAATATGAATAAATAAAATTATTGTGCCTTTTGCCACTTATAGCAAAAAACTGTTTACCTAGTTGTAAAGGCAAAAATATATTTTTTGTTGTTTTTTTTAGGTATGTTTTAAACGTCTACAAGGAATTTATCATTCTTAGTCATGAATCTTTTAAAAACAACTATATAATTAATAAGATTATTTAGGTGTAAATATTTGTTTGAAACAGAAGAGTAAAATACAAGAAAATAAAGCTCTAAAGGGTAGGTTCGGTCGGCTTCAGAAGTCGCTGAATACTGTAGTACCTACATTTTTATTATCACTAACGTGACATGTTTCAAACTTCACAGTATAACTGATTATTGTGGCAAAGTACTAGTACGTAAGTACGTAAGTGCTATGCGACTTCTGAGCCTGACTGTACACTTACTTGTAACTACCTTGTATAATCTAATATATAAAACGTAGCTGTTGCCCGCGACTCCGTCTGCGAAGAAGGGGGGGGGGGAGGAATAAAAATAGCCTACGACCTATTCTCAGATCTACCGAATGTGGAGAAAAAGGTTTCATAAAAATCGGTTAAGCCGTTTCGGAAGAGTTCGATAACAAACACCGTGACGCGAGATTTTTATCTATATCGTATATTTAGATCTCGTGCCACGGTGTTTGTTACCGAACTCCTCCGAAATGGCTTGACCGATTTTTATGAATCTACCGAATTTTATGAAACTTTTTCTCCGTATTTGGTAAGTCTGAGAATAGGTCGTAGCCGTTTATACGCCTATTCTTCGCAGACGGAGTCGCGGGCAACAGCTAGTCTAATATATAAAAATCTCTTGTCACGGTGTTTGTTATCGAACTCCTCCGAAACGGCTTGACCGATTTTTATGCAACTTTTTTGTGTATATTCGGTAGGTCTGAGTATAGGTCATAGGCTATTTTTTGTATACCTACCCCTATTCTTCGCGGACGGAGTCTCGGGCAGCATCTAGTTTTTTATATGTAAGTACCTGGGCTACCGAGCTCCGCTCGGGCTGAAACTCAGTACCAAGCGCTTTCCCAGAGATAAGACCAAGCTAGATCAATTTTTCATCCCCGAAAACCCCCACATACCAAATTTCATCGAAATCGTTGAAGCCGTTTCTGAGATTCTGATTATATATACAAGAATTCGATTTGTGTAAGATTGTCCCCTAATATTTTATTTTTTATTTTTATTTTATTTTAATTGCTCGTTTAAAGGTATTAGATAGATAGATTAGATTAGATGAATGATTGATGTAAATCCAACCTGAGCTGTAGGTGTAGGTACTATACCTTAGTGATGAGCCCATTGCCCATTATTGTTTTAAGTTCTTTTTTCTCGTTCTGTCAAATTTCGGAAATTAAATTTATTCATTTATAATCAATCACAGAGTTGTTCTCTGGGTCTTATCATGAATAATCGGGAATTCCTTGAAGGCAAATCATTGCATTGTGTTTTTGTAGGATTACGCAATGCTATTGCGCGGACGCAGCTCGGCTTAAACAAGGATGTAAATGACAGGACGATAAATTGAACAGGTCGGTGAGCAAATGAGAAATCCTTGTTTATGAAAAAACTCACGTAAGTAGGTACGTAATCTTCCAAGGAGGAGCAGAGAAATTAAATAAGAGCATAATTATTTTACTTGATTTGTACTTGCCACCAGTCGGACTTAAAATACTTTAAAAACCGGCCCCTAGAACAGCTAAATGTGCGCAGTGTGGGATCATTGTAGTTTGGTACTGATATAGACAGACAGACAAAAAAATTTATGCTTTTTGAAATTTTCCCCTTATTTGTGCTATAAGACCTTGCTTCGTACCAAATTTCAAGATTCTGAGTTCACGAGAAGTACCCTGTATAGGTTTTGACTCCCTTGCGAGTGTCGAAAATTTGCGGTATAAATAGATTGGTTACTGATATAGACAGACAGACAAAAAAAATTATGCTTTACGCAATTTTCCCTTTATCTGTGCTATAAGACCTTGCTTCGTACCAAATTTCAAGATTCTGAGTTCACGGGAAGTGCCCTGTAGGTTTTGATTCCCTTGCGAGTTTCGAAAATATGCGGAAATTTGCGGCATAAACGGCTGTATCTTTTGATTGCGTAGGCTTAGAAGTTTGATTTTTTCACAGCTCCAAGGGACAGTAGACTTGAGTATTTAATATAAATTTCAGCCTGACACCTCCACGCGTTCCTGAGAAAAAGAGTCTTGACAGACGGACGGACGGACAACTAAGTGATCGTATAAGGGTTCCGTTTTTTCCTTTTGAAGTACGGAACCCTAAAAATTACATATTTGTGTAGTGAAAGAAAAGGTCTACCCTAACTTACAAATAAGTACGACTGATCCTTATAAATTACGTTAAAAACTTAACGTTAACATTAAAAACTTATTCATCATCCATTTAAACTCAGTTCCGTACAAATTTGTAGTTATGTCAAAATATACGCTATATTCGGACCGATATGACACCTTCAAGCTTTCAAAAAAAGAGCGTACTCCTACCTAAAAGGCCGGCAATGCACTTGTGACTCTTCTGGTGTCGCAGGTGTCCATGGGCGAAGTTAATCGTTTACCATCAGGCGATCCGTTTGCCCCCTATACCATAAAAAAAGCGGCCGTGTCTATGAAAACCCAGTGTTAACAGAAATCTGCCTTTAAGCAATATGTACTTACGCAGTGTGGGATCATCCATCTTTTCTTACCCTTCGGGTATAAAACCCTAAAAAGAGAAGCTAGGTACGGTCGCGGAATGAAAAGATTCGTCACTTTTCGACTCTATGTCAACGACTTAAGGTCGAAAAGTGACGAACCTTTTCATTCCGCGACCGTACTTTGAATTAAACGCCTTCTGTTTGTCGAGTGATTCTGGTAACAATGTGATACTCGTAGGTTGTAAGAAACAGGCGCTTTTACAGTGTCCCAAGGTGACTCTTCTGCATTTTAGTTTTTGTAGGTACCGAAAGAGTAAAGAAAGCGAAAATATACTCCATTTATTTAGCGAGGGTGGCGAAGAAAATTTGAAGGCGTTTATGGTTTTAAGCACTTACCTACTTATGTAAAAACTCTACTTTTCACTTCGACTGCTAGAAATTATAAACAATTATTTATAAAGATAAATATATCTACACTACAAAAGCACAATCTTAATATCATTTAATTACCTACCTACCTAAGTAAATTGACGCATGCATCAGAGAGCTACTAACTTATATTATGCACTTAAGTATAAATTTTCACTCTTTTTAGTATCATCTTCAACTGATACGATTTTGAATAAAAATATCACATTCCATAACATACGCTCAATAATATAAATAAATAGAAAAAACCGGCCAAGTGCGAGTCGGACTCGTGTACCGAGGTTTCCGTACAAATTTTTAGGCAAGTATGTCAAATTATACCCCGTAAACAGTCGTAACTATAATAATCCAGTGTTTCCAGAATCCTACGTCTAAGTAAAATGTACGCAGTGTGAGATAATTTTATATTGGTTAGTCAGGAGCCCTTAATATTTAAATAATTATACTTTTATTATTTGTTGTTGTACCGGCCACAGTAATATATAATCGGTGAATATTTCAATTGTCTAGTTAACACCATTAAGTATAAACATAGAGTTAAAAACGCTGAAAAAAACACGTTTCTTGTATAACGACCTCCTTTAATTTTTACCTTTTTTTATTTTTAGTATTTGTTGTTATAGCGGCAACAAAAATACATCATCTGTGATAATTTCAACTGTCTAGCTATCACGGTTCGTGAGATACAGCCTAGTGACAGACAGACAGACAGACAGACGAACAATGGAGTCTTAGTAATAGGGTCCTGCTTTTACCCTTTGGGAACGGAACCCTATCAATAAATATTACTCACAGTTTTTGCGGCTTTTAGTTATTTACAATCCTAGCCTCTAATCAATCAGACGCCATGCACATCGCTTTTGAGAACCTCTTGAGCGTTATGTGAACGATTTAGAGCATTTCGTTGCGTCGTTGAAATGGCCCATATAAAATAGCTCTACAATCCAGTGGGAAACACCATTGATTGTCAACCGTGGTGTATTGTAGTCTAATGAAATAAAACAAACTTTTGTTTTAAGTTTAAAAACTTGTAATTGACAACGGCTTTTTATAATTGGTCAAGACAACAGATTCGCAATTGTTTTACTATTCAAGCTGTCGTAATTTATTTGCAGCCAGTTTGTACCCGGCTGCCGAAGGAGGGTTGGTTATACATATTTTTAAATGAGCATACGAAATAGTGGCCAGCCCTTTGGTTGCCCGACGCCTCTATTAGGCGCGTCGACAAATCATCGGTTGACGCGCCTAATAGAGGCCTCAGGCGACCAAAGGGCAGTACGCTTAGTATAAGTTTTACTTCACCAAAATACTTCTCGATCGCGTTTACGTAAAAATTTCAATTCTATGGAAACATGGACGCGCGCGCGCGGAGGCGCTGTCCATGTTTCCATAGAATTGAAATTTTTACGTAAACGCGATCGAGAAGTATTTTGGTGACGTAAAACTTATACTAAGCGTACTGGCCACTATTTCGCACAGCGAATTAGTATCGCTATACAGCGAGGAAACACGGCCAGCCTTCTGGGCACCTTGCCCATTGACGGCGATTTAGGCCAAATTTTCTATTTATAGTTTAAGTTTTATAATGTTTGTTGTTGTTTTTTAACCTAAATAAACGTTTGTGATTTAATTTCACCTACATAATGAGCATAAGTAATCCTTTTTTTACTACTCATGCTGTGTACTGCACTTAGGCACTTTATAAACACTCATAATGTTGTTTAGCTACAAAAAAAGGTCAGAAAAATGCATTTTTCTTATAGTATTTACTGAAAGAATTCAAACATTACAAAACAGTTTCCAGTAATTATAATAGGTGTGATTATTGATTACAATATCTATGTAATAATTTAATTAAAATAAATAACAACTGAGCATTTTTTACAGATTCATTTGTACAAAAATATATATATACAAACTTATTTATTAAACTACAAACTAAGTACATATATATATATGTACTATCGCCCCAAGCGCCAGATAACCACCTTAAAGGCCCAGTTTGCGTGCAGTGGCTAGACATCTGTCCATAACAATCCATAGCAATAAACATCAACGGCTGCAAGCAAATTTGTTTTGAAAATGGGTATCTGACGTCTGGGGCGATGGTACATTACCTCTTTTATTAGAAAAGGAATAGAGAAACCCTGCTAAGTAAAACAATTTAAAAAAAAAGTGTGTAATAGGGTGAATCAACTTTTGTTTGTTCTTTACTCTGTCCCACGTTGTCTATGACACTTCATACTGTTTCATAGAAAAATGCTACGGTTGTCTAAGGGACAAAATTTGTGTAACCATGCAACGGGTGGCAGTAAAAAGTTGATTCACCCAAAAATAATAATAGCACAGTAGGTACACTTACATAAATATACTAAATATTACATCATGGGTATAAAAAAAATCTTTTATTTTGAGACCAGTTCCACACAAAACACAAACTAGATGAAAACTTAAAACAATGCAAACAAAAAAAAGAACTTTGAAAATTAAATACATACTTATAAATTTTTCGGGGTCTACCACTTTACGGTATTTTGTAGCCTAGTCTATTTCAAACATTTTTTCAACACATTAAAGCTGTTAACCTCGTAAAGTCGTAAAGCAAATAATTGTTAAACACACTTGTTCTTTTAGCGAAACTAATGTGTAAGTGCTAGAATATGTTGCTACACTATTGGCTAACTCACATTGTAAGTAAATTTACTATGAACTCTGACATTATATTTTTAAGTATTTCGTACAGTTTGCTGACCTGCAATTATAAAGGTTCGACCAAACTCCTGCTTAAAATACGGAGACGGTACGGAATCGCAGTGACGCATCGTATCCGTACCGTTTTCATCGCATGCCCTCCACACCGCTGCTTAAAATACGTTGACGGTCGGTACGGAATCGTAGTGAGGTGCTGTAAAAGACTTCACTATGGAGAGCATGCGGTAAAGTCTGACATTTACGGCACGTTCTCCGAGCAGAAATTTAATTTATTTAAACGAGGTACTTACGCTATTTTATTTGCATCGCATTCCCAATTAGTTTTGGTGAGCTCCAGTGGCCTAGCCATAGTTATATTATGTATTTTGTTTATTATTCTACAAGTCGATGTTTTGTAAGTAAAGTAGTCAGGACACATGCACTATGCACTTATTCATAGTATTTCTTTGAAATATGATTCTTACGGTCGATAGCACAAAAAAATTGTTTCTATCTATTACTTACTAACAATATGACTATCGGATTGGTGTGACTAAAGCATTTTAGTCGTTCATGGGTAAAGATTTAGCGTTATTATGACGTTTTCTTTTCGTCATTACCGTTTCAGCAAATATTTTTAAAAGAGATGATGCTCAGGGTTCACTTTTTATGATAACTACAAACAGTACCGATTCTAGTTAGATCAAAGACTATGCGACTTGTGTTTCCGTTAGTGGTAATAATCGTGGGATTGTACCTAATGATGAATAACTGAGCGGCCAAAACGCTTGTATATTCATCTACTTTAAATTTCTGTATAAAGATAATAATTTATTTTAATTTGACTTGAGCTTGCGTGTCTGTAGCTTTGATAGGTACACCGAGTAACTTAATACCTAGCAAATGTTTTTCTTAATTTTTAAAGTAACCACTAATACGAAAACATTACGGCTTTGCTTATTCTAACCCATCCTATGTAATCCTTTACAAGTCACTTCATGATTTCCTTAATTAGCTTCTCTTTTTATTTGCCTGACTAATTTAATGCTCAAAAATATCTAGAGGCTAAACGCGTATGAGACAGCATAAGTGATTGACCTCTAGACACAATTTTTTATTTGCAGAAATTAGAATTTAGAACAATTAATTTAACTATTGGAGACCAGAACAGCTAAAAAGTCGTCACTGTCTCTCGTAAGGGGCCTCGATTTTCCGCTTCTAAAAGCAGCAGCTCCTACTCCGTTACTCCTCCCGACGATGTCTTCGAAAGAAGGAAAGTTGGGAATCCCTCGGTGTCGGACATCCAGTAAACCATCACCGAAAGTTGCCTGAAATTAATAAAAAAAACATTAAGTACGTAGGCTCAATGGATATAGCTTCATAGTGGAGACAAAACTGTGTTAATAGCTGCGATATATGGCAATGTTGAATGTATACACAACACACAGTGAAGTTTAAAAAACCAAATAATTTGACCCTTTTGCCCTATGACTCCTTTAGTCCGCGTAATATTTGCCCTCATATTCTGTTTGCTTGTTAACTTGTTATTCTATCAATTTGAAATTAGGAGACTAGAAAGATTAAATACTATTCGAAAGCGGAGAAAATTTGCGTTGAATTCGAAATGTGAGTGGAGGCACCCTAAGTATTTTTTTTAGAAACTAGTCAAAAACGTAGCAATTCTCAAACGGTACTTTCACACATGTAATGGAAAAAAATCATCACCCATTCACAAAACAGATATGTGTTTTGTGTCCCAGTTTTTGTAGTTAATTCAGCGCAATCAAAACTTGGCTACCCTACCGCTAGTCTAGGTACCTACCTAACTGTTGCTCTCGCTATGCAGTATGCAAATAGCCACGCGATTTTAAAATGAGTCATTGAAGCATGTTAGTACTTCGTATACATATTAAGTATTACAAGTTGGTCTAAATTTATTATGTTAAAAAAGTGTCATTAAGTATTATTAAGTTTATCCGCGAACTAATTTTTATCATTGCAAGTATCCTTCCTTTTTAGAATCGTTGACAAGAATATTAAACGTTTGACCTTTGTTCTACGGCTTAAATGTGTAGATTGTTTAACTCACACTCCAAAAAAATTACGAATATGATTGTTTTGTGACCTCCGCATAAATTATTATGAAATCTATTTGTTTTTAAATAGACCAAATGAATAATTTATCGTGTCGTGGGAATAAAAAGTAGGCTTCGAAAACCATAAAATGTCAAATCAGTTTATCACCATGTGTCGCAATGCGCTCCAATAGTTCATTCATTGGCGAATAAGTCGAACTATAGTCAACGGCCATTAAAAGTAAATTCTGAAAACACAACTACACAACTGTGAAGTTTTAGATTTTTGAGAATGTTAACAATAGCAACAAAATACTATACCTACTTATATTCTACCCCACGCAACAAGTAAGTGTAACATTATTTTCCTATGGCTCACATTGTCGTCAATATTCAGAAACTTCATAACTGGATTTACTTCATAACGGCCGTTGACTATAGAAACAAGACAATCTTGTCACTTATTTTAGTAAAACGGTAGTAAGTATTATAGGTTTAAAACGGTATTAGTAAAAATTTACTATTTTTGACTGGAAGAAACGATGCGCGCTGAAACTTTTATACCGAAGAGGGAAAGTGATACCTGATAGGTACATTTTTAACGCAAATGTAATGCTTCTTGAAATAAGGCACTAAAAGACTAAATAAGAGCTTTGCCTACAAAAATTCTTACATGCAGCGTAAAACAAGGTGTTCATTCAAAACTTGAACTTCGTTCGGAACTTTTATAGAATTGAATAAATGTTTCCTTCGTTTACTGGCAATAGCTAGCTTTTGACTGCTCTAGAGTTTTTCATATAATACATAATTGACTACTAAACCTTCTTAAAAAATATTTTCGATTAAAAGTTTCTTTTTAACTTTGCTTTAAACTACAAAACAGCAAAATGTAGCAAAAACCTTTTATAGCGCCTATTTAAATGAATGTGGCAAAATTAACAAAGACAATTTTCGTCAACATCCACCTGATCGGATATATAAGATCAATGTGCGCAGTGACACTGGCATATCATTAATTAATATTCCGATTGGATCCGCTTGTTAGACAACATTACAATAATTATTATCATTAGTGCGGTGGCTCATCGCGACTGGTTATGTCAATGTGAGAATCCTACTAATTCTACTAATATTATGAATACGAAACTTTTTAAGTTGGTCTGTGAGTATTATAGCAAAATTGTATCTTGAAATCTTCTCTGCTACCCTCCTACGCCGAAATTGGTGTTTGTGAAGTTCCCAATCCGCACTGGCCCCGCGTGGAACTACAGCCCATGCTACGGCTACTGCATATTGCTCGGGCACAATATGCTGGGTGCAAGTTTATGCCGATGCATTTCGTCCATCACTCCACTCCTCTTCCCTGGTAGAATTAGCTCACCTCATGCGGCTGGAAGCCTCCAAGGGAGTTTAGCCCGAAGGCTTGAGAGGCGCTTTGGCTACCGGAGCCCCCGAAACCGCCGAACGAAGAAGCCTGGGACGCCGCGCCGGACAAAGAGCTCCCCGCACCTCCAAACGATGCCGCCTGACTGCTGGCCTGGCTGCCACCGAAGCCACTGAAATATAGAAATGCGTTATTAGTTTTAATAAACTACAATTCTGATCTTCCTTTATTTATGCACCGTCATCGTCATACATAACAAAACGGACTTCAAGTTTGACCACACACACAGGCAGATGAAGTTAAATAAAAGGTTGTAAAAAACCGAGCGACCAATATCGCTACTCCCGGTTGTCTCAAAAATCTTCGTGAAATTTATTAAATCACGTCTTTCAGAACATTTTGTATCAAATAGTATAATCTGTGTTGACAATTTGGTTTTCAAAAAATTTATGAACTAGGTACAGATGCTATTGACTCTATGACATTGTGAGTGAGATTAATAAGGAAGAAAGAGTATTAAGTCTTTTTATTGACTTAAGTTCCGCTTTTGATACAGTTGGCCATGCAATACTTATGAAAAAAACTTGAATTTTATGGAATCAGGGGAAAAGCACACCAACTTTAGTTAAATTATCTTCAAAATAGAAAAAAAAGTGGAAATAAATGACGTTCAAAATAGTTACGAAAAATCTGTTAAATCTAATGTTGTTGATGTAAAGCGAGGTATCCCACAAGGTTCCATTCTAGGCCCTCTACTTTTCCTTGCATTTATTAACGACCTCATAAATTTTATTAATAATACAGTAATAAATTTACAGTTGCCAGTATATTATACAGATTATATTAATGCGACTATTTGTGCTGACAGCATCATTAAACTAAATAAAATTGCTAATGATGCAGCCTCTGCTTTCAGTGTCTGGTTTTTAAAAATAATTTACGTATCACCACTGATAAGACTAAATTAATATTATTTAAAGACCGACAAACTTGAAGTGTCAGTGAATGGGGCCATCACTGATGTAGTAGACCATGTAACTTGCCTTGGTGTGCGTATTGATTCCCATTTAAATTGGAAGCATGAATGAACTGGAGGCTGGTGAGAGCGCTTTTGCGTTGGCTTGCTATGTCCTACTGTGTCTTAGGAAAGTCATGGGAATGGAGCAGCTAAAGACAGTTTATAATGCCTTAATAGAGTCTAAATTAAGATATTAATATCATTAAGCACTGGGGAAAAGGTTATGAATAAAATATCAATAGAGTTCTCGTAATCCAAAAAAGAGCAGTTCGAACTACGTTTTGCATTCCTCCGTGGGTTTCATTTAGAAATTATTTTATAGAACTAGGAATTTTTACGGTCCCTAGTTTGTATGTCTCAGTGGTGCTCTCAAAGTTCCTTAAGAATGAGACCTGAGAAGAGCAACAAGAGCGCATACTTACGCGCACTAAAAATAGGAATTTTTATTTTTGTCCAAGACTCGAAGTTCGTAGCGCATTCCGCAAGTCAGCAAGCGTTAAACTACTTAACAGGTGTCTGCCGCATCAAAAACTATTACAGATAACTCATTGTTCCATAAAAAATAAAAATATTTTTGTCAAAGAATTTTTTTTATAGTCTGGACGAAATATTTTGATGATTTGTGTTAAATATAATGCCAAGCAAAAAAAACCGGCCAAGAGCGTGTCGGACACGCCCAAGATAGGGTTCCGTAGCCATTGCGAAAAAATCAAGTACTTAGGTAATATTTTTCTAAGGATTTCGTATGTATACGGAATCTTCCAAGTTTAGGTATCGTCAATACTTTGAAAAAAGCTCGTATTTCACTATCGATAATCTGGCTAAGTGAACTTTATTACGCGTGTATCAAGGTTCAGTTTTGTTTACATGCTGATTTGAGATACGAGCTTTTTCAAAGTAGTGACGGTATGTTATATACCTTAGGCTACTATTTACTCTTAAACTGCAAATAATTCCCAAGCAATCTTAGCCGCTATAATTTTTCTTGTAAATTTAATATATTTACTACCATTCTGATTTTTTTCAAATTTTTCCTCCCAATAGTTTAGATTTTAGAGGGGGCGGGACGGTCGATTATAATGAAAATTTTCACTTTAAAGTTGAATATTTCGCAAACAGATCACTAAATACAAAAATTATGTTAGCAACCCCCCAATGGTTTTAAAAGACATATCCAATGATATCCCACACTATAGGGTTAGTCGAGAAAAAAAAAATCACCCCCACTTTACGTCTATGGGAGGTACCCTAAAAAAAATTATTTTTTTATTTTTTATTTTACCAATTTGTTGGCATGACTATAATATGTATATTCATGCCAAATTACAGTTTTTTAGTACTAACAGTCTCTGAGCTTAGCCGCGGACGGACAGACAGACAAACGGACAGACAGACATGGCGAAACTATAAGGGTTCCTAGTTGACTACGGAACCCTAAAAATGGGTTTAAAATTGTTATAAATAAAACTTTCTCATGAATCAACTTAAACTTAGGTGAACAGAATCCTAAGGCTGAAAGTTAATTTAACGCCAATGAACATTAGAAAATACAATCCGTTAACATGAGTTCGATGTCAGAGTACGATTACATGTACATTTGTATATGTATTACTATACTAAACGGGACTTATCACGCAATAAATATTTATTTACCACGACGTTTCGGCCACATTGCTGCAGCCGTGGTCACGAGTTAACTCGTGACTCGGTCTTGGGTAAATAAATAAATATTTATTGCGTGATGTGATAAGTCCCGTTTAGTATAGTAATTATGAGTGAAAATCACGAAAGTTTAAAACTGCATATAGGTAGTTTGAAGATACCTACCTTAAGCGCTGCCACCTACTTAAAGCTCTAATTCTGGAGAGATCTCCAGAAATATCACAAGTATCGTATCGTAAAATCGTATCGTAAATTAATAGATATTAATTTTTTACTTCATAATCGTTCGCAATCATGAATGTATTAAAAACAATAATTAATAAATACTTAATTTTAGTAAAATCAATGTCAGTTAAAAAACTACTTTACCATAATTGTCAGCAGATGGTAAAAATATTCAAAACTTCCAGCTACAGTTAACCATAAAAGTCATTAACTTAAGGTAAAACGATGATTCATGCACGTCATAAAGATGACATAGACCACAAGATTACAAAAAAAAAATGCATGATGTAATTTACGAATCTCTCGTGCAGTGTTAGAAAGTACACTACTAATAAATCAAGAAATGAGTTTAAACTGTGACTCGTTTGTCAGGCTCTGCAAATTTGGTAAGCCCCAAAATTTCTCAACACGTATCATAAATTCGCATAACGATATGTAACGTTACATAGTGTAGCTTAACGGTGTCAGGCCACTAAGGACCGGTCGAACACTCCTTATCGGCGGTGCAAGTTTAGAAACACCATCGAGCTCCGCAAGTGGGGCACTCACCCGCCAAATCCATTGAACGACGACGCTTGGCTGGCAGATTGCGATGCACTGAAACCTTCGTTGAACCCGAAGGAGAAGGACTGGGAAGCCGAGTGGCTGGCACCGCCGCCACTGCCGCTGCTGCTTATACTTGCGGTCAACCCTCCATTCCCTGTAGGCCTCACATTAAAACCACCTCCAAATCCAAATCGAGGCTTAACCGGACCAGGACCCGCGTGCCTTCCTTTCGTTTCGTTCGGGAGCAGTGTGCTTGGGTCACGCTCCAAATGCTCTATATAAGGTAGAACAGGAGGTGTAATAACTGGTTCCAGTTTCTTTTCTCGTCGTCGCTCGTCCGGGAATACGAACCCGTCGGCCGGCGTCGGCGCGGGGCGCGCGCCTTCCATCGCCAACGCGAGACACACACACGCGCAGATGAACTTCATGGTTGGGAATATTGTAAACACTATGTCCGATCGGCGGAGTATCTTGTTTTAATAGGGTCGCACGAGGTCACTCGCGGTGTTGGCATGCGGCACGCGCCGTAGCCTTCAGAAAACCCACTGTGCTGCGCCTGCGCCAGCGTCCTGCCCAGTACCACATCCCCCCTACGATCCGGTGACATCCATAAAACTCGTACACCTTTTCCTTTTAGATTTAACGATGTTTTGTTTAGCAAATGTAGCAGCATCTTATGAAGACAGGTGGAGCGAGGCGTAGGCACAATGTTATTGATTGGGAAACCCAGCCGTCCTACATACTTGGCAGTCTATTTGAAATCCAAACACGTCGGAACAATCCATCGATTTACATTTATGACTCAGATTTTACTGCAGTTATTTATAGTATGAAGGAAGTATTAGCCCAAATATGGGAAATAGTTATGGTTCTTTGTGTCCCGCGATTCAGTATCTGCTTTCAAATCAATTTTGTTATAAGAACGAACCGTTTAATTCCAACTAAGTAGTCCTACGTATTTCAAATTAAGTCCACAGTAAAACATGGAATAAAGATATCTAAGGTCTAAAAAAGCCTTATTACAATAGAAAGTCGGAGTGATAGTTTGTATCGAAAGCTGTTTGTGTGTACAGGCCTCTATAGCAACTGGTCAAGTGGGTATCGAAGACAACTAGACGGACTTGGAGGAGCTATTATCTATAGCCGTACTTACTAATAGGGTTGACTTCACTTTAATTTACAAATTATAATAGGACACAGTTTATCATTAATTACACCCTACATACCTACCTACATAATTGTTCTACATACGATTAAAAGTTTGATTATTTGAGTATCATGCATACCAAGTAAAAACAAGTTCAATAATAAGAAAACATCATGCCTTCTCTAAGGAAAGCAAAGATAGAAGCAACCTGCAAAAACTCGATACAAAGATGCGTTTTGTTATTAACAGTTGGAATGATTGTTGCTTGACAATCTTTGCCTTCCTTTAGCTTCGTCTTCGTATAAAAACCGGGTTAAAATAATACTCATCATCTTCAACCCGACTTCCCATTGCATGAGAGGGCTTGGGCCGTAGCTCCCACTCGGGCTCAGTGCGCATTGGGAACTTCACACACTCCATTGAATTTCTTCGCAGGTTTCCTCACGATTGTTTTCCTTCACCGTAAAACACATGGTAAATTTCAAGTGTAAAAACTCAGAGGTGCGAGCCGGGATTTTAACCCACGACCCTCTGCTTGAGAGTTCATAGGTCAAACCGCTAGGCCACCACAGCTTTTTAAATAATACTAAAATAATACTACCTAATCACAAGTATTCGTAACGATCCTATTTTTTTCGTTACCTAGCAACGCAGCCCTAAGTATTAGGTATATAATTTGAAGCAGGGTCACACGTTGCGTGTCACGGTCGTCGTACACTGGACATTACGCGAGATCCAGCCATTATCGATATAATTCGAATATTTTAAAAACCAAAGAACCGAAGAAGAGTGTAGATGGAAATGTTGGAAGAGGGAGACCAAGAAGAACATCCATGGTCGGGTTGGGGATGTCTTGAAGAAAGGTCAGGAACCGGCAAGCATGTATGAAAAGACTAATTAGTGTTGGGGATGCTAAAAAAATGTAGGTACGTCAGGATCGTAGCAGGTATAGTATAAATCTTCCCAGGTGAATTTTTCGCTTCGAGCCCTTATCTTTCAAAACAAACGGTATCATCATAGTATTAAGGTTCAAATTTAATGTAATGGCTCGAAACGAAAAATTCACCTGGGAAGATTTATACTATAGACACAAATAGTCTCTGCCTACGCCTTTGCTGGGAAGGAGGCGTGATTTATTTGTTTTATTTTTTCTAAAATTGTAAAAAATATTTTTTTTTTTTTTATGGAGGTAGAATACAGAAAACGGTTTACTAATGTTTTGCAACTATATTTTCCCAAATGATTCATTTGCGAAATGTTTCATTTGGCAACTGTTTATTTTTTCTGAAACTGTAAACTTTTCAAGATTGTTATAAAACCTTTGAGTGCTTGGAGGCTAAGGCGGTAAGTAAGGAATTACGATCGAGGCTCTAGTAGAAGCCCGACGTCGAAGACTGAAGGGCTTTCTGAGTCGAGGTTCGTAATTCCCGTACCGCCCGTGAAACATACAATGTTTTTCATCACATTTACGAGTAAATAAATATAATTACACGAACTTGTTTTCTTTTCGTTTCTCCATTTTACAAATTGGTTGTATGCAGCTATACCACTCCTTAAGACTTCTCCGTTAAAAGATTTTCATTAATTGTTTTTGCTGCATGGATAAAAAAGACATGACGACGACATTTTTATAACTTTTACTTGTCTTCAAATACAAAATGTAAATAATTATGAATTATAGCTTTAATACATAAGTCAGAAGAACTATTATTACGAAAGACGTGAACTTTTTTTTAAGCGGATGGCGGGCTTTTTACCCGCACCACAGTTTATAGAAATGATTCGTTCAGAAACGTTATGACAAATGCGTATATGTATACAGCCATGACGGAGTGTAAAAAAAAAAATTAAATAATATTGACGTTTTGATACAAAAAAACTATTAAAATTTATTATTAAGAACATTACTTGAGTATTTGAGTAACATGCAGTGAGATTGCAATGAAATTTCTGACCTTGGGTTTCATGGTAAGAAAAAAGGTCGAGGGTTTTATGTGGGGCATTACGACCAAGTTAACCTGTATGTTTTGACACTGTTTACGTGCAAGTGTGATGAAAAGTATAAAACAAACCTAACCTAACCTAACCTACCTATAGGATAAGTACCTAGTCCTGAAATATATCCTGAATAGTTTACGGTTTTAGAAAAAATAAACAGTTGGTAAATGAATCAGGTTGGGAAATGATTTTCGGCGAAACAGCAGTACCCCATAGCAAACATAATATGAAATTGTATAGTCTATAACTTTAAAATAACATTGTAACTTTCCCAATATTGTGCGTAGGTACGGAACCTTCGGATCGCGAGTCAAACTTCCACTTGGCCGCTTTGCTTTTGAGTTTTCAAGCTTTTGGAAAGAATGCAAAAAAAGCGTCAAGATGTATTAATTTAATAAACATTACGCACACAATTTAACGTAAACTGGGGTTATTTTGAAATGCGGGGCTACTTTAGAAAACAGTTTCTTACGCCGTGTCCTTATTTTTTTAGACCATCTGTGACAGTGAAATAACTACCTTGATAAATCACCTATTAACTTTTTACGTCATTTTCTCAATCGAGCTATGAATATTTGCGTTTTTATAACCGTTTAAAATCTATCAAAGTAGCCCCAAAATTTCCTAAAGTAGCCCCGGTTTACCGGTATATTAATTATTCGTAAAGAGCTATTGCTATAAATATAATTTGAAACAGTAGCTGACCTAAGTGTCGAATTTTCGAAAGTTGTTAACAAGTTTGGCATGATTGCATAAAGCTGACTATAAACATTAAACAGACTGCCTTTCTCTGACCGCAAATCAAATGCAGGGTTTGACCTATATAGACTACGTATACGTCAGTAATGTTTACCTAAGTAGGTACCTACTATCATCCAACTATCTACCACCCCCAATCAATATACATACAGCTAATACGCCAGTGGGTATTACCCAACAACTAGGTAGTTATAATTTGGTAAACATCTTGAAGAAACAATTCGATGCGTGTTAAGAGGGTTTATACCTGCTGAGCTGGCAACGTTGCATTTTTGTTAGTTTTTCTCGATTATTACATAAAAATTTAATGAAAATTAAAAATGTTTTGAATACAAATTGTTCTAATATATAAGTTAAATGTGTCTACTGCAATAATAATTCGTCATAGACTTCTATTTTCTTTAAAAACGAACAAATTATTACCTAACGGTTTTTAAAGAAAATAAAAGTCTTATCACGAATTATTATTGCAGTAGACACATTAACTTATATATTAGAACAATTTGTATTCAAAACATTTTTAATTTTCATTAAATTTTTATGGAATAATCGAGAAAAACTAACAAAAATGCAACGTTGCCAGCTCAGCAGGTATAAACCCTCTTAAGTTCCAAATTCGCCTTCAAGTTCCAAGCCCAAGTCCCCTCAATCGGAGCCTACCTCCGTAACGGGTATTTATTACAATACCGAAGTACGAAAGACCGAATGTATTAAAACATCGAATGAGTCAAAAGACCGACACGATTTTTTTCTGAAACCGTTAACTTTTTTTTAATTTTTTTTTATGGGACAATTCACACCAATTGACCTAGTCCCAAACTAAGCAAAGCTTGTACTATGGGTTCTAGACAACGGATAAACATACTTCTATAGATAAATACATACTTATATACATATTAAACACCCAAGACCTGAGAACAAACATTCGTATTTTTCATACAAATATCTGCCCCAACACGGGAATCGAACCCGGGACCTCAAGCTTCGTAGTCAGGTTATCTAACCACTAGGCCATCTGGTCGTCTAAACACTTTTTAAGATTGTTATAAAACTAACCTAACCTAACCTAATGGGTTCTGTATGATGCCGTTTTAATAAATTCTGCGAAGTTTACGGTTTCAGAAAAAAATCGTGTCGGTCTTTTGACCCATTCGATGTTTTAATACATTCGGTCTTTCGTACTTCGGTATTGTAATACATACCCATATAATTTGATTGATTGACACCAACAGTCCTACTTAAATAGGTATATGAATATAAATCATCATCATCATCCCAGCCTTTACATGCCCACCAACGTGCCCACCAGGTTTCCGCGAGAGTCTAACCACGCATTCCTGAGGCCATATGGAGTAATAAATGTTATGTGAACCTAGGTCGAAATATGCTTAGTTTTTGAGATATTTCCATTTTTATGTTTAAATTTTACTATGAAAGTGGTGGAGGTGCTGGGATTGCGTATTTATTATGTATGAAAAAAAAAAGTTAAAAAGCATAATTCGACCTAAGTTCATATGGCCTCAGGAATGCGTGGTTAGACTCTCGCGGAAACCTGGTGGGCCAGTTGTTTACGTCCCACTGCAGGGCACAAGCCTCCTTTCAGCGAGTGTGGAGTGTGAATACGTATATAACATAATACATACTTTAAACATCCAAGACTCGAGCATAAACATTCCTATTTTGCAAACAAATATTTGTCCGTACCTACGGGCATCGAACCCGGGACCTCAAGCTTCTTAGTCAGGTTCCCTAACCACTATCTGGTCGTATCTGGTCGTCGTTAAACTCTTAAAATTTACCAGCAGCAGGTAGGTAACTACAACGGCTAATAAAAAAAAATAAAAATATTTTCACGATTTTTTGAATAAGGCATCCACAGGGGCACCCCCAAGGTGTTGGTTCAAAAAATATGAATAAAATAAAAATAGAATTGTAGTAAGAATACATAACGAATTTAAAAGAAAAGCTATCGAATCTTAGCAGGCTTCACGGCTTAAGGAGTAACAGTCGATCCGGTGGCGTAACGTGCCTTGGAGGGGCACTGTATCAAAATTAGTTGGGGGGGGGGGGGGGCTTTCCCGGGAAGCACGAGATTAGAAACTGTCATTCAATAGAAAGTGTTTCTTGGTAAAAAGTTTTTTATAAACTAAACAATATGAGGAAAGATAATATTTGAATTAAAGTTGTATGATGTGAAATTCTTAACATTAATTATATTTGAAACTATAATCAAGGAACTAAAATTCTTCAAAATAAATACTCTGCGTATTGATTATTCTATGAAATGATAATATGAGAAACATTTTCTACAAAATGAAAATCTATGAAATATTTGTCTATAAATTAGTGGAAACGGTCATATACGGTTTGACGACCAAATGACCTAGTGTTAGAGAACTTGACTATAAAGCTTGAGGTCCCGGGTTCGATTACCGCGTCGGGGCAGATATTTGTATGGAAAAAATAAGTGTTTGTTCTCGAGTCTTGAGTAATATGTATTTATATATCTATATAAGTATGTATGTTTATCCGTTCTTTAGTACACATAACACAAGCTTTGCTCACTTTGGGACTAGGTCAATTGGTGCAAATTGTCCCGTGATATTTATTTATTTACAGCTTTCACATCCTCTCAGTATAGCTTCATAACACATTTCTGATGCCAAAGAACCCCGAAATCACTGTCAAATCGCAATTATTATGAGACAAGTTAAGGTGTCGAATAATAACACCGCATAATTAAATCAATATGGAATCAACGCCACAGTTACACAACGCACGCACCGAGTAGCAATGACATTGAATTGGTTGCCTCATTTGTAACACGGAATGCATAACTGATATATACGTATAGCGCAGAAACAAAATACATGACCACTATTTAGGGTTTTATTGATTGTAGGACCAAGGAACCCTAAGACTGTCTGTATATCTGTATTTCTGTGGTGTATGCTATTTTATAGACAAATATTATAGATTTTCATTTTGTAGAAAATGTTTCTCATTATTATCATTTCATAGAACAGATGTCATAGACAAATATTTCATAGATTTTCATTTTGTAGAAAATGTTTCTCATATTATCATTTCATAGAATAATCAAATACGCAGAATTTTTATTTTGAAGAATTTTAGTTCCTTGATTTTTGTTTCAAATATAATTAATGTTAAGAATTTCACATCATAGAACTTTAATTCAAATATTATCTTTCCTCATATTGTTTAGTTTATAAAAAACTTTTTACCAAGAAAAACTTTCTATCGAATGACAGTTTCTAAACGTTTCATTTGATAATAATGTTTAACAAAACGCATACCTACCCTCCTATAAAAATAACATTCTTTAAAAAATAATTCTATAGTTTGATATTGATTTGAAGGGGCATATTATGTTATTTAACTAATCCAACCTGATCTCCAGCGTATCGACGTCACCCCGCTTCGCGGGGTGCCTATTTTCGCTTTAAGGGACGGAAGATAACCCTAACCTAACTTTCTGTGGGGGGCTGCATTTGGTTAAAAAACTCGAACTACATAAAATATGATATTACATTTTCGAAATTATAATATATTTTATTATTATATCTCGTGAGACGCACAGCCTTTATAAAATTACGATTAGCTTAACGTTTATTTTTAAATTTTCAACGAAACAGAATACTATGAAAAAAGTACATCGAACAAATAATATTCTTTAAAAAATAATTCTACTGTTTGATAACTTTGTGAAATGAAAATATGAGATCATAAAATTAATTGAATTGTATTTCTATGAAATAAGTTTCACTAAAACAAATAGTCCTTGAACAAGTAATATTAAAAATGAAAATATATGTACCAAATATTATGTGAAACATTTTCTATGAAACGAAATTCTACGAAATATTTGTCTATAAAACAAGGGGCATCCGTATTTCTGTCCGTCCGTCCGTCCGTCCGGAGCGTAGGCTTAGAGACTGGTAATGCTGCAAGCTTGCTGCAAGCTACAATTTTGCATGGCTATATATATGTTATAACAATAATATGTTATGTGAATCAAGTCTAGGGTGATTGAGCATTTACTAGACAAGCGTGCTCCATCGTAGGCCTCAACGTGGTTGATTGTGGTCAAACGCAACCCTGTAATTATATAAAAAGAAATATAAGTACCTAATTATATAAAATTTACTATTTTTTTAGTTACTTTCCCTACACATGCATTAATTCAGTACGTACCTACTTCAACCATTATGGATAACGCACTTTATGAATTTTGTTATTATGCTTTCAAATTGTTGTTTTTTTCTGATTTTATATATTTTGAGCTTATATATTGTAGAATTATGCATAGTAATTTTATATATTACTAGCTGGCCCGGCAAACGTTACCTAGGGGTATAAAAAATATCCTACGACCTATTCTCAGACCTACCAAATATAGAGAAAAAAGTGTCATAAAAATCGGTCAAGCCGTTTCGGAGGAGTTCGGTAACAAACACCGTGACACGAGATTTTTATATATTAGATAATACGTACCTGGACCTGGATTGGATACACATCTTTGCAGCAACCGTACCTACCAACGGTCGCTAGAACCACGTTAGAAAGCTATGAATTATTTTAATTAATTTATTTATTACTTTTCCTTACGCTTGCCATATCGAATCACACGGTTGTCATCTTTATCGTCAGTACCTATTATTGCTCCTAGAAGCCTTAAAATGTTTATGTGTAAAGTAAAACAATATTAAAAAACCGGCCAAATGCAAGTCGGACTCGCGCACGAAGGGTTCCGTACAATCTAATATATAAAAATCTCGTGTCACGGTGTTTGTTACCGAACTCCTCCGAAACGGTTTGACCGATTCTCATGAAACTTTTTTCTCTGTATTCGGTAGGTCTGAGAATAGGTCGTAGGCTATTTTTTATACCCCTAGGTGGCAATACATTCGTTTGCCGGGTCAGATAGTTATCTATAAAAAATCACATTTGTTGTATGGGAGCCCCCCTTAAATATTTTTTATTTTAATTTAATGATTTATTTTTAAAGTCAATATATAATTAAATATTCTGTGAATATTTCGAGTGTCTACCTATTGCAGTTATCAATATCGAGCAAAAAGGAGCAAAAAAATCATGTTTGTTGTATGGGAGCCCCCTTAAATATTTATTTTATTCCATTTTTTACTGTTTTTTGTTATAGCGGCAACCGAAATACAACATCTGTGAAAATTTCAACTCTCTAGCTATCACGGTTCCCGAGATACAGCCTGGTGACAGACGGACAGACGGACGGACAGCGGAGCCTCAGTAATAGGGTTTCCGTTTTTACCCTTTGGGTACGGAACCCTAAAAACGACGATCAGACGATCAGATGGCCCAGTGGTTAGAGAACCTGAGTACGAAGCTTGAGGTCCCGGGTTCAATTCCCGTGTCGGGGCAGATATTTGTATCAAAAAAATACGAATGTTTGTTCTCGGGTCTTGGGTGTTTAATATGTATTTAAGTATGTATCTATATAAATAAGTATGTTTATCCGTTGCCTAGTACCGTGGGTACGCGTGTCCTGGAACGCCATGTCCGTACTTGCAGCTACGCGTACAGTGTATGCGTACATAGCGTACGGACATGGCGTTCCAGGACACGCGTACCCGGGTACGCGTACCCGGGCTCGCGTAGGGTACGCGTAATGTGCGCGCAGTCCATACGCAGCTTTAGGTATCTTATCACACTGATATTCTCATTTCAGGTTTGAACTCATCTTCGCGAGAGCTGGCCATAATGATGTCATCCTGCCAATGTCGAGTGTTGAAAGCCTTTTGAAATCTGCGTAGTGACGAAATTGTGACTAAATCCGTATCCGGCATTAATAATAATACAGTGGTGACAATAACGTTTTCTTTAATTTATGTTTTGCAGAATTGCTAAACGAAGA